>JAHRHZ010000013.1:55140726-55160673 GCA_024137785.1 Ginglymostoma cirratum
TCTGAGGTTCAGTGTGGACTTGTTGGGCCGAAAGGCCTGTTTCCACACTGAACCTCAGAGCATCCCACCCAGACACATCCCCCTACAACCCACCTAATCTACACCTCCCTGAATATTACAGGCAATTTAGCATGGCCAATCAACCTAACCTGCACATCTTTGGACTGTGGGGGAAACTGGAGCACCCGGAGGAAACCCACGCAGACACGGGGAGAATGTGCAAACTCCACACAGACAGTTGCCTGAGGCTGGAATTGAACCCAGGTCTCTGGTGCTGTGAGGCAGAAGTGCTAACCACTGCACCACCGTGCCGCCCTTAATGTACTCAATGACCTGGCCTCCACAGCTTTCTGTGGCAGTGAATTCCATAGATTCACCACTGTCTGGCTGAACAAGTTTCTCCTTATCTCTGTTCTAAAAGGTCTTCCCTTTACTCCAAGGCTGTGCCCTCGGTTCCTAGACTCTCCCACCAAAGGAAGCATCTTCCCAACATCCACTCTGTCCAAGCCATTCAGTATTCTGTAAGTTTCAATTAGTTCCCCCCTCATCCTTCTAAACTCCAATGAGTATAGTCCCAGAGTCATCAAACATTTTTATTGCAAGAGGATCTGAACACAGGAATAGTGAAGTCTTGCTTCAGGTTGGCTAGACTGTAGCTGGTGTACTATGTGCAGTTTTATGTCCTTGAACCTGGAGTACTGGGTAAGTTTGCTTTCCTTCACTCATAAAAGACATTACTGCCATGGGGAGTGCATTGAAGGTTCACCAGACTTGATCTTTGGATTGTTATAAGAACATAAGAACCAGAAGCAGGGGTAGGCCATCTGGCCCTTCAAGCCTGCATGTATGTGCGTTATGATTGACCAGTAAAGAGAGTTTAGACAAACTAGGCCAGAATTACATATTTTGATGAGTGAGAGGTGATCTCTTTGAAACTTATAAAATTCTTACAGGGATGAACTGGGTAAAAACAGGTAAGATGTTTCCCCTTGAGGTTATTGAGGTTGGTTGGCTCGCCGAGCTGGCTTCTTGTTTTGCAGATGATTCATTACCATGCTGGGTAACATCCTCAGTGCAGCCTCTGATGAAGTGATGATGTGTTTTCCTGCCTGGTTTTTAAACTCTGGGGTCGTTGAGATGGATTGCCTCACTTCCGGGTTTCCTCCGTAGTGGAATGTATATGGGGTCGAGTTCAATGTGTTTATTAATAGCATGCTTCGTGGAGTGCCAGGCTTCTAGGAATTCTCATGCCTGTCTCTGCCTAGCCTGTCCCAGGATCTTGGTGTTGTCCCAGTCGAAGTCATGGTTCTCCTTGTCCGTGTGGATTGAGATGAGTGAGTATTGGTTGTGTCTTTTTGTAGCCAGTTGGTGTTCATGTACCCTTGTTGTTAGTTTCCTTCCTGTTTGTCCGATTTAAAAACCAGGCGGGAAAACACACCAACGCTTCATTGGAGGCTGCACTGAGGATGTTACCCAGCATGGTAACGAAATGTCTATGAAACAAGAAACCAGCTCGGCGAGCCAACCAACCTCAACACCCACAACCCGAGGTACAAATCTACTCCAAAACCTTAGATGTTTCCCCTGTTTGGGAAGTCAAAAACCAGGGTGCACAAATTAAAAATAAGGGGATGCTAGTTAGGTCCAATTTTTTTAAACTGGTTGCAAATCCTTGAGGGATATGGAAGCTTAATATTTGAGTATGTTTAAGGTAGGAACTGATAGATTTATGATTACCAGAGGTGCACAGGGTTATGGGGATGGAGTGAGTTAAAGGCATTGAAGAAAAAACTAAAAGAACTGTGGCACCTGTAAATCAGGAACGAAAACAAAGTTGCTGGAAAAGCTCAGCAGGTCTGGCAGCATTTGTGAAGTCAAAAAACAGAGTTAACGTTTCGACTGTGGTGACCCTTCCTCAGGACTGTAGGGATTCTATGTACTGCATCTAAAAACAAAATAGGGAGGCTCAATGGTTAACACTGCTGCCTCACAGCGCCAGAGACCTGGGTTTGATTCCACTCTCGGGCGACTGTCTGTGTGGAGTTTGCACATTCTTCGTGTCTGTGTGCGGGTTTCCTCCGGGTGCTCCAGTTTCCTCCCACAGCCCAAAGAAGTGCAGTCCATGTGGATTGGCCATGCTAAATTGCCCATACTGTTCAGGGATCTGTAGATTAAATGTGTTAGCTATGGGAAATGCTGGGTTGCAGGAAAAGGGTAGAGGGAGGGAAAGGGGATTGGGGATGGGGATAGGGATGGGTCGGTGTGGATTTGTTGGGCCATTTCCATATTGTAAGGATTCTATGATTAGCATTGTTGGGATAAGCTGCTGGCATTTTTCTTTGCAAAGGCACTTCACTACAATCTCTAAATTATGATCTACTTGAAGAACTTCACAGTTAGTTCTAAGGTACTTCATGTATAAAATGAAGCAGCAAGGCAGACTGGGAACTGGAAGCCTTGTTAACTGTTAACTGTAGATTGCATGCTGTGGGATCACAGAAATAGTACCTTTGATCTGTTTAGCCTCAGAAAATGGAAATTTTATGATTTTAAAGTCATAAAGACTCATTCCTGTAAATGCATATTTATTAAAGGGTTATATGTTCATAGGATGACTATAATGTCATCAAAGAATTTTGCTTTGAAATATATTCTGATATTTATTCTGCAATAATATCCGTGTAATGGCATATAAAATCTTCCAGTTGTGTCTGCAATCTGGAAGAATTGTGCACTTACAGCCTTAGCAGTGCCTTATAGAAAGGCCTGGTGAAGAACGCATCCAACAGGTACTGGTGAATTAGAGCGAGGCCCAGAATACGACCACTGAACCTGAACCTGAAAGGAAAAGAATATTTACAGTAAGAATTGCATGCAATAAATAATAAGCAACCGGCTTACCTAGATTTGTCATAGATCTGCCATTTCTGCCATTTACAATTTGTCAAACTCATACTTGAAAAGATAAGTAACATTTGGCTTTTTTTAATGTGGTGGAATGCCATGGTATAAGATTATTTACAATCAAATATACTTAAAGGAGATTACACAGAATAGGAGTCTGGTATTTGCTTCAGAAAATGAGGGGTCAAGAAACAGAGAGGCTTCTCACTCAGAAAGAACACAGGATGGCAATTTAATTTATTTTTCATCCTCTTGGTCTAAAGCTAGCTGATGCATGACGTGCATATTGAAGACAACCAACAACATACATTCAGGTAACATTTATATGGTAATAAAATGTCCCAAGTTGTATTACAGAAGAAAGGTAAAAAGATGAGTCACTTAAGAAGGGTTCTGGTATGGAACCAAAAAGTTGCTAAAAGAGAGAGATTTGTTATCTCTTTCCACTCCTCCACTATTGCTAATATATGAGTCTGCTAATCTGACATCAGGTTCTGGATTAGCAGCTTTTTTTCCAATTAAATATTGGGAAGAGTAAAGCCATTGTCTCCAGTCCCTGCTCCAAACTCTGCAGTCCAGCTGATGACCCCATACCTCTCTGGGAATTGAGGCTCAACCAGACTGTTCACAAACCTGGTGTTTTGTGGCTGTGAAACAACCACTCAACTGCATCAATCCGAAGGATATTTATTTCTACCTCCAAAACAACTCCCATCTTCAGCCGTGCCAGCTCATGTGCAGCCAATATACTCAGTCATTCGCGAAAGAAAACAGAAATCGTTGGAAAAACTCAGCAGGTCCAGCAGCATCTGTGGAGAGAAATCAGAGTTCACATTTCAGTTGCAGTGACTCTTCTTCAAAACTGATAGTAGCTAGAAAAGGTTGGTACTTATGCAGAAGATGGGGTGAGGGAGTGGGATAGAATAAATGATACATGGAGAAAGAGCTTAAAGAGAGAAAAACAGTTGGACAGACATAGGAGTGGTTAAGGTCAGCCTGGGAAAGTGAAAGGCTGCTACTGGGGACCATTAATAGCTGACAATGGGTTGTGTGGTAGCAGCCCCTGTGATAGCAAGACCTGGTGTGTGGGGTTAGAGTAAGGACATGGGACAAGTTGCACAGGCCCTAAAATTGTTGAACTCGATATTGAGTCCAGAAGACTGCAGAGCTCCCAAGCACAAAATGAGGTGCTGTTTTTCCAGTTTGCCCAGAATTTCACCGTAGCACTGCGGCATGCCTGAGACAGAGATGTTGGCCAGGGAACATGGTGATGTGTTGAAGTGGCAGGCAACTTGAACCTCAGGGTCATTTTTGCAGACAGAACGTAGGTGTTCTGCAAATTGGTCACCCGGTCTGTGTTTCATTTCCCCAATGTAGAGGAGACCACATTGTGCGCAGTGAATACAGTAGATTAGATTGAGTGAAGTGCAGCTGAAGTGCTGCTTCACCCCGAAGGTGTGTTTGGGCCTTTGGACACTGAGGAAGGAGGAAGTAAATGGGCAGGTGTTAGACCTTCTGCGGCTGCAGGGGAAGGTGCGATGGGGCTGTGGTGTGTGTTGGGAGTGAAGGAGGAGTGGACCAAGGTGTTACAAAGGGAACGGTCCCCGTGGAAGGCTGACAAGGGAGACTTCTTGACTCAATATCAAGTCCAACAATTTTTGGGCTTGTGACTCCTCTCATGTCCTTACTCTAACCCCACACACCAGACCTTATTATCGCATGGGTTGCTACCACACACAACCCTTTGGTCAGCTACTAACAGTCCCCATTAGCATCTATTCATTCTCCAGGCTGACTTCTACCTATTCCTTTGTCTGTTTGACAGCTTTCCTCTCTCTTTAGGCTCTATCTCCACCCATCATTTACTCCTTACCCCCTCCGGTAATGTCCATCTTCTGCATAAATACCAACCTTTTCCCAGCTGCTGTCAGTTCTGAAGGGTCACCGGACCTGAAACGTTAACTCTGATTTCTCTTCACAGGTGCTGCCTGACCTGCTGAGCTTTTCCAGCAACTTCTGTTTTTGTTTCTGATTTCCAGCATCTGCAGTTCTTTTGGTCTTTTACACTCAATCATTCCTTCATCAACTCTAGATTTGACTATTCCAACGCACTCCTGACTGGTCCGCCACAATTAATAAATTTGAGGTTGTGCAAAGGTCTGTTGCTTGTAAGTATTTTTAACCAACCTGTTTGTAAATGTTGTGACACACCTCACCACTGGCCCAGAGGTAGCCACAGTACCACTGCACCATAAGAGCCCTGCTGTGTGTGTATCCTTAATTGCACAAAGTCTTATTCACTTTACTCCTAAGATTGCTGACCTTCTTGGTCAAGTAAGTGACCGATTTTTGTCCTTATTTTCAAATCCATTCATGACATTGTCCCTCCCTATCTTTATAATTTTCTCCAATTGCGTAATCTGCTGATAAATGTGACCATCCGATTATTGCCTTTTGAACAGCCCTGATTTTAATTGCTCCCTTATTGATGGCTCCGTTTTCAGCTACACAGGCTTAAGCACAGCAGTTCCATTCCAAACCTCTTACTTTATCTGACTGGTGTAAAATGCCTTGGGATTTTATATTAAACAGCTGTACAAATAGAAGATTTTATTTTGCTCATGGAATGTCGTATAAAAGGAGAGAAAAGTTAGAGAGCCAGAGAAACTTAGGGAACAGGTCAAGGTCCAAACATTTGAAGGCATGGTCACTAGCGGTGAAACAATGAAAATTCAATCTGCACAAGAAGCCAGAATTGATGGAATTCCAAGGTCTTGGAGAGCTGTAGTGCTGGACGAGTTTACACAGGAATATAAAGGTGAGGTAATGGAAGCGTTTAAAAATGAGGATGAAAATTTCTAAGATCAAGACATACTCAATGAGGAGCAATTGTAGGGTCAACAAATGCTGCAGTCATGTGTCAACGTGACTTGGTGTGAGTTAGGATGTGCTCGAGAGTTTAAATGATTTTAAGTGATTTTGAATGAGTTTAAGACAGTGGAAACTGGGAGCCTGCCTGCCTAGGATAGCAATAGAATAGTCAAGTCCCGTGCTAAAGATGCGAGAGAGGCACGGATCTACCAAGACAGCACAGGGACGGGCTATGTTATAGAAATGTAAGTAGATACTTCTAGCGATCGGGTAGTTATGGGTTTGGAAGCTTGTGTCAGGGTCAGGTAGTGCTTTCTTTAAGAATGTAATGAGAGCAGATAAAACTAAAACAGTGACCCCATCACTTTGCCATATTTTTGATTTATGTGACCTGCTTTTGAACAAATAAACAAATGAAAAAGTATAGCACAGGAACAGGCCCCTCGGCCCTCCAAGCCTGTGCTGACCATCATGCCCTAGTTAATCTAAAAACAAACCTGCCATTTTTCGATCTGTATCCCTCTATTCCCTCCCTATTCGTGTACCCATCTAGGTGCTTCTTAAATGTCGTCAATGTACCCGCTTCCATTACCTCCTCTGGCAGTGCATTCCAGGCTGCTACCACTCTCTGTGTGAAAAACTTCCCTCGCACATCTCCCGTAAACTTTCCCCCCAACCTTGAATATGTGCCCCCTTGTAATTGGAACTTCAACCCTGGGAAAAAAACCTCTGACTATCCACCCTATTAATGCCTCTCGTAATTTTGTAGACCTCTATCAGGTCTCCTCTCAGCCGCCATCTTTCCAGTGAAAACAATCCTAGTCTTTTTAACCTTTCCTCATAGTCAATAACCTGGAAACTAGGCAACATCCAGGTGAACCTTCTCTGTACTTTCTCCAAAGCTTCCACATCCTTCTAGTAGTGTGGTGACCAAAACTGCACACAATATTCCAAAAGTGGCCTAACAAGGGTTTTATATAGCTGCAACATGTTTTACCACTTCTTGTACTCCACACCCCAGGCGTGTATGCCATATGCCTTCTTAATCACCTGGTGATTTCATCCTCCAAAATTCATTACCTCACATTTGTCTGGATTAAACTCCACCTGCCATTTCTGTGCCAAAGTCGCCAATCTATCTATATCATGTTGTATACTTTCACAATCGTTGGCATCATCAGCAACTCCGCCAATCTTTGTGTCATCAGCAAACTTGCTTATCAGACCAGCCACATTTTCCTCCAGATCATTTATATATACTACAAACAACAGAAGACCTAAGACTGACCCCTGTCGGGGGTTTGTCCATTTCTATGTCAGATAGAACTAATATAATGTACGCACCATTGCAGAAATGACTGGAATTTGTCAGATGATGCCACAGAAGCTGGTAGAGCTAGCTGATCTACTTACTGCATTATTTAAAAGGAAAATCCATCTGCTCACTTTGATCAATATTCTGGTCAGTATTTTAATACTGGTATCCTTACAAAATTAGGATAATTCTTCAGCAGATTTTATCCTCAGCATTTGTGTCCAGTAGGATAAGTGTTAAAACCTTTATTAATTAATTCCATATGCTAATTACATAGCAAAATAATGCACAATTTAATTTAGAAATGGAAACCTGTCTATAAATTTTTCCAATCAGAATATATGAAAATAATGTAACATATATTGGGAGTAAATGTCTCAGAAATGAGTACAATACTCTTGTGTGGATGGATTGAGAGAGAATAGAAGCTTTGAACTCAATTAAAGTAGACTGTAAAACTAAACACAAAAGCAAAATACTGTGAATGCAAGGTCTCTGAAACAAACATAGAAAATGCTGGAGAAACTCAACAGGTCTGGCAGAAAATGTGGAGAGATAAACAGAGTTAACGTTTCTGAAGAACAGTCATATCAGATTTGAAATGTAAACTCTTGTTCCTATCCTACCACAGAGGTTACCAGACATGCTGAGTTTCTAAAACATTTTCTGTGTTCTCAAAATAAATATGCTTCGTACAAAATGTATCAAAGTTTGCTGAAGTGAATGATAAATGCTGACACATAGGGCTGGATTTTCCAAGGAGTGGCAATCTTACACAACAAAACAGCTCCACAATTCTGACAGGAGATTCTGATCAAGGCTTCTTCAGAAATGCAGAGCTGTACACCCATTCTGACAGGTTCTTCATTGTGTAGAACATCTGGGGAAGGTTAGCAGCACCACTTTTTTTATTTACAAGTATGATGACATTTTAAGGTCCGGCATCACAGACAACGACTTTGGTAGCTGTTGCAAAATGGTAAGTACATAAGGTAAGTGTGAGGTGAGGACATCAAGAGTATAGGGTGCCAGTGGGTAGGGGCCAAGTAAGTAATGGAGTGTTTAAGGTAGGTCACAGTGGTTAGGAGATTTCAGGTCTGGCAGGGAGGAATTCCAAAGGTTGCAAGTGATTGTTGGTGTTTTGGTTCCCAAAGCAGGAGGAAAGGATGTGGGTCTGGCAGTATGGGAATAGGGATTGGGTCCATGGTGGGCACAAGGGATTCAGATCCCAAGGCAGATGAATGGAGTTGGCACTGGTGGCAGGTGAAGGGAGGTCAGGTCTGTTGGTGGGGCAGGTGTGTTGGGTCTTGGGTCGTGTCGGATGCAGCAGTGAGGGAGGACGTTGTGTCAAAGTCAGGGGTATGTGGTAAGTTGGAGGTCAGTTGAACAGCTACTCTAGAGTTAGACTCTTCATAGTTTAAATTTTTCCAGGCATATATTTACTTAACAGAATTAAATAAATACTTCCAGAGGATTCCAGGAGAAGAGGAAAGGCCCAGAAAAATCTTCAATTTACTGGGCAATTCCTTTGGAATCTCCAACGATGGACATTCTGCAGGGTCCCCATGAAAAACTCTGATCTAAGCTTCAGAAACAATCACCTGGCCATTGGAAAATGCAGGCCAATGTAGTTGAGGCAAATATCTCATTTCCTCATTGCAACTTCGATGAGTTACTATGGGTTATGCAAGTAATCAACAGCTAATTTAATATCACCATCCATAGCATTGAACTTAAAAAAAATAGCTACATATATTAATGAATCAATTTACACAGGCAGATAATGAAACATTGTTATAGCATGCAGCTCACTTCAGTATCTGATGTTGCAGTTTAATAAGGACAAAGGTGTAACAGATAAACTGAACTTCCATAGTTTATGATTCATCAGTATGAGACAGAGCTGCAGTACAGGATGCACTCTCGTAAGGCACAATGTTATTTTCAAACGCTCCTCTTGAGATTTCCCTGAGGACTACTTATTAATCTTTGAAGTCTACGTTTTGGTTTTAATGTGCTCTTTTCTCATTTTCATTAACTCATTAATTAAGAGCTGCAGTCAAGTAGCAAAAATACTTTCTGCATTTGCATGATGTTTGTATATTAGAATTAGAAGAATTTCATCAACATTCTTAATAATTATTAATCTTCCAATAAACTTAATGGCACAATACACAAGGAAAGAATCAATTTCCCAGACACCACAATACTTAAATCAACACAACAGACATGAGATAGCAACAAAAGATTCTCTTTTTAAAAATCAGTGATGCACACTTCTATACACAACAAAGTCACCGCCCTAAGCACATGTTGACACTCTAGTGAGGTCATAGCTACCACATTTCCATTACATATGCACAAAGATGGAAGGACTTTAACCAGGTTAAACCAGGTTATTGTCTTTTTTAATGCATCTTAGATTTAAATTTAACAATTTAAACCTGGTTCATTACAGTAGTAATCACTACATTTTTCTACATATAGTAACTCCTGGATACATGTAGCCTTAAGCTGGAGATTCCACATTCACTTACAGGGAATTATTTACCTCAGTGATTTCAGTTTTTCTGGCTCCTAGTTAGTTGAGAATCTCTTTATTAACAGGTTCAAAGCTATTCTGTCTCCTTTGAAGCCAGTCTCATCCCTTACAGCCTCATTCTCATAGCAGATCTCTTCCCCCCATCTTTTAGTCTCCCTTTTTCTCCCCTTTTAGCTTCCCTCTAAACTATCTTACAGTTTCCCTACCTTATTGTATCTTTCTTCCTCAACGTCCTCATCACGAACTACCTCCTCCTGTGATTTCTCCCATTAGGGAATATTTCTTCTCCTGGGTATACAGTCCCTGCCAGATCCAGCACGTGGTCATTCCAGTAGTTTCCCCTCGACAAAAGGCATCCCAGCCTTGCCCTCCACTCAGTATAAGATTCCCCAGCAAGTTTCCCATTCATTAGGTTCTTGGTGAATTCAATATTTTAACATACCACATGTAAAAATCTGCTTGGTAACAGTCAATAATAATTTCTAATGATTGAACATGAAGGAAAGCCACATTTTAAGTACGACCACTGAGACTTAGACCTTTTAACAGGTAATTTCACAATGTTGAGCTACTGTCATAATGATTTCACCACCCGGGAGCACCAACTGAGAATTTTGATAGCATTTTCACCAATGAAAAATGATGGGATGCATGGTGTGAAATTCTGTGAAAATGTTCTGCCTTGGACAATTTTAATGCAGGTGTAGGAATCTGTGAATTGTCCCTTCAATATTTTCAGCATGCGGATGAACTATTACCTGTGTTAGTGGTATTGTTGAGTCCATGGCCATTTTGATGAATGTAGCTCGTCAATATAAGTTGAGCAATAAATGAATGGTATTGGTAGACTCCAGCATCTCTAAGTTGGTGACCATGTCCATGCCATGTCCTGCCAAGTGATGTTGAGGACACATCTTAGACAGTGAAGTTGGAAACTATTTAGTCTTTCCTCATGCCTAGCCTATGTTCTCCAGGTCTCCAGGGGAGTATGCCAATTATGCAGACTTGGTAGATGTACAAGTTGCTATTCTCAGTCAAGTTGCTGTAATTCCCAATGCATTTACTCAGCTTGGACATAACTCTTGCAGCTTTTTCTACACATGTTGTGATTTCTGCACTAGTGACAAATTGTTGGTGATTATGGAGTCTATTTATGTGAAGCAATCAACTTATAGCATCACACTGTGCATAAAGATACAGATCTACTGCAGTGTAATGTTCATCTGTAATCTGTTTATCTGACTGCGATGCTTATTATTTTAACTTTATTTCTTATTTTCTGACTTATACTATGAATCACCTTAAGGTAATGTAACTCTTTTTTCTTTATTTCTCAATTTTGTATCTAGGTACTTCATACCTAAGATGGTGCCTTGAAGGGCAACATTGTACACTTTTCAATGTGCTCCTGTACTTGAGTACATGTGACAATCAAATGGCATCATTATGGGCTGTCATTTGTCTTCCTGATGCTGACGGTAAAACCAAACCTCTACAGCACAGGACTGTCTGTTTACTCATTCAAATATGGCCTTATGCTCAAACATCTTCAGTGCAGTGAATTTGACACCAGGCATGATTCCTGGATGTCCTCATTTCTGCTCCAAGGACGCCTCAGAGCTAGATATGAAGGAGGCAGATCGTGACAAAGACAACTGGGAAGAAGTTGCTGACAACTTTGACCTCTGGATGCTGACTGTTTGGAAGGAGCTGGTAAAGAAATGAGCAGAGACGAGAAGGTCAGCTGGCCAGAGAAAAAAGAGCAGAGAAATCAAAAAAACAGAGACCAATGAATCATGCACCTTCTTGGCCCACTGCCTTCCTCTACACCGAATGCAGCAGAGACGGCTATGCCAGACTACGGTTCCTGAGGCACATCAAGCAGTGTTTAACACACAGCCAGTACAATTATTCATCTGTTAATTAATTAAAATTAACAGTTAACACTGCGGCACAAACCATCATCAAACATGACACAATGCTGCCGCTGTTCGTAGTAATTTAAAAGAAAGATATTTTTCCCAATACTTGTAATTAGAAATCCACATTCAGTTAGCTGTCTCAATCTCCCTATCACAAAACACATTGTACTCCCAATAATTAAGGCTCCGCTAGTATTATCAAGAATAGCTACCAGACTTCTTGCTCATTTATCTACTTAGTCAATGACAAATTATGTGATTTAACAGGATTTTTAAAAACTAAAGGCATGATTCAAGTTGTTCAAATCTGAAGGATGCAATTCATAACTGAAAGGTGTGCCTTATGCTCTGACTGCATTGTAAGGATGGATGACTCCATCCTTAATTGTAAACAATATGGATTGTACTTCCAGTCTATGAAACAAACTCAAGACTATTTCCCCAAAAATCTGGGACACCATATTTTCCCATTTTTTATTCTCACCTTCTGTGATTTATTTTCATAAACACCGTCTTATCATTATACCAATGTTTGCAAGGACAGGACACCATTGGACAAAGTGTTTTTGGATTCATTTATCTGTCCAACTCTTCCTGCAATCGTAATGTGTTTTTATTCATCATCCCTGTAAATTCCCTTCCACTGAATTAATTGTTTAACATACGTGAAGTAATCACAAACGTACCTATGAAAGGAACTTAAGGTATTTTTGGCACTGTGATGACTAATAGATGGCACACAATGATTTCAACACCACACAGCAATCCAGTAATTATTCTTTCTTGGGACATGGTAGATTGTGGGAAAGGGAGTGGGTGGAATTTTCTTTTCTGAGGCTAGTGTGGAGGCAAGCTGGAAAAGCAGAAGGACTTCCACATGGATTTTGTTCTGAGTGATTACTTTATTTTGAGCACTTTCATGCAGAGGGAATAGACCAAATTCGTCTAGTGGATAGGTAGGAAGTTCGGCCCCCTCACTCAGACCTTTCTGGACTGCAACTTCTAGAAAGCTATTTAAAAAGGACTTGGGCAGCATCTCACGCTCAGTAATTCAGAAATATCAACCGACCTTTGTTAATAACCCCACCCAACCTGTGACAAGTCACAGATCTGTTCAAACGGGCACTACAGTTCAGTGGCACCCGCCTAGAGGTGGTGCAGGTGGGATTTCACAAAGGGAGATATCCTCTCCAAGGGATGGGAACGGAATGTAGTGCTGAATAATTAAGGTGGCTGCAATGGTCAGCGACCATGATGCTCATAGAAATGATTGGATGTAGTGCTGCAAGAGAATAAATTATCTCTTGCACACCACAGGATATATGTCAATGTTAACTCAATGCCTCATGCCCCATGAGTCTGAGTTAGCATTGTAAGCCTGTCACTGCACAGGACTATTTCTACAAGATTGGCTACCAGGCACCTCCATCATTAGCCTCATGTGCAATTAATGTTTGTCACTTCATAACACTTACTGACATTGTACTACTTGCACCAGATGTCACATGTCAAACAGAAAGGAATCTATAACACGCAGCAGCTCACAGACCTCCAACTCACTGACCTTTCTTCAGAGAAACTACACATCATATGGCTTCTCATTAGAGGCTTGAATGGGCAGGTGACAGTACCATAAAAGCTGGCTTCGGGATGAGCATTTCTCATGAATATCAGACAAACACACAACTTTCAATAATCTCAATCTTCTTCAGCTCTTTCATCACCTTTCATTCAGAACGCTGTCATTCAAAATGCCATATGCCATTTTTGTACAATTGTCTGTCCAATGACAGCATAGACAACACTGTAGTGGTGTCCAGCATCTGTCTGAGGGTTTCACAATGGGATTATTATTCATGCCTTCTGAGATTATCCCTTGTTTCTTATGAGCCAGCCCTGGAGATGGTGTGGGGGAGCAAACATTTGAGAGAGTGGGAGTTGTGTCAAATGTTAGGGTAGTGACAGCTTCCTGGATAACAGTTCCAGATGTGCAGAAATTGTTGCCTGTCATCACAAATGCACTGTACGCTGAGTAAGTGAAAGCCCCTCCTGTTCAGGAAACTGGCTGGATGATGCCATTGAGTGTCACATGCAAATAGTCTTGTACTTATGGGAATCCAGCAATAGCTGAAAATCCCATGGTTCTCTCAACTTCGCTGAGTCCATGGAGAACTGGACAAACACAATTACTTTCTTGTAAGGGACATTGATAAACTCATGTATGTATTGAGGCCTGCCAGTTGGGAGATGCCACATAGGTCCATTGTCAAGCTTTGAGAGGAGCCAGTGCAAGTTCACTGCCAATATAATCTTCAGTGTCATTGGCATTAAACCTTCGCCCAAGCCCAAGAGATGCAGAGCTTCCAGCAGGTGGTGGCAGATGTAGGTAACAGTGGCCCCTGGTCATTCAAAAATGTTACCTGCACTGTCCTTCATTCATGCGGAAGGAGCTAGAGTATAAGCTTTACGTCTGTCGGCCTTTTCTCTATAGGCTGCTCTATGATGTTTCAGACTTTGGTTCCCCTCTTTGTCTGCTGCTTGCTGCAGCCCCCTGAGCTTCACGGCTCTGGTTTTGTTTTGCTGTTCTTCCTCCTTTTCTTAGACTCATCAAGGCTAAGATTGCTGCTGGGTATAGTTGTTCCAACATTTGGAAGGAAAATACTGATCTTTGGAAGAATAGCACAAATGAGATCGATGTTTTGCATTTGAGATCCCGTCATTGTTAATGACAACTTGGAACACTTATCAAGCTGCCTCTGTTTTAGGTGAAAGCCTGACCTATAGCCACCTCTAAATAGAGGTGTGCAAACTCTACAATTCATGTCTAGTGGTAGTAGGAACTGCAGATGCTGGAGAATCTGAGATAACAAGGTGTAGAACTGGATGAACACAGCAGGCCAAGCAGCATCAGAGGAGCAGGAAGGCTGACGTTTCGGGCCTAGACCCTTCTTCAGAAAAAAGAAAGGGTCTGAAGAAGGGTCTAGGCCCGAAATGTCAGCCTCCCTGCTCGTCTGATGCTGCTTGGCCTGCTGTGTTCATCCAGCTCTATACCTTGTTATCTCTTATAATTCATGTCTAGTTCTCTCTTTTCCTGATGCTGTCACATGCATGATATTTATGCTAATTATCTTAAAATTGCACAAATGTGAACCCGAAAACAAAGAAGATTGAAACATGAATCACAACTGAAAGTGCTGCAGAAACTCAGTTGATCTGACAGCATCCACTGAGACAGAAGTGGAGTTAACCTTTTGAGTCCATTGACCCTTCACTGGATTCAAAATAGTAATTTATTTTCTTATCTCCACGACGTAGCCTTTACACATTAGGAAGGTCAGGCAGCAGAACAGTTTCATTGCCATGTTGTAACCTTCCATATACAGCAGCCTGATCGGTTGAGTGTGTATTAGCCATATCCCCCAGACCTAAAAATAAAACACACTCGTGAGCACTGTTGATGAGTCTTCTTGTGAAAACTTAATTTATAACTGGATATGGTGGGAAGTAGGTGTTTGTAGCTTCGATATCTTATTTGCCTTTCATCCGAATAGATAGCTGTACTACAATGAGAAATCAGTAACATAATGCTGCACAAACTATACATCCAGTTTTGGTTTAAGATTTCTTCTTTTGACTGTGTTTGCTTTGCCGTACCACGTACAAACACGAGGTCCTTCCTGTTTACTTTGTGCATTTACGGAATCATATTTAAAATCAAGTTTTTGCAAGATAGTTGTGGTATTCTTTAGTCTTGATTATTTCTTCCTCTGCTGTCCTGCTTTCAAGTGCAATTCCCCCATCCCATTACTGCCAGTGGCTTTGTCATTTCCCATTTCTTTTCCACTGTTCTTCTTCAATCACCTCTCTTAATATCAGCATTCAACTACTTCCCTTGACGTTTCATGCTCTTCCTCCTGATCCCACTCTTATACCAATTCGGATGACCAACCTCACCTGTACAGCCTCCACCCCCCAATTCAGTTCCACTGCTCTTTCTCCATCCCCAACACACCCTTTAGTCCCATTCCATATGATCTCCATAATATCCAGCTCCCACTCTTAGATACCCTAAGGTCTTGTTGTGGTTTCACCGTGATCTCTGATGATGGCCTTTGTTCAGCCATTGCTCTAGTGAGTGCTCATTTTGGGAAAATACCCAGAACCTGTTCCGTAACTCTTCCACCTCTTTAGCCTCAACTGGACTCTCTGAGATTATAGATGAAGCTACAATTTGCACTTCTGCTAAATCATTCCCCAGTAAATCAACTACATAAACAAACAATTTCTTAACTATCCCAACCAGTACTAATCCAGAGAAGAAGTCATACTCCAGTTGGACTTTGAACAATGGAACCAGGATATAATCTCCAATTAGAGATAGTAAGAACTGCCGATGCTGGAGTCAGAGATAACACAGTGTGGAGCTGGAGGAACACAGCAGGTCAGGCAACATCAGAGGAGTAGGAAAGTTGATGTTTCGGGTCGGGACCCTTCTTTAGAAATGGGCTCCAACTATATTCATTAATCTATAATCTATAATCTCCAATTATCCCATTTACCAAAAGTTCACCTTTCATTGAACTGTCTGGAGGGAAAACTAAATCCTTCTCAGGAAAAGAGTTTGAGTAGCTCTTCTATCTCTTAGTATAGTGACAGACTTAGATGCTTCCTTTGAAGAAAGAGGGGTTATTTTCCTTCTAGGTAAAAATCTGTCATGTCTTTCATCTACCTTATGCACTTCTGCTCAAACAGCAGTATGTAACCCCATTTCTTAGTTTCCCTTAAAGCAATGATTTCCTTTTCTGTTTCCCCTTTGGACTCATTCTTACGAGCTCCAAAATGTCCCTTGGGTTTCTCTCTCGAATTCCAGCACTCTGGATAAATGTGCCCTATCCAGTTACAATGCAAACACCTCAACTTCAGATTTCACCTCCACCCAGAGTACGTTTCCTTCTGATCTGAGGAGAAGACCTTGGGCATTCCTAAATTCCATTCCTTTCCTTGGATAGTTGTCTTCCTTTCAATCTCCCATTTGCTATCCCTTTCAAAGTTGAGAGTGATGAAAAAAAATGAGTTTTATGGATTAATTCATAATAGTCAGCCAGTATTATTACTGCTTGCCTACTGATGCAACCCTTTGGTCCTTAACATGGGTTCTTCTTATGTAGGTACCACGTTTTAGATTCTTCTAAGACAATAAACTTTCTTAAGAGGTTCACACATGGTTTCAGCTTCTAATCCATGTCTCTACTTGTCAAAATTACTTTGCTTAACCCTTTGGAATTCAATATACCTATGCCCAGGCTGTCTCCTTAAATTCCAGATCCTTTGCCTACATGCCTCAGGCACTAACTTATAGGCAGCCAATATCGGGCTTTTTTCACAGCATCATTCTTTGAAAGTGAAGCATTAATTTTTGCGCTTTGTCTGTCAACTTATTCAGCTTGAGCAATGTCCAATATTGTTTTACCCAATTCACTTGTCTAGCCATTTTCTCAAATGACAGAAATAATGCCTCCAACACCCATTTTCATCAAATTTTGGTATGGCCTGTGCAAACTTAAACATTTCGTTACTGGACTTCAAATCATGACCACCACTCTCTCCATCAGTAACTAAAGAGAGATGAAGCTCAATTTGTAGGTAATGATCAAGAAGTGGCAGAGTAATTAATGAATGCTTTTCTTAATTGATCTTCAATAAAATTAATTATATTGAAGGGAGGTGAATCCTGATGAGATTTTTTTTCATTAATTAATGAGTTGCATGCATCACTAGTTGGATCAGCATTTATTGCCCATCCCCTAATGCTACTTCAACTGAGTGGCTTGCTAGGGCCATTTCATAGAACAGTTAAGAGTTTACCACATTGCTGTGGGCCTGGAGTCACATATAGGTGAGACTGCATAAAGCTGGCAGATTTCATTTTCTAAAAGACATTTATGAGGGTCAGGCTAACTTTTTAACACCTGATTTTCATTCATTCAAATTTTAATCATCTGCCATGGTGGGATTTGAACCCATATCCCACAGCATTAGTTTGTGTATCAGGATTACTGGTCCAGTGACAATAACTCTATGTCACTGCCTCCCTGCAAGTGGGAGCATTTTTGATAATTCTTCAAAAGCAAGGGAAAAGTTTTTACAAAGTCAGGTGAAAGGAAGGACCACAGCCCGACAAGGTACATCCTATTATCATAATGGAAGGATATATGTGACCATAAAATTATCACCCTGCTCCTAACCACTGACAGTGAAGTGGGTGAGCAAGGATCAAAATGGCAAACTCACCAGACCTCGACAGATTGGGTCTGGGCAATACTAATTCATTGATGGTATCTGCATGTTGCCAGTTGGTTTCCCATTCAAATCTAGGGGAAGATTAGCTGGCAGGTGAATGAAAAATTTTGTGGGGCAAGAGGCTGGCACAGGGGACTAAAGAAACTATTATAGGCATAAGTTTTCTGGAAGGCCTTTCAATCGGTGCAGAAAGAGAAGTGTTAGGGGAAGTCTAAACATTCGTTTTGAGGCCCAGAGAAACAATGGTCTGTTCAATTATTAAGTTAGGTGAGTTTAAAAGAGTAGGTTGAAAACAAATGTGTCCCTACTTTGCAGTTCACATTGGTCCAGTGATATTATTGCTAGACTATTAATCCAGATACCCAGATAATGTTCTGGGGACCTGGGTTCAAATCCTGCCACGGCACAAGGTAGAATCTGAATTCAATAAAAGTCTGCAATTAAGAGTCTAACAATGACCATGAATCCACTATTAATTGTTGGAAAAACCCATCTGGTTCACTAATGTCCTTGAGGGAAGGAAACTGCTATCCTTAGCTGGTCTGGTGGACATGTGACTCTAGACACACAGCAATGTGGTTGACTCTTAAATGGTCATCTGGGTAATTAGCGATGGGCAATAAATGCTGATCTAGCCAGCAATGCTCTTATCCCATAAATGAATAAAAAACTGACTCACCTGGTCTGGCCTACATGTAACTCCAGATCCACAGCAATGTGATCGACTGTCAACTGCCCTCTGAAATGGCCGAGCAAGCCACTTAGTTGTATCAATTGCTATGAGGACTAAACAACAAATGAAACTGGGTGTATCACCTGACATCGAACAAGGCACCTAAAAAGACAGAAACAGCCCTGTCTTCCCTGAAATGTCCTCCTTACTAACATCTGGGGCTACAGCCAAAATTGGGAGAGCTGTATCATAGACTAATCAAGCAACAACCTGACATAGTCATACTCACAGAATCATATGGTACAATGTGCCAGACTGCACAATCATCATCCTTGGATATATCCTGTTCTACCAGCAGGACAGACTCAGCAGAGATGGCAGCACAATAGTTTACAGTCGGGAGGGAGTTGCCCTGGGAGTCCTCAACATTGACTCCAGACACCATGAGATCTCATGACTTCAGGTTAAACAACCTGCTGATTACCACATACCATCCTCCCTCGGCTGATAAAGCAGTGCTCCTCCATGTTGAATAACGCTTGGAGGAAGCACTCAGGGCAGCAAGGGCGTAAAATGTATTTTGAGTGGGGGTTTTCAATGTTCATGACCAAAAGTGGTTTGGCAGCAGTACTACTGATTGAGCTGTGTCAATGATCGATTTTGGCTTCCTTCAGTGGTCCCCTGCATGACAGATACCAATCTTCAGCAAATTCGATTCACTCTACACGATATCAAGAAATGTTTGGAGACACTGGTTATTATCATGGCTATGGACCCTGACAACATTCCAGCAATTGTACTGAGGACTTGTGCTCCAGAGTTTACCATTCCCCTAGCCAAGCTCTTCCAGTACAGTTACAAAACTGGCATCTATTTGACAATGTAGAAAATTGCCCAGGTATGTCCGATACATGAAAGCAGGACAAATATAACCCATCAGTCAACTCTCAATCATCAGTAAAGTGATAGAAAGCGTCATCAATAGTGCTATCAAGCAGCATCTGCTCAGTGACGGTCAGTTTGGGTTCGCCAGGGCCACTCAACTCTTGAGATAAAAGGTACTGCAGATGCTGGAGAATCCGAGATAACAAGCATGGGGCTGGATGAACACAGCAGGTCAAGCAGCATCATAGGAGCAGGAAAACTTGACGTTTCGGGCCTAAACCCTTCATCAGAAATGGGGGAGGGGAAGAGGGTTCTGAAATAAATAGGGAGAGAGGGGGAGGTGGATAGAGGATGGATAGAGGAGAGGATAGGTGGAGAGGAGGCCGACAAGTCGAAGAGGCGGGGATGGAGCCAGTAAAGGTGAGTGTAGGTAGGGGGGTAGGGAGGAGATAGGTCAGTCCAGGGAGGACGGACAGGTCAAGGGGGCAGGATGATGTTAGTAGATAGGAGATGGGGGTGTGGCTTGAGGTGAGAG
>JAHRHZ010000013.1:55165673-55178168 GCA_024137785.1 Ginglymostoma cirratum
CAAGCCACACCCCCATCTCCTATCTACTAACATCATCCCGCCCCCTTGACCTGTCCGTCCTCCCTGGACTGACCTATCTCCTTCCTACCCCCTTACCTACTCACCTTTACTGGCTCCATCCCCGCCTCTTCGACTTGTCTGCCTCCTCTCCACCTATCGTCTCCTCTATCCATCCTCTATCCACCTCCCCCTCTCTCCCTATTTATTTCAGAACCCTCTTCCCCTCCCCCATTTCTGATGAAGGGTTTAGGCCCGAAACGTCAAGTTTTCCTGCTCCTATGATGCTGCTTGACCTGCTGTGTTCATCCAGCCCCATGCTTGTTATCTCCAGTCAACTCTTGAGCTTGGTTCAAATATGGACCAGCATCCTTGGTTCAAACATGAATAAAAGTGCTGGACTCCAGAGGTGAGGTGAGAGCAATGGCCCTTGACATCAAAGAGCATTTGATTGAATCAAATCATCAAGGAGCCTGAACAAAACTGGAATCAATGGTATCGGGAAGGGGGAGGGGGCAAACTCTCCACTGTTGGAGTCAATCCTGGCACATAGGAAGAAGGTCGTGGTCGTTGGAAGTCAATCATCTCAGGTCGAGAACATCTCTGCAGGAGCTCATGAGGCTAGTGTCTTAGGCCCAACCAACTTCAGCTGCTTCATTAATGATCTTCCCTCCATCCTAATTGACTTTTTGATCTGATTTGATTTATTATTGTCACATGTGCCGAGATACAGTGGAAAGTACTGTTTCCCATGCTAACCAGACAAATTATACCTTACGTATGTACGTTAGGGTAATAGAACAGAATGCAGAATATAGTGTTACAGCTATAAAGAAGATAAGTGGGGAATTTTGCTGATGATTGTGCAAAGCTCAGCACCATTCACAACTCCACAGATACTGAAACAGTCCATGTTCAAATGCAACAATATCTGGACAATAATCTGCTTGGGTTGACAAGTGACAAGTAACATTTATGCCACACAAATGCCAGGCAATGACCATCTCAAATAAGAGACAATCTAACCATCACTCTTTGACTTTCAATGGTGTTACCATCACTGAATCCCCTACTATCAACATCTTGAGGTTACCATTAACCAGAAACTCAACTAGACTCACCAATAAACATACTAGCTATACGAGTAAGTTAGAGGCTAGGAATACTGCAATGAGTAATTCACCTCGTAACTTCCCAAAGCTCGCCCATCATCTACAATGCACAAGTCAGAAGTGTGATGGAATAAACCCCACTTACGTGGATGGATGCAGCCTTAACAACACTCCTTAAGAAGAGGAAGTGGTTGGAAAAGATTCTAACCAGGTTGAGAGGGGTCTTTGATTATATTGGCTGCCTTCCTGAGGCAGCGAGAAGTTTAGACTGAGTCAATGTTACAGTTGCAGAGATGATGCACAACGAGCGAGATCAACAGTAAATTTAAAATTTGAGAAGTCCATTTAGAACTCTAATAACAGCGGGGAAGAAGCTGTTCTTAAGTAGTCTGTACCTATGTTTCAGCTTTTGTATCTTCTGTCTGAGGGAAGAAGTTGGAAGAGATTATAACTAGGCTGGGAGAGGACTTGAATTATGTTGGCTGCCTTCCAGAGGCAGCGAAAAGTACTGATGGAGTCAATGGATGGAAGGTTGGCTTTCATGATGGACTGGGCTGTGTTCACAATTTTTTATTGCTTCTTACAGTCCTGGCAGCAGTTGTCATACCAAGCTGTGAAGCATCCGGATAGAATGCTTTCTATGATGCATCTATAAAAATTGGTAAGAATCTTTAAGGCCATGCTAAATTTCCTTAGCCTCCTGAGGAAATAGCGACGTTATGCCTTCTTGACCATTGTATTAACATGGGTGGACCAGGATAAATAGTTGCTGATCATCACTCCAAGGATCTTGACACTCTGGACCATCTCCACCTCAGCACCATTGATATAGACAGGGAAGTGCCCTCCTTCCTTGTTTCCTGTAGTCAATGACCTGCTCTTTCATTTCGCTGCCATTGAGGAATTGTTGATTTGGAAATATATTGCCATTTCTTCACTATTGCCGGGTAAAAATCCTGGAATTCCCTCCCTAATGGCATTGTGGGTCAACCTACAGCACATGGACTACAGCAGTTCAAGAAGGTAGCTCACCATCACTTTCTAAAGGGCAACTAGAGAGGGGCAATAAACGCTGGCCACCCAATAGCACTCACATCCCATGAATGAATAAAAACAAAACATTGAAAATGAGGTCTGCAAACAGAGAAAATTATCACTGCTGTTTTTTGTAAAGTTGCGTCAAATCTGTTTGGAATTCTTTAGAGGATGTAATGCTATATTTTTCAGTATAGCCCAACTCCAGTGACCTTTCATTGTCCTTAATATCAGATAATGGGAGATGCTAAACCAATTTCAATTCCAATCTCAATCATTCAAACTCAGTTCTCTTTACTAATTTTAGCTTGTCAAATTTTGGGTTATTGGATGCCCTTCATTGTACTGCCATTTTGGGTAGAGAGAGCGATGGGAGGAAAAGCATAGGATTGTTTGCACAGAATTAATTGAATATTTAATGACTGCTTATCTGGTGAATTGTTGGCTATGCTTTGATCATGAAACAGACAGCTTGGTAGGTGAACTGCTAAGATTTCAGCTGGTGCTGGAGTAGATGCTTTACTAACTCCTTTAAAATGAAATGAAAATAACATATTGGCAAGTTCTTCAATGCACTTCTCAAACTTTATGTTATCTAGCTGCACTCTCATTGTAAGCTACTTTTAGAAAAGTATTGTGGCTGAAAGCCATGTTCTAACAGTGGACTTATTGTGCTGGCCATACAGCTGTTTCCATGTTGGCAACAAAGAGTAGCTGTCGCACACATTTAAACACTCATATATGCACTTGTGTTGAAGTGCGATTCTTTCAGCAACAAACTGTTAGAGGAAAACCATCTCAATAGGCCCACAGTATGAGGCTGATCAAGCTAAACAAGTGAAAATAATTTAGTGGTCAACACGGATTCGATGCCTCTCCAACCTGTTGTTGACTGAGACAGTCCTTAGAGTGAACCACAGTTTTTTGTGCCCTTTGATTAAAAAAAAATGAAAACAAACAAAATACACAGACAGTATAATTTTTTTTCAACTTGTGACTTAAACTGCAATTGTGCCTATTCTGCAGTTATTACCTAAATTATTATTGTTTTGGATTTCATTGCCTTGCCATATTGTCGGTTCTGGCCAATTGCGTATTTGTTGACATATCAGGTATGCATTTACAGCACTGCACAGAAATATTCCTGTTATCCCTTATGTTATTGGTGTGAAATGTCAAGAGAATGTGGCCCAACATGAGTATTAAAGCTTCCCTGAGGTATGATAATTAAACTTTATTTCAATGATCTGGATGGGGCAGGGGTGTGGGAACTCAGGCTGATATTTTCTTTTCCTAGATTAGGGCGGTTGAAACCAATTATTTGAAACATTCCAGATGCCACCCTGACTGACATCAGCTGATGCATCGTACTCCAGGATTTTGTCACAGACATTCCTGGTCTATTTGAATCAGCACTGTATACCCAACACAACTGCTGTTGGAGAATGAATGTAAAATGTGTCACAATTAATGAAATCTAAATATATAAATCACAAAGAATTTATATTATTGCTGAAAAAAGACACAATTTGTCATTTATCTTCCCCCAGATGTACTCCAGTTCTGTGGAAATAACTTAAAAGTAGCAACATTTGGCATCTCTGGTTGTAATGTCTATAAAATATTAAGGACTGCTATCATGAGAATATTTGTCAAAACTTTCTTTATTATTCAATACAAATGGTCCTATTGACATTCATTGTAGTGTTACATGTAACATTATCCTAATAAAACAAAAAATCATGCTCTGCTTCCCCTCTTAAAGAACATTAGCGAACATTAGCACATTTGCCACATATTCTAGTTCATTCTAATTTTGGTCCCTTTGACGGCTTAAAGTCAAAGATGGACAGTATAATTGTCTCTGCTCATTCACCATTTCCTGACAACGTCTGGCAAAATTGATTCTGCTTGGAGCATCCTGTCCTTCTGATCTCTGTGGAAGAGGTCTTTTTTATGGGAAATAAAGCTAGATCTTTGCATCAGCTCACAGAGCAGCAACACCAAATAAAAACTGAAAGAACTGCGGATGCCGTAAGTCAGAACAAAAGCAGCAGTTGTTGGAAAAGCTCAGCAAGTCTGGCAGCATTGTGAAGAGAAATCCAAGTTAACATTTCAGGTCTGGTTCTGAGGAAGGGTCACCGGTCCTGAAATGTTAACTCTGACTACTCTTCACAGATGCTGCCAGAACTGCTGAGCTTTTCCAGCAACTTCTGTTTTTGTGAGTAGCAACACTACTACAGCTCAGAAAGGACTCTGAGCAATGCAGCACATTATCTTACAGTCTCTGATTCTTCCCTTCACGTTTATCATAATCAGCCCCAGTGATTCCACCAGGCCATCATTTCTCCATTCCACTATTGAATCTCTTGCCTCCCACATCAACTAGACCTCCTGGACTGCAATCTCTCTCTCTGTCTCCCTACTTGGTCTTTCACTCTCTCCTTTTGGTGTAGTTTCCCACTTGACAGATAACAGCTGACTGAAAATCAGGCTGTCTGTTGAATGGGAAATCTGGAGAAAAAATTTTAAATGGCAGTACTTTTGAGGGGTGGGTTTGCCTTCCATAACATTTATCGATTACAGCCCATTAAATATCACAGCTGCGGTGTCAGATTATCATGTACGTTGCTTTATCTCTATCAACCCGTTCAATCTCTCCACTGCCTCAATGTCATATTGCTTACCTAGTATAAAAACATAAAGTGCGAGAAATATTATGTTGGTCTGGCAGCAACTGTGGAAGAAGAAACAGAGTTTGTGTTGAAAATAATTTTTCTTCAGAATTGTAATTCGGTTCTCAAGGTTCTCAAAATTCTAACCCAGTTTCTTCTCTCTACAGTTGCTGCCAGACTTGTTGATTATTTCCAGCACTTTGTTTTTGTTTCAAATTTCCATCATCCACAATATCTTGCTTTCGGTATCGTTTCGATGCTGGCCTGACATTCAGTTCTGGAAAAAACTATTATTTCCTTCAGTGAAACACTAGGATGATCTAAGCCATTGCCCACAGCTCCTCCCCAATACAAATTCCACTCTCTTGCCATCAATTTCATCCCCCTCTCAGCTTCTGTCTCAGGTTGAAGCCAACTGTTCATAACCTCAACTATTTGATGTCAAGCCAAGCTTCTAATTTCATAATCGCTTCATTACACAGACTGTTTATTCCACCTCTGTAACATCAGATGTCCCTTTTACTAAAGCTGAACGGAAACAACCTACAGCACATGGAATGCAGCAGTTCAAGAGGGCAGCTCACCACCGTTTTCTCAGGAGGAACTGAGTATGGGCAATTAATATTGGCCAGCTAATGACGCCCACATCCCATGAGTGAATTTGAAAAAAAAGAAAATTGGCATATGAAGAAAATGTAGAGCAGCTTCAGCTGAAATCAGTTACCTATTCAGACAAGAATATGCCCATTGTCTCGGCTACAGATTTTTCCAGTACCACTGCCATTGCCACCACTGCCACAGATAATATCACTATTGTCTTGCTTTAATACTCCACATTGTCCATCAGATGGATCACTGGACTTGAAAATGCTGCCAGACCTGCTGAGTTTCTCCAGCACTTTCTGTTTCTGTTCACTAAAGATTAGTTCAACATGGGTGATTAGACAACGTTACCTCTCTCTCGATTTAGTCTATCACTCTAGACAACTGTAAGAGAGGCTTGGCAACAACACTACTGATCGAGCTAGTCAGGTTGTAATGGTCATAACTACTAGACCCAGTCTGCAGCAGGTGTTGAGGGAACCAACTAGCGGGAAAAACATACTTGCCCTCATCCTTGCCGATCTGCTAGCTGCAGATGCATCTGTCCATGACAGTATTGGTAAGAGTGATCACAGCACAGTCCTTGTGGAGACAAAGTCATGCCCTTACATTGAGAATACCCTCCATCGTGTTGTGTGGCACTATCACTGTGTTAAGTGGGACAGACTTTGAACAGATCTAGCAAGTCAAGATTAGGCATCCATGAGGCACTGTGGGCCATCAGCAGCAGCAGAATTGTACTCCACAATCTGTAACCTCATGGTCTGGCATATCCCCCACTCAAACATTACCATCAAGCCAGGGGATCAACTCTGGTTCACTGGAGAGTGCAGGAGGGCATGCCAGGATGAGCACAAGGCATACCTGAAGATGAGGTGTCAACCTGGTGAAGCTACCAAACAGATCACTTGCATACCAAACAGCATAAGCAGCAAGTGTTAGACAGAGCTAAGCGATCCCGCAACCAATGTATCAGATCTAACCTTTGCGGTCCTGTCACATTGAATCGTGAATGGTGATGGACAAATAAACATCTCACTGGAGGAGAAGGCTCCCTAGATATCCCCATGCTCAACGCTGGAAGAGCCCAGCACATCAGTGCAAAAGATAAGGCTGAAGCTTTCGTAGCAATCTTCAGACAGAAGTGCTGAGAGGATGATTCATCTTGGCCCCCTCCAGCGGTCCCCAGCATCACAGATACCAGTCTTCAGCCATTGTGATTCACTCCACCTGATATCAAGAAACAATTGGAGACACTGGATACTGCAAAGGCTATAGTCCCTGACAACATTCTGACAATAGTGCTGAAGACTTGTGCTCCAGAACTTGCCGCTCCCCTAGCCAAGCTATTCCAGTACAGTTACAACTCTGACATCGACCCGACAGTTTGGAAATTGCCCAAGTATGTCCTGTACACAAAAAGCAGGGCAAACCCAACCTGACCAATTACCGCCCCATCAGCCTACTCTCGATCATTAATAAGGTGATGGAAGGTGTCAGCAATAGTGCTAACAAGCAGCACCTGTTCAGCAATACCCTGCTCAGTGATGCCCAGTTTGAGTTCCGCCAGGGCCACTCAGCTCCTGACCTCATTACAGCCTTGGTTCAAACATGGAATTACAGCTCTTGACATCAAGCCCATATTCGACTAAGTATGGCATAAAGCAAAACTGGAATCAATGGGTATCAGGGGACAAACTCTGTACTAGTTGGAGTCATATCTGGCCGATAGAAAGATGGTCGTGGCTGTTGGAAGTCACTCATCTCAGCTTCAGGCCATCTCTACAGGAGTTCCTCAGGGTAGTGTCCTCAGTCCAACCGTCTTCAGCGGCTTCATTAATGACCTTCCCTCAATTATAAGGTCAGAAATGGGGATGTTTGCTGATGATTGTACAATGTTCAGCATCATTCCAACTCCTCAGACACTGAAAGCAGTCGAGGTCCAAATGTATTAAGATCTGGACAGTATTCAGGCGTAGGCTGACAAGTGGCAAGTAACATTTTCACCACACAAATGCCACACTATGGGCATCACCAATAAGAGACAATTGAACCATCACCACTTGACATTCAACAGTGTTGCCATCACTGAATCCCCCACTATCAACATCCTTGAGGTTACCATTGACTAGAAACTCAACTGGACTTGCCACATAAACACAATGGTTATGAGAGCAGGTGACAGGCAAGTAACACCGAGGAGAGAAACTCACCTCCTGACTCCTCAAAGCCTGTCCATTATCTACAAGGCTCAAGTCAGGAGACTGAAGGAATGCTACCCACTTGCCTGGATGGGTGCAGCTCCAACAACACTCAAGAAGCTTGACACCATCCGGGACAAAGCAGTTGATTGATTGACACCACATCCCCAGACACCTGCTCCCTCCACGACTGACGCTTAATAGCAGCAGCCTGTCCTATCTGCAAGATGTACTGCAGAAATTCATCAAACCAGACAGCACCTTCCAAATCCACAACCACTTCCATCTAGGAAGACAAGAGCAGCAGATACATGAGAACACCACCAACTGCAATCTCCCCTCCAAGTCACTCACCATCCTGACTTGGAAAAATATGCCGTTCCTTCACTGTCACTGGGTCAAAATCCTGGAATTCCCTCCCTAATGGCATTGTGGGCCAACCCACAGCAGCTGGACTGCAGCGGTTCGAGATGGCAGCTCACCACCACCTTCTCAAGGGCAATTAGGTACGGGCAATAAATGCTGATCAACCAACAATGCCCCTCGAATGAATAGAAAGTGCTGCAGATTTATTTGTTCTACATTATTTGATGCCTTAATTAGAGGCCAGAATGGAAAGTAAAATATTAGCAGCAGAGATGAGTGGGCTGAAGAGTGAGGGAGAAGCTGTTGAATAAGTATATATTATATTGAATGTAATTTGGTGAAAAGAAGGAAAAATCTGTCAGGAAATTGGAAAAATATTGGAATTAGAAACAATAATAGAAAATGCAGGAAATAGGTAGCAATTACATCAGGGAAATATGGATTACATTTGGATGAAGTTTCTACTACATTGACCTGCCAACTTTGAGTACGTCAAACCACAGTGTTCACTTGCCTTCCCAGATAGCGATGTACTTGCTGTGTGTTTCCACAACTCTTCGCTTTTGCTCTAACATAGGGCTGAATGTTCATATCCGTTGCAATTTTAGGTTTAAAAAGTTAACACATACATTTGTCATTTCAAGTAATTCTCAGAAGAAACTGAATAATTATAAATCAGGGCCAGGAATTGATATAGACATAATTTACAATGGCTGGGCAGACAGAATAAGCTTTTTGTGTTTGACAGATCAGTAGAAATGTTGTTCCCAAAATAAAAGGAAACTTTAATTCCCAGATGGCCTTTTTGACATAACTGTAAAAGCTTCAATTTCTTTATATTGATTATCACACACATAGGTCAAACCATTCTTTAATTTTCAGGAAAATGTCTGTTTACTTAAAAGGGTCCTGCAATTATCTTAAAAGATCAAGTTAAATTTCTGGTCAGAGGACTGGAATTTTTGACATCTGTCACCCATTTGTAAATATTCTGAAAACTTTAACTGTAACAACTGGTATTCATTTTCAGCTCCACTGACTAATTAGTTACTAGATGGGGAGGTTGAGGTTTATATTTTCAGTTTCTTCATTCTGAGTAAAGGTTGCATTTAGAATAACTGCATGAACTACACTGGCATGGTACTAACAACAGACTCAACAAATCATAGCACCATAGAATCATTCAGTGCACAGGATGTCCTTCAGCACATTGTCATAGAGTCATAGAGCTGTACAGCATTGGACCAACTTGTCTATGCTGATCAGATATCCTAAATTAATCTAGCCCCATTTGCCAGCATTTGGCTCATATTTCTCTAAACCCTTCCTATTCATGTACCCATTCACATGCCTTTTAAATGTTGTTGTCATACTAGCCTCCACCACTTCCTCTAGCAGCTCATTTCATACATGCACCACCCTCTACATGAAAATGTTGCCCCTTAGGTCTCTTTTAAATCTTTACCCTCTCACCTTAAACCTAAGCCCTCAAATGTTCAACTCCCCCCACCCTAGGTAAAAGACCTTGGCTATTCACCCTATCCATGCCCCTCGTGATTTTATAAACCTCTATAAGGTCACATCTGAGCCTCTGATGCTTCAGGTAAAATGATCCCAACCTATTCAGCCTGTCCTATAGCTCAAACCCTCCAACCCCAGTGACATCCTTGAAAGGGTGCAGAAATCTTTCCGATATCAGGGAGACCAGAATTGAAAGTAGTATTCCAAAAGTGGCCTAACCAATGTCCTATAAATCTGCAACATGACTTCTCAACTCTATACTCAATGCACAGACCAGTTAAGGTAAGCCTACCAAACACCACCTTCATTATCCTATTTACTTGCAACTCTATCTTCAAGGGGCTATGAATTTGCACCCCAAAGTCTCTTTGTTCGGCAAGACTCCTCAGGGTCCTATCATTAAGTGTGTAAGTCCTGCCCTGATTTGCCTTTCCAAAGTGCAACACCTCACATTTATCTAAACTGAACTCCATCTGCCACTCCTTGGCCGATTAGCCCACCTAATCAAGGTCTGCATTGAGTCGTGCACCACACAAAAAGAAAACTACATGAAGTCTATGATTGTCCCACTTTCCAGCACTTGATCCATAGCCTTGAACGGTATGACATTTCAAGTGCTCATCCTAATACATTTTAAAGGTTTTGAGATTTTCTGTCTCTACCGCCCACCTAAGCAGTGCATTCCAGATTCCCACCGCTCTCTGGCTGAAAACAATTTTCCTCAAATCACCTCTAACCTTCCTGCCTCAAAATTATTCCCCCTTGTTATTGACTCTTTAATTAAGGGGAATAGCTGCTCCTATCCATCCTGTGTACGCCTCTCATAATCTTATACACCTCAATCAGATCCTCTCTGAGCTTTTTCTGTTCTAAAGAAAAAAACCTGAGCTTATCCAGCCTCTCTTCGTAGCTGAACCGCTCCAACCGAGGCAACACCCTGGTAAATCTCTCTGCACCCCCTCCAGTACAAACCAACTAAATGAACTAACTGACAATTGAGTCAAGAGAATTAATAATTGAAAATAAGGAAACAGCAGATTAATTGAACAAATATTTTGCATGGTCTTTACTGTAGGGGAATAGAAGTAACATTGCAAGAACAGCTATAAACCAGAAAATGGAAGTAAGGGTAAAACTCAGGAAAATTATAATCACCGTAGAAGCATATTAAGTAAAATGTTGGAGCTATTGGTTCACAAGCATTTGATTTCTGATGGGCTTCATTCCAGGATTTCATAAGAAGTAACTTTTGAGATAGTTAATGCATTGGACTTAATTTTCCATATCAGCCCAGATTCAGCGATGTCACATTAAATGCAATTGTAACACCTGTATTCAAATAGGGGGAAACTACAGGCTAGTTAGCTTAACAGCTATCACAATGAAAACGTTAGAAGTTATTCTTAAACAAATTATAGCTGGGCACTTAGATACATTTTTGGCAGAGTCAACACAGTTTTGTGACGGGAAATCATGTTTAAACAAGCAATTGGTATTTTTTGAGGAAATAATCTGCTTGGATAAAAGAATGTACTGTATTTGATTTCTAGAAGATATTCGATAAAGTGCCACATCAAAGTTCATTTCAGAAAATTAAAGCTCATGGAATCTGAGGTAGAAGATTTGCATGGAGAAACTACTGGCTTGCTAACAGGAAGCAGGGACTAAACATAAAACGGGTTTTTTTTTGTTGTTTGGAAAGGCAACAATGGGTGATGTGCCACGGGAATCAGTGCTGGTATCTCAACTGTTTACAATTTATATTAATCACTTGGATGAAGAAATGGAAGGTATGGTTGCCAAATTTGCTGATTTGCACAAAGAAAAATAGGAAAATAAGTTGTGAAGAGGGCGTAAAATGGCTACAAGAACTATACAGATAGGGTACCTGGAGCAAGGCAAGGTTATGGCAATTGCAGTATAATGTGGGAAAATATGAAATGGTCCATTTTGGCAGAGAGAATAAAAAAGAAGCGTATGATGTAAATGGTGGGGGATTGTAGACTTTTGAAATGTAGAGGGATCTGAGGCTTCTAGTTCATGAATCACCAAGTGGTAGAATGCAGGTACAGTAAGGAATTTGGAAAGTTAGTACAATGTTGTCATTTATCAACTGGGGAATAGAATGCAGAAGTAGGGAGATTATGCTTCAGTTGTACTGGGCATTGATGAGATCTCATCTGGAGCACTGTGTAAAGTATTTGCCACTTTATTTTAAAAAAAGGATGTAAATATGTTGAAAGGTGTTCACAGAATGTTTACCAGGCTAATATCTGGAATAGGTGCATTGTCTGATGACTGGATTTTAGAAAACTTAGAGCTGACTTGATTGAAACATGTATGATCCTGATGGGTCTTGGCAGAAGAAATGTGGAGAAGATGTTTCCTCTTGTGGGATAATCTAGAACTAGGGCTCACTATTTAAAAATAAGGAATCACTGACTGAAGATAGAGATTTAACAACATTCTTTTCTTGGACAGTTATATGGAAATTCTCTTCCTGAAAAGAGGGGGTGGATATTTTAACATCTTTGGATGTTTACAAGGTGAGAGGTGGATAGTTTCTTTGTGACCAAAGGTGAAAGGTTGTCAGGGGTAGGTAGGAATGTGGATTTGAGATTAGAATCAGATCAGCCATGATCTTATTAAATGGCAGAACTGGCACAAGGGGCTGAATGGCCTAATCCTGCTTCATGCTTCTACACGCAGTCTTATGGTTTTGACCATATCTTAGATAGAACATAGAACATAGAACATAGAACAATACAGCGCAGAACAGGCCCTTTGGCCCTCGATGTTGCGCCGACCTGTGAACTAATCTAAGCCCATCCCCCTACACTATCCCATCATCATCCATATGCTTATCCAAGGACTGTTTAAATGCCCCTAATGTGGCTGAGTTAACTACATTGGCAGGCAGGGCATTCCACGCCCTTACCACTCTCTGAGTAAAGAACCTGCCTCTGACATCTGTCTTAAATCTAT
>JAHRHZ010000013.1:55183168-55209813 GCA_024137785.1 Ginglymostoma cirratum
TTTCTTCATCTGATGAAGGGTTTAGGCCCGAAACGTCAAGTTTTCCTGCTCCTATGATGCTGCTTGACCTGCTGTGTTCATCCAGCCCCATGCTTGCAATTTAATACATGCTTCAGTTTTGTCTTTACAAAGAAAGACATAAATAACATCCCCAAAATATGAGGTTGTAGACAGGCTCGCTGAGCCAGTATATTTGGTTGCAGACGTTTCATCACCCTGCTAGGTAACATCATCAGTGTGCCTCCGGTGAAGCGTTGGTGTTCTGTCCCACTTGTTTATATGCCTCGGTTTGTTGGGGTGGTTGGTATTATTTCCAGGTCTTTTTATTTAGTGGTTTGTATATTGGATCTGGTTCAATGTGTTTGTTGATGGAGTTCCTTTTGGAATGCCAGGCCTCCAGGAATTCTCTGGCATGTGATTCCTGGAGACCTGGCATTCCAACTGGAACTCCACCAATAAATACATTGAACCGGACCCAATATACAAACCACTGAAAAACAGAACCGGAAGTAATGCTAACCACCCCAACAAACCAAGGCGTATAAACAAGCGGGACAGAACACCAACGCTTCAACGGAGGCACACTGACGATGTTACCTAGCAGCGTGACGAAATGTCTGCAACCAAACACAACAGTTCGGCGAGCAGGTCTACAACCTCGTCCACAACCCGAGCTACAAATGTTCTCAAAAATGTTAATCCCCAAAATATGGCGGAACTCAGGTTCTCATGGTAAAGAGGAACAGAAAGAAATTAGTATAACTAACGAAATGGAATTGGAAAACTAATGGAATTAAAAGTAAATGAATCCCTCTGATCTGATAACCCTCACCCCAGAGAATTTAAAGAAGTGGTCCTAGAAATAGCAGATGTGCAAATGGTCATCTTCCAAAATTCTATAGACTCTGGAACAGATCCTGTGGATTGGATAGTAGCTAATGGAACCCCACCATTTAAAAAGGGAGACAGAGAGAAAACAGTGAATTATAGAGCAGTTTGCTTGACATTGAGACTGGGAAAAATGCTACAGTCCATTGTAATAGATATAACAGCAGAGCATTTGAAAGATAATGACAAGACCAGGCATAGTCAGCATGTATTTACAAAGGGGAAGTCATGCTTGACAAATTTATTGGACTTTTTAAAGGATGTAATTAGTAGAATGGATAAGGGAGAGCCAGAGGATATAGTTTACTTGGATGTTCAGAAGCCTTTTGATAAGGTCCACATAAGTGATTAATTAAACTAAAAAATTAATAACACGGGATTGAAGATCCATACACTGAAATGGATTGAGAACTGTTCAGCAGCTGGAGTAGGAGTAAACAGGTTTTTTTCTGACTTGCAACAGTGACACATGGGGTATCACAGGGATCAGCGATCAGGATCCCAGCTATTCACAATATATGTTAATGATTTAGATGAGGGAAAAGGGAGCCAAATATAATATTTCCAAGTTTGCAGATGACACAAAGCTGGGTGGGAGGGTGAACTGTGAGGAGGATGCAGGGAAGTTTTAATGTGATTTGGACAAGTAGAGTAACTGGACGTATACATGGCAGAAGCAGTATAATTTGGATAAATTTAGTAGCAAAAACACGAAGGCAGATTATTATCTGAATGGCACTAGTTTGGGAACGCAGGAGGTGAAACAAGACCTGGGTGTTCTTGTGCACCAGTCACTGAAGGTAAGCATGCAGCTGCAACAGGTGGTGAAGGAGGTTTGATAAGGTTCCCCATGGTAGGTTTATGCAGAAGGTAAGGACGCATGGGAAAGGGGGAAATGTGGCAGATTGGATTCAGAATTGGCTGACCCTTAGAAGACAAAGGGTGGTAGTGGATGGAAACTATTCAACATGGTGCTCAGTTACAAGTGGTGTACCACAAGGATCTGTTCTGGAACCTCTTCTACTTGTGATTTTTGTAAATGATTTGGATGAAGGCGTAGAAGGGTGGATTAGCAAGTTCTCGGACGATACGAAGGTGTGTTGTGTTGTGGACAGTGCGGAGGGCTGTTCTAGGTTAAAAGGGACATTGATAGGATGCAGAGCTGGGCTGAGAAGTGGCTGATGGAGTTTCACCCTGAAAAGTGTGAGGTGATTCATTTTGGAAGGACAAACTTGAAAGCAGAATACAGGGTTAATGGAAAGATTCTTGGCAGTGTGGAGGAGCAGAGGGACCTTGGGGTTCATGTTCACAGTCCCCTGAAAGCTGCCACCCAGGTGGATAGAGTTGTTAAGAAGGCGTATGGTGTGTTAGCTTTCGTTAATAGACGGATCGAGTTCAAGAGCCGTGAATTTATGCTCCAGCTATACAAAAGCCTGGTTTGGCCACATCTGGAGTAGTGTGTCCAGTTCCGGTAGCCTCATTACAAGAAAGATGGGGAGGCGTTGGAAAAGATGCAGAGGAGATTTACCAGGATGTTGCCTGAACTGGAGGGAAGGTATTACGAGGAAAGGTTGAGAGAGCTAGGGCTTTTCTCTTTAGAATGACGAAGGATGAGAGGTGACTTGATAGAGATGTACAAAATGATCAGAGGTACAGATAGAGTAGACAGCCAGAGACTTTTTCCTAGGGTGGAGGTAGCTATTACAAGGGGGCATAGTTTTAAAATGAGTGGAGGTAGATACAGGGGAGACATCAGAGGTAGGTTCTTTACTCAGAGAGTGGTAGGGGCATGGAAAGCATTGTCAGAGAGGGTAGCGGAGTCGGCCTCATTAGGGGTATTAAAGTGGCTATTAGATAGGCATATGGATGATAGTATAACGTAGGGGTGGAGGTTAGATAGACCTTAGGATTAGGGTAAAAGTTTGGCACAACATCGTGGGCTGAAGGGCCTGTATTGTGCTGTACTGTTCCATGTTCTATGTTCTAAGAAGGCAAATGGCCTTCATCGGGAGAGGATTCAAGTACAGGAGAAGGTGTGCCTTGCTGCAAATATACAAAACCACTTCTGAAGAAGGGTCTAGGCCCGAAATGTCAGCCTTCCTGTTCCTCTGATGCTGCTTGGCCTGCTGTGTTCATCCAGCTCTACACTTTGTTATCTCTGAAATATTGAGTGCAGTTTCAGTCTCATCCTTGGAAGGATGCTCTGGCAATGGAGTGAGCACAATGAATGTTTACCAGACTGATTCCTGGGATGGCAGGGCTGTCATATGTGGGGAGACTGGTCCTGTTAGGAATATTTTCATTGTAGTTTAGAAAAATGAGATGGAGCTGATAGAAATCTGTAAAATTTGAACGTGACACGACAGGGTAGATGGAGAAAGGATGTTCTCAATGGCAGGAGAGTCCAGAACCAGAGGTCACAGTCTGAGAATACGCAGCAGGCCATTCAGCAAGTGCTGGCAACTATCATTGTATTGGTGCATCAAGGGCACTGCCCTCAGGGATATGCACTCAGCGCATGGACTGGACCAGGTTGCATCTCCAGACTCTTCACTCACTCTTATAGTACGAACTCATTCTGAGCCTATCTGTATGCTTATAGCTTCCCTGCCTTGCCTTGCATTTTTGTGTTTTGCACTATCAGCCAGAGATACTAGACTCATGTTATTTCTGCCTTGCCTTGCCACTGAGCATCAGCACAAAGAAAGGAAGATTGTCATGGTTATCAGCAGGCCTCCATTAAGTCAAGGGGGAATAGTCTTCAGTCGGGGTGTTCCAGATTCAGAAAGTCAAGAGCATCATCCAAAATCAGCCCAGGGGTTTGAAAACAGTCAGTCAGCTATTTGGGATGGTCAGAGTCAGGATGCTCTCTGCATAAGGGGTGAGAAGCTGAATGTCAGGCAGCTCATCATCTTGAGTCTTTCTACCCCATCAGGGCTGGTATTCCTCCTGGAATAAGGGAGAAGTAGTAATTATGGGAGATGACAGTGAGTGAAACAGCTACTAATTTTGGTGTGAATCAGGGAGGGTGTGAGGCGAGTGAGTGAGTAGGCAGCACATAGAGCACGCAGGGTTAGTGGTTTTGGGGGTTGGAGCAGGTGAGTGAGGAAAGATGATGGAGGTGATAGAGAGCGAGGGGAAAGATGAGCCTTGTGGGAGGTGGGTGCAGTCACAGAGGCAGAGTGGGTGTGAGGTATCGGAGAGAAGATGATGACACTTACCCTGGTGGAGTGTAGAAGTACATTGAACTTCTTCCTCCATTGCTCTATAATCCTCTAGATGGTTGACAGTGCACTGACCCAGGTGGCAACCTCAGACCAGGGTCATGGCCTTCACTGCTAGTTCTGCAGGAAGAGGAAGGCCACCTTCACATCATTTAGCTGTACCTGTAGACCCTGCCCACACATATAGACTGTTTTCCCTCTGTCTGCCACGTCCAGGGCAAATGTCAGGCACTATGCAGGGCAGCTCTGGACTGACAAGTATTTTTCTGAAAGCACAACGGTCTTTCAAAATGGCAAGTGCAAGGGATGCCAGTGAATTCTGGGATATCCACCAAGTGGCAAGTTGTTCTGGGAACAGCATGTGATAAGGTAGAGTTGGCGTCAGATTTGACAGGATGGGATGGGTAATTAATGCAACGCATTTGATAAAATAATACAAGACATGACTAGGTCTTGCAGTGAAAGACCCTCCAAAAAAAACTTGATGCAACTTGGAATTTGCCAAAAGAAATGTAAGATTCAGTCCTTAGATTGATTTCTTTACACTTATCATCAAGTCCAAATATCTCAGCAATATCCTGGTGCTTTAATAAATGCCTCATTTATTCTCTTGAGATCATATAGCCCTGACAATAACCTTTAAAGAACTGCCCTTGTGCAACGTTGTACATATGGACAGTTGTGCTAATTTGTGTCCTAATTTCTGGCTAATGACCCTGGCAATGCTGCAAGAGATCAGTACAGCTCAAGTTGCTGTGCAATCATACTGACTGATTGGCTTTTTTTTTGTACTCATTCACAGGATGAGGACATTGCTGGCTAGGCCAGCATTTATTGCCCATCCGCTACTTTGCTGTGAGTCTGGAGTCACATGTAGGCAGACTAGAGAGTTTCCTTCTGCAAAGGACATTTGTGAACCTGATGGGGTTTCTCCCCCCTGACAACGAACAATGAGCTCATGGCTGTCATTAGATTCCTAATTCCAGATTTTTAATTGAATTCACATTCCACCATGTGCATGCCAGGATTTGAACCCTGGTGCCCAGAACATTATCTGGGTCTCTGGGTTAACAGTCTAGTGAAAATACCACTAGGCTATCATCCCCTCCTACTTAGTCATGCTGCCACAGTTAGTACCGCTGCTGTTGCATGTGGCTGAGGAAACCGTCTCCACAGGAGCCGTCAGCACCTCAAGAGGTAGCAGTGTGAGATTGTTTATTTTACAACCCTGCTGCCAAAGTTGAAGCCGATGTCAATACTATCACCATTGTGCACAAAAGTCCCTCAAGATTAAAACTGGAACAAATGCTACTTCTGGCACAGCCATGATTCGTTTCTGGTACGTGTTGAATGCTCCTATTTATAGGAACACCTGAAATATTTAATGAAATGTTCGGTTATTTTACAAAAATCTAGCCAGAAAACTGAAGCATGTCGCCAAATCTCTGAACTGGCAGAAGAGAAACCTTTGATTTATTTCTTTAACATAAATAATAAAAGGCCAAACTCTCTTTATAAGGTGACTTCTATAAGAATTCAAATCATGCAGATACATGAAATGATTAAAGGACGATCATTTTCCTGAGACTTCTCTTGTTGGGGAAAATGATTCTGGGGTGAATTTTCTTGTGTCTAATTGCATAAGGCTGAGCAAAGAGATTTGTCTGAGATCCAAACCATTCCAATGATTGGATCTTATTTGAATAATCTTGGTGCTGAATATCAGTGACAGGCCACTCAAAATCAAGCAAACTGGGAGAGAAAGTTCAATGATCTTTGACTGTAGCTAAAAGCGAAGCCTTAAACGGCTTTTCTGTCTTGTTGGAGATGGCTGGTGAATGACACATGTCAGTCCAAACCTGAAATGTCATCCAGGGCTTGCTGCATGAATGCACAGTTTGCTTCATTGTCTGAGGAGTTGCAGATAGTGGTGATGTTTGGACCTGGCACATTACTTTGACAAACCCCTGAAGAGATGTCTGGTTTCCGACAACCACAACCATTTTCCTTATGCTAGGTATGACTTCAGCCGGTGGAAGGATTTCCTCCTGCTTCCCATTGACTTCAATTTTATTAGGGCATCTCGGCTGTTGTACTGCTTCTTCCACCAAACATTGTAAAATGTCCTGATTTTAATTCATAGGAGATAATTAGCTTCAGATGCCTGCCATCAGTGATCCAAATGATGTGGTTATGCCAGTGAAGTGTGCTTTTCTGAACATAACTTGAATGAATTTGCAATAGCCCTCTAACTTAGTATCGGTGATTCTATTCTGTCAATTGAAGGCCTGCAAAGAGATGATGTTGTATATATTTTTCCATGGCTGCATCATAACTGACCAGGTGTTGAAGTGACCATCACTATAGTATGAACTGTGAAGTTGCTTAAGACATTACAAAACCTGACCTTTTACTATGTTGTGTGACCCCAAGCTGGGACAGTTAAACATCAGAGAGCTTGAAATGATCAGTAGCCTGTCAAGCCTTCAATGATCACAGCATCACAGAAGCTTACTGTATTTTGCCCATTGCGTTTATGCTGACTTTGAGCAATCAATTTCTAATCACTGCCCTATATAACATTCATGGACGAAACATTGGCCCATGGTAAATCATTTCCCTTTCGTAAATCCATGCGGACTCTTCTCCAAGTCTGTCACTCTTACATTTGCATTATCTTTAATGAAGTAAAACTTCTCAGGGCACTTCACAGGAGTATCATTGAATTAAAAGAGATATTAGGCAGATCGCCAAAACCTGGTCAAAATGGTAGAATTTAAGGAAGCTCTTAAAAGAGGAAAGAGAGGTGGACAGGTGTTGAAGTACATGGAGGAAATTCTAGAGTTTAGGGCCTTGGTAGATAAAGGTACGGTTTTAAATAGAGCCATTAATATCAACAATGCACAAGAGACCATAATTGAAGGAACACAGGTATCTTAGAGGGTCATAGAGCTGGAAGAAATTCAAAAAGGCAACGGAAGGATTTGAAACCAAAGTTTAGAATTCTTAAATTGGTAATATTTCTAAAATGGAAGTCAATATAAGTAGCAATCACAGTAGTGTTGGATGAAGGAACTTGGTGTGAATAATGAGACAGGAAGCATGGTGGTTTTAGATGACCTCAAGTTTATAGAGGGTTAAATCTGGAAGGCTGGGCAGATCTGCATTGAAATCTGGAGGTAACAATAGCAGACGACCTGACTTTGGCAGACAAAATGATGCCATGTGTGTGCCACGGTTTTAAGGACTCTATTCCATCCATTTAATCTCCTGTTCAATTGTTCTATAGAAATACTCTGCGACCCCAAAAGTAATAGGTCTTCAATATTCTTCTATCCTGACTATCTCAGCACAAACAGCTTCTGCTGTTCCATGGGCAACTGACTCATTGCTGATACATTTGGGAGTGAATGCACAGTTGTCAATCTCATTACTAAGAAATAAGAACGTGCAAATATTGCATACGAAAGACATTCATTTAAATGTGCGTGACACCAGGTAAGGAATCCAGTTGATAATTACAATTCATGAATATTTCAAAAGTAAACAAAAGAGAATGCTCCCAAACTGTCATTTTAATTGACCTCGAGAACATTTGGATTAGATTTGCTGACTCAGTGACATGTAGGAAGAAAACTTGTAATGTCCTATGATCTCAGGCCAAAGGCACAAACATCAGTGTGGTTTGCTCAACAGCTTGATAATACCACTACTGCTGTCTTTTCTTCTTAGCAGCCGAGAATTACAGTACTAGGGCACAGACATGTTTTTATACAAAGTTCATAAAAGTCTCTCAAATGAGATGTACCACCTTTGTTATGTGATAAACCAGTTTTAACTGACTTGTTTAAAAAGTTGTTTCACATTTATCCATAGGGTATTAAAATATTTTCTGGTCTGAAGGTAGTTCTCACTGACTGCAAATTGAAATATACTGAGACATTAAAAAAACTTAATGCAGTAACAATTTAATCTGTTTACGACAGAAGCCTTAATGGTTCATCCAGATTTTTCTGATTCATGTCGAATCCATACTGCTTCTGTAAATATCACAATTTCTGGGAACCTCTTTGGACCAAGCAGCAGCCAAAAGGCAGCTGGTAATACTGAGCATTATGACTTATATTCTGAGGTTGAAGTAAATACATGTTTTATAAGATGTCCAAAAGCTGACAAAACCTAGAAAGGCTTTTTTTACAGAAAAGTCTCCTTTGAAACTTCCCTTCCTTGAATTCCTAAAATCTACGGGGGCAAATTCCCATTTGAGATTTCCCAGAAATTCAACACTTCAAGCAATTTCAACCTTACAAAAACTGTACACACCACGACCCTGAGGTTTTTGCAGCTCTTCCAGAATCATGTCTACGAACAATTGGGAGAACCACCGCAGAAATTCACCCCTAGCAATTTATTCTAAAAATTAATAGTATTAGCAAAATTAAAATTAAAAATATTCAAACTTACCTTATTTTGTATTTACAATAAAGTGCAATTATTGGAAGCATGTTGACAGACAGACCTCACGATCTAACAGCAAATGTGCACATTACCCCAAAAGGAAGTAAGAGAGGTTTAAAATGGCATGACCACCTGATTCTGCTTTGTAAACAAGACTGAGAGATAGAACACATACAATCTTTTTAAAAAGATGCTCTTATGTATAAGGAATGTTTAATTGCACATGAACTCGAAGAGATTGTCTCTACCCTGCTACGGTAGCTGTTTAAAGATGGTTGTCAATTATCTGTAGCTAATTTTACAAGTAACTTTTTTTGAATACTGTTCATCTCTGCAATAAACTGTGTGAAGAATGTAGCTTTAATGGCATTTTTTTTTGTTCTTGGACATAAGCAAGGTAAAGAAAAAGTGAACATTACCATTCCAAATGATTTTCTACGAACGCTGACATTGGACTGATCTGCACAGTATATGTGTCGTTGGCTGAGTACTCAAACAAACCATAGTAGGGATTGAAAAGTTCTTGTGACAAGAGGAAGAAAAACTCTCTTGATGGTCCACTGTAATCCAGGCTGGAAAAGAACCATACAAAGAATTAAGGCACATTATATAGGTAGAAAGAAAAATATTGCAGTTCACAATTAATGAGTCAAGATGTTAAACATAAAAGAGAGTATTTTGTATTCATTAATTTTCAGTGCTAAACAGTGTCCCTTTGGAGTCACTCGCCTTTATCAATCATCAACCACTGTTGATGATAATCCTTACTTTCTTCTTGAAGTCCTGAATTCAAACAGGACAAGCTTAATTTGGTGATTCAGTTGCACCACTTACCACTATCCTGTTTACCTTCTGCCTCTGTACACACCGGCACAACTGGGTACAGTTTCACGGCTTACATTACATGGATTTCCTAACTGGTAGCTCTTCATGCTCGAGCTTGAACCATAAAATACATGGGATTTTTGTCCCTGTGGAGCATCACATTATTTTCCTGAATTTCAGTGTCTGACCTGAATACAGTACTCCAGTGAGGTCTCCCTAAGTTATTGCACAACATTCCCACTTTTGAAAGGAGCATCAAAATGATATTCATCTTTTTGAATACTTTCTGTACCTCTGCACTAATACTTAATGACTTATATATATGGATATCAAAACCTTCTTGCACCTCTGCACCACTCCTATATCTCATTATGAAAAATAAATTTAGATTTGTTTCTCTCAAATCCATTGGATGAATTCACATTTTGCCAAATTAGGCAGCATTTGCCATAATTCTTCTGACCCAATTAATTTATTTCCTTTTGAATTTCTTCATCCCATTCACACCATATATGTCCTGTATGGAGGTCATTAGCTTGGATGGCTGGTTTGCAATGCAGAATGATGCCAATGGTGTGGGCTCAAGTCCTGCATGGATGAAGTTACCATGATGATCATGCCTTCCCAACCCTTCCCATCACCTGAGGCATGGTGACCTTCAAGTGAAAGCACCATCAGTCATCTCTCTCTAAGGAGGGAGCAACGTTATGGTCCATTGGGACTATGTCCTGTTCCCTACTCTTTCATATTTGTGGTGAAAATTTGAAATCCCAATATATATCCTTAGAAACATCACTTGCTTTTGTACATTGTGGTACCAACTACTGGTAGCTCATGATTGGGATAGGGTGGTACCACTAATCCTCCTTCTCATTTTGAGTCGAAGGGCCTGTCTATGCAGCAGTTGCAGAGTTTAAACTACTGCTGAATTTTAATGAGAAGCGGCACTTGTCTTGCAATAGCCTTGCAAGATGTAGTTTATTGCATCTTAGCAATAGGTACAGGTTACATTGTCTGGTTAGGCATAATTTAAAAAGAACTATCAGGAACCAGGGGTGCCACATTTGTCTCTATCAGCACTTCAAACTAAACTGTTTCTTTTCCATCCAAAATTGTGTGAAATCATTAGACAGTGGAGCCTAGTAAATTCTTCCACATTAACCCTTTCAGACTATCACCTTATACAACATTTGTCATTATGAGATCCATCAGAAGATAAGAACATAAGAACATAAGAACTAGGAGCAGGAGTGGGCCATCTGGCCCCTCGAGCCTGCCCTGCCATTTAATAAGATCATGGTTGATCTTTTTGAGACTCAGCTCCACTTACCCGCCCACTCACCATAAACCTTAATTCCTTTACTGTTCAAAAACTTATCTAGCCTTGCCTTAAAAACATTCAGCGAGGTTGCTTCAACCGCTTCACTGGGCAGGGAATTCCACAGATTCACAACCCTTTGGGTGAAGAAGTTCCTCCTGATCTCAGTCCTACATCTGCTTCCCTTTATTTTGAGTCAATGCCCTCTAGTCCGAGTTTCATCTGCTAGCGGAAACAATCTCCCTGCCTCCACTTTATCGATTCCCTTCCTAATCTTATATGTTTCAATAAGATCTCCCCTCGTTCTTCTGAATTCCAATGAGTATAATCCCAGTCTACTCAGTCTCTCCTCATAATCCAACCCTCTCAACTCTGGAATCAACCAAGTGAATCTCCTCTGCATCCCCTCCAGTGCTAGTATATCTCTTCTCAAGCAAGGAGACCAAAACTGCACACAGTACTCCAGGTGTGGCCTCACCAGGACTCTATACAGCTGCAGCATAGCCCCCCTGTTTTTAAACTCCATCCCTCTAGCAATGGCAGGCAAAATTCCATTTGCCTTTTTAATCACCTGCTGCACCTGCAATCCTACTTTTAGCGATTTATGCACAAGGACACCCAAGTCCCTCTGCACAGCAGCGTGCTGCAATTTTTTACCATTTAAAACATAGTCCATTTTCCTGTTATTCCTACCAAAATGGATGACCTCAAACTTATCAACATTATACTCCATCTGCCACACCTTTGCCCACTCACTTAGACTATCTATATCCCTCTGCAGACTTGCAGTGTCTTCTTCACACTTTGCTCTACCACTCACCTTAGTGTCATCTGCAAATTTTGACACACCACACTTAGTCCCCAACTCCAAATCATCTTTTTAAATTGTAAACAATTGCGGTCCCAACACTGATCCCTGAGGCACACCACTAGCCACTGACCACCAACCAGAAAAACACCCATTTACCCCTACTCTCTGCTTTCTACTGGTCAACCAATCCTCTATCCAAGCCGATACATTACCTGTAATACTGTGCAACTTTATCTTATGTAGCAGTCTTTGAAGGGGAACCTTGTCAAATGCCTTGTGGAAATCCAGATACACCACATCCACAAGTTCCCCATTGTCCACCTTGCAAGTAATGTCCTCAAAGAATTCCACCAAATTAGTTAAACATGACCTACCCTTCATGAACCCATGCTGGGTGTTCCCAATGGGACAATTTATATCCAGATGTCTTACTATTTCTTCGTTAATGATAGATTCAAGCATTTTTTCCACTACTGAAGTTAAGCTAACTGGCCTATAGTTACCTGCTTTTTGTCTACTTCCTTTTTCAAACAGTGGCGTCACATTGGCTGTTTTCCGATCTGCGGGAACCACCCCAGAGTCCAGTGAATTTTGGTAAATAATTACTAGTGCATTTGCTATTTTCCCCCATCACCCCTTTTAGTACCCTGGGATGCATTTCATCAGGGCCAGGAGACTGGTCTACCTTGCCCCCATTAGCTTGCCCAGCACTGCCTCCTGAGTGATAATGATAGTTTCTAGGTCCTCACCTGCTATAACCTTCTTGCCATCAGTTTTCGGCATGTTATTTGTGTCTTCCACTGTGAAGACCTACACAAAATAACTGTTTAATGCCTCGGCTATTTCCTCATTCCCAGTTATTAAATTGGCTTACTCATCCTCTAAAGGACCAATGTTTACCTTCACCACTCTTTTACGATTTACATATTTATCAAAACTTTTGCTGCCTGTTTTTATATTCGGAGCTAGTTTACTCTCATAATCTATCTTACTTTTCTTTATAACTTTTCTTGTGGCTTTCTGTTGGCCTTTAAAGATTTCCCAGTCCACTAGTTTCCCACTACTCTTTGCTTTTTGTATGTGTTTTTTTTTCAATCTGATACTTGCCTTTATTTCCTTAGACATCTATGGCTGGCTCTCTCTTTTCCTACAGTTCTTCCTTATCACTGGAATATACTTCTGCTGAGCACTGTGAAAAATCGTGTTGGAAGTCCTCCACTGTTCCTTAATTGACCCACCATAAAGTTTTTGCTCCCATTCTACCTTAGCTAACTCCTTCCTCATTCCTTCTTAGTCATTATCTTCTTTATTATTTGGCTTTTTTAACCTTCCAAATAATTAATGAACCATCTTACAATGTTACCTTTGATCCAGTTTATTAATCATCTTCCAACAAACCTTACCAGGTACTTCTGCAATTTCTCATGGACAACCTACACAGTTACTTCCCTTTGTTTTTACTTGTTCGTGAGATTTGCGCTTCACTGTCTGGGCCTCTATTGATTCTCCATCCCTAATTGCCAGATCACATTGCTGTGGGTCTGGAGTCACATCTTAGGACAGAGTCATTTCCCTAAAGTAAACCAGATGGGTTTTGATGACAATTGACAGTGGTTACATGCTTACTATTAGACCAAGTTTGATATGGAATTCAAATTTCAATATCTGTGCTGGTGGATTTGAATTGATGTTCCCAGAGCATTAACATGGGGTTCTGGATTACTTGTACAGTGATATTAGCAACCCCTCCCCACCCCACAACCTTCGTCTAAAGTTCATTTGATTCATCAGAAGTGACTGGTCCTTCAGACACCTATATTGACTTTTCTTGATTAACTAGTGCATGGCAGATGACCTGCATGTGGAATTCACTAATTACTCTTCAGATGGCTGTAAATAAACCTTGCAGCACATTATGGCGCGCCACCTTTGTGGAAAATTAGCTGGCATTGACTCTCATTTATGGAATGGCTGAGAATAGAAGCATTATCCAAATATGATAGGGTTGTGTCATACTCTGCCATGATGTTAGTTTTCTATCTACACCTACCCAAGATGCAGCATTTGCTTTCCCAGCAGAGCTCCACACTAGCTTATTGTTTTGAATATGCTGACTTGTTGTTAACTGCCCGTAAAAATAGATTCCTTCTGAAAGTTTAATTCATTCAAAACCCATCCACTTATACAGAGTTAAAATCCATCTCTTTGGGTAGGATTCTGTCAACCAAGGAATTGGAATGGAAAAGTTTGAAGTGCAAGGCCGACAGATTCTTGTAAAGATGAAGGGACTAAATTGGAAGTTGTGGCCGAAGTTTTAAATAAATACTTTGCGTTTGTATTCACTAGAAAGAAGGACAAGATAGATAGAGAAATCGAGGACAGGGACTGTGATATCCTTGAGCAATTGACAATGACATTTGGAAGGTTTAGACATTTTAAGAAGCTTAAAATTGGATAAATCCCCAGCCCCTGATGAGCTGTTTCCTAATCTGTTGTGGGGGGTAGGGGAAGAGATTGTAGGGACATTGACATTAATTTTCAAACTATCTCTGGGCACAAGTGAGGTGCCTGAGGATGGAAGGACAACTAATGTGGTAACATCATTCAAGAATTGGATAAGAATAAATCAGGAACCATAGGCTGTGTCTAATATCAGTGGTAGAGGAACGTTTGGAAAAATATCCGAGAGACAGAAATAATTGCCACCTGGAGAGGTGAGGATTATTTGAGGACATTCACCGTGGCTTCTTCTGGGGAGGGGGGTTGCAATTGAGTTTTTCGAAGATGCAACTTCATGTGTAGATGATGATAGTACAGTTGGTTTGGTCTACATTGCTAAGATTTCTGGTAAGATAAGAACCTAAGGGCTCCAGGGCAATTTGACGAATGGATTCAAAATTGGCTTAGTGACAGAAGGCTAAGGATGGTGCTTCAAGTCTAACTTTGTGACTGGAAGACTGTGGCCAGTGGCATGTGGCAAACTTCAGTGCTGAGTCCCTTGTTGTTTGTAGTATGCATGAACGGAGATGAAGGGAGGAAGTCCCATCAGTCAGTGTGCCAATGACACGAAAATAAACTTTAGACTACAGCACAATATGGATGTGCTGATCATTGGGGAAAACAGTGACAAATGGAATTTCATCTTGAAAAATCCGAGAAGTTTTATTTTGAGAGGATTAACAAGATGAGAGGGACATGATGAACGTTAAGACCCTAGGAAGGACAGAGGATCAGAAGGACCTTAGTGAGTGTGTTCACATATCTTTGAAAGCAACAGGACAGGTGAATAGAGATAAAAGGTACTGCAGATGCTGGAGAATCCGAGATAACAAGCATGGGGCTGGATGAACACAGCAGGTCAAGCAGCATCATAGGAGCAGGAAAACTTGACGTTTCGGGCCTAAACCCTTCATCAGAAATGGGGGAGGAGAAGAGGGTTCTGAAATAAATAGGGAGAGAGGGGGAGGCGGATAGAGGATGGATAGAGGAGAGGATAGGTGGAGAGGAGGCAGACAAGTCGAAGAGGCGGGGATGGAGCCAGTAAAGGTGAGTGTAGGTAGGGGGGTAGGGAGGAGATAGGTCAGTCCAGGGAGGACGGACAGGTCAAGGGGGCGGGATGATGTTAGTAGATAGGAGATGGGGGTGTGGCTTGAGGTGAGAGGAAAAACAGGTTAGGGAGGTGAATAATGTGGTTAAGAAGACATTTGAGATATTTGACTTTAATAGTCAAGGCATTGAATATAAGAGCAAGGAGGTTATGGTAAAAAATAGAGTACTATGGGCATTTCTGGTCACTGGACTATAGGTAGATTGTGATTGCGCTAGAGAGGTTGCAGAGACGTTAACCAGGATATTGCCTGGGTTGGTATGTTTTAACAATGAGGAGAGACTGGATAGGCTGCAATTGTTTTCTGTCAAGCAGAAAAGGCTGAGGAAGGGCTTGATTGAGATGAGTATAATAACAAGGGGTATAGACATAGGGTAATTAAGAAGAAAACCTTCTCCTTAGTAGATGGGTAAATAACCATGGGGCATATTTAAGGTAAGACACAGGAGGATTAGAGGGGATTTAAGGAAAACATTTTTCACCAAGCTGATGGTGAGTATCCAGAACTCATTTCCATTAAGGATGCTAGATGCAGGAACCATCGAAACATTTAAGGTGTATTTCAATGAACACATGAAATGCAGTAGCATATAAGGCTATGGGTCAATTGGCAGAAAATGGGATTAGAGTGGAGAGATGCTTGACAACCAATGCAAACACAATGGGCTGAAAGGCACCTTTCTCTGCAGCAAAACTCTACGAGTAAGATTGACAATGCAAAAATGAATTTCCTCTGTCTTCCTGGTTCACAGCATTTTTATGTGGTCACACTGCACATACTTTTTCTGATGTGAGGATTGCCATTGTCAACCCTTTGGCTAATTTGAACTTCCTTCTCACTCTTCCCGCCTTGTTTTGTGCTGGGTGTGACATTTGGAAGCCCTAAAAGATCTTCACCTCATTGGAGAACATATGAGCACAAGAGGATACTTACTGAGGAGTTGGAAAGATTCTGAAAGGCAAGTATTAAACAGTTATAAGAGTCATAGACTCATACAGCACAGATGCATTACAGTATTTTTCTCATTGAATAATGAACCCAAATGTATTCAAAACTTTAGAAAAATGTGCTGGGAAACTTGTGTGATGTATTAGACTGTGATTTAAATATCAGCTTTGAATGAAATTAGCCTGCTGCTAAAAGTAAAAATACATCTAAATATATGTTGTACTCTATTAATTGGCAGGTTATCTGCTTCAAAAATAGAAATTAAACACCATATGTAATTAATAAAAAAAAGCTATCTTTTTCAGTTTCAATCAGCTCCATTGTTGATATTTCCTTGGCAATGTTTTTGCAGATGAACCTATTAAGAATGAGTTCCAAAAGCTAGCCAAATGATTATCTCAGCAGGGATCTGTGGTCACAATTTGATTAACAGTTTTAAGAAGTAATTCAAAGATTATAAACAGATGTAACACTTAAAGGGTCTTTCAGCACTTGGATCTGCTTTTATTTCTTTCATAATTTGCTCTGACTTTCATGAAAAGGAAGTCTACTAAAAGGACTTGCTTCCCATCAAAATGTAGTTAATGTTGACATAAATATATGAAGGTGAACTTCTCTGAGCTTCTCTCGCTCTGTCACTCCAATTTCACGAGAAAGCTCACTGGCATGACAAAATGAGGTCTCCACCAAACTTACATCAATGCAGGATAGATGATTTACCCCCTACAGTGAAAATCTGTTGGCTCTTGGGAAATTGGCCTAGCCTTACAATCTCTAGGAATAGAAATGATGTGAAGCAAACATTTATCTATAGAACTAATTGGCTCTGGGAAGGGTTGAGTCTTACAGGAAAAGGGTGTCAAATTTGTGCCTTGATGCTTGTACAACAAAGTGCTGGGACCATGTAAATACATAGTAAGGAAAGCAATCAATTCAAGTTGAATAATGTTGAATGTAATTCTAATAGGTCTGCTTTGATTTCAGTTCAAATATGAGGATGAGGCGCGAATTTTGAAAGATTATTGAGGTGGAGTAGAATCCATGACAGGTGGGACTGTATGGAGTTTGTGGAAGGTATAAGTTTGTCGAGAGAAAAGAAGTTATTTCCGTAATTTCTTAACCTCTGAAAATGCTATTATATCATAGTCTTGATTAAGACACATTAAGACACATTCAGGGAGTTTATGCTGAGACCACATCCCAAACACTGTGTGTTTTCCTTACTTAAGAAAGGATGTAAATGTACTGGAGGAGTTCAGAGGAGGATTAATAGATTACACCTGGAATGAGCGGATTGCCTGATGAGGAAAAACTGAACTAGCTCAGCTTGCTTCTACTGGAGTTTAGAAGAGTAAAGGGCAACTTGATTGAAGTCTGCAAGATCCTGAAACAGTCTTGACAAGGTCGACATGGAGCACATGCTTTGCCTTGTAGTGAGTCCACAACTAGGGGGCATTGTTTTAGAGATTAGAGGTTATCCTATTAGAACCGAAATGAGGAGAATTTTTTTCTCTCACAGAAACTTAAGCAATTTTGGAACTCTGCTCCAGAAGACAGTAGGGGCAGGGTCAATGAATATTTTTAATATGGAAATAGAGACTTGTTGGGCAGGAAAATCAAGGGCTATTAGAGGTAGGTGGGAATGTAGAATTCAAAACACAGCCAGATAAACAGAAGTGTAGGGTAGACGTGAAGGGCAGCATGGTATACTTCTGCTCATACTTTATATGTTCATATGTTTTCAATTAACCACTGATGAGGAACAAAAATGTCAGGCAGGGTTTTTTTGAATGGCAAGGTTTTCCACTCTGCCACACATAGAGTTGGTGGGGAAAGACATCTTGAATAATACCAGCTGCCACATAGCCACCCACCGCTCTATGGAGCCTTAATTGTCTGGAGACGTGACTGCTACCCTTCAGTTGGCAGCAAGCCAATATGGTTAGCTGGCAACTCCAGGTTTGGGAAGTGACCATTTCTGGGTCTCCGGTAACATTCGGAAAACGTAAGTTCTCAGCATTGACAATCTTCAACAAGAAAGAATCTAAGCATTGCCCCTTGACATTCAACGACAATGCTGATTCTCCCAATATCAACATCTTAGGCATTGCTATTGATCAGAAACTGAATTTTATGAGTCATAGAAATACTGAGGCTACTACAAGAGCAGGTCAGAAGTTAGTGAGTAATTCATCGCTTGTCTCCCCAAAGCTTGCTGAGCATCTACAGGGCACAAGTCATGAGTGTTGTGGGATACTTTCTTCTTGCCTGGATGAAGGCAGCCTTCAACATTCAAGAATCTCGACAAAGCAGCAGTTTTTTTGATTCCCAGAAGCTCCTCACTTTGAGCATTCACTACCTTTATCACCAGCTCGCAGTGCAGCAGTGTGTACCATATACAAATAGCACTGTAGTAACTCACCAAGGCTCCCCTGACAATAGCTTCCAAATAATAGACCTCTAGCATAGAAGAACAAAGGCAGCAGATGTATTGGAAAACCTCAATCTGCAAGTTACTCTCCAGGTCACATACCTTTCTGACTTGGAAATGTAACGTTTTTCCTTCGCTTTCACTGGGTCTAGTACAGGAACTCCCTCCCTGACAGTATTATGGGTGTTCTACTCCTCAAGGATTGCAGCGGTTCAAGAAGACAGCTCACCATCACCTTCTCCAGAGTAAACAGGGATGAGCAATAAATGTTGGCCTAACCAAAGACACTCATATCCAAGAACGAATAAAACAAAAATGTAGTCCCTGATGAAGAGGAGGCCATCGAAGTTGAACTTCAAGAAAGTTCAGGATAATGGCAGAGCCTGGCCAGCGGGTTCCAATGAGGAAGGGCGGGTAACATGCAACATGACATTATTGGAGGGCCACCAATGGCTACATCAGAGGACCTTCACCTCGATTGCTCAGTACTTAGGTGCTAGTGAAATCTGTAGAGCTACTCGCGGAATGTGGCTCATACCTGTTTCAGGTAAAATAATGGCAGGGATGGTATGAGGCTTTTTAGTGAACACCAATTTTCCACTGAAGTCACAAAATACTGGAGAGCATGTGGTCTGCCCATTGCCTTTGTTACTCCTTGTCAATGACTGACAGGTTGTTCTCAGTGCATAGACAGCAGGCAGGTCATATGTGCTACATGTTGCAAGCTCCATCACCTTCAAACCCGACTGTGAGGACCATAAAATATCATCAATCGTTCAATTTCTACAATGCTGCTTTTTATGGCAGCAAAACTATAAGCTGCAGCTGGCCAAGTCCCTGCCTTTCAAAGGTTCCCTTTAAGTTTTTTATTAAATCCCTGTGACACACTTGAAGTTACATTAAGTATTGGCTATAATGATTTCATAACATTACAGATAGAGCAAGATGTTTCTCTGGAAAGGCTTGCCTACAAAATATTTTCTGCCAGACTTTGCAAATGAAGTTTGTATGCTGCACCATGCCACATCTCAGAAGCACCTCAATGTATTTCATGCAAGTCAAATGCTTATGAAGTGCAGTCTCAGTTAAAATGGATAAGTGTAACGACCATTTTCATACATCAGTTTGAATGAGGGATTTGACTGATTTCCATTTGATGAATAACAGTTCACCACAATCACTTATTTCTTCTGGCCCATTGCTTTAACAGTAGTTGGCAGTGAAATAATAGTGTGCATGTTTCTTGTATAAACACTTCTGTTATAAGTGTCATCTCGATGATGATTACAATATGCATTTGAACACAGTTAAATAGGTGTTTTAAGTAACACAATTTGAAGCAAGCACAAAATCTCACTTAGCTAAATCACACATCATTCTTTCTTGCAGACATACCCAATTCAATTTTGACAGCGTAGTTAGAAGACATCCTGTCTATCTTCTATAAAATACATTGTAAGTTCTAGAATAAAATTTTTTAAAGAATTATTTCAGTTTGTGCTTCTGCTATTCTATCTGCAAGTCTATTATACCATCTGATCATTCCTAGTGTGTAAAATAAATTCTTGATGTTATTTGAATAACAAGGTAAATTTTTGATAATTTACTATGACTGAGGTATGTCCTCTTCGTCAGTGCTTACTCCTAAACTTACATATGCTAGATTTACTGTCTCAGTTCTCTGAACAGTCATCTCCCCCTCAGCTGCTTACTTTCTAGGCTGAGGATTTTAACCTTCTCCAGTCTTTTCCAAAAAGACAAATCCCAGGCACTAAGTTCAACATCACTGCTCTTCTTTGCCCTGTTTGCAGCATTTGTAAGTCTCCCTCAGTGGCCAACACTCAAAGAAACATTGAAAATGTGATCTGGCCAGAGTATGACAATATTTGATCATTACCACTTCTGACTTACATTCTGCTCTTTTGGCTATAAAATTCAACATTCTATGACTTTGTTGATTACTGCTCTACATTAGATGGACATATTAATCAATTAAGATAGTTAGGTCTCTTTCAATTTTGTCCTGAGTTATTTTGATGCTTTTCATGAGGGGTTTTTTTCTGCCTATGACACCAGTATCAATTTCTGAGCCATATGTTCCAACCTCCCTACCACTTTGTTTTTAACTGCAACTATTAATACTTTGCAATGATTAATCAGATTGATTTCTGAATCCAAGTCGTTTCGATATTGGAAATATTCAAGAGTTGTAAGGTACTCAGCACATTCCTGCTCTACTATGACTCCTCAACTATGATTCATTGCTTACTACCACTTTAGCTTTTTCCAAAATTTATGCTAAATCCAGCTTTGATTTTCACTAATAGTTATTCACATGAAATTTTACATTACAGGGCTAATTCAAATAGACGCTTTGCATGTTGGAGCTCCCAGTACTGTGAAGTGTATCACATTTGTAATGGACCAGCAGTAACATTAAAAAAGTACGTAGGCACAATTGATGGAAATTTTCAAATATGATGTCCATTTAAAAAAATCATTTATGGGACATATGCCTCGCTGACTCGACAAGCATTTATTGCCCTTTCCCAGCTGCCCTTGCCACATCAGTGGTAAGCTCTCTTTCGAGTGGCATTGTAGATGTACATACACCACATGGTTTGCAGTGATTCAAAAATGCACATCACATTTGAAAATTTGCAATTGTACCTACACATTTTTTAATGTGATGCTGGTGTATTGTAAATATGATGCAGTCCAGTCATATCATAGAATAGCCCTATGCTGAGTAAGAATGTCAGCAAAAAGAAGTCAGAACCAGGTTCTGGGCATTCAGCTCTTCTGCAGTCTGCAGAAATGATGGTCTATATTGCAGATGAAGAAGACACACACAACCTCTTGCCATTTGCACTGCAACACTGGCACTAAAGCGTGTGCTGTCAATAGAGATATCATTGTAATGTAATAAAGGTACAAAGTGCATTATTCTGAAATTCTTTGGCAGGTGATCTCGTTGTTGAACAGAACTATGGACAGAAAGACAGTTGGACAGACAGAAGAGTTGCTAACGATCCGGCTGGGAGGGTGAATAGCTGTTAATGGGGACTGTTAGCGACTAACAACAGCGGGTGTGTAGTGGCAGGCTATGTGGTAACAAACCCCCAGTTGTTAGTCACAATCAACTCCTCTGTCTGTCCAACTGTCTTTCTCTCTCTTTGGGCTCTATCCTATCGTTTACTCCCTACCCCACCCACCTCCCTATTTTCTGCATATAAACTGACGTTTTCCCAGCCACCATCAGTTCTGAGGAAGGGTCACTGGACCTGAAATGTTGACTCTGTTTTCTCCTCCACAGATGCTGCCAGACCTGCTGAGCTTTTCCAGCAACTTTTTTTTTGTTCCTGATTTACAGCATCTGCAGTTCTTTATGTTTTTAGAACTATGGACACCATGTGCTGACCATGCCAGGGTTTATAATGTCCATCATAATTTATCAAATTTTAAAGGGGCAAATTGAATGGTCTAAAAATTAATAGAGAACCAGTACAGCCTATTCACCAACATTTCCTGACTGGGGGCAGTTGGGTTGAGCACGGTGGTGCTGGGGAATGAGGGGGTGGGTATTGCATGCACGCTGTTGCTTTCTCCCCAGAATTACAAGTGCCAAGAAATGGTGGTGACATTCTACCTTCAATGTCTCCAAAAAGAAAAATGAGTTCTGTGTAACGCAAAAGGTCAGGAAAGATCAAATAGGCTCTTGAAACCAAACTTTAGGAAACAAGACTAGCTGTGACTAATCTTTAATGCATGATGTGTAAACTATTAAACCATTGCTGATATTTGGAGAAATCAGCCTCAAGATTGCAAACTTGTGGATATGCTTGGAATTTATATCATAATTAATGACTCCATATAACATATAAACTATCTAAGTAGAATGTCTTGTTATTTGGTCAATCTCAAATCATCCTGCACACTGAAACTTCTCAAAACTTGCCTTGTACGATGTACATGACTTTGATTAGACACATCATAAGAGCACAAAATGTTATTTATTGGGATTTTACCTCCTTTATCAGATATCTAATGGGTTAATCTTTCTTCTGAACACTTAGCAACAGAGCTTTAACAATTAAAGTTAGCTGTTCTATAAAGGTTATTTTGACAGCTGACTGTGGCTTTCCCTAAGTAGTAGTTAATGAGAAATACAGTCTGCATTGTTGACATAATACAAGGGGGAACTGAACAATATCCATTCATTATGAAACTCATGGAGAAGCTCCATACCCTTCTTCTCCAACGAAGGTGACATACAGTTTATTTCGTTGCAGATCTTTGCGTGAATAGGCCATAACCTGATTGAAGGTACCTTCCAGCAAATGGTCTCGGCGTATAATTAATCTGCAAAGACAGAGTAGAATTGGAGTGAGACAGTGGAGGCAGCTGTACAGGCTTCAGTGCTGCCAGCAAAATTTTCTTCAGCAAAAGACTTTATGTTGTAATTAAAAGCACATGTTGGCTATATTTAGGAAGTTCCAAATTTTTTTTTGGAGAACGATGTGTGTTTTTGATATGCGTTCTTCACTTAACAACAAGCCTCTTAAATGGGCTTCACCTTCAGACAAGACACTGCTTTCCACTGAAAATGTACAACACAACCATTGGTTGTGATCCTGCATGTTATTTCTCTCTCTTTGCATAAAACCCTTTTACAGAAAGGAAAAAAATGCTCTCGCGTCATGCCTTAGTATCTTAGAAGTTACAACCAATTGACTAAATTATTGTTATTTGTTCTTCAATCTGTTCGGCAGATTTGACAAATTTCTGCTCTTGCCATTGAGCTAGTGAACTAAGAATGTATATCAGTATTCTGCTGAGGCCAGCAACTATGCAACATTTTCCATCTATCATCAAGTACAACAAATGCCGTCAGTTCCTTTGACACCCATGTCCAAATTTCTATGTCAGTCTGGTTCAGTAAAATCCATGCTGCTGGTGTGAGTTATAATTTATGTTACTGGTAGCCTTATGAAGAAATTATAAAAGTAAGTTCCTTACTTGATTTTTCCTGGTCCTTGCCCATAACCTTTGGCTTCAAGCTTTCTGTAAAAATTTCTCAGCTTAGCTTCGAAATCTCTCCTGTATGGTGCAGGAGCTCTTGCGCTGGCTCGCTGCATGCCTATCAAACACACATGAAAACCCTGTGATCATAATGAATACATTCCTCAAAAAAATTCATTTGCAGTGTAGATTTTGAGAAATCTTTCAGATTGTAGCACTGATTAAAATCAATTCCTTTAGCCCAAGCCCTTCTTCCCTGTTGATCACAGCCTCTGGAAGGGATCTGTCCAGGTTGTAGACTGGCTACTGGATAGATTGGAATAGGCAGCACAACATTGCCAGAGTCTGCCAAGCAAGTTGGAGCCTATTTACACTGAGATTCTCAGAAAAACCCAAGTAAGGACATTTCTGGTGACTTTGGCTAGTGTGAACAGTAATGACAGACTTGAGCAGTAATGGCAGATGTGAACAGTTCTCATGTTCCTGGCTTTCTTCTTCCCTTTCCCAAAATCATTAAATTTCTGAGATTTCAACATGGAATCCACTGTTTTCTAGAAATGTTTTAAGGTTTTAGCAAAGATATAGAATACAGCAGTGATGTAACAATGGAATGAAATTTTGCTGGCGAACAAATAGCTTTAAAACTTTGAACAGAAGAAAGTAAAAACATTTATAATGCTTCTAAACTTGATGCTTTCTCATTTCGATAGCCCCCTTTAACATCTGCTTAATACTCCTGAATGCCCATTATGAATAGAAATTATTAAGAATTTGTTTGGAATCAGTGTAAGCGACTCAGAATCACGGGGATACTAAAATGATACATTATGTTAAGAAGCTTATGCTGGAAAGTCATAATGTTGGTAAGAGGCAAAAAACGTGGAGATCCAATGCTACTAATCTTTGGGCCTATGAGTTCTGTTACGTCAGAGGTATGCTTACTTGGAATACAATAGAGACAAATTCTATCAGGTTTGTTTGACGTTTCGGGCCTAAACCCTTCATCAGAAATGGGGGAGGGGAAGAGGGTTCTGAAATAAATAGGGAGAGAGGGGGAGACGGATAGAAGATGGATAGAGGAGAGGATAGGTGGAGAGGAGGCAGACAAGTCGAAGAGGCGGGGATGGAGCCAGTAAAGGTGAGTGTAGGTAGCGGGGTAGGGAGGAGATAGGTCAGTCCAGGGAGGACGGACAGGTCAAGGGGGTGGGATGATGTTAGTAGATAGGAGATGGGGGTGTGGCTGGAGGTGAGAGGAAAAACAGGTTAGGGAGGTGGAGATGAGCTGGGCTGGTTTTGGGATGCGGTTGGGGGAGGGGAGATTTTGAAGCTTGTGAAATCCACATTGATGCCATTGGGCTGCAGGGTTCCCAGGCTGAATATGATTTGCTGTTCCTGCAGCCTACGGGTGGCATCACTGTGGCATTGTAGGAGGCCAAGGATTCTAGCCTAGTTGTGTTTGCCCTACCTCATCTGACCAGAATATCCACTCATTCACTCATCCACTTCCTCACCCACCCACTATCCACTTACTCACTCACCACCAGCTCAAACACCGACTCACCCACCCTCTCACTCGTTAACTTACTCACTCACTTGCCCATTCACTGAAAATCTTGAGGCCTTTAAAAACATATTTGATAATAGCTGCTGAGGTTTTCTAATGCTATGTGACTTCTCTTTGTTGGTCTTTTTCTACACTCACCGGTATGTTGCTGAAGAATCTGCATTGGCCCATTTCTGCTTCAGTCATGGTCTGAAGTCCTGGCTGAAAATGCACAATATGGTTGTGGTGCAGAAAATCTTGCAGGCAGCAGCAATGCAACCAGATCTGGGCTATTAAACTTTACAGGAGGTGACCAACTTGAATGCAAGAAATTGTTGTGATTGCTTTCAGAACATAGATTAGCAGTCAAAACCTCTGCTAGGTTATTCGTCTCTGGTTACAGTGATGATAGAATAATGTTCTATCCAGTTCCAATGGTAAACCCAAAGATTAACCTAACTCACCTGGGGAATTCTGAGGTGAAGACCCAGGGGAGCAGCGAGGAGAGTAGTTGTAGCCCGGGTGAAATGAAACATGCGCTGGAACATATGACATAATCTCATCTTCAAAGAGGCTAGAAGAAAATGAGATATAGGTAAATGCTTAATTAAGCTGCAATTAAGGAAGGAATCTCCATTACAGAGACCTGGTTAGAATTGACTGAACTATTTTCTTTTAAGCTAATAATACATCATTTAAATTTGATCAACATGATAGATTTCATACTCACAGATGGAACTGAAAGAGACACCATCTTTGATGAAAAATGTTTGTGAGACTAGTCTTATGTTTGCACATTTAAAATGTGATAATGCATCATTGTGTGCTCACATGGACTCTGATCCATATTTCCTCCTTCCAAGAATAAAGCTTTCCATCAACTTATTAATGAAGAAAGATTTCCTTTAAATGACAATATGTGGTGACTATCAAACAGATATTTTGATTCTAGGGAAATGCAATCTTCACTTATTTGAACACTGTAGCACATGGGGTAGAAAGGAAAAGAAGATCTAACAGCAGCTTTGGATGGTGATGGCACTTGGTTACATGTAGCAATTTGATTTTGTAAATTATTTAAGTTTGATTGTGTCAGGGGACAGCAAATAGCAGCCAGGCGGTTGCAGGAATGCATACTGAAAACTAAATAGATTAGAGATATTTGTTGCATTCCAGCCTTGCGGTACTAAATATTGCCATCTCACTGCATGATGTGTATCGTCTCTCAGACTGTAGCAGCATATCAATAGGTTACTTGGTCCATTAAGTCACAAACTTCAAAAATATTTTATTTGTGAAAGAAAATCACTCCTAACGATTTGCTTTCAAAATGCCAACTATCTTAACATATTAGAAGAATATGTTTTCATAGTTAGGCTTAACAAATATATACAATTGAAAAGTTCTGAGACTATAATTGCGCACAAAATATAGCAAGCAATAATCTTTCAAAACTGTGATTACAAATTAGATACAACTTTTAGACTAAATTCTATCGCACATTCCATAGGCCAGAGATAATATTTACACAGATAACAAGCATGGGGCTGGATGAACACAGCAGGTCAA
>JAHRHZ010000013.1:55222708-55255073 GCA_024137785.1 Ginglymostoma cirratum
TTTCCATCCTCTATCCGCCTCCCCCTCTCTCCCTATTTATTTCAGAACCCTCTTCCCCTCCCCCATTTCTGATGAAGGGTCTAGGCCCGAAATGTCAAGCTTTCCTGCTCCTATGATGCTGCTTGACCTGCTGTGTTCATCCAGCCCCATGCTTGTTATATGGGATTTAAGATGTATTTTTCTGAATTTGGTCTACTACTGAAAAGCTACGTCTGCTAAAAGGCTCTACCTGTCAGGACAAGTTGGATATGCCCTGTTTATGACCTGCTGACCTTTACAGTAATAATGGAAAATCCATGTTTGGCAATGCCCAAATTGCTGCTATGTGCGGTGGGGGGAAACCAGCATGTAGGTGCTAAGGTCAAGTCACCTTAGTGTTACCGGACCATTGGGCTGCTTTCTCGGAGAGAGAGATAACTAGTGGTGGTTTAATCTGAGGGTCACCATACCTCAAGAGAGGAGAGAAGTTGAGAAGATGACTCCTGCATAATAACCTCAACTGGTCTGGGAATTGAACCCATGCTACTGGTGTCAGTCTGCATCACAAACCAGCCATCTGGCCAACTGAGCAAACCGACCCCCTTCAGGAGAGTTGCGGTGAATAGAATAATGTTGTCCTTCATAAAAATCTTTCACTTTTGACTGACAAAAGTGTTAAATTTCCCTTATATGTGACTAAATATAGTTGCGCTAACTTTGTGCTTCAAATAAATCTGTGGCTTGTGGTAAGGGTGCGCGTGTGCTGGGAGAAATAAAGTCGGCTGTGCCCTGTTGTTTGCTGCAAGACCCACCCTATAATCTGCATTTGCACATAAAGTAAGGCCTGCCGGCCAGTTCATTTAAAAACATGATCCACAAGCACACAAGAGATAGCAGGAGGAATAGACCATATCATTCAGGCAGGCTGCTCCGTCATCAATACAACCGTACCTCATTTTCAGCTTCACCTCCAGTTTCCTGCCTGCTCCCCATATGTCTTGATTCTCTGAGAGATTTATCACAACTTAAATATATTCAATAATGGTGAATCCATAGCCCCCAGGGTAAAGAACTCCAAAGGTTCACATCCATATGAGCAAAGAAATATCTCCTTGTTTCAGTCTTAAATGATCAACCCCTTATCCTGAGACTGCTCCCATGATTTAGATTGCCCAGTCAATGGAAACAATCTCTCAGTGTCTACCCTGTCAAGTTCTTTCAGAATCCTGTTGTTTTAATGTGATCACTTCTCAGCTTTCTAAACTCCAGAGAATACAGGCCCGATTCACTTTGCCTCTCAACACAGGTCAGCATACTCATCTCAGTGTTCAAAGTCTGAGGAAAGTATGTCTTCTTTCACACAGGGCACAACAATAATGTAGCATTTTCACAACATTCAGAAATTCCTTTTATGTTTTGCTTTCAAACTGAACTGCCGACATTGACAGCATGCTACCTTATTTAGAAACTCATCAGAGAGAGATACTATGGTTATGGTGATTCTATTTCAGGGCTCACATGGGTTGCTGTAATTATTTTAAATTCAGTTCTAATCCTTTAATCAACAGATGGGACCAGGATAGTCAAGGAACTTGCAACCTCAATTCAATCAAAGAAGCTCTATTCCCAAACAGAAGTGTCAAATGTATTGAGGATTCATGGTGCCATCAGCCAGGCAACATTCTTTATTTTTCAGATCACTTTTGTACTCTGCTTTCCTCGTTTGGAGATTGCACATAAGAAAAGTTGTATTGGACTCTCAAGTGCCCTGAGACTTTGGCATGTATAAAACTATTAGTCCTTTCCTCTTCCAGCTTCCAGTAACCAGCTCGATCCCACTTCTCGGTCACTGGGGTAGAACCAGACCATTTGAAATGTTGGTATCCTATCTGACCCCAAGATGAGCTTCCAACCACATAATCAGTCTATCACTAAGCCCTCCTACTTCCACCTCTGAAGCATCACCTGATACCTGATCTTTCACCTTATGCCAACCATTACCGAAGCTCTCAGACATGTCCTTTTTTACCTGGAGGCTCAACTAGCCCAATGCTTTCCTCACTGACATCCAGCTGCCATTAATGTGACTCCATCTAACTTGAAGTAGATAATACAATCAATACATGATTGATAAGCAGTGGAATAACTTTCTCAGCACTTTGGAGCACCAATGTCTCAGGAGGCTCTGGATTTCATTGAAGCTTGTTGCTGACATTCACAGCCTTCTGAAGCAAGACCTCCATCACTTTGGACCCAGCTGATAAGAGGCAACATTCATGATAACATTCATGACACACAAGAGCAGGTCAAAAGCTAGGAATACCACAGTTAGTAACTCATCTTCTGACACCCTGACATCCATCACCTACAAGGCACAAGTCAGACTGTGATGGAATACTCCTCACTTGCCTGGATGAGTGCAGCTCCAAAAACATTCATGAAACTTGACACCCTCCATGACAAAGCAGCCCATTGAATGGAACCACATCCGGAAACATTCAGTCCCTCCACCACCAACGCTCAGCTGCAGCATTGTGTACCATCTATAAGATGCACTGTACAAATTGAACAAAGCTCCTTAGACAGCACCTTCCAAATCTTCAAGAAGGACAAGGGCAGCAGATACCTAGGAACACTGTCACCTGCAAGGTCCCCTCCAAGCCACTACCATCCTGACTCAATAATGTATCACTGTTCATTCAGGTCAAAATCCTGGAACTCACTTCTTAATAGCATTATTAGAAATCACACAACACCAGGTTGTAGTCCAACAGGTTTATTTGAAAACATAAGCTTTCAGAGCCTTGCTCCTTCTTCAGGTATTAGTGAGGTGGTATCAGACACAGAGTTTATAAGTAAGAGATCAAAGGGTCACACCACTGATGAGGATGTATTAAACAAACCTAAGTTGCTGTTAAATCTTTAATCAGTTAGAAGGTTTTAATTGATCAGGAGGTATATGTAAATCCATGAATTCCTTTCAAGTCACTGCCGTTTAGTTCTCTCAGGGTAAAAATTGCTGGCCCACTTAATGAAATCCACATATTCCGAACTGATCATTGCATCAAAATCCTGCATCTCCCTTTTTAACATCACAGGGACCATAACAACTCTATCACCATCTTAAGGGCAATAAAGGATTGACATTTAAAGCTACCCTTGCCAGTGCTGCCCACATAAACAAATAAAATGAATAAAGATAATGCAGAGTGTCGTGGAGTTAGTGGCATATTCAGAGCTAACTGTGACACGGTGAGGAACTGAGAATCGAGCATTGTTCTCTTACAAACTTTCTGACTGCTCTCATGAAAAAAATATGTAATACAGTTGCACAATTTCATCATTGCTGCTTTCCAAAAATTGGAAGATGGTTTGGAGAGAACATATCAATACACTGCACTCAAGTTTAATATATACAATTTACAGTTGTTCCTGTTTCTCTGATCACATCAAGGTGTTGTTTTATTTCAACGATTCAGGTTTTACTTGTACCTGCATGCAGAGAATATGTGTTAAACCTTTCACAGTTGTTCACCTGACCATATGTTGCAACTTCCATCAGAAATCCCAGAGGGACGGCCAAAGCCAAGGCAAGGGTTGAGGAGAATTCCAGCAGAAACTTTACCCCTATGTGAGTATCATATTGCCACGAGCCTACAGCTTCCGCGTAAAGTCAATTCCGAAATAAGATGTATTGAGATGTTGAAGCTGATAATCCTAAACAGAAAACCACTGATTAATTAGTACTCAGAATCCAGGTCAGTTGTGGCCTGTCTCCTCTTCACATGTAGCCTCGATGCATCTCTTGTCTCTGAGTATTTACATCCTGTTTGACTGCCAGATGCTGACAGATCTGGAATTCAATTCTGCTCCTTTTATTTCTCTAGCTCACCAGTGAAAGTGGGCAGACGGTATCGGGAGATAGTTGACTGCAAAGTAAGGACTATGTGCAATGCAGGTTTCATTGGTCTGTGGAAACCAAAGAATGTATAATTTGTATAACAATTTATGTAACATATATGGCTTTATTTTTACTCTTCCTATGGTGAGTGTCTAAACTTTTTGTTTGAAGTGTTAAGTGATAATCTGTGGGTGTAGAGTTCATTATTCTGGTACATACTAGTGATCTGTGAATAAGAAGCTGCTTACCATTAGAGCACTCAAATAATGCACTGATTACACCGTTCCCTTCTTTCAGTGGAGAAGGCAACAGCTAAATACATAGATTTTTCCATCAGAGAAACAACTAATATTCAAAAGAAGCCATATGACAATAATGAATGCCTTTTCAGTCATCTTATCACTCTTAAGATAGTGCATCGTTCGATGTCCAAATTAGATGGGTAGACAACAATCCCCAGTTGAAAGTATCACATACCTTCGGTTAAGCTGTTCCATTTGTTGGATGGAGCTTGACCGGCGCAAACCGTCAAGTGTAGCAGCTGCTGTAGGTCGCTGCCATGTTGTTGTACGGTTTACATGATCCACATAAAAAACTCTGCCATGACTATCAATCCGTGCTTCCCAGTCTGGAAATTAACAAGGTATATTATTAGTTCCCAATTGTGGAAATCGAAGCATTTTACGACCCAAACAAATAAAACTGGAAAGACGAGAAGCATGCCATTCTTATCTAAGTTCTTATTTCTTTCAGGAGATGTGAGCTTTGCTGGAAAGCCCAGCATTTGTTTTCCATCTCTAATTTCCCTTGAACTGAATGGCCCGCTAGGCCATATCAGAGGCAATTAAGAGTCTAGCACATTGCTGTGGATCTGGAGTCATGTGTAGATCAGACCAGATAAGGATGACTTTTATGCCAGTCAGTGATAGTTTCATGGCCATCATTACTAATTTTCCAGATTTTTAATTTCACCAAATGTTGTGGTGAGGTTTGAACTTCTGTCCCTAGAATATTAGACTGGGTCTCCAGATTACTAGCTACTACTAGACAATATACTTATATCACTAACTTGATAGGTTGCAAATGGTGATAGTAAAAGAGTGAAATGTTGTCAAAATGCCAGTGAGCAAAAATCATGATTTTTAAGACAAGAAACTTTCTTTGTTGGGAGAAATAATTTAGACTTGAACCCAAAATTTTAAATGTTCATTTTAAAACATCAAAAAAGCTTTTCTAATGTTAGAATAATGTTGATTTAAAAAATATATATCGCCTTTTAACTAAGATATTAGGTTAATTTGTCAATGCATCATTTCAAATGGTATGTAAAGTTCCATATTGGCACAACTGGGACCGAGAAGCTCATTGAAGAAACACTTTCAGCGGCTGTTATGGACTTTAAGCTGGTTTACTCCTTTGCCCTCTCTCCATTACTGTGGTGATGTCCTTTCGGAGATAAAGCACAGGAGAATTAATCATTGCCCAATTGAATCTTGTTGGAATCCCAACGCACAGACTGGAAATTACCTGTTACAGCTTTGCAAATAAAAAGCATGACCCTTTCTCCTGAGTTGCTCTCCTCTTTGACAAGTAGATAACGGTGCGAGAGCTAGGTATGCAATTACAAAGGTAATATATGCTATAAACACATCAATCTAACCAGTTTATTTGAGTCTGAATCAATAAAGCTTCTGTTAAAGATTTACAAATATTTTTAATTCAACCTGTTAATTTGAATGGCCTTAAAATAACCATTTGCTTTTTGTAAATAAGAAAATACAGGCTCTTACTAAATCTCAGTTAGACCCTTTTGCAGCTTTATATACTGATTTCCACCACAAAAGAACCTAGTACAGGATTTCACAAACTCCAATAAGACATATGATTTAGGTTTCTTCTGCACAAATGCAGATTAGGAATTTTCCAACTCTGTGCAAGTTTTAAATAAAATTAGTTGGCTATTTGAATCAAAGCAGCAAAATAGTTTTCCTGTATTCCACTTGAAAAATAAAATTCACCTATTCCTATTTTCAGGCATCACCCCTGCATTAAGCTAATGCTTTCTCTGGCAGAATTATTCACCAAAAGAAAAGTGGTAAAAGTTTTCTCTACAGAAATTAAATCATTGTCTATCTGTTCAAAGCTTCATATTTACACTGTAAAGCTGGATACAAGTATGCTGTCAAGTCACTATTATTTCAGAATGGACAGTGAAGTGAGGTGATCAGAATATATAGGAAAAGTGCCAAGAGGCAATGCAGAAAAGGAACTGCAAATTCTGCGACCTCTTGTGAGGTCTATATGCAAATAATTGAATGCAGCAGTTTCAGATATTTCAGGTCTTACTGATGGAAGCTATGCTTAGTTCATAACTGACATATTATTGTGTAACAATGTCCTAATCAAAATACTTTGTTTTAAAATAATGGATCTTACCAGGTTGATACAATAAATGCCAAATTAATACCTGTTAAGCTAATTCAGCAGTAGTATATTTTAATTACACCGATCCTTCCATTAAATTGTTTTAAGGAAAGAAAGCACATTGAGTACTGACGGCCCCTTGGCACTGAAGGAGAAACAACATATTGAAATCTCTGAAAGGCTTTGAATAATTTATTATGACCTGTATCAACATGGCAGCAGTCAAAACTGTTTCTCTTCAGGAATCAGAATGGAGACACATACCAGTTTAAAGGTAAAAGATTTGTGCTGCGTTTTCTACAATGGCAGACTTGGTAAGCTGAATGTTCCCATACCAATTATCATAGTTCTTCAGATCTTTACTGCACAGTCAAATTCAATAAGGAATTGGCTGATGCATGTATGCTCTGCTCTCTTTACAGAAGATAATGCAAGATCTGGGGATCCACAGAGAAGTTCAGACCAGACAGTAGACTGCAACACTAGTGTTAATACTTAGACAAAGCTCCAACTAGCATCTGCAATCAACAATAAGGCATGAGGAAGAACTTGATGGCATAAAGCAGTGGTGAATAGAGCCAGAAGAAATTGTATGAACCAGGACCCTGTCAAGTTTAGGGTGGGAAGCATCAAAACTGTTTGTCCCTGCTGAGAGTTCTCAGGCTGGAATGCCTTATCTTCTTACATTCCAAAGGGGATGATTGAATACTTAAAAGACATGGAAATTCAGATAGGAAGTAAATAAGTAATAAACATAATTATGTCAATATAGTATTAAATGAAGTTACAACCATACACTATTGAAAATTCCACCTTAATCTTTTTCAACTTTCAGTTGTTAATTCAAAGGCAATTTGTCTGTCCTGGAAAAAGGCCCATTAGCTGAATCCTATCCTTAAAAGTTGGGAGCACAAAATGCAACATGGCAAACATGCAGTGTGGAATAGACCCTTTCTTTATACTACAGTGAATATGGGAAAGGGAAAACTATTGCTGTAAAATTAGAAACAATGTTTGTGGGAATTTATAAATTTACATATGTCTAAATAGAGGCATGTTGGGATTATAGATTTATTGAATGAGGAAGAATAAATATAGTTCTCACAATATCCATTCCCAAATAATATTTCTACCATGTAGTTAGGATTGCATTCAGAAGGGCACAGTAGTACATCACGAATGAATTCCACTGTCCGAAGAACAAGAAAGCATGTTGACAATGTTTTGATATCTGGTGTCTTAAATTTTGTTGCTGATTGTCCCACGAATTGGGAGGTGAATAATGTAGACTGTATAACTGCTATTGAATACACAGTATTAATATCTGTCTACCTCACCGGTTCAAATTGTAGCTTCTTAAAATTCTTTCAAAAGATTGAATTTATGTGGTCAATATTTGAGGTGAAATAAAACAGAGACTTCGTAACATTTGACTGCATGTAACTTGGGTATAAGGAAACCTCCCTTTGGGATCTTGCTGATTTGGCTTTCTACGTATCATATTATCTTTGGCAATTTCTCAAATATTTTTATTTCACAAATTTAGCTGGTTGTACATTTATTAGATTCTAGGAGATTTCCGCGTGAGTATTTACTGAAGGAGGTTTATGTTGATGATGATCTCATCCGGGCTCAGTGGCACATGTTATGTTAAGGATTTGTAGATTCTTTCCACATACCATGGCCATTAGAAGAACTGTAACTAGTTCCTTATGATAACTCATACACATTGGATAATCCCACTCGCAGATTTCTGCAAGAGTTTGAGACAAGTGGCAAAAAATGTTTCTTAAGCAACGTCACCATATTTTGAGGACTTCATACAGTTCTGCTCACTATATTATGAAAATGGCATAAAGGCACTGCGGAGGGTATACAGAATGACACCATAAATATGTGTGTTACATGTCAGGAAATGGTTGACAGGCTGGGTTTCTTTTCTGTTGAGCAAAAGAAGACTGAGATTTGACCTATTAGTGGTCTCTAAAATTCTGAAGAGTTTTGATCAAGTGGATACAAAATTAATGAGTGGAATTGTGTAGGGGCCCGAACAACACGGGCTATGGTGAGATTTGTGGCAGAATTGCGTGAGAAATCTTGTGAGGCCAATCTCAATGACAAGAGCAACTCATTGCATCTGCCAGGTGTCAAGGTGAGCTTCTCGGTGGGCAATAGCAAGTTGGCAATTAAGAGGGATTGTTGCTTGTTAAACGCCTCATCAACTGCACATCTTACTAATTTAATATGCAACTTCCTTTCTTATCAAATGTGCTGAGCAAACCGGACATGAAGATTTCTCAGCCGCATGAGTATTGGTACCTGGTGACTTCAGCTTTCCACTGGGGAAAATTCAAGGTATAAGATGGTCGGCAATTCAGCACCGAAAAACATGTTAGGCTGTGGGAAATTATTGTCAGTAATCAAGGGAGAACACAGAGGATCAGGGTGGGTGAGATTAATGTGTAATGTCAGGGCTCAGTGGTCTGGAAGGACAATTGGAGGTAAAGTTCACTCTGTAAGGTATCCCTATATGGGGTAGATGGGTAGAAATGGGCTGTTGGTGTAGTGCAAATTAAATGGGATATTAGGGCTCAAGGTGGCGGTGGTGGGGGGAGGTGGGGGGGTGGGGTGCAGTGAATGTGCCTGGCCTGGACAGACCCCAGAGGTGACAACGCCCAGCATGAACTGCATTTCTTGATATCACTTGCTGTTCTCTAGATGTGAAATGGAACTGGAAAATGGCTGGGACAATGCTCAGGGTGAGTGAAGCCAGCGTCACGTTAATGGGTGAAAGCACGGGATCCACATCTGCTGAACACTGGGAACTGATGGGGCACACAAATGAAACAGTAAACTCCACTACATTTTATTTGTAACCATTTCTTTGCTCAGTTGAAATGAAAGCAGAGTGAACATGCTTTGGCTTCAAATACCAGGAAAAGCACATTTCAACAAACCATTGGTGCTTGCAAGTCTAACAGTGATATTAGAATGATGCAGAACTTAGCAGCAAAATTACTTAAAAGGCAAATGCTGGACAAAAGTGGCCCCTCAATTGGTTGCTATGGATCTAGGATGGGAAGAGGATTAGAGCACAGCAGCACCCCCTGTATTGGGATGTAATGTGGTGGTCTCTCAAATGACACAGCACATTCACCATCTCTGTGCCTGTGCTATGACCAGAGCAATGGCAGAGCAGCGTATAGAGCTCCTGAAGATGTAGTCCAGCTGACTGGACTGCTCTGGGCAGGCCTGCCACTAACACCTGGACAGAGTGTGCTGTACCATCTTGGCATGCAGTGCTCTGCACAGTTGAAGCAGACAACGATGGGATGGGCTGCATGTGGAGGAACTGGGAGAACCGGAACAGTTTTGAGAAGAACAGCGAGGACATTGGGAGGAAAAAGCTCCCTATGTGTATGACAGAGCTCAGCTACGTTGAGCATTAAGCCATTCAGAACCTGATTGATGCCCAGTTCCAATAGATGAGAGCTGTGTGCAGCAGATCATCATTGAAGGTAAAACAGTCATAGGGGGTCATGATGCCAGAATGGATTTTCCATGATCAGGGTAGTCTCTATTGGTTTGTGTTCACATTTTCCGACTGTCAATGAAAGTTGACGTTTTAGAGCTGTCCGATCACTTGCTGCTATGTGATGATCCCCTACTGGACAATTTCAAGCAGTGGGTCTCCAGTGAGCATTGGGAACAGTGTGTGACTTAGAGAGACTTAGACAGAAAGTAGCTAAGCACCAGTAAGCTATGTGGCCAGGCAGTTAAACAAGGATTAGATTGAGAGAATAGCATCTGTGTGAGGAAGTGTCAGCTATGCCAGCTATGTGCCAACAGCTGCGTGGTTTTGTGGCTGATGCCATAATGTTGTCACTGAAGTGCAATGCCAGATTGTCAATGCTTGTCTGGGTGCACCGCCGTCTTTTAAAGAAGGCACCAAGGACCAGAGATGCTAGTTTTCAGGTCGATATTGCTGTGTGGTGAGTTGTTTCTGGAACAGCAAGAGGCAAAATGGAGCGAGAATCAGGCAACAGCGAGGCCACAAGGGCAAGGTAGGTAGTTAATGAAGTGAGAGACAAAAAAATTGCAGATGCTGGAATCCAGGTAGACAAACAAGAGGCAGGAAGAACACAGCAGGCCAGGCAGCATCTGGAGGAAAGGAGCAGACAATGTTTCAGCTAATACCCTTCTTCAGGACTGGATGTAGGGGTCAGGGGAGCTGCAGATAAAGAGGGTGTGGGGACGTTAGAGACTGAATGGTGGTGATAGGTGGACACTGGTAGTAGGTACGACCTGGTTGGTTGACGGGAGGGATGAATCCGGTTAGTGGCTAGAAGGGAGGGTCAGAAGGTGGAACGGAAGGGAGGAGGTGGGGCTGGAAGGGGAGACGGGGGATGGTTGGCAAGGTTATTTGAAATTGGAAAACTAAATGTTTAGTCCTCTGAGCTGCAGCGTGCCCAGGCAGAAGATAAGGTGTCGTTTTAAGGTGTTAAGGAAGATAAGGGGAAGCTATCCACGTTTTTGAGGCAGATGAGTAAGACTATAGATTTAGATGAGAAATGATGGAGAGAGACTAGAATGAAACACAAACGCTGGCATAGACTGATTGGCCTGTTTATGTGTTGTAGGGCTTAGGTAAATCCAGCTCGATAACAATAACCCCAGAAGTCCATTTCCTTCATGTGTCTTTAGAAATTGTTAATCATCTCATACTCTACAATTTTCATAGACATGACATTCCAGGTCATTACCACTTTTCCATAAAGCATTATTTTCTTCTACTTCCCCAGTATCTCTTGTGTGAAACCTTAAGTCTGTGTCCCCAGTCCTACTCCATCAGGTAAATGGAACATTTTTTCTTCGATTATTTAAGTAGACTGCGTATACCTCTATTACATCACACCTCAAGTCACCTTCCTCCAAAGAGTACAGGCCCAGCTTTTCCAATCAATGTACTGCTGGATAGAGACAGTTAAAATGCCCACTTCATCCTCAGCTAAACAGGAGACTGTGAAGAGATTCAAGGTATCATTTAGGGTTTTGAGTCCAATAATTCTATTCAGAACAGTTCCGAAGAAGAGTCACAGACTTGAAGCAATGACAAATCTGACAGACATGCTGAGTTTTTCTAGCATTTTCTGTTTTATTTCAATTGTTACTACTTTGCTAATTCACAAAGTAATTCATAGAAACATAGGAACAGGAGTAAGCCATTCAGCCCCTTGAGCCTGTTCCACCATTCAATGAGATCATGGTTGATCCATGGCCTAGCTTCATATACTTGCCTTTGGCCTATCTCCTTTAATATCTTTCTTAATAAAAAAAAAATCAATATCAGATTTAAAACTAACTGATCATACACCCACTGCCATTTGTGGAAAAAAATTCCAAACATCTACTACCCATCTTGTGTAGACGTGCTTCCTAACATCTCTCCCCAATGGCCTGGCTCTAATTTACAAACTATGGCCCCTCGTTCTAAGATCCCTAACCAGTGGGAATTGTTTATCTTTATCTACCCTGTCCTTTCCTGTTAATATCTTGAAGACTTTAATCAGATCACCTCTTAACCTTCTAAATGCTTGAGAAAACTAACCTAGTTTGTACAGTTTCTCTTCATAACTTAACCTCTGAAGTCCAGGTATCATTCTTGGAAACCTATGTTGCACTCCCTCCAAGGCCAGTATGTGCTTCCTACTGTATAGGGCCCAGATCTGCCTATGGTACTTGAAGTGGGGTCTAACCAGGGTTTTGCATTACTGTAACATAACATCTGTATCCTTGTACTCCAGTCCTCTAGATATAAAGAACAGCATCCCATTAGGTTTCCTGCTCACTTTCTGCACCTGTTTGTGACACTGTTAAGGTGCACCTGATGTGCAACTCTCTTTGGACAACCACTGTATTTAATTTCATACCATCTAGAAAGTACCCTGATTTATTCATTTTCAGTCCAAAGTGGGCAGCCTCACAAGTGACTGGTATATTTTTAATTCACAGCCATCTAATTTACACGTTAGGAAGCCAACGTTACTTCTCTTTCAGAACGAAACATTGTGGTTGAAAATCATTGGGTCTTCACGAACAATTGTTGCTGTGTGATGTTAAATAAATTGTTTTGCAGCTCGGTATGATGTATAAAACAACCTCCGCCTATTCAATCTTTTGTTTACCAAACTGTCTTTTAAGTCATTTCATACATATATAAAAATGAGAAATTCTAAAAAACTGATTTTCTTCTGACTACAACCATAGAAAAATCCAATAGAGGCTGAGGGGTGACCTTATAGAGGTTTATAAAATCGTGAGGGGCATGAATAACGTGAATAGCCAAGGTCTTTTTTCCCAGGGTGGGGGAATCCAAAACTAGAGGGCATAGGTTTAAGATGAGAGAGGAAAGGTTTAAAAGGGGCCTAAGGGGCAACAGGTTCATGCATAGCATAGTGTAAATATGAATGAGCTGCCACAAGAAGTGATGGAGGCTGGTACAATTACATTTAAAAGGCATCTGAATGGGTACATGAATAGGAAGGGTTTGGAGTGATATGGGCCAAATTCTGGCAAATGGAACTAGATTAATCTAGGATATCTGGTCAGCATGGATGAGTTGGACCAAAGCGTCTATTTTCATGCTGTAGAGCTCTATGACTCTATGGCTAAATCCATTAGTATTTATATTTTTAACTGTGATATGAAATAACAAAATTCATCCAGCAGATGGAATATAAAACAAGATTTCAGTTTCAGGTTTGTGTTGGTATGCAACTGAGAAATGGGTCACTGAACAGTTTAATATCTGGAAAGATATGAAAATGACCTCAAACTAGGAAACTGCAAACATCACTTTGCATCTCAACGTCACCCAGTTCACTGCATAATGCTGGTGCCGCGTAAAGATAATGTAGAATTTGAATGACGTGGGATTGGTGAGAAAGTTGGAGGAAAAGTCCTATTTTTTTGACCAACTGTTGAACTGCAAGTCAACATTCTTACTTGTGTGCAGTGAGGGGCCAATTAGCATGTATTAACATCACATTATTACATCATTTCCCTTCTTTGATATCCGCTTCTCATTCTCCCACCCACTGTTCAGAGACTAGAAGGTGATAATTATGGACGGTAAAAGCTGTTACCTGGTGACTGCAGCTTGCTGCTTGCTCCTCTAGCCCTCCATCAATCACCAATATCTCAGGGCACGCCCCATGGGCAGCAATTGTACATATCCCCTACCTCACCCTCCATCTCCGCTGGCAGAGTAAGATGCCAATTATACTCTATCTGAGTGTGGCCAGGAACCAAACAGCCCTTGCAGGGCACTTGCAGACTGCCAGTGCTTGACCAAGTGCACCTGGGCTTATAAGATGGCACGGCTCCTGGAACCCTGGGAGGTCTCTGTAATGGCCAGTCCTTCTGCCTCTAGCAAGTAAGGGAATACAACAAGTGGGCTGCCTTACAGGCACAGTGCTTCAAAAATAAGGCAAAATTGGGAAGATAGTGTGAGAAAACTCAGTAAGGATCACAGATAGAAATTTCCTATGATGCTTATAAAAATCAACACTTAGCTGATTTTTGGAAAGATTCGGCCCATCAGTTAGGGAATGTTGATGAATGTCAATTTTCTATTGATCTCAAAAACAAATTGTATTTATATTGCAGCTTCAATACACTATAATATACCAAGATCCTCCATGGGACAACAACAAACAATATTTCACACTGAGTCATATTTGGGGATATTAAAATATATGATTGGTCAAAGAGGTTAGATCTAGGGAGCAACTGGAAATCGAGGTAGTCGGGTTTAAGGAGGGAATTCCAGAGTGTGTGCCCCACTAATCCAAACAATGAATTCCAGACACTCATCAAAAATTTCCTGTCTCCTGTAATCCTTCTGCCAATCACTTGAAATCTGTGTCCCTTGAAAATTGACCTCTCCACTGGGAGAAACTAGTCTTGCATGTCCACTCTATCCAGATTCTTCATTACTTTCTACCCCTCAATTAAGTCATCTTTCAGCCCCATATATTCTAAGAAAAAGAAACCCGAGCCTATCCTATCTTTCCTCATTGTGTAATTTTCAGTCCCTGGCAATGAATTTGTGAATCTCCACCGTACAGTCTCCAGAGAAATTATGCCCTTCCTGTAACAGAGACCGTAACTGTACAGAAAATTCTAGCTGTGGCCCTACCAGCTTTTTATACAATTCCTTACTTTCTCTTTGCTTTTGTATTCATATCTCATCTGATTAAGGAAAACATTCCATATGCGTTCTTTATCTACCTGTTCTGCTACCTTCAAGGGCATACACTCCAAGGTCTCTTACTGCCTCTCCCCTATGTGGTCAGAAGTTCATTTTGGCATCAGATATGGTGCCAAGGCTGCAATTAATCTAGTTTACCCTCATGCATCAGCCACAAAGGGGCTATCAGTGGATAGGGATTGGAGTTTCTTCTGGTGGCCATAACTTTGGTCATCCCAATAGTTCATTGAAGAAACTTATGCATATCAAGTATGCATATCCTGCAAGCATGTAGAAACTAACACCCTGTTTTCAGGTAATGGTACTGAAAGGAAGCAGCTGGAAGATGAGAAATCAGGGGGATGGAGGTGCTGAAGAATAGATCCCAATCCAGAACCAAATGTGCAGGAGCAGGGAAAGTCATTGTAGCATATTGTCTGACTATGATTAAATAGATAAGAAATAAACCAGTTGAGCCAGCTCCCACCCAAGTGGATGAGAGACAGTGCAGAAGGATGCTGAGGTCAACCATCTCAAAGGCTCAGACAGTTGGAGAAGGATCATTTATTTTTGTCACTGTCATGTAGGACTCTATTTGTGACTTCGGTAAGGACTATTTCCGTATTGTGGCAAGGACAGAAAAACTGGACAGTTTCAAGTGTGGAGTTTCAGCAAACGTGAACATAGATCTAGGAGGTGAGACCATATTCAGAGACTTTGGGGAAGAAAAGAAAGGATGGCATTATGCAGTAATTTGCAAGAACAGAGGAATCTACAGTTACTCCGAGACGAGACATGATACCAGCAGATTTGAAGGAGAGGGAGATTAACAGTTCTCTCTCCTTAGATACAATCAAGCAGTTAATAACAGAGCATGCAATTGAATATTAGTATGCTAAACACTGACATAAGTCAATAATGGCTAAAACTCTGCTAGTTGTTAAATAGTGCTCTATCCTGGCCATGTGCATCCTACCTGTACTGACAGTGTCATCTGCAACATCATTTTGGCTTGTCATTTCTCTGCTTCTAAGCGTGCAGATCATATCCAATTCCTCATTGTAGCTGAGGTTCTTATCAGAAAAAAATTGTCTGGTCAAGAGATAGTGTGTCGCACGCACAGACACTGCATACCTAATGAAAATACTGCAGACCAGCAAAATGCGACACACCTTAGGAATGAAACACTTAGCAGAGATGGGATTTGAAGTTGCCCTCTGCTGGATTTAAGTTGTCAGAACACCATCATTTTATTATTAAATCCAGTTATCAGTATGAAATGGAAGCAAATGGCTAAAGGGATAAAGAGCTGGTAGTTCTAATTGCTGTATTCAATGCTCACATGTAAAATATTAATGTTACAGTCCCAGTTAAACTGTTTGAATAGCTTCTTTCTTTCATTAGTCTTTTGTCAAGTAAAGTAAAACTGGCCTGTTGAATTATTTCTGGATTTTCAAATGGCAGCGATATTGGTGGAGAAGCCCAAAGTGAAGAATAACTGGTTGATAATTGTAATCTGCACAATATCCAGAAAGTTATTGCCCAATGGTGAGCATCGCGAGAATTAGCAGGATGTTAGCTGCTGATGGTTTTGCTGTGACAAGAAAATTGCCTATCCTGGAGAAATGCCCATGACCCTGACTGATCTTCTTACTCCAGATACATCAGAATCCAGTCAGATTGTATCAAGGCTGCAGAACAACTTGAAACCTAGCGCAGTATAGAATTGCGGGCAGTCTCTGTATTTGTCTTTCTTGAGTGAGTCACTGGTCTGCTTTTCAAAAGCATAAACAAACAATGGTGCCATGGCTTTGCAACAGACACTGGCGATTTTAAAAGTTAACCTCATCCTGAGAGGAACCTGTAACCCCCTCCATGTCGCTATGTGTCAGGAAGGGAGGGAGGGAGACTGGTGATGTGGGCCTGTATGCCCAGACACAGCCATTCACGACTTGAATACCAGGGTGAAGCTCTGTTCATAAAGAGTAATATTTTGCCAACTCGATGCTAATGGTTGAGACATACAGGGTGGAAACTTATAGGGATTTGAGCGATGGTAATGGTAAGCTGTGAGGCAGAGTTGGGGAACAAATACAGTGACAGCCATCTCAAGCAACTCGTATAATCTTTTATCTATTCACAAGCAGCGAGGTGAGATTCTCAATAAGCAATATTCGAGTTTTTAATTTATGGTGATCATTGCTTGTTAAACGCTGTTAACAGCTGAACTCGCTTTAGTCATACTCAGCCTCTAAATACTCAATGAGCCGTTTGTTTTGAATGATCTCCACATTGGAAACTGGAAAATAAAATCTCAGGGCACGCTCCATAAGTACCAAACATATCCACCTAAGTATGTGGACATTGGCATCCAACATGTGGCAGCCTCTAAGAATCCTCTGGTCACATCTCCGATCCATGTACAGGATGCCACTACACTATGGTGCTGCAGTTTGGGCTACACCAGCAACTCTCATTATAATGCTGCAGCAAGGACACTATGTGCTCAGGGACACATGGATATGTGGACAACAGTTCATGGATATTGGACCAGATTTCATCTCTGGGCTCTTCATTTGCTCTGATAGCACCCTGAGCTGACCTGGATGCTAACAGCATTCCTGCCTTGCATTCCCTTTTTGTATTCTATCCCCAGAGATACCACATGCATATTACTGCAGAGTTTGCTCAGGGGGTCCTAGCAGAGTAAGTCAAGGGCAGCCTCTGATTCCAGTCCATGTTTCCTTGGGCTGTTCAGACTCAGGATATTCTCCTCATAAGGGATGAGGAGCCAAATGGTGGGCAGTACACCAGCCATCATGACTTTTTCTGCTCCAAGGTGAAGCGTTTTCCTCCTGGAATTAGAGACAGGTAGAGATGATGGGAGATGAAAGTGGATGGCAAAGCTATTACTCATGGTGCAGGGAGGGAGGTGCCCTGAGTGAGTGAATAGGCAGCTCAGAGGGCATACAGGGTGAATGGTGTTGTGGATTGGGGTCAGTGACAGTGAGTGAGGGAAGACGTTACAGATAACAGTGAGACTGGTAGAGCATAAGCATTGGTGAGAGGTGTGTACAATAGCAGAGATAAAGTGGGTGTGAAGTATCGGAGAGAAGATGGTGGCATTTACCCTGGCAGAGTGGAGAAGATCATTGACCTTCTTCCTCCATTGCTGGGCATTCCTCCAGAAGGCCAAGAGTGCTTTAGCCTAGCTAATAACATCATATCAGGCTGGCACATTTTGATGTAATAGCCTCTGTTACAGATCCTACGGGAAGAAGTAGGACTTATGCAGTAAATGGTAAAGTGCTGAGGAGTGTTATGGAACAGAGGGATCCGGGAGTACAAGTACATAGTATATTGAAAGCAGTGTCACAGGTGGACAGGGTGGTGAAGAAGGCATTTAGTACGCTGGCCTTCATTGGTCGAGGCATTGAGCGATATTACAGTTGTATAAGTTGTTGGTGAGGCCTCACATGGAGTATTGTGTACAGTTTTGGTCACCCCGTTACAGGAAAGACACAGATAAACTGGAAAGTGTGCAAAGAAGATTTACAAGGGTGTTGCCAGGACTAGTAGGCTTGAGTTATAGGGAGAGGTTGGCCAGGATAGGACTTCATTCCTTGGAATGTAGGAGAATGAGGGGTGACCTTATTGAGGTGTATAAAATCATGAGGGGCATAGATAGGATGAAAGCATATAGTCTTTTTCCCAGGGATGTGAATTGAAAACTAGAGGGCATAGGTTTAAGGTGAGAGGGGTTAGATTTAAGAAAGACCTGAAGGGTAACTTCTTCACACAGACAGTGGTGCGTATATGGAATAGGCTGCCAGAGAAAGTAGTTGAGGCAGGTGCAATAGTAACATTTAAAAAACATTTTGATAGATACTTGAATGGGAAGTGTGTGGAGGGATACGGACCAAATGCGGGCTATTAGAACCAACTGATTAGGCACCATGGTCAGCACAGACCAGTTTGGGCCAAAGGGCCTGTTTCCATGCTGTATCACTCTATGACTCTATGACTTAAGAGGAAGTCTGCATCTGCTCTAAACTGTCCAGCAGGACCTCCAGAATTCCGTCCACAAAGCAGGAATCAAAACATCACCCCAACCCAGCAACATCCCCACGCCCTCCCCCATGCAGGAGCAAATGTCAGGCACTGTGCAGGGCAGCTCCAGATTGACAGTTCTTGTCCAGGTACATAACAGAGTTACAAACAGTGCGGGCACAAGGGATACCAGTGAAATCTAGGATATCTAGTGGGTGGTGAGTGGTTCCAGGAATGTAAGATTCAGTCTAGAAGATCCTGAGGGCACTTGACAGGTTCTATGTGGAGAATCTAGAAGTGGGGCCACTGCCTAAAAAACAGGATTTGTCCATTCAAAAAGAAACCAGGCAAATTTGTTTCTCTCTGAAGTTCGTGAGTTTTTAGAACTCTCATCCTGTGGAGGTGACGGAAGCGGAGTCCTTGAATATTTCTAAGGCAGAGATATTTCAACAGATGCTTGTTAAGAAAGAGAGTGCAAGTTTGTGTTTACAATGATATCAGACATGATTTAATTCAATGTGCAGCAGGTTTAAGAGGCTGAATGGCCTACTCCTGTTCCTAGCCTGTATGTCCTGGATGCAACATTTAGTTCATTAATTACAGATTGTAACCTCTGCCTCCTTTTTGTTTTGTATTTTTTGCTTTTGTTTTTGGATGGCTACTGTTGGAGATGACCATTTGCCATTAACAACCTCTCTTGACACTTCTTTAGTTTCTTTACTTGCACCTTTATCATCCCTTTCTGCCTCAAATCATCATTCTTGTCTTTTAATCTCTCCTTTTCTCTTCTCTATCACACAATTAAGCTCTCTTATTCTATCCTCCTCCCCCATTTCTCTGGCTCTCTAACGCGTTTCAAATCTGTAAGGTCTCATATTTTCCAGTTCAGGACAAAATTCAAGATCTGGAACATGGCTCTTTTATTCTCTCCATAGATGCCACTAGACTCAATGATTATTTCCACTACTTTCTGTTCTTATTTCAGATTTGCAGCACCTGAAGTATCTTCCTTTTCATGCTACCCTTAAAGTTTGTTTTCTACTGCATCACACATGGTCCTGATGCTTTGCCTGGATATTTGAAGTGCTGTATTTACTAACATCCTATTCTATTTTTTTATACTCAGTCTTCATTTAAATTCCATTCATTGTATAAGTATGGGACACATCCATTTACCTACTTGTAATGTCTCTAATTCACTTATGTTCACTCAATTGCACAACCAATTTAAATTCTTTTGCAAATCTTCAGCTGCATTATTTACACAGCATAACTCAGCATGTAAATAATGCCAAATTTCAGTCTGCTTATTCTACTGGTACACCCATTATGGTGATAAAATTAGACTTTCATAGTTCTATCTCTTTCTCCCACTTTAACCTCATGAATGTTTTACAACAACTGTGAGCATTCTTAATACTTGGTTGGATATATGATGCAAGAATATCAAGCCTCACCCCCATATGGTTCTGGCTTTATGCCACAGATGTGAGGAATTAAATGCGTACTGAAGGTTTAACCTGATACATCAGATTACACGTTTCATTCTAATCCCCACAAATCCTATTCAAGGAATACATTTTTAAATTCCTGGTTCCTGAGACACAGTCTTGCTCTGTTCATCCAAATACCATCACCTGAGTGAAGCATACTTAATGCTGTCCCATTTTAAATAAGGCAAGATAAAATCTCCATTTGAGGTAAGAACAAAAGAATATTAAAGAGCCAGAGACCATACAAATATCATAAAACAAATGCTTACTGCTCTGTTCTTCTGTAAAAAAACTGATAAACTACATGATTTATACACGGGGCATTGCTGCCAGTGTCAAACCAAATTCAACAAGTAATCAATTATTTTAACAGGAAAGTAAAGACGAATGACTAAAGACAGATGGAGTGAGGAGACAAAAGATACATGTACGTAATTAAAAGTAAGTATCAGCTACAAGCCACTGAAGAGAAGGAATTTCACGGGGCTTGGACAAACTAACAAAATCAAACACAACAACCTGGTTCAAGGCACATTGCTTACTTCCCAGTTTAATTGTTCACCTGAACATGTGATTCTGGCTTCACTGGAATGTCTTGAAAGGAACATTAATATTTACTTCCTAACAGGACATACCCTTATTTGCTTTCGCAGAAATAATTTTAATATTAAGCAGAATCTGGTCAAAATCTGAAAATGAAAAGCCCACTGTCACACATGACAAAGGCAGGGTTTGACATGGGTTACGTTTAGCTTAGGGGTGATGGTACAACATGGGAGGTGTCCAATTGGCCTACTCACAATAGCCCAATGTTCTCTTTAAGCTGTGCAGCGTATGACCATACAACTATCCGAAATATGTTCTCCAAGGAATGAATATCTCAAAATCAACATTCCCTTTAAAGTTGTCAGAAAGAGTAGAAAGCCTGACAACTGGAAGCAGTTTAAAATTCAGCAAAGAGGGACCAAGAGGTTGATTAAAAGGAGAGAAATAGGCTGTAAGAGTAAAGTTGCAAGGGACATAAAGTGGGCTGTAAGACCTTCCACAAGTATGTAAAAAGAAAAAAAGCTGAACACAGATGTAGGCCCCTTATAATCTGAAACAGAGAATTGATAATGAAGAAGAACAAAGAAAGGGTAGAACAATTAATTAACTACTTTACTACTGTCTCCACAAAAGAAGGCATAAATAATTTCCCAGAAGTGCTAGGGAAGCAAGGGTCTATTTGAAAGGAGGAAATGAAGGATATTAGTATTAGAAAAAACATAATGTTGGGGAAATCATCTTCCAAAGTTCTGTACATTCTGGAACATTCCTGGCAAATTGGAGGATGGCAAATGTAACTGCATTCTTTAAAAAAAGGAAGGGAGGGAGAAAAAATGGGAATTTCAGACCAGTTAGTCTAATATTAGCAGTAAGGAAACTATTTGAGACTATGACAAAGAATTTGATAACAGTACACTTAGAAAATACCAGTAAGATTATACAGAATCAACATAGATTTATGAGTTGTGTTTGACAAACCTGGAGTTTTATGAGGACGTAACTAGTTGAATAGTTGAGGTGAAACCAGAAGATGTGATATATTTGAATTCTAAGAAAGCCTTTAATAAAATTCTGCATAAGAGGTTAGTGTGCAAAATCAAAGCACATGGGATTAGTTGTCATATACCAGCATAGATTTAGAACTGGCTTAGAGACAAGAAACAGAGAGTGGGAAGAAATGGATCCAAATGGAAAGCTGTGACCAGTGGGGTACCACAAGTGTCACTACTTGGGCCCCAGCTATTCACTCTATATATCAATGATTTGGATGACCACATCAAGTGTAATATGTAAATTCACTGATAACCCAAGGGAGTTTGTGTGGTGAGAAGAATGTAAAGTGGATCAGGTTGATTTAGACACACTGAGCGCGGGAGAAAATGTGTGGCAGATGCAGTATAACATGGATAATTGTGAAATTGTCCAATTTGGAAGGAAAAACAGAATGGTAGAGTATTGTTTAAATGGTGATAGATTGGGCAATATTGATGTGCGAAGTGATCTGGGTGTCCTTGTACAGCAGTCACTGCAAGCAAGCATACAGATACAGCAAGCAATTAGGAAGGCAAATGGGATGTTGGCCCTCATTGCAAGAAGGCTTCAGTACAGGATTATGGGCGCAGTGTATAGGGCCTTGATATTATGTGCAACATTGCTTTCCTTATCTAAGAAAACATGCCATAGAAGCAGTGCAGCAGAAGTTCTTCAGACTGATTCCTGGGATATCGATTTTGTTGTATGAAGAGAGACTGAGTCAACTGGGCCTGTGTATTCACTGGAACTTAGAAGAATGAGAGGGGATCTATAAAATTCTAACAGCCCTGGATACAGGGATGATAGTTCCCTTGGTCAGAGAGTCTAGAACAAAAGGCTGTGATCTCAGGATACATGGTAGACCATTTCAGACCGAGATGAAGACAAATGCTTTCATTTAGAGGGTGGTGAACCTGTGACATTCTCTACCATATAAGGCAAAATTACTGAATATGTTTCAGAAATAAATAGATGGATTTCTAATAGCTAAAGGTGGCAAATGGTGCAGGGAGAGTGTGGGAGTATGGTGTTGAGGTAGACAATCAGCCACAATCATGCTGAATTGTTGAACAGGCTTTATGGGCCAAATGGCCTACTACTCTTTTTTCTATGTTTCTATTTCAAGATGCAAAAATATCAACAATGCAAAGAAAAATTCATGGAACCTAGTTATATACACTCCTACCCTGACTGCCCTACTATTAATTTCAATTTGGAAAGAAGGTGGCATAGTGCTAATGTCACTGAATTAGTAGTGCAGAAACTGAGCTGAAGTGGCTGTGGAAAAGAGGTCAAGAGCATGCATATGACGACAGATGGCACTGAGTGTGGATCTCAGGATGTGGCGAAAGCAGCTGTCTGTGGAACGTTGAACATTGTAAAGATACCTATGGTCCTGGGCAGATTCAAAGCACGAATGATCTTGAGTTGGAATCCATATAGGGTGAGTCTGAGCCGGAGACAATCACTTGAGGAATGTGATGTGGCCATGGACAGTATCTGAGGGAGGGTCACTCAACTCAAAATGTTAACTCTGATTTCTCTCCACAGACCTGCTGAGCTTTTCAAGCAATTTCTAATTTTGTCTCAGCTGATGTCCTGGGCATATGGGTTTGGAAGCCATCATGGCAGGTGGCAATATTTAAAGTCAATAAAAATCTGGTATAAAAGGTGACCATGTAGTCATTGTCAATTGCTGTAAAAAACTATTCTGAAGAAGGGTCACTGGACCCAAAGTGCTAACTCTGCTTTCTCTACACAGGTGCTGCATGACCTGCTGAGTTTTTCCAGCAATTTCTGTTTTCGCCTCTGATTTCCAGCATCCGGGTTCTTTGGTTTTTTTGCTGTAAAAATATACCTGGATCACTAATGCCCTTCAGGAAAATTAAATCTACTGTCCTTGGCTGGTCTTGCTTATATGTAACTCCAGAGCCAAAGCATTTGGGGCAAATAAGGATGAGCAATAAATGCTGGCCTAGACATTGATACTCATATTCCACGAATAAATGAAAATAAAAAGGAAAACATATGTAATGTAGTGTGCAGTCAGGTTCTGTTGATCATTTCATACCATTGGCCTAAACTTCAAACATACTCCAGGGATTTTTGCATAGTTTGACTTTAAAAGGAGACACTTCCTGAAACTATATTTTAGGATACATCTAAACGTCAGGTTGAAACAAAAATAGAAATTGCTAGCAAACTCAGCAGATCTGGCAGCGTCTTTGGGTAGAAAGCAGAGGTAACGTTTCGAGTCTGGTGACTGATGAGGCTATAGGGAATGGGGTCAGAAAGTAACTGTACCAGGTTTAAAATTTAACATGATTGTGGACTGTGTAACACAATGGGAATTGTCCTTTTCCTCTGAGTATAGTCACTGAAATTGTTCGGATAGAGCCATGTCAAGTGATTTTGGATCATATTGAACTGATGGGTGAGTGAGTATGACTCCAAGCATAATGGCCTGTCTTACCATGCCCAGGATATAGTTATCCAGAGGAAGGTCTTGTGGTGTGGCGGTAGTGTCCCTATCTCTATGCCAGATGCTATGGGTTCAAGTCCCATTTGTCCTGGAGGTGTCTTGTGGAATACACAAACAAGTTGAGTAACATAACTTTTGTTACATTCAGTAATTCCTATTGCTCCTCACACACAAGAATGTAGATCTCATCTTAAAATATGGTTTCAATGGTGAACAGATCCAGGGAACCTTAGCTGAATAGGAAGTGAAGACTAGTGACAGTAAACAATGAGACTAGCCCTGAGAACTAAACCTAGAATTGGGGTAAGTGGCCAGGGTGAAGCTCAGTGGTGGTCGCAGCTGCCTTGTGCCAGATGTCAAGGCACATGAAGGTACTGGACCTCAAAATGGGGAAGCCACCCTAAAGTTGAGGAAACTGCAACAGACAGAAGAAATCTATCAGCCACAGTAAGCAAAAGTTTACAAATGAAAACACTCAGAGATGGAAAAGGAACAAGCTCCCAGAAAATACACCAACGACAAGCAGGTGAAGAAACAGGATGCTATTCAACCCTTGAAAAGACTCCCCTGGCAGGAACCCAACCTGGCTAGTTTTATAGAGAATTGAGAGTGCAAACAGAGAGAGCAGGATAAGGCTGCCGTGGCAGCATGGAAAATTAAACATAGATCACAGTAGCCTATAGGAGACCTAGCAGAAGGGGTTTACAGAGGGATAAAATGAACATTTCCTGGCGCATGTGACAAGCCCACAACAAGATTTTGATGCCATTGATAATACAGACCTGTAGGATGAAATATAGAGATTTAGTAATTGGCTGATAAACTGTTTTGAATTCGATATCAGAGTAGGTGTATCATCCTTTTGATGCTACTCGATGGTAAAGGCATGAAATCTTTAGATTGTTCACCATTCAGCTTTGGAACTTGGGACATATAAGAATTAAAGTAAGAGGCCAGATGTGTAGTACACCTCACTACGAAGGAGAAAGGATGAAAGATCCCTTGCAGCTAATTCATAATCATCACCATTCTTATTAAGTAGAACTGTTTGTCTAGTTTTAGATATTTTTCAGCTAATAGACTCTAAACAAAATTCAGTCCTTCTAGAATGGAAAGCCAGAATGTTGCAGGGAAGAGAGGAAGTAACCTTGCATTTGTATCATAACAATAGTAATGACCCATAACCAACTGCCCATCAAGCACTGATTAACTCCACAGGTTTGATTATTTAAAACAGTAAAACATACAATAAGGTGGAAGCAGACATTACTACAAACCAAGTGATTTCTGCACTGAGCAGCTGATAAGCCCAGAGCAGACCAATTGGCAGGCAGAATCTGTTTACATGGAGTCTGTAAGGTGAACCCTCTTAAAGGCAAGGTACATGTACAGCAAATAGCAAGTAAATATTTAACTATTTGTAGTACCACAAAATATGAGACATCAATATTTCTAGTGTTGAAAAAAGATCATGAATGATGTAAGGAGGAGGTAATGCAGCTTCAAAACAAATTGAAGACCAATCAGGGTGGAAGGTGTCATGCCTGCACAGGAAGAAGCCATGCAACAAATCTTAGTGACCATGCACAGAGAACATCAACATGAGCTTGGCATGTTCAGAGAAAAATGTCATTCTTCAGAAAAGGCCCACCAAGAAATAGGTCACCTTCAAGTGATTAATAGAGATTACTTTTCTACTGGATATATTCCAAAGTCTAATGTAGATCATGTCAATGTTCAATGTTGAAAAATTGTGAATCTGCATAGATATAGCTGAAAGTTGTAAGAGACATCCATCAATAAGTTAGAGCTTTTTCTCAGCAAAAACTTACACGACCAGACTATTGAACTCAGAATGCCTTTGCAAAATTTAAAGCTGAATGACCTTGAACAGCTCAGAGCTCAACTGGAATTAGCACAGTCTAACTATCTCAGTGAGAATACTGAAAAGGAAAAGCTGTTAATAGCCAAACAACACAACTAAGCCTTGCAGACTGAAAACAAGAAGGTTGCAGTCCCACTCCCACATCCTATCCCTATAACCCTGCATTTCCCATGGCTAATCCACATAGCCCGCACATCCCTGGACACTACGGGACAACTTAGCAAGGCCAACCCACCTAACCTGCATATCTTTGGACTGTGGGAGAAAATTAGAGCACGTGGAGGACATGGGGAGAACATGCAAACTCCACACGGACAGTCAGCCGAGGCTGGAATTGAACCCAGGTCCCTGACACTGAGGCAGCGCTACTAACCAATGAGCCACCATGCCAGGGAGAAGTCAGGAGAATGGAGTTGAGAAACATTTCAACCATGATCAAATGGCAGAACTGACTCAACGGACCAAATGGCCTATTTCTGCTCCTGTTCTTATGGTCTTATGGTCTCCAGCATGACCTTCAGAACTCCCATTATTCTTCTTCTTATCTATTATATTTGCTCCTAGCTCAGAGAGTAAAACAGATAGAATGGATAGTAAGAATTAGAGTCTTGGAATTTTCTCCTCTGAAACAGTTTTTCTTTGATTGGTCTTCATTAGTACTACGTTCAAATCTACATGTGGCTCACAGGCCAAAGATCAGTGCTGTCAGTAGCTGTCATTCTATCCCACCAATCTGTAAGTTGTCCAAGGAATCAAGAGACTGCAGAAGACCTACATGGTCCATGAAGAGAATTGAGTATGCTGTCAGAAATTAGCCCCTCAAACATATGAATTCTGTGCAGGGGGCTGAGTGGGGGAAGTGAATGTGCTGTGGGCTATGGAGAATAAACGTTCAGTATTCCTGGGTAAGTATTCCTGTAAAAAAAAAAGGGCAAATTAACTTGGGGAAAGAAGTAAAGAATTACTGACCATTTGTAAAAGGAGCTTTAACATAGAAACATCAGATCCTGTGCATCTGAAGCTATGGTCAGGCTCCTGATTATCATCCTCTGTATACAGTTATGTTCCAAAAAACCTGTTGTTCACTCACAATAAATCTCATCTTAACTACAGACTGGAATTTTGTTATTTTTCTCTGTGTTTTACATAAACTGAATTAAGGAACAAACTCTATTCCTCATTAGGATTTAATCATTTAATGGTTAAGTTTGTTGCGTCAAGCTATGTTAGACTCAAATACTGCAAGTAGCCACAGAAGATATTTAGCTATACTGTTCTTTATTGACAAAACCTTTCATCTCCTTTCACGTCAGTTTAAAAATGCTTGCAACATAATTTTTTAACTGAATTTTCTTTCCTAATAAACTGCACAAAGGAGAGTTTGTTGAAAGAGCATAGTGTTCTGGAGCTCTGAGTGGCTGGTAACTGGTTTACATAAGTTTATGGGGGCAAAAGCGTAGCATAAAACTCTCACAGCTAATTTTTTTTTATGTTGGCAGAGATATCAAACAAGAACATTTGACAAAGGCAATTAAACATCAAACATGTTTGTGAATGGGATTTCCGTTGCATGAATAGAACTTCAATTTAAAATGTGAAGATGTAAAATTCAAAAAGAACTCCCACTCAGTCCCAAAGAAGACACTTATGGAATATATTGTTCCCATCCATACCAACGCAAAACTCAAAAGGATATAGAAATTCCATAAAGAGAACTCATTTAAAAAAAAACACACAAACAGTCTTGAATATAGCACCATGACCGTAAGATGATTGAGGAAGTTAAATTCATTTTTATTATAAGGTGTCAAGAATTTTTAATCTTTTTGAATTATATTTCACAATTCAATCACACAATTTCGTGTGGAAGCCTGAATTGCAATGGCCTTAATATGACATATCAGAGAGGTAAGTAAAATGAGAGTAGAATCTGACTTGTCTTGCCTAAATTGCATTTACACTCAGTTATACTGTAGGGTACAGAGAAGTGACACCTTCATAGTGTCTTGCATAGAATATCAGCCTACATGGTGAAATATATCTTAAAAATACAAATCTCATCTTGAAAGGGAAGTGAGAATTAATGGCATTAGTCTCCTGGCATACTTCATGCTTAACACTCTTCAATATATTCTTAAGTGTTTTGTATTCTGCTAAATCTCTGTGTTAGAGACCAAAAATAATGAATAGGCAAGCTGAATCCGAGAGAAGATTCGATGACAACGCAACATCTTTGACACAGGACACATTTCTGACATACCCAGGGCTCGAAGGCTTTCCTTACAAGGATATCTAACATATAATCGGTAATTGCCTTGAATGAGGTGGATAACAGTCCCAGAGAGAGTGAGACAGGGCGGAATCTTGTGATGGCACCAGGAGTCTTGCCTCCCTGCTGGAGAGTCAATGAGGCACACGCGCTGGTTCCGTTATCAATGAATCACAAGCCAATCGCAGGCTGTCATGAGGTCCTTTCCCGGCGCCTGGAAGTCTTTCCCAGTGGTGGGTCTTTCCTAGAAACAGATCTTTCACTGGAAACAAGTCTCCTGAGGCAAAAATCTATCGAGTGACTGCTACTGTCCGTTAAGTGACTGGCAGCTTTCTCACCATTCGCGAGTCATGGCTGCTACCAAACAACAATTACTGAAGTCTCAGGATGTGAAGAAAATCATGAGAGAGGTTTCACAAGTGGGGGTCATGGAATATGTGCTGTTGGAGGGTGTGGCGGGGTGTGTATGTGGTAGTCAGCAGCTAGGGCAGCTAGTGGCAGGCAAAGGGCCACCCCTTCCTGATACTGGATCCCTTGAACTGACAGCCAATCCCCCTTCCCCTCTTAAGCCCCATAAGACAACAAACAGCCAGGGTTTACCTGATGTGCGAGGCCCATCTGCTGCTGGGTTAATATATTTTCTAATCATTTATTCAGAGACACTATGACATACCTCTGGAGCAGGTGGGACTTGAATTTGGGCCTCCTGGCTCAGAGACTGGGGGGACTACCACAGCTCCACACTGTATTGCTGGGTTAATTCTAGCAGCAGCAGGATGAGGTACATAAGTGATCAGTAATGTTCACTTATATGCCTCAAACTAGTGGAATAAATGTAGGAAATGTTGTTACCCCTCTACAGGGCTCTTGTGAGAATGCATCTGGAGGATATTTTCCTAACCATTTTGTTTAGAGATTTTCTTAAACGGCTCCAGAGCAAGTGGGACTTGAACCCAGGTTTCCTAGCTCAGGGTTAGGGACATTATCACTGCACCACAAGAGCCATTAGAATGCATCTAGACTACTATGTATAATTTTTGTCACCTTAATTAAGGAAAGATAAAATGGCATTAAATTCAGTGCAGCGAGATTTTTCATCCTTGGGATGAAAGGGTTGTTTTATACAGAAAGGTTGAGTATGTTGGTGTGAGCGTAGAAGAAAAAGAAGTGGTTTTATAGAAACGTTTAAGATCCCAAGAGGATATTTTCCTCATGGAAGAGTCTATAACTAGGTAAGAAAAAGGGGATCTTCTATTTAAGACTGAGATGAGGATTTTTTTTTCTGTGGGTTGGTAGTCTGTGGAAATCTGTTCCTTAGAGACTTGGTCAATGGAGACCTGGTCATCACATTTACTCAAACCTGAATTATATAGATTTTTGAACAATAAGGAAGTCAATGGTTATGAGGGTGGGGGAGGTAGAGGTGGGTGACGCAGAGGAAATTGAAATTAAGGCCAATATCAGATCAGCTACGACCTCAGCAAATGGTGGAGCAGGCTTAAGGGGCTGAATGGCTCACTCTCATTCCTAATCCTTGTATTCTATTCTGATTCATATTTCACTAGCATTTATTTCTATCCTTATGAACTGTAATTTTCTCTTGTTGATACATTTAATTCTCTTCTTTACTGCCAATTTGTTATCCTGAATAAGTTCAGCTATTTCATCTCCTGTTTTTCCCTCTCTATCTTTTCAAAACATTATACCCTGCAATGTTTTGTTTCTTGTCCAAATTTTTCTGCAGTTATCTCACAGCAATCTCCATCAAGTCTGAATCCTCCCGATGCAGGTTGCCTCCATTTCCCCTGTAACTGTGTGTGTACTCTTCCCCATCCATTTTAATTAGATTTCCTCTCATGTTCCTCTCAATCATTTTTTGGCTCCTGTTCTGTAACTCTGTTCTCTTACCATCAATGTCCTCCCTTGCATTATTCTTTCCGATACTCTCCTTTCTAGACCCTTCTTCAGGAATCCCTCCATTTCTGAAGAATGGTGCAGACCCGAAACGTCAGCCTTCCTGCTCTTCTGATGCTGCCTGGCCTGCTGCATTCCTCCAGCTCCACACTGTGTTATCTCCAATTACAGAGTTTCCTATTAATCCTACATTTCTATCTCACACTTCCACCCATCATTCCTGTCACACCCTTCCCCACCTTGCATGGACGACCTTCCAAACAGTTCTGTCCTCTCTCACATTGTGTCTGTCCTCTGTTCAGGCATTGTCTTCACAAGTTGCGAGTACATCATACACATTGGACTGAACCAGTGTGTACGATTTTGATAACTCTAATTTTTGGGGTTCTTTGTTAGTTTGAAGTAACATATCAGGATTTTTCCTTAGCCATTTTTATAAAGAGTTTAGTTTGAATTTCAGCTAACAAGACAATTAACAGCAAGGCACCTATTTGCAAGGAACTGATCTTGCTGACTTAAATGATCTTAGAGGAGCTGAAAAATCTAGCTTTATGAAATTATGTTTGTTTGGTTACACTACATGCATTTCAAGGCATGTTTGTCAATTTTAAAAAAGAAGAAAAATTTAGCAGCTTGAGCAGAGTTTTCTTCAAACCAGAGCCACGTATTTTTAGTTGGTTTTAGTTAGCTATTGGCTTTGGCCTATCAACCATGTATATGTACCGAAACAACTATATTTAAAAAAAACACATTCTTGCCTGACATTCTGCTGGAAACATTGGTTCTTAATTGCCTTAGTATTCGTGTGAATATTTAGATCTACAGCTAGTGATCATGGATGGCACGGTGGCTCAGTGGTTAGCACTGCTGCCTCACAGTGCCAGGGACCCAGGTTCAATTCCACTCTTGGGTGACTGTCTGTGTGGAGTTTGCACGTTCTCTCCATGTCTGTGTGGGTTTCCTCCCACAGTCCAAAGATGTGCAGGCTAGGTGGCTTGGCAATGCTAAATTGCCCATAGAGTTCAGGGATGTGCAGATTAGGTGTATTATAGGGAGATGTTTCTGGGTGGGATGTCCTGAGGGTCAGTGTGGACTTGTTGGGCTGAAGGGCCTGTTTCCACACTGTAGGGATTCCATGATTCTATTTGCACTATTGATAAGAATAGTTTGTTAATATTGTTTGTGCAACTCCCTTGCATCCAAAAAGATGTGTAATTTGTTTACCCAATTAAATAATAACTCTTGAGATAAGAGGCGGACATTTGTCTCAAACTGTGTGACTCTGGTTACCCAGGTGTGGTGATAGCAGATGAAAGTCATCTCAATGAAAGGGTTAATTCAGACTGTTTCCTACTAAGGCATGGGGAAACCTTTGGAATCAGGGTTACAAGTTGAAAGCTCAGAGTCTTTGGTTGGCATTGTTTTCTAGGCTTTTATGGTGTAATTCTTCAAAGACACAATTCAATGTAAAATCATTTCAGAGGCAGGAGAAGAAAGGGAAAGGTATAATTTGTGCTGACAACATTCAAGAAATCCTGGGCCTTGAAAGCTAAGAAGCTTCCATGTCATCTTTCCTGCTTGTTTTTTTAAGGTTGTTAAGTAATCATAAAATCTTATCACAGAAGTTCTCTTTGACTCATAAATACTTGTTATTTGTATTGTGTTAGGTCAAGTACAACTGAGGACCTCATTGTTATAAATTGAGAATTTGGAACTGAAGAATTCTTAAGTAAAGGGTTTTATATTGCAAAACCCCAAAGTCTTATAACTGTCCTATCCTGTGCTCCAACATATAGTAGCTATATGATAGGATAGAGACCGCAGTAGTTAAAAGTGTACATTTTAAGCCTTTTCTGTGGCAGTTTTCTTCACTTGTACAGCAAATACTAAAATAGCTTTTCTGACGCCAGCTCACCGTGATGAAAATGTAGGAGAACGTAGATAACATTAATCAGAAAAAAGTCCATTTTAAAATGCCAGATAACAAAGTGTGGAGCTGGATGAACACAGCAGGCCAAGCAGCATCATAGGAGCAGGAAAGCTTGACGTTTCGGGCCTAGACCCTTCATCAGAGAAATGAAGGGTCTAGGCTTGAAACATCAAGCTTTCCTGCTCCTGTGATGCTGCTTGGCCTGCTGT
>JAHRHZ010000013.1:55255473-55279177 GCA_024137785.1 Ginglymostoma cirratum
ACCCTTCATCAGAAATGCATTTCTGATGAAGGGTTTAGGCCCGAAACATCAAGTTTTCCTGCTCCTACGATGCTGCTTGACCTGCTGTGTTCATCCAGCCCCATGCTTGTTATCTCGGATTCTCCAGCATCTGCAGTACCTTTTATCACTATTATGAATTATATTCATTGTCAAACTCCAAGGGCCTGTATAAATAATGATCACCATGTAATGCAGAGCAGACTAATTCATCTTGTGTGTGCTTAGTTTCATAACCTATCAAACTGTTCTGCTTGAAAAAGAAACTGATATTTTTGCACTTTATGATAATTTCATTTGTGAAAATGTCTTGTCCTCTGTTAAACATACAAATTGATAGTCTGTTAATAAGACACGTCTTCTGTATTTGATACACAGCGAAATTTGATGAAAGAAATGGAGAACCTTTACCCTACTTTGGTCTTTGCTCAATTCTCCCTCTCTTGGGAAGATCTGCAAAAGGTTTTCTTCACCACCTTCTAATTAATCCATTCAAACAATCAATTCTGAATCAGTCAACTCCAAACTATTAAGTTCAAGATGTTTCCTATGCTGAAAACACAACCGAATAACGTCAAATAAAACAAAATCTTACTGGGAGGAAGGGGCTCATCGATGGTAGGGTAACGGTTGGTGTCTTGTCTCAAAGAGGGCAGCTGACTTATTGTCTGAGCACAGTGTGGTAAAGGGTTATCACCTACAAGAGGAAAGATGCATTTAAAGAAAAACAATCATTTTGTTTCAACTTCGATAAATAAACTTTTAGAATTTTCCTCTGTCCCTTTAATGTTATTAAAATATCAGCGCAAACAAAAAGCTGGGAAACCATATTAATGCTGATTTCTTGGTAACAATACTGAGCAAGCAAAACCATAATCGTCAACTTGGCTGCATTTTAATTATGATTGGTTTTAATATAATTTCAGAACCACCAATGGGGCTATTAAACAAACACTTGGCAGACATACAGAGTGGAGTGTGTCCACAGTAGAAGTTAAGAAAAATGTGGAAATTGCTTGGAAAATTGATGGATGTACATTCCCAAGAACAGGAGTGGTTGGCTAGAGCATTGGAATTCATATGGCTGAATTTTCCCACTGGTTTTGAGACTCTGATGTCTGAATCTGTGCAAGGCCTTAGTGTGTTTACAGGAGCAACTTTATCTTTGAAGGCCTCCTAATTAGTAGCCTCCACATTCAGTATCCAATTCATTTCAAGGTGTGGAATCAGAAAGTGGGAGGTTCAGGCAGAGGACAACAACATTGTCTAGATGGCAGACACACCAAAAAAAGTAAGCTCTTCTCTCTGCTCGAGAGGAAGGACACTTCAAAATGGCAGCACCCACAAGAGGTCTTGCTGTTCGGTGGTGAGAAACATTATGAAGTAACTAAGAAACATAAAAGTACATTTGGTATTCCCAGAAGAGAACCTGCAACTAGTTCTGGAAGCATGAAAATTGCTGCCCTTGATGTTGCAAAATCAACTCAGTCACCCATAATCTCCTGGTGACGAGCAAATTCAGCAACGTTGCTGGGTTCTCAACACAGAGTGGACTTCTATGATGCCAGTAACATTTCTGAATTGTGGTTAAAAAGCCCTTAATTGGAGCTTTAATGGCTTCGTTCTTTGAAGGGAACTTTTGATTCCTCTGGTCGCAAAGCACTCGGAAAGGAGCACCAAGATAGGACAGCATGAGCAAGCCATCTAGAAAGATTTTCTTGGTCCTGCAATCTCTAAAGCCATCTCCATCAGACCAGGAAAATGTAGCACATTATCTTAGAATTAAGGGGTAATGGGCAGGAAAACATGTATTCAATGCAAACAGTGACAATCACAGTATGTATGACATTGCAAAATTTATTCATTCCTGGGGGAGTCTTCCGTGTAATGGTAAAATCCCTACCTCTAGGTCAGAAACTCTGGCTCAAGTCCAGTTCAGTAAATGATGACCACCAAAACTGCAACTATAACTTGGCCAAACAAGTTGACCAGTGGACTGTAAACTCTTCCTCATGCCTGATCCCTGGCAGTAGGAGCTGGAATTTTTTCTGGTCAGCAATCCTAAAAAAGGCAATGGCGTACCAGCGCTATACTTTGCTAAGCATCGTCATGGACCAATCCAATAAAAGTCCATGGTCATTTATGCCTGTTAGAACATGATACCTGAAATGGACAGAGAAAAACCTATTCCTGGTGATCAAACATCCTTGTGCTCCTTCCCAATGGCTGGCTTTGCGTTTGAAACTATATAGATATCAACAAAGGACCATTTTTGTAGACCTCGAGCATAGATATTGGCAAAGATAAAGGACAATATATAACTTATCTGCTTAGTCTTTCTACAGGGAGATAGTACTGCCAGATGAAATTGTTGCTTACCTGAGCATCTAAATATAGGACCTTTACAACGTTCAGAGACAAGAGATATACAAGTTATTTTGAAAAAACAGTTCCTTTTAGGATTTGCCACACTCATTAAGGAAATAAAGGCTTACACTTACATAGGACCTTGGAGCTCAGAATGTCCCAGTGACTTACAATGGATTAAGATTTTCTTGAAGTGTGATCATTTTAATTTAGGAAATGTAGCCCCCAATTTGGGCACAAGTTCCCATAGTCAGCAATGTGTTAATGACCAGGTTATTTGCTTTAATGATATCTGTCAAGAGATAAATGTTGCATGGGTCTTCACAGGAACACCCTTGGTCTTCTTTAAATAGATTGGATGGGTTACATCAGTCTGAAACGCCTTTGTTTAATGTCTCAGCCAGAAGTTTGCAACTGCGAGAGTGCAGCACTTCCTTAGTATGGCACAGAAGTGCGATCTTATGATTATGTGTTTGAATTCACAACTCTTTCTGTCTCTGAGGCAAGAATCCTACCATTGGCACAAAGCTGATATCTACAACAAGGTGACGACTGTTTGTGCTGGTGAATGCTACTTACTTTGGACAGCGAGTATCACTATCAGGTTCTCCCAGGTCAAGTTTAACACGACGGCATGCAAAGCAAAGCTCTCATTTATTGTGCCAGCGTGTGTCAATTTCACTCTTTAAAAAGTGCCTGCCTTTGCAGCATTTTTCACACTGGGGCCATCAAAAATGACAATTTATTCCAAATTAGCAGCAATTTGTGCTCCGTAATTGGATTGACACTATGCAAATTATTTTTCAGCAAGCTTACGCTCTTTGAAACTGAAATGAAATTGAATTTCATTCTCCCAGAATGAAAAGCCAGTGAAAAATCAAACGTTATATTTTTGTACCTGCAACCCAAGTTGTAAGTGATTTATCAATACCATTTCAAGATTAGTTAAAGTTAACAAGTTACCCAGCCCAGGTGGGATGCTGCCGTGTTTGACAAGGGAAATTAGAAAGGAGATGTAGGAAAGCTCTGTTCACAATCCTTCAGCTCTACTTGGACATTGGAGATGTATCAGAAGGCTGGAAGATCACAAACCAAACAACACTCCAAACAAACTAATACCCTTAATTGGGACAAACATGGCAAGTACAGGTCAACTAGACTAAAGTACAAGAGAAAAAGTACAAGAGAATATTATTGCACAACCACAGAACGGAGCACCAAGCCCCTGTTTGGGGCTTTGTCTATTAAACTAATATGCTGTAGATGATTCAGACATGGTCTAAGTTTAGGAATGGAATTGATCAGGGCTTTAGTTTCCCAATGACGGATCTAGAATATACTACCTGAAAACATGGTGGAATCAGATTCCACTGGAATTTTCAAGGAGCAATTGAACATTTATTTGAAAAGCAGTAATATGGTAATTGTTTGAGGAAAATGTTTGGTGTAACACTAAATAGGAAATCTGTTTCAACTAATGAGTTGGCACAGATTTGTCAGGATGAGTGGTCATCCTGTGCTCTAAGATTCCAGAAATTTATTGGTTTGCTAGTCCTCACCTCTTAGCCTTGCACCACCAATTTGTATTTCTCAGAATCAAAACCAATAATCTCACAATTTCACCCTGCACTCACTTTCACCTGGTCTTTCTCTGGCTCCTCCCTTCCCGTCCTCGACATTTCTGTTTCAATTTCTCGGGATAGGCTAGCCACAAATATCCATTACAAATCCGCTGACTCCTACAGATACCTGGACTATACATCCGCACACCCCACTTCCTGTAAAGACTCCATCCCATTCTCTCAGCTCCTCCGTCTCCATCGCATATGTTCAGATGAGGACTACTTTGAGAAGGGAGCCTCCGAAATGTCCACCTTCTTCCTCAACCGAGGATTCCCCAGCTCTGTTGTCGATAGGGCCCTCAACCATGTCCGACCCATCTCCCGCACGTCCGCCCTCACCCCTTCTCTTCCCTCCCACAACAGCGATAGGGTTCCCCTTATCGTCACCTACCATCCCACCAGCATCCACATCCAGAAGATCATCAGACGTCATTTCCGCCACCTCCAACAAGATGCCACCACCAGACAAATATTCCTCTCCCCTCCCTTGTCCGCCTTCCGCAGGGACTGTTCCCTCCGGGACACCCTGGTCCATACTTCCTTCGCTCCCAACACCTCCCCACAGCCTACGGCACCTTCCCCTGTAACCGGCGAAGGTGCAACACCTGCCCATTTACCTCCTCCCTCCCAGTATCCAACGGCCCAAACATACCTTCCAGGTGAAGCAACACTTCACCTGCACTTCCCAGAATCTAGTCTGCTGCATTCGCTGCTCACAATGTGGTCTCCTCTACACGGGGGAAACAAAGCGTAGACTTGGCTATGGCTTCGCAGAACATCTATGTTCTGCTCGCAAAAAAGACCCTGAACTACCTGTTGCCTGCCATTTCAACGCACCACCCTGCTCCCTGGCCAACATCTCTGTCCCTGGTTTGCTGCAGTGTTCCAGTGAAGCCCAACGCAAGCTGGAGGAACAGCACCTCATTTTCTGCTTGGGTACCCTACAGGCCTCCGGACTCAATATTGAGTTCAACAATTTTAGGGCCTAAACTCTCCCATTTCCCAGCCCCCCACCCCATACACCAGGCCTTGTTACCACATAGCCTGCTATTACACACTCCCTGTTGTTAGTCACTAATAGTCCCCATTAACAACTATTCATCCTCCCAGCCTGATCGTTAGCAACTCCTTTGTCTGTCCAATTGTCTTTCTCTCTCTTTGGGCTCTATCCTATCAGTTACTCCCTACACCACACACCTCCCTATTTTCTCCATATAAACTGATGTTTTCCCAGCCTCCATCAGTTCTGAGGAAGGGTCACCAGACCCAAAAAGTTAACTCTGTTTTCTCCTCCACAGATGCTGCCAGACCTGCTGAGCTTTTTCAGCAACTTTGTTTTTGATCCTGATTTAGAGCATCCGCAGTTCTTTTGGTTTTTATCTCACACTTCGCCAGACTGACTCTGCATATCATTGTTTGGTCAGCTGAGTTAGTCTATGTACATCCTTTTGTAACTTCCAAATTCTTTGTATACAATTTCCTGTGCTTCCTAATTTAGGGAAACTATAGATTTGTGTTAACACTTTCCATCACTGTATTTAGAGTAAAGTTAAACTCCAATGTAGAACCTTGTAGAATATCACTGGTCATAGCTTGGCTCACATTTGGCTCATAGTTTATAAATATTTTTCAACAGGATAAATTGAAACCCAGGATCTGGTCACAGCACAAAACAAGGAGTGAGATTGCAGGAAAATCGTTGGTAAAGCTCCAAATTTGACTATCTGTTATAGGTTAATTTCAAATTGAAGATAAACAGGAGGAAATATTTACAGATTACAAACTAAAATGCAAATGAAGAGCTAAGTAATTAAAATAGAAATGCTGAGCCAGGCCACATGTTATCACTGCATGATGTGTGAGCTGGTGAGCTTGTTATTCATAGTGACCACATATTGACCAAGTGTTGGTTACTTGAGGAACTCTGGCTCAGATTTGATGAGCTGGAATCTGAGCTTCAAACACTGTGGCACATCAGGAAGGAGGAGAATTACCTGGGACACCGTGTTTCAGGAGGCAGCCATATGCCTTGGATTAACTATTTGAATTCAGTCAGTGGTCAAGGACAGGAGGCTGTAACTAGGAAAAGTTTAAGGGAGATATGCGTGGAAAGTTCTTTACGCAGAGGGTGGTGGATGCCTGGAACACGTTGCCAGCGGAGGTGGTAGAGGCAGGCATGAAAGCGTCATTTAAGATGTATTTAGACAGACAGATCAATGGGCAGGGAGCAGAGGGATCCAGATCCTTGGAAAATAGGCTATAGGTTTAGATAGAGCATCTGGATCGGCGCAGGCTTGGAGGGCTGAAGGGCCTGCTCCTGTGCTGTAATTTTCTTTGTTCTTTTCTTTGTACCAGCGAGGCATGTAGAGGGATGCAGGATGTAGTGCTGTAGGAGCCTCAGCCCTCCAGCTTGTCTAACAGGTTTGAGATTCTGGCTCCCTGTGTGGATGAGAGCGAGGGCTGTAGGGAGGATGAGCAAACTGACCCCAGCACCAAGGTACAGGGAGCCATTCAAGATGGGGAGAAAATAGGAATGTGGTTATAAACAGAGATAGTGTAGTCAGGGGAATAGACACTGTTCTCTGTGGCCAGGATCAAGACTCCCAAAAGCTGTGTCATTTAGCCCTACGTTGTCTCCCAGCGGGACCTAAGGACCAATTACTGACCCATCTCACAGCTGAGAGGTTGATTCACAGAAAACTAGTAAGCAGGTACAGCAGGTCATGAAGAAAACAAATGGAATTTTGGCATTTATCAGGAAAGGAATAGGATCTGAAAGTAGCAAAGTGTTGGTGCAACTGTACAAGGCATTTGTGAAACCGCATCTAGAGCACTGCGCACAATTTTGGCCCTTTACTTGAGGAGGGATATAATTGCATTTGAGGCAGTTCTGAGAAGATTCACAAGATTGAGCTTGTTTCATGAGGAGAGATTATGTAGTTTAGGCCTATATTATCTGGAGTTTAGAAGAATGAGTGGAGATCTAATTGAGGTATATAACATTCTAAAAGGGATTTACAAAGTAGACAAGAGAAAAGATGTTTCCTGGGATTAGGGGCAGTGTACTAATATGCAAAGAACACTGGTTGACAGATAAGAAACAAACTGCAGGAATCAATGGATCTTTTTTCTGGTGGCAGGCAGTGACTAGTAGGGTACTGTACTTGGATCCAGCTATTCACAGTATGTGTGAATGATTTAGTTGCGGGAACTAAATACAATATCTCCAAGTTTACAGACGACACAAAGCAGGTGGGAGGGTGAGCTGAGAGGAGCATGCAGAGATACTTCAGCGTGATTAGGACAAGTCGAGTGAGTGGGGAAAATGTATGGAAGATGAAGTATAAAGTAGATAAATGTGAGGTTACCCACTTTGATGGCGAAAGCAGGAAGGCAGATTATGTTCTGAATTGTGATAGATTGGGAAAGGGGAGGTTCAGCGAGACACTGGTGTGTTTGTGCACTAATTGCTGAAAGTAAATATGCAGGTACTGCAGGCAGTGAAGAAGGCAAATGATATGTTGTCTTTCAGAGTAAGAGGATTTAAGTGTGAAGCAACCGTACAGGATCTTGATGAGACCAGACCTGTAGTATTGTGTGCAGTTTTGGTCTCCTTAGCTGATGAAAGATGTTCTGGTTATAGAGGGAGTGCAAGAAAGGTTTATCAGACTGAGTCCTGGGACGACAAGATTGACAATATGAAGAGAGACTAGACTGGCTAGGACCATATTCACTGGACTTTGGAAGAATGATGGAGAATCTCATAGAAGCTGATAAAATTCTGACCAGACTACACAGGGTAAACAGAGGAAGAATGTTCTTGATGAGTGGGGAGTCCAGTGCCAGAGGTCACGGTTTAAGGATGTGGGATTTAGCACCGAGAGGAGAAGAAATTTCGTCACTGGCGAGCCTGTGGAATTCTCTGGTTGAGGCCAAATCATTGAATGTTTTCAATAAGGAGGGATCAAAGGGTTTGGGGAGAAAGTAGGAACACTGTACTGAGTTGGATAATCAGCCATGATTATATTGAATGGTGGAGCAGGCACAAAGGGAAGAATGACCTACTTCTGTTCCTATTTTCTATATTTCTATGAATAAAGTAGCCTCACCCTGACCTTAGATAATTTGATCTGGTCAAAAACTGAGGCTGAAAGTACCTACATCTGACAGCAGACAAGAATCAAAAATCTTTCAGTCCCAGTGTATAATATGTCTGTAAGTTTTGGGAAAAATTCACACATCAAGTTGTTATAAATTTTAAAAAATCATCATTTTTGCTTAATGTCGGTAATGCTTGTGAGAAAAGAAATCAGAAAAAAAGAAAAAGTCTGAATAAATCATTGTTGTTTGAATGGTAATGATTGCACCAAACAACTAGATGAGTTAGCGGCCAACAGACAAGGAGAGGGGAAAGCTCGCGGCATCAAGTAAAATCAGCCCAATAAACAATGAACAAGTAGAAATTTGGTGATGGATGGAAACGCATGAAGCATGTTTTGAAAGCGCTTCTATCCATCTGTCATTTTTTTTCTCAGTAAGCCAAGGGCGATTACTAGAAATTGAATTTCTGATGTATTATTAAAAAGTCTGAAAAATTTTTTCATTTAAAAAATGCATGATAATTCTGACCAGCGTCTTCTACACTTCTCTAAGGACTGTTTGCTTGTCCTTTGCTTTCAGCATTTGCATTGTCTTTCCCGTTAATACAGAGGCTCGGATACAGTTTGTGGGCAATAGCACTCACCTCATTAACTACAGCTCCCAGAATGTCCCACAGTCACACTGCACACTTAGAATATTTTCAGATTGTCCAGGAGAGAAACAGGCCATTCAGCCCAGCAATCCATGGCAGTGTACATACACCACGACTTGCTTCTCCCATTTTACCTCATCTAAGATTAACATTTTAATCCTCCATTTCCCTCTTCCATACATGCTTGTTTTATTTCCTCTTAAATGTAACATTACTATTTATTTTAATCACTTCCTGTGATAGCGAGTTCAACATTCTCATAACTCCTGCCATAATAAAGTTTGTTCTGAATCCCTATTTTCTCAAGGACAAAATACATTGATGGTCTGTGGTTGTGACTTACCTCTCAAGACCTCTTACATCTCTGTACACACTGTATTCAAACTTTTCATAATTTTAAATATATCTACCACGGCACTCGTCAATTGTATTTTTTAAAGAGAAAACAGAACCAGCCTGTCAATCGCTTCCTGATTCATGTGTCCATGTATTTCTGATAACATTCTTGTAAATATTCTCAGCTGCCTCTCCAGCCTCTGTCAATGCTTCTTACAATATAATGACTAGAATTCTATGCAGTAATCTGTATGCGGTCTGTTATGGTTCAACATAGATTTAGCATAATTTTCCTGCAAGACTTTCAGTGCTTGATACATTTCCAAGCTTAGATCTGTAGTCTTATACTCAAACTAGAATTATGCCTTCCAAGTAACAAAAAGGCGTCAATATTCTTCCTATCAAAATGTACTACCTCATATTATCTGCTTGAAGTACATTTGCTAAGTACCTGCCCATTCTGCAATTTTACTAATGACTTCCTAAAGTTTGTTGCAGTTCTCCTCGCTATTGGCTGTCCCGCACAATTTAACATCATCTGTAAACTTAGAAATTGCACTTCAGATTTCAAAGTCCAAACTATTAAAATGTAATTTATGAACAGCGGTATTCTCTGTACTGATTCTTTTGGAGCACCACATCTTACCTTCTGCTACTCTGAATAACAATCCTTTACTCCCACCTGCTGCTTTCAGTCTTGAAACCCTGACTTGAGGTGAACATCTGTGAACATCTTGTCCCTGACTCCACCTTCTCTGATCTTATTTATTAGTCTATTTGCTTGGACTGGGTGCTCCTTTATCTCGGTTGTCTAGGTGACTACAGTGTTGTTCAGAATAAAGCTAATAGTCCAGATTCAATCCCTGTTCTGTCTGTGGTCATACACATTCAGACTCCTAACCTTACCTTGTGCTTTGGAGTGATTACCCTCAAGCTATAATTGTCTCTCTGTAATGAAGAGTGAGGTGCCCCACGTCATTTGTGGACTATGCCTCCTTAAGTTTGGAACCTGAATTGTAGCTCCAGTGAACAGGAGGTTGAGAGTAGTGAGGTCATGAATAAGGTTTCAAGGTCGCAGGCGGGAAGGTGGTTTGAAGTGTGTCTACTTCAATGCCAGGAGCATCCAGAATAAGGTGGGTGAACTTGCAGCATGGGTTGGTACCTGGGACTTTGATGTTGTGGCCATTTTGGAGACATGGATAGAGCAGGGACAGGAATGGTTGTTGCAGGTTCCGGGGTTTAGCTGTTTCAGTAAGATCATGGAAGGTAGTAAAAAAGGGGGAGGTGTGGCATTGTTAGTCAAGGACAGTATTACGGTGGCAGAAAAGACGTTTGATGAGGGCTCGTCTACTGAGGTATTATGGGCTGAGGTTAGAAACAGGAAAGGAGAGGTCACCCTGTTGGGAGTTTTCTACAGGCCTGCGAAAAGTTCCAGAGATGTAGAGGAAAGGATTGCAAAGATGATTCTGAATAGGAGCGAAAGGAACAGGATAGTTGTTATGGGGGACTTTAACCTTCCAAATATTGACTGGAAACGCTACAGTTCGAGTACTTTAGATGGGTCAGTTTTTGTCCAATGTGTGCAGGAGGGTTTCCTGACACAGTATGTAGATAGGCCAACAAGAGGCGAGGCAACATTGGATTTGGTACTGGGTAATGAACCACGCCATGTGTTAGAATTGGAGGTAGGTGAGCACATCGGTGATAGTGACCACAATTCGGTTACATTTACTTTAGCAATGGAAGGGGATAGGTAGACACCGCAGGGCAAGAGTTATAGCTGGGGGAAAGGCAATTATGAGGCAATTAGGCAAGATTTAGGATGCATAGGATGGGGAAGGAAACTGCAAGGGCTGGCCACAATTGAAATGTGGGGCTTGTTCAAGGAACAGCTACTGCGTGTCCTTGATAAGTATGTACCTGTCAGGCAGGGAGGAAGTGGTCGAGCAAGGGAACCGTGTTTTACTAACGAAGTTGAATCTCTTGTCAAGAGGAAGAAGGAGGCTTATGTAAAGATGAGGCGTGAAGGCTCAGTTAGGGCGCTTGAGAGTTACAAGTTAGCCAGGAAGGACCTAAAGAGAGAGCTAAGAATAGCCAGGAGGGGACATGAGAAGTCTTTGGCAGGTAGGATCAAGGAAAACCCTAAAGCTTTCTATAGGTATGTCAGGAATAAAAGAATGACTAGAGTAAGATTAGGGCCAGTCAAGGACAGGAGTGAGAAGTTGTGCGTGGAGTCCAAAGAGATAGGAGAGGTGCTAAATGAATATTTTTTGTCAGTATTCACACAGGAAAAAGACAATGTTGTCGAGGAGAATACTGAGATACAGGCTATTAGACTAGACGGAATTGAGGTTCATAAGGAGGTGGTGATAGCAATTCTGGAAAGTGTGAGAATAGATATGTCCCCTGGGCCAGATGGGATTTATCCTAGGATTTTCTAGGAAACTAGGGATGAGATTGCAGAGCCTTTGGCTTTGATCTTTATGTCATCATTGTCTACAGGAATAGTGCCAGAAGACTGGAGGATAGCAAATGTTGTCCCCTTGTTCAAGAAGGGGAGTAGAGACAACGCTGGTAATTATAGACCAGTGAGCCCTACTTCGGTTGTGGGTAAAGTGTTGGAAAGGATTATAAGAGATAGGATTTATAATCATCTAGAAAGGAATAATTTGATTAGGGATAGTCAACACGGTTTTGTGAAGGTAGGTTGTGCCTCACAAATCTTATTGAGCTCTTTGAGAAGGTGACCAAACAGGCGGATGAGGGTAAAGCGGTTGATGTGGTGTATATGGATTTCAGTAAAGCGTTTGATAAGGTTCCCCACGGTAGGCTATTGCAGAAAATACGGAGGCATGGGATTGAGGGCGATTTAGCGGTTTGGATCAGAAATTGCCTAGCTGTAAGAAGACAGAGGGTGGTGGTTGATTGGAAATGTTCATCCTGGAATTCAATTACTAGTGGCGTACCGCAAGGATCTGTTTTGGGGCCAGTGCTGTTTGTCATTTTTATAAATGACCTGGATGAGGGCGTAGAAGGATGGGTTAGTAAGTTTGCGGATGACGCTAAAGTCGGTGGAGTTGTGGATAGTGCAGAAGGATATTGCAGGTTACAGAGGGACATGGATAAGCTGCAGAGCTGGGCTGAGAGGTGGCAAATGGAGTTTAATGGAGTTTAATGTGCAAAAGTGTGAGGTGATTCACTTTGGAAGGAGTAACAGGAATACAGAGAACTGGGCTAATGGTAAGATTCTTGGTCGTGTGGATGGGCAGCGAGATCTCAGTGTCCATGTGCATAGATCCCTGAAAGTTGCCACCCAGGTTGATAGGGTTGTTAGGAAGGCGTATGGTGTGTTAGGTTTTATTGGTAGAGGGATTGAGTTTTGGAGCCATGAGGTCATGTTGCAGCTGTACAAAGCTCTGGTGCGGCCGCACTTGGAGTATTGCATACAGTTCTGGTCACCGCATTATAGGAAGGATGTGGAAGCATTGGAAAGGGTGCAGAGGAGATTTACCAGGATGTTGCCTGGTATGGAGGGAAGGTCTTATGAGGAAAGGCTGAGGGACTTGAGGCTGTTTTCGTTAGAGAGAAGAAGGTTAAGAGGTGACTTAGTAGAGACATACAAGATGGTCAGAGGATTAGATAGGGTGGACAGTGAGAGCCTTTTTCCTTGGATGGTGATGGCTAGCACGAGGGGTCATAGCTTTAAATTGAGGGGTGATAGATATAGGACAGATGTCAGAGGTACGTTCTTTACTCAGAGAGTAGTAAAGGCGTGGAATGCCCTGCCTGCAACAGTAGTAGACTCGCCAATTTAAGGGCACTTCAATGGTCATTGGATAAACATGTGGATGATAATGGAATAGTGGAGGTTAGAAGGGCTTCAGAATGGTTTCACAGGTCGGCGCAACATCGAGGGCCGAAGGGCCTGTACTGCAATGTAATGTTCTATGTTCTATATTCTATGTTTATCTACACCTTATTGATGCTCTTTTGAAAATCTAGATAACTGACATCAACAGCATTACCATTGTTTACAACGGAGATGATACCAAACTTGGCAATATTTAAACTCCTCACAGTTTACTAGATGATAAAGAATGAGGAAAAACAATATGAAATAAAGGATACAACTCTAAGAGGATTACAAAACAAAAGAGACATCAGGATGGATGAGCATAAATCATTAAAGATAATAAGTAAGGTTGTAGAAGCAATTTAGTAAGGATAGATCATCCTGGGCTTTATAAATAAAGTCATTTGTTCATATCTTTTTCTGCAAGAGTGAGTGTTTCCATTCTGGTGAAAAAGCTGGGAGACCCCAAGTATTAGAAGTCTTGTATTTTTTTTCTATTTAAATCTGACTTTGGTATCCCCGCTGTCTGAAGTGCACAGAGCAGATCAGCTCAGAGTTCTGCTACTTGCATAGCCATAGGTACTGATTTGGAGAGATGAGGTACCTGGGGATGTGGTCCCAGGACACCTTTGGCTGGAAGTGGAGAGGCATGGAGGATGTTAGGTGTCCCTTAGGATTGCAAAACATAGGCATGACTGGGTCGAAAGAATGCATACACCAACTGAAACTGTCAAAGCTGACAAAGAAATGCCAAAATTCTCAAAAAAGTTGCATTATATTTGTTTTCATAAAGGATTAGTTGAAATAATCTCACTTTTTCAATCAATAGAATATTTTTAAAAATAGTGACTTCATCAATAACCAAATAATTATATCTCACACCAGCATACCACCTGAGACTTATCTATGTTGGAAACTGGGTGAGATGCATGAAACGTGGAGGGCAAAGCATGGTTGACAGCAGCCATGAGTTGGCATTTAGTTGGCATAGGGACTATCAAAGATGCTGGGTACAGGGACATGGGGACTATCAAAGGTGGTGGGTACAGGGACATGGGGACTAGCAAAGGTGGTGGGTACAGGGACATGGGGACTATCAAAGGTGGTGGGTACAGGGACGTAGGGACTATCAAAGGTGTTGGGTACAGGGACATAGGGTGCTAGAATCACAAAAAGTCTACAACACAGAGAAAGGGCACTGGGCCCATTGTGTCAGTGCTGGCTAAAAAGTTAGCCATCTTCCCTAATCCCACTTTTCAGCATTTGGACCATAGCCTTGCAGGTTACAACACTTGAGGTGCTTATCAGACACGTTTAAAATGAGTCCGTGGTTTGTGTCACTACTACATTTTCAAATAGAGAGTTCCAGATCCCTACCACCCTCAGGGGGGAAAGCTAACTTTTCCTCATCTCCCTTCACTCTTTCTTCCAATCACTTTAAATCTATGCTTCCTAGTCATTGACCTCTCTGCTAAGGTAAATGGACTCTTTCCACCTTATCCGGGTCTCTCTCAATCAATCCCCTCGGCCCCCTCTGCTCTAACAGGAACAATCACAACTTGTCCGATCTTTTCTCATAGCTGGTTTTTTCCAGTGAAGGCAGCACCTTCACAATGTCCTCTCCAGTGCCAGCGCTAGTACAATTATATTCTTTCTGAAATGAAGCAACTAGAACTGCACACAATACTCAAGTTGTGGTCTAAGAATTGATTTACACAGTTCGAGAAAACCTATCTGCTCGTATATTCTATACCACAGTTAATAAAGGAAAGGATTACATGTGCCTTTTTAACCACTTTCTCAATCTATTCTGCTACCTTTAGGGATCAATAGATTTGCTCATGCACTTGGTCCGTTACTTGCTCTGCACCTCTCAGTGCACTCCCACTTATTCTGTATTCTTTTTGACCTCCCCAGATGTATTGTGGATTGAATTCCATTTGTTATTTCTCTATCCACCCAACCAATCCATTGATATCTTCCTGTAGTCTATAGCTATTGTCCTCATGGTTAACAACATGGCCAATTTTTGTATCATTTGCAAATTCATATTTCCAAATCATTAAAATGTAGCACAAAAAGCAGGGACCTAGTATTGAGCCCTGCAGAACCCTACTGTAAACAATCTTCCAGCTGCAACATCTGTCAACAAGATCCTGTTTTTCCTGCTACTGAACTTATTTTGTATTCAATTAGCTCTATTCTCCCAGATCTAATCAATGGGCTTTTATATTTTATAACTAGTCTGCTGTGTGGAATGCTATCATAGGCCTTGGTAAAATTTATGTAGACCTCATCAACTTCATTAAGGCTTCTTTTCTGAAGAAGGGTCCCAACCTGAAACGTCAGCTTTCCTGCTCCTCTGATGCTGCCTGGCCTGCTGTGTTCCTCCAACTCCATACTGTCATCAATCCTCCTTGATTACTTACAATGCAATTAAGTTTATCAGGCACTATCTCCCTTTAGCTAATCCATGCTAACTATTCTTGATTTCTCTGAGCCTTTGTTAGTGGGAGTTTAATCAGTCTGTCAGATTGGTTTTGAATAACTTACTCACCACTGAAGTTAGACAAACAAGCTATCTCTTGCTCCATTTTTAAACAAAGGTGCAATGTTAGCAGTCTTCCAATTTTCTGGCAACACTTCTGTATCTAGTGCAGATTAGAAAATTGTGATCAGGTTTTCCACTTTTCTTCCCTGCCTTCTTAACCAGTTTGTATCACACTTCATCTGGCCGTGTAATTTATCCACTTTCAAAGGTGTTAATCCCATTAATTGTTAAAAAAACATATTTTGTCAAAGTTTTTTGTTTTGTGTTCATCAGGTCAATTCATAAGAATACCAATTCAAGAGGATAAACAGTATCATTACTGCATGAGAGGAGAGACCTGATTGGCTGGCAAGTGGACTGTGATTGGCAGAAGCATTGCCATGAGGAATTCATCATCTAGTGATGATTGACAGATAACTGCCAGGCTTTGTTTACATCTTGATGAAGGCAACTTGATTCTGATTGATCAGGATATTGCTTGAGAAGTGATCCAGCAAATGATTGTCACTTGTTACTTTGAAATAGAACAGTATGTATACATGTTGTTTATGTCTCGAAAGAACATGGTGCTTTGCATTAGTATGTGTTACAATCAATCATTATTAATGGCTGCATTCTCCATGGGAACACTTTTTCAAAATAGAGTCCACTGGTCAATCAACCAGCAGCTTTCTCCTCTCACACAGTATAAATATTGGCTTTGCCCTTGAATTGTTCTTTTTGTGAATTGTTCCTTTTTGTGAATTGTCCTGGTGAATATAAGACAAAAAGCCTTGACAAAATGTGTCTTTTTTTTGAAGAAGTACTTAAGTTTATGATGACCACAAACCATTTGAATTCCACTAATATTTCTTCCTCCTTCCATGCTCATCACATTAATACGTCACATTCTTTCTCCTGAACTACAATATCTGCATTGTTCCACTCTTTTATGAAGACAGACACAATGTATTAGTTAAGAACTATATGTATAACAGGTATGAGAGGCCATAGCAGTGGGTAGAGGGGGTTTGGGTGGCTGGAACTGTGTCAATCAATTCTTAGAGGGGCTAAGAGGTTTGAGGGAACACTGGTATGACACAGATGGAGCATGTAGTGTGTGGTGCGGGAAGGGGTGGGAGGGATTGCTGGAGCTTTTTGTTTTTTTTTTAGTTGAACTTTAGTACACTGCCAATACACAGAGGCCAGCGTTGTACTCAGTCCACCTTAGAAGCCAGCAGCCTCTGCTCTTGTTCAATGTTTGCCTGGCCCACCTTCAAGGAGCCTTGCTGCACAGAAACAAACTGTAACCTTACAAGAACTTTTCTGCCAGGTCACGTTTGTGGAGGGGAAGTATTCTGTCTCTGCTTTCCTGACTTGGAAGCAAAAATCAGGGCCTCGGTGTTCAAAAACAAGAAAGCTACGATCAACATGTATAAATCGCCGGCCTGGTGTCAACTGGAGTTTTGTGTTCAATTCTGAGGACTACATACTTGGAAGGATGTGAAAGCTTTAATAAGAGTCAGAATTTGTTTGTAAGAAAAGTTCAAGACATGAAAAATTTCTGTCACATGGACAGATTGAAGAAGCTCGGGCTGTTCTCCTTAGAGAAGGGAAGATATCTGCAAAAAGTGTTCACAATTATAAAGGATTGAGAAGAGAAAAACTGTTCTCATTTGTTGTGGGATTGGAAACCATGAATAAAAGAGGATGGCAAAACAGGCAATGAAAACCTAAGGAAAAGCAAAAGTTACAGCCTGAAATGAGCTGCCTGAGAATGTGGTGGAGTTAGTGGCTTTGAAAACAGAATTGAACAATTGCCTAAAGAAAAAGAGATTTGCAAGGCAATAGAGAATGAGCAAAGGAATTGGGACTAACTAAATTGCACTTGTAGAGAGCTGACAAAGATACAATCAGCCAAATAGGCTCCAATCCTACAAATTGAATTTTCAGCACCTGAGTAACACTCACTTTGCACTCCACTGTGCAGATTGTATTTGCTTCTTTCAAACCCATCACCGAAGTAGCAACAATGCTCAAATGCAAGTAAGGCATGTGCCAACTGATGCATGACCCAAAACAAGGCATTTGGATGACAATCATCAAGATGGACTATGTTTTGTTTCAGATATAGGAAATATTTTAGAAGTGGGGGGCAACAAGATAACTTTCTGATACCTGAATGCTTTGTGATTGACAACAAGGCTGTTTGTCATCTATTTAATTCAAACTCATGGACTGTACAATAGGACAGCCATCAAAATATGTAATTGAGCTGACCTTAGATGACACCAGCCTGGATTCTCACAGGTGTACCTGCACAGGAATATGCTGTCAACTTTTTAGTTATGAGAACTTACTGATTTTAAAAAGGTTTTGTTGGGATACTTGTCAAGTACCACCCAATATGTCAATGCATATAACAGATCTGACATAACAATGAACTGAATAATCTGCATCTCAGAAATGAGTAGATTCATACAAACATCCAAATTAGGAGCAGGAATAGGCCACCCAGCCCCTTGAGCCTGCTCCACCGCATTCAATAAGATCAAGGCTGATCAGATTTCTCCATATTACTCCCTAGAAACTTCAGTCCCCTAGCTTACCAAGAAGCTATCTGTCTAACTCATTCATCAACACACTATGAGTGGAACTTAGATGTGCTTTTTCACAATGTAAATATATAACAAGATATGCAATCCTAGATCATAGGATGTGGTGCACCATTTGACTGAATATATTGTGATATAGCCTTCAAAGGAAAGAGTGTGCAGATGAGAGACAGAACATACTCTGACCTGTACTGTCTGCAGGTATGGCCTAATTTTGGGAGTACAGGAGTGCTGGGTTTACTTTGTTTATAGACAATGAGTTCCAAAGGGATGGTCCCTTAATATGTCCATATTGGATTTACTTATTTCAAATGATTACACATAAAGTCACCAATAACTTCGGTAATCTTGATCTTGAACAAAACAGACAAGTTTTTTCATTCTGCGGCTCACCCCAGTCTGCAGCACTTTCTGTTCACTCAAGTATTAGCTGTTGATGTTTCATGGGCAACCAGCAGTCCTCACTAACTACTGAAACCCCATCCCTTCACTCTCTGGTCTTTGCAGTGTATCATCAGCTACACACCAAAAAAGATGACGCATTTAAGTGGATATTTGTATTTAAGGGGCGGTGGCTTGACAGCACTAAGCTAGGACTGCATTATTGTTTGCATGATGGGGAGCGTGCATAGGGATTGCACTTTGTTGTAATCTATTTCCGGACTCCTTCTAAAAGAATAACTTTCCTCTTCTAAGGTGGTAAAAATGATGCAAGTAGTTTTGTTAACTGAATAGTGGCATTTGCAGTTCTATTATGAGAGTGACAAACTTGAGAGCTATGGATTATATAGAGTTGAGGCAGAGTTTGAGGAGATCACAGGGGCATATTGGAACTAATGTCACTGGTGTCAGCTCTTCCTTCACTATTCCTGTGACTTTTACCCTGTACAATAGTAAAAGAATCATTTTTCATTGGGGCTTTTTGTAGCGACCTGCTATTGACAAACAACAAACAGCAGCTGTACATCTAACGACTCAGTAACTGAGTTACAGCTTATTTATTCCACAACATAGTAAACAAAGCCTTTGCACCTTGAGAAATAACAAAAATCTAAATAACTGATAAGAGGAAGTGGGAAAGACAGAGAAAAGAAATGTATTTTTATTTAATTACACAGAGGTACGAACCACTCCTTGTAGTAGAGACTTAAGTGGTTAGTGTAACTTAAAAAGGATTTAGGAATATGGATTATTACTCAGTGTATGTATATTGTATATCTGACTCTAACCTTCAGTGCTGCATCCCTGTCCTGCAGCCGGATCTTCATTTCCTGCAATTCCTTCTGATGCTTGGGCTCCATGCTCCCTTGGCCACTGAATGATGCTGTCTGCTTGCTCCCTCTCATAGTACTCAGGGCTATGTCCTGAATCTGGCACGGACTCAAACGCACTGTTTTCATCCTCCTCCTCTTCTTGTGAAGAGAAAACTGTACTTTCAGACAACCGTGCACTGTCAATTGAGGAGAACCTCGTATGGCTTGAGGAAAAGTGGCTTGTACCATCATAGCAGGAAGTGCTTTGGCAGGAAGTGCTGTAACAGGAGGTGCTGTAACAGGATGCTCTACAACATGGTGTATTACACAAGTCCCATTCATTATTTACCTGCTGTGTAGCAATTCCTTCAGTCTCGCTCTGATTTCTCTGTTGATTTTTCTCCAGAATCTGATCTAACTCAGAAAGATGTTCAACTGATGCACTACGAGGCAACATCCTTCGCCCGACATTGTTGGGCTCACTTGTGGCACAAATAATCTCATACTCAGTTGTATCTGTTTCACCAGGTGCATTTTTATCCTCGGGATCTTTCTCCAGTGGTAGCAAGGATGCAAATTTGTGGTTGGCCTCCTCCTGTCCATTCCCACCATCGACCTGAGCAGAAGGCAAGCTATGGAGCAGACGATGCAGGGTGATGTAATGTGTCCGAGGAGTTTCTGGTTCCCCTGAACCACAAGCTGAGGCTATCACCGATTCCAGTTCAGACACCGGCAGCGAAAATGGTCTAATCTTCCTCCGGACTGTTCTCCTCAGTATCAATGTGCCATCTTCCCGCTCAGGTGAAATTTCATTGTTAACAACACCAGTCTCATTCCCTTCAATGGGATCGACATCTTCAGCAACAGTCTCAAAGTCAAGGACTGACTGGCCAGAACATGCGTCTTCTCCTTGAGTGACTGTGTTAACTTCCACCGTTTCAGTCTCACAACCTCCATCGAAAATTGAGTCAGCTCGAGGTTGGGACAAATCAGAAAAGGAAGGCGGAGTTTCTTTGGATGTAGGCTCCATGAGATCCAAAGTATCTGCTGGGTAAAGATTCTCTTTGTCAGGCTCATCGACTCCATTCTCGCTCTCAACGGCCTGTTCCAATTCACTGACCGTTAAATCCACATCATTCACGCTGTTGTCCGGATTTTTTAAATCTATGCCATTCATCTGACTTTTACTTCCATTCAATTGCTCAGCCTCTTCTGTGGCCAGGTTTGTTGTAGCGGCAGTCTGAGACTCACAGCAAACCTGCTTTGTTAACTCTATCATCTGTTGATCCTGCTGTTCAACTGGCACTGCATCATTACTGACGGAAACATCATCATCATCTACAACAGATATAAAAATTACCAAATGGGTGCATCTCCATAATGAAGCTCTATAGTGACATGTCTTATTAAAAAATGACAAATGCTGAAAATACTCTGCAGGTCAATAAATATCCATTAAATGGTAAAGGTAAATGCTAAGAGTGATTTTCAACTGCGGGTCAAACATTATCACAGAATCCCTACAGGCCATTCAGCCTAACTAGTCCATACTGCCCCTCTGAAGAGCATCCCACCCTGACTCATTCCCCTACCCCTGCATTTTTCCATGTCTAACCCACCTTACCTAAACATCCCTGAATACTATGGGCAATTTAGCATGGTCAATCCACCTAACCTGCTCATCTTTGGACTGTGGGAGGAAACCGGAGCACCTGGAGGAAACCCACACAGACACAGGGAGAATGTGCAAACTCCATACAGACTGTCGCCCGAGGGTAGGATCAAACCCAGGTCCCTCGTGCTGTGAGGCAGCAGTGCTAACCACTGAGCCACCATGTTGCCCCAGAAAAACAGACTGTCAGCAGTTGAAAATTTCAATCAACTCATTGCATCCAGGCTAGTCTTAGACATCAAATTCTAAGCAATGGTTGCACACTTTATTTGTGATTTTTCTGCTACAAATGCATAGGACATAGTGGCCACTCACGTAAAGGTGCTGGATATTTGTGTGGGGCCTGGAGGAACAGAATTGTTAAATGTATTATAAACAGAAATTACTGGAAAAGCTCAGCAGATCTGACAGCATCTGTGGACAGAAAACAGAGTGAGTGTTTTGAGAGTTAAAGAGTTTCAGAGTTAACCAGTTCTGAAGAAGCGTCGCTGGACCCAAAACATTAACTTTGCTTTCTCTCTACAGATACTATCAGACCTGTTGAAGTTTTTTCCAGCTATTTCTGTTTTTGTTTCTGATTTCCAGCATCTTTGTTTTTTAAAAGAAATTATCATAAATTGGGCATTGAGCTAATCACTTCCTATTCCACTGGATATGTTGATTCCTTCATTCAATGTGTTTGGACTATCCCAGGTCATTTCAACAAATGGAATTCTTTTCCAGGAACCTCTTGCCAACCCCTTAAACAGAATTTAGTATATCTTAACTATAACTAACTTAATTATAGTTATGGCACGATGCTGATGAAGACTTCTGCATAATTATTTCCTAATTCATAAAACTCATTTCCTTAGACAGGGTAGTTCAGTGGTTAGCACTGCTGCCTCACAATACCAGGAACCCGGGTTCAATTCCACCCTTAGGCAACTGTCTGTGTGTGTGTGTGTGTGTGTGTGTGTGTTCCAAGTGCCCTAGTTTCTTCCCACAGTCCAAAGATGTGAAGCTTCATTGAGGGAAGGGCTGGATTGGCAACTCAACATTCCAGAGTTTAGGATCTTCAGGCGAGACAGAGGAGGGTGTAAAAGGGTGGCGGAGTAGCACTCTTAATTAAGGAGGATATTACTGCAATAAAGAGAGATGATATCTTGGAAGGGTCTTCATACAAGGCTTTGTGAGTAGAAATTAGGAATGTTAAGGGGAGCAGCCATACCACTGGGAACATGTTATGGACTCTGAAAGAGTCAGCAAGTAATACAGGAGGTAATATGTAGACAGATCACAGATATGCACAAGATTAATAATTGGGTAATTATACTGCACGAGTTCAACTTATTGAATATAAATTACGATAGTCATAGTGTTAAGGGTTTAGAAGGGGTGAATTTCTTGAAATGTATCCCCAGGGGATTGTTTTGAATCAATATATAGAAGGCCAATAAGGGACAGCTCACTCTTGCTTCTGGTTCTGAGGAACAAAGCCGGACAAGTGTTCAGTGTGGCAGTGGGGGAATCATTTTAGTGAAAGTGATCACAACACGCTACGATTCAAATTAGTCATGAACAAGGAGAAAAATGGCCTGCAAAAGGCAGCCTTAAATAGTGGGAAGGCAGATTGTATTAAAATAAAGCAGAACCTGGCCAAGGTTAACTGGGAATAACTCCCTGCAGGTAAGTCTAAGCGAAGTAGTAAAAGCTGGGGAGAGTATCGGTCCAACACATGCCCTGTAGGGGGACATATAGGAGCAGTAAGTTCAGGGAACCCAGGATGTCGAGGATGATACCTGTATGAGGAAGCAAAGAATGGCTTCCAACATGCCCAAAGAGAGCAATATAGCTGTGGCCCTGGAGGGATATATAAAGTGCAACAGGGAATTTAAGAAAGCAATTAGAAGAGCAAAAAAGGGGGCGTAAAACAGAACTTGCGAACAGGATTAGGGAGAATCCTAAGATATTTTATACATATTTTAAACAGGGAAAGGGTAGGGCCCATTGGGACCAAGGGGGCAATACGTGTGTGAAACCATAGGAAATTGGAAGCTTGTTAAATGAATACTTCTCTTCAGTCTTTATTCTAGAAAAGGAGAACATAGTTACGGAATTCTGAAGAAAGGGACTGTGAGGAACTTGCATAGTATGATTAAGGAAACGGTTAGTTATTGATTGCTCTGACAGGCTTAAAAACACAAATCCGCTGACCTGGATGAATTGCATCTCAGGCTGCTGTGGGAGGCGAGGCAGAAAATCACAGGGGCTCTGACAGAAATGATCAATTCCTCTCTAGCCACAGGGAAAGTGCCAGAGGACTGGAGGACAGCTAATGTGGTTCCACGTTTTGGGAACGGTGGTAGAGTTGAACCAGGAAACTATGGGCTGGTGAGTCTCATGTCAGTGGTAGTAAGACTATTGGAGAAAATTCTGAAGGGAGAGAATTAATATCCACTTGGAAAAGTTTGAGTTAATTAGGGATAGTCAGCAAGGCTTTGTTGGAGAGAGGCCATGCCTAACAAACTTGGTAGAACTTTTCAAAAATGTGATCAAGTGAGTGAATGAGGAACAGAGATAACAAGCATGGGGCTGGATGAACACAGCAGGTCAAGCAGCATCATAGGAGGAGGAAAACTTGACGTTTCGGGCCTAAACCCTTCATCAGAAATGGGGGAGGGGAAGAGGGTTCTGAAATAAATA
>JAHRHZ010000013.1:55284177-55328413 GCA_024137785.1 Ginglymostoma cirratum
CCGAAACATCAGCCTTCCTGCTCCTCTGATGCTGCTTGGCCTGCTGTGTTCATCCAGCTCTACACCTTGTTATCTCAGATTCTCCAGCATCTGCAGTTCCTAGTATCTCTGAAACATTTACGTGGAATGTATTTTTTTGTTTGGCAAATATTTGGAAGGAACTTGATGGCTAGCACTTAAATAAACAATGGCTAAAGTTCTCTTTGGATCCATAGCTATCAAATAAGTTATTCACTCAGCTCGTTAAGCAGGTGGACTACAGTTTTCACTCAATAGGTTTCTTGCTATTGAAACTGGCAGAAAAAGATGATCAATGATTTATACTATTACTCCGCACTTTCACAAATATCACTGTAATGAGAATGGGAAAATTCAACGGCTGGTTCCTGGTGTGCTAAATTTTAATTTGTGACATAGCTATAACACCTTAAGACAAGGGAGCAGAATTAAGCCTTTTAGCCCATTCAGCCTGCTCTACAATTCAATCATGGTTGATATATTTCTCAAACCCATTCTCCTGCTTTCTCCCCACAGCCCTTGATCCCCTTACTAATTAAGAACCCACCCATCTCTGTCTTAAATACACTCAAAAACTTGGCCGACACAGCCTTCAGTGGCAATGAGATCCATAGATTCGCCTCCCTCTGGCTGAAGAAATTCTTCCTCACCACGGTTCTAAAGGGTTGTCCCTTCACTCCAAGGCTGTGCCCTCGGGCCTTAGTCTCTTCCAATAGGGGAAACATCTTCTCTATGTCCACCCTATCTAGATTGCTCAGTTTTCTGTAAGTTTTGGTAAGATCCCCCTTCATCCTTCTAAACGCCATTGAGCAAAGACCCACAGTCCTCAACTGCTCCTCATATGATCAGCTCTTCATCCCTGCAACCATTCTTGAAAACATCCTGTGGACCCCTCCAAATCTTTCCATAGATACAAGGCCCAAACTGCTCACAATATTCTAAATGCAGTCTCGCCCTTTTGAAATGAATGCTTGCACTGCATTTGCCTTCCTAACTGCTAACTGAACCTGCATGTTAACCTTAACAGAATCCTAATCTAGGACTCCTAAATTCCTTTGTGCTTCAGATTCCCCCATTTTTGAAAATAGTCCATGCCTCTATTCTTCCTACCAAAGTGCATAATCTCACACTTTCCCACATTGTACTCCATCTGCCACTTCTTTGGCCACTCTCATAGCCTGTCCATGTCCTCTGCAGCCTCCCCACTTCCTTAAGACTACTTGTCTCTCCAACTATCTGTGTGTCATCTACAAACTTAGCAACAATGCCCTCAGTCCCTTTGTCCAGATCATTAATGTATAGCATGAATAGTTGTAGTGCCAAAACTGACCCCTGTGGATCTCCACTAGTCACTAGCTACCATCTGAAAAAGACCCTTTATCCCCATTCTCTGCTTTCTGAAGGTCAGCCAATTGCCTATCTGTGCCAGTACCTTGACTTAAACACCATGGGCTCTTATCTTGTTTAGCAGCCTCCTATGTGGCACCTTGTCAAAGGCCTTCTGGAAATCCAAATAGATCACATCCACTGGCTCTCCTTTGTCTACTTGCTCATTATCTTCTCAATTTCTGTTGATCACTTAAACAAGTCACCTCAGAATAACACATAAATGGACTGCATGCTGCAGCACAGCTAAAATAAGTACAATAAAACAAAGAACTGCCGATGTGGAAGATCTGAAACAAAAACAGAAGTTGCTGGAGACACTCAGCAGGTCTGGCAACTTCTGTAGACAGAAATGTTTTGAGTCCAGTAATCCCTTCAGAACACTCCTAACACAAGTATGTTGCTTCCAGTGGAACCAGAGGAACAGTTATAACCCTACAGCAACATCTTCAGTTTTAATCAAAATAAAACTCTTCATATAGTTATTCTATTTGTGCCTACTCCTTCAGAAATACTTGTAAAACCCATGGCCATGACTTGGCAAGCCAGAGAGAAAATCCAGTCAATAAAACAGTAATACTCAGAAATAAACACTCTGATCACACAGGAGCTCCATTTTGAAGAATGCTACACAAGTCAGACCCGTACGTCTGATTCCCAAGTTTTACCTGGATTTCCTTCCAGGACGGGGAGTATGAGGGGCCACAGAGTGTTGTGGAGGCTGTGGAGAATTCATCCCATGGCAGGGGGTGGTGTCAGAGATGAAGGCTCAAAGGCTCAGAATGAAGTCCTAAAGTACAAAACAGCCCTTTTAAAGAGATCACCACAGGGCCAGCAGCCCTTGTGACTGCCTCCAACCTCTCTTCCAGGGTGGTTAGCCCGACTGAAATCCACACCCACTTCCCAGCAATATTAATCGGACTTTCGGAGTATTTTCTCCAGAGGTAAGCTGGTGAAGCTAGGAATTTCCCTGACTCCTGCTACTGGTCTCCAGGATGAAAATCCAGGCCCCAACACTGGGTTTACTTTGTTTTATTCGGTTATGTCAGGTTGAGGCTGATTCTCCCACATTTTTTTGTTTTTTTCAATTGCCTGCAGTAGAAACCATAACCTGACGCTGACGGGCCCAACTCAGCTTGTATGCTGCACCTTAAAATGGAAGTCCAGGATTTGGCTTTATGCAGGGTAAGTCTTGTTTCACAAACTTGATTGGGTTTTTTGAGGAAGTGATGAAGGTGATTGATGAAGGAAGGGCAGTCGATGTTGTCAGCATGGACTTTACTAAAGCATTTGATAACGTGTCTCATGGTAGGCTGGTCCAGAAGATTACGTTGCATGGGATCCAAGGTGACTTGGAAAGTTTGATACAAAATTGGCTTGGTCATAGGAGATAGAGTGTAGTTGTGGAGAGGTGGTTTTTTTTCTGACTAGAGATATGTAACCAGTGGTATTCTGCAAGGATCAGTGCTGGGACCTCTGTTGTCTGTAATATGTATAAATGATTTGGATGAAAACGTAGATGGTCTGATTAGTAAGTTTGCAGACAACACAAAAATTGGTGGAGTTGTGGAAAGTGAGGAAGGTTATCAAAGGATGCAGCAGGATAAAGATCAGTTGGAAAGTTGGGTGGAGAAATGGCAAATGGAGTTGAATCTGGGCAAGTATGAGGTGATGCATTTTGGGAGGTCAAATGCAAGAGGAAAGTATACAGTAAATACCAGGACACTTAGGAACATTGATATACAGAGGGATCTTGGAGTTCAAATCCATTCATCCCTGAAACTTGCAAATCAAGCAAAAAAGGTGCTAAAGAAGGCATACAGCATGCTCCATCAGTTGGGACACTGGGTATAAAAGTTGGCGAATCATGTTGCAACGGTATAAAACTTTAGTTAGGCCACATTTGGAGTAACAATGTGCAGTTCTGGTCGCCACACTATAGGAAGGATGTTGAGGCTTTGGAGGGGGTGCAAAAGAAGTTTACCAGGATGTTGCCTGGATTGGTAGGGTATTACCTATAAGGAGAGGTTGGAATAACTTGGATGATTTTCACTAGAGCAAAGGAGGCTGAGGGGGTAACCTGACTGAAGTATATAAAATTATGAGACGCAGTGGATAGGATGGATAGTCAGAGTCTTTTTCCCAGGTTGGAAATGTCAAATATGAGGGAGCGTTGGTTTAAGATGAGAGGGGGGAAGTTTAAAGGAGAAGTGCAAGGAAAGTGTTTCTTAACACAGAGGGTGGTTGGTGCTGGAATGTGCTGCCAGGGGGTGGTAGAAATAAATACATTAGCAACATTTAGGACACATTTAGACAAATACATGAACAGGCAGGAAGGAGAGGAGTAACACCCATGTGCAGGCAGACAGGATTAGTTTAGTTTGGCATGACGGTTAGCATATGGTTGGTGGGCCGATGGGCCTGCTCCTGTGCTGTTCTGTTCTATGTTGTTTGATATATAGTGTGTTCATTTTCAAGTTTTACTGCCTTTTTTACTGATTTTTCACTCTGCCTAACACCAGCTTCATCCATTCAATGTTTTGATAAAGTCACTTTAGGTTCCATCTCAACTGTCAAACCCTTGCTGATGTTATAGCTTAAGACTTTCGCAGCCTACTTATATACAGAATAATTTCTGATTTACATTCATTCTGCTCACTCTCACAGGACCTCCCAGAAACAGAATGTTGTAAGCACAGAATTCTTGCGCATAATGCTTAGATTAGTTACTGACATTTGGATGAGTTGCCAATTAGTCAAAGGTTGTGGGGTTTTAGCTTTATTTCTCCCAGTCTAAGGCTTCTCCATATAATCTGGAAAACACCTCAGTGTAGTACTGACGAAGTGCTGATATGACAAACGTGCCACCTTTTAAATAGGATGCTAAATCAAGGCCCAATTTGCCTCCTCCTTGATGAATGGAAAAGAATCTGTGCCAAAACAAGTCAGGGGTATCCCAGCCCTCACTTAGCCCTCAACCAACAACAACAAATAAAATGGTTTAGAGAATGTTTATTAAATTGATTAGGATGGACTCTTGCTTATTTTACAAATCGGCTGCTGCGTTTCCTTTAGACCCCAGACAACTTTGTTTCGAAAAGAATGAATTGGTTGTGAAATCCTTTGAAGATTTCCTTTTTTAATTGAAACTGTTATTAAACAGCATTCATGATTGTAAATGTGTGCAGTATTCAATTGGGAAGTGTAGTTTGCTCACTATCGTCTGTCAATAATTGAGTTCACGATTGTACAAGCGTCTCTTCTGAGTATTTGGTATTAATATAATATTCCATATTTGACCACTAGATGGCTGCATTCAACTTCTACACTATTCCATTCCTAATTTGCTGCAGTAAACATGAAAGAGTGAACAAGGTCTGACTGAGGCTCTCAAACAATTGCACAGCCTTATTTTCATAACAGAAGGGAACATTTTTCTCACAAAGAGCTGTGTGTATTAGATGAATTTGTCACTGCAAGAACTCTCTTTCCAAAGGATTAGCCAATAACACACTATTCTAAGCCCTGTAGTACACAGACAAATGGTAAATCGCTCCCAACTGAGAAAGACATTCCAAAATATCAGAAAAATTGAACAAGTTTTTATCCTGCCTGGCAGCACATGCACTAAAATACTACATTTTAAATAAACTTCTGCATTCGTTATTTGTCAACAGAGAAGAAAATAATAATCATCTTTTTTAATACATAAATAATTAGAAGTAATAATATATAATCATTTATAATCTTTTGTTTAGTCAAAAGAAAGTGCTTTCTTTACTCATTGGATTATGCTACACTTTGCCATCTTAAAGGTAGGTGGGATGTTGGATTCTGCCCTATACCTAATAACTTTGAAAACAATTTGCCTAACCTACAGGCAATTCTGTAAAGACCAGGTAGACTAAAATATGAATACTCTCCTCAGCACATTTCCTTTTTATGTGGTAAGAAGCTTGACATCACATAGCACAAAGTAGCTCACTTGATTGGCACCACATCCACAAACATTCACACTCTCCATCACTGACACTCATTAACAGTAGTGTGTACCTGTAAGCTGTTTTGCAGAAACTTACAGCACTTTCTAAACCCAAAACCACTGCCAGACAGAAGGACAAGGGCAACAGATACAAGGGAAGACTACCACCTTCAAGTTTCCCTCTGGGATACTTACCATCCTGACTTGAAACATGTGTCACTGGTCAAAGTCCTGGGATTCCCTCCCTAATGGCATTGTTGGTGTACCTACGATATATGGTCTGCAGCAGTTCAAAAAGGCAGCTCATCACCACCTTCTCCAGGTCAAATAGTGATGGGCAACAAAACAGCATCACATCCCCTGATGAATCAAACACATTCAACTGGTGTGAAAGATATTTTTTAACTCAGGTTTTAGATTTCTTAGACTAGCGCACTAACAGTGACCAAAGTAAAACAGTGACTTCGAGGCAATAAGGGCTGCAGATATTGGAATCCAGAGTCAATAGGTGTGAGGGTGGAAAAGCACAACAGATCAGACAGCATCCGAACAGCAGAAAAGTCAACATTTCGAGCTGAAAACCTTTGTCAGGACTGGGGAGGGGGAGGGGAGCTCAGAAATAAATACAGGGAGGAGGGTGGGGCTAGGGGAGGGCAGGAGAGATGGTAATAGTCGGATGCAGGTAGGGGGTGTTGTTGTGATTGGTTTGCGGGAAGGGTGGAACAGATAGGTGACAGGAAAATGGACAGGTTAGGTCAGGTCAGGGGGTGAGGAGGAGGCAGAGGGATGGCCATTGGATAGGGCTTGGGTTGGAGGGTTTTTGAAGCTGGTGAAGTCAATGTTGAGGCCATTGGGCTGTAAGCTCCCAAGGTGAAACATCAGGTGATGTTCCTCCAGTTTATGTTTGGCCTCACTCTGGCAGTGGAGAAGGCCAAGGATGGACGTCGTCAGGGGAGTGGGAGGAGGAACTAGAATGGATGGCAACTGGAAGGTCATTTTGGTTGATGCAGATACTCCGCAAACCAGACCCTGAGTCTGCGGGGAGACCAAATGTAGCCTTGGGGACCAGTCTGCAGAGCATCTGCACTCTGCAAGTACTAACCAACTTGACCTTCCAGTTGCCATCCTCGAATTCCTCCTCCACTCCCCTGGTGACATGTCCATCCTTGGCCTCTTCCACTGCCAGAGTGAGGCCAAATGTAAACTGGAGGAACATCACCTGATGTTTCACCTTGGGATCTTACAGCCCAATGGCCTCAACATTGACTTCACCAGCTTCAAAATCCCTCAACCCCAGCCCTATCCTATGTCCATCCCTCCCCCTCCTCCTCACCCCCTGACCTGACACAACCTATCCATCTTCCTGCTCACCTATCTGCTCCACCCTTCCCATGGACCAATCACAACAACACCCCCTACCTGCATCCGCCTATCACGATCTCTTCTGCCCTTCCCCTAGCCCCACGCTCCTCCCTCTATTTATTTCTGGGATCTCCGCTCCCTCCCCGGTCCTGATGAAAGGTTTTGGCACAAAATGTTGACTTTCCTACTCTTAGGATGCTGTCTGAACTGCTGTGCCTTTCCAGCCTCACACCTATATACTAAAGTTAAACAGTCTGGGCACAGCTATTGGAGGTGATGGGTGTCTAAGCAAGAGCTCCTGCATTGCTTTTTTAAGGGAAGATCCACCATATTAAGTGTTGGTTAAGCATTTAACAGGGCAGTGAGGGCAGGTGGGAAGGGGCAAGGACTCCAGCTGCAGATGTTCCCCCCGCCTGACGCTGTTGGCCAATCAGAGGCTGTCACTTCCAATGAACGCTAGTGCCATCAGCAAAGCAGTGGTAGCTGCTGGTAGTACACCCACCCACAGCAATGGATTGTCATTGGATTCCCGCACTGCAGCAGAGTGAATACAATGGGGGATGTTATGGGGTGAGGGTCATCTGGGAAGGGTGAATTAGGGTCACCAGTAAGGGCATGAAGTGCCATTCAGCAGATCCTGATGCTCTACCCTATCTCTTTCCAGTGTTGGCCACCTCAATATTCTGCTAAAAGTTACAATAAAATCCAAGCTGTGGATAACCCACTTTAATGCCTGTTGATGTGAATAATACAAAACTAAAATGTTGTGAAATCGTGAAGATGCTTTGGTTGATATCTTCTATAATACAGGACCAATGGTGGCAAAATATATTTTCGCATTTGTTTTAGTATCGTTCATACTCATAAGAATTAGACTGTGACTATTTTTCTATGGTCTCTTTTTAATTCTTTTCTAGTAACTTGACATAAATTAACATTCAAATACTACCACAGTAGGATTTCAAATTTTCTGTCGAAGCTTGGGGAGAGAATTTATTTGAGCCACGTCAACTCTACTTCTCCTTCACCCTTGGGTAAGAGAATGCGGAGATGCAATTGTTTTTAGTTTTGCATCTGCCTGATTTACTGAAAAGGAGGTGAGGTGAGAGGAGATTTGAAGGCTCTCTGGACTGATTTCTGAAACGAAGGGAGTGTCCAAAGGGAACTGCTCCCCTTGATGTAGAGAGGAGGCATAGCTTTACAGTATAGCACGGGAGGTTGAGAGGGGACGTGAGGAAAAATCTTTTCACCCAGAGTGTGGTCGGAATCTGGAGCTCATTGTTTGTGAGGGTGGTAGAGGCAGAAACCTTCACAATGTTTAAGAAGTAGGGCATGGGTCAAGTGCTGGAACATGCAATTAGAATAGTTAGGTGGTTGTTTTTAACTGGCATGGACTTGATGGGCCAAAGGCCCATCTCTGTGTTGTAGACCTCGATAATTGTATGACTATGACTCCGCACTGACATGATTGAGCAGACTAAGGCCACATTCCCTATAATTTAGGAGAATAAGAGATGAACTCATCGAAATGTATAAAGTCCTTAAACAGCTTGTTTGAAACATGGTTGGAGGAGTTTAGAATGGGAAAATGCACAGTTGCAGAATAAGGGGTTAGGTATTTTGGACTGAGAAGAGGAGAAATTCCTTCATTTAAAGGGTTCGAATGTTGGCATTCTCTACCCCAGAAAACCATGCAAGCTAAATTGTTAAGTACATTCAAAATGATAGATTTCTAGATATTAATGAAATTGAAGGATATTAGAATAATACACGAAGGTGAAATTGAGATAGTAGATCAACCTTGATCTTACTGAATTGCACAGCAGGCGTGAAGAGCCAAATGGCCTGCTCCTGTCCCTACTTCTCATGTCCTTACTTAATGTTTTGCTGTAAATTGACAAAACTTTTTAAATTGAATGTGACAATCTACACTGTAGTAGGTGAGTCCAGGATGATAATAAAAATGAGCAATCATTTCGCCATTCCTCATATAAACAGACTGAAATCTTGATAAAGAATTAAACATTGCTTAAATACCTAGCTCAAAGATTGCCACACACAAACAACAGCAAGGCAGATAATGCTGAAATACTGACTTTTGAATATACTGGAAACACTCTAATCTTTATATGCTGAAATATAAATCATCTAAACACATTGTACAGTAACAGTTCCTTCTGGAACTTGTTCTAAAGAATCGTAAATTGCCAAAAAGAAAGCAAAATTTGAATCCAGCTGCCCTGCACTGTGAACTAGGACCACAATTGTTGGGGTGGCAGCATTTTCTGAATGAACTGGTCTCAATCCAAACACTTACGTTAGCACAAAGAAAGAAGAAGAGGTATTCCATTTAAATAGGATTTTTAAAACCTCAGAATGTCCAACAGTGCTGTACAACCAATTAAGTATTTTTGAAGTGCAGTCACTACTGTACCCTAAAATACACGCAACCAACACGCACGCAGCAAACTCTTCTGGTTCAGTTAAACAATGAGAACACTACCTAATAGATTTGGAGCAGTGTGCGTGTGGCTCAGGTGTCAAAGCTACTGAATATCTTCCATTGCCATCATTTTCTTCGTGTCCTGATCTGCTGTTGGATTACTTTGTGTTACTGCTTTGATTAAGGATGATCTATTCACATTATGCTGTGGATCCAACTTGAAATACATTAACAGTCTTTCATTAGCTTTCTAACATTTTGTGTGTGTGGGCTCCCAGCTTATTGTGGACTGGTTGCCCACATTGTGACTGAAAGGAACGTCGTGGACTGCCAAGTTAAAAACCTGAAAAGCATCAACAGCCGGTAACTAATATGTTAATTGATCCATTGTGTCTGATTTTATTAAGTCCTTTGATATTTGAAAAATGTTTGAAAGAATCACAAAACAGAACCACAAATTTTTTTTCATTTAAGTAACTTTAAAGTCTTTAGAGGCTCACCTTTCTCATTATCCTTGTTTTATTCCATCGTTTGTCAAAGATAACCACTTCTTTTCCAATTTGACTTATCTAATCTAAACATCATGTATACTGGAATATTTAGTCACTCTGAAACTAGCCATTCATAATCGCTACTAGATCAAGCTCACTTATTTCGATCTAGCTAGTAATTCATCTTTGATAACGTGAATATGTCACATATTCCAATAAAAGCCTTTAGCATTAACTTTGTTCTATTTTTCCTTGATTTCACTTTGTCTTTAATGCCACATCAACTAGATGTTTTTTGTCCTTTCCTGACATTATCTGCCTACTTTTACTCACATTACAACACAGGTTGACATTTTCAATTTTATGTGCAAGAAAGATGACCAGGAAAAGACCACTAAATTCTGAAAGCTATGATTCTGATAAACCTGATGCTTAAGAAACTTAGCATTGCAGAGCTCAGTAGCTTGATGGTTTCATTAGATCATTGATCCAGAGGTTAAGAGCTGAAATCACATGTTGCCAAAATGTGAAATAAAATTCTAGTTATTGGGCTAGGCCAGAAAAATGATCATGAAAATCACTAGATTATTACGATAACTCAACTGGTTCATTAGTACTCTTCATAGAAAGTTGTCTGTCTCACTTCCTCAGCATGATTGATATAACTTCAATCCTGTGTTTGGTACCTAATGTCCTCACAGCACTGGGAATGAGCAATGAATGCTGCTTTGTAAAAATCATCCAAGTCTCAAGAGAAAATTAAAATTAAAACAAGGTAGGAGCTTTTCTCACCAACATTATTGGGATTTCAAAAAATATTTGATTATATTTTGCCAAAGCCTAAGAGCATGTATTCTGACCAGCAGGTTCATCTAATCCCAAACAAGGAAAACCTAAAAATCATTGAAATATATATGCCATATACCAACATCTGAAAAAAAGAAGCAGGGTTAAATTGAACACGTGACCACTCAACAATTGTTTTACGTTTTGTCTTACTTGTTGCATATTCAAGTTTTATCTATTTCACTTTTGATTTCTTGGATTCACTATTTATTTTTTAAAAAAGCAATATGCGAAAAAGTAACTTCATATTTTGAATTATCTTTAGCAGTTACTAAATTGAGACTTTTACTCCATTTAATATTAAATGTATTCTTCCAGACAGGAAATATAAATACTTCTATTTTCACAGAGATACATAAACACTTACCCTATTGCATGCCTTTCCAATAATCGTTGTACTGGCATTGAAAGCTTTCCGAGAAAGCGCTTTATTATGGGACGACTCTTTGCAAACTTGTCCTTGACCTCAATTTCAAGAACATCCGTAGGGAGAGAAACAAAACTGTGTTGCTGCAAAACAGCAGGAGAAGACCGAAAGATTATAATGCAAACTCCATGGTACCTGCAAAATCTAACAACTAGCCCTGTCTAAAGTTCTAATGTGCACCGTATAAATAACTTATATTATCTACTTCCTAACGATTATTTCACTTTATGTCATCTAAATGGATCCAAACTACGTTTAAGTCTCCTTTTTCTCTTTCTTTTACATTGTGACAGTATATCATAAATGCTTCAATCATTGCTTGGCACTTCTTACGATAGTTTCACAGTGCTGTGAAATAATTGAACAATAGTGTAGAAAAACCTCACGTATTTTAAAGGAAAAGTATGAATTATTTACATTGTACATGTCTGTAGATCAGTCAGCTCTGAATATTAAGAGACCTATCTCCAGGGTAAGGTCATGCTGCAGCATTCATACTGGAGTGCAAAAATGTGGAATCTTTTCAGTTTGGAGTTCAGACTTACGATGTTTTGTAGATGCAAGGTAAAGGGATGCAATTGATCTATTATTCATAAAATCTTTCAATAATTCTTAAAGGCACCTCAGCAGACAACAATATTCCTATCAAGCTTTGAATCTTTTCATCACGGATGTTGGTGTCCTCGATGCTGAGTACAAGTTCTTAATGGACAGAAAATAGTGTTGCAAATGAAAAATAACAACACAGTCAACAATTTAACATTAGTTTTAACCAATACTGTTCATTCATTGACTATCCCTCAATTTAAGGATGATAGGTATTCAGACTCACAGGTTTCTGCTAAAGGTCTTCTATCTGACTGAAAAGGCTGCTTCTTGTGGGTACATGGAGCAGAACATCCCATGATGTAGTGAGACCTGCCTGCAGGATTTACTTCCTTTATTTCCCTTCCCAGCAGCTGCACTTCCCCATTTTGCACTTGTAAATGTTACTTCAAACCCTTTATGCGTTTCAGTGGCAAATCTCCCTGTGTAATACTGAAGTACTGTGATAAAGAAGTAGGGCTACTCAGACAGCAATTTCCTGATTTTCACGTTTAATTGTGTCTTTCTAGCTGCCAGAATGTGCTGTTCTACTTCCTGTTTAATAATGGAAAGTACTGTCCGTGTCAGGATTATTTTCCTATAAATTCTATGTAGATAATGTATCATAAATGCAAGTTTATGCGAGTTGAGTATGTCTAAAAATCGAAAAGTATAAATACTTTCAATGGCAATATTTCCAACACTTAATAATTCAATGAGTAAATAACTCAGACTTACAACAGATGAGATTCTTGGTGAGATAGTTATTAAAGCTTTATCATGATGTGCAGCATTGATTTTATATGGACTGGAGCTTCCAATAACAATTGTAGCATATTTTAGATTGTAGTTAGAATTAGAGTTTGCTGTTAGAAATTATTTGCAAACTCAAGAAATGGGAATGGAGGTACAATTTAATATCCCTGCTGTACCTAGACATCATTGTAAGATTAGTCCCACATGATGATTTACAGGGGTCCCCATTTGTGAAGCTGCAACCACAATCTGAATGCAACAGAACAACATTTTGCACATTTGATCCAAACTTGACAAAACAACTTGATGCAACAACGGCATTAACTTTATTGTGATGAGATTCTATGGTGGTCCTTAGGTTAGTCTGCTGGAATTTCAGCAGAAGAACCATGAAAACATCCTGGGTAGATGCTGGGAGAATGTTTCTCCTCATTGGAGAATCTAGGACTCGGGGGGCAAAGTTTCAAGATAAAGGGATCTTCTATTTAAGAAATAAGGAGAAACATCTTGTCTCAGAGGATTATTCGTGCTGGAACATATTTTCCTCAGAAAACAGTGGAGGCTAGAGCGTTGAATATCAAGGCTTTTGATCAACAAAAGACTCAAGGATTACAGGGGATAGACAGATCAGTGAAGTCAATTCAGCCTCAGTCTCATTGACTGGCAGAGAAAGTTCAATGGGCTAAATGCTCTATTCCTACTTCTTTTTTTAAATGTTAAGGTGGATAGCTTGTTGCTACCCATAGAGAGTGAAAATAGTCTTAGGCAGAAATGTAAGGTGGACAATTGCCAATCAGTAGCCTGTTTGAGATCCTGACTAATTTTACCAAAACAAAACTAGACAAGTTGGAAAATTGGCTGCCAATTTGCAATTACATACTTTGTATTCCTGCCAATATCTGATGGTTAGCACTCAAAATACCACTTACTGAGACATGAATCATTACCTTCAGACAAAAAGAGGGAACATTGACAAGATGAAAGAAGCATCACAAAACCGTAGTTGGAAATCATTTAAAAACCAAAAGAACTGTGGATGCTGTAAATCAGAAACAAAAACAGAAATTGCTGGAAAAGCTCAGCAAGTCTGGCAGCTCATGTGGAGAGAAATGAGAGTTAATATTTTGGTTCGAGTGACTCTCAGAGCTGTTTTTGGGGAAGGGCCACTCGAAACGAAATGTTAACTCTCATTTCTCTCCACAGGTGTCGCCAGACCTGCTGAGCTTTTCCAGCAATTTCTGTTTGTGTTGGAAATCATTTGATTGTTGGAAACAAAGTTTTGGCTATTTTTTGTCCCAGACAATAATTTTTTTAAAAATTACATTTGACTGTAATGTTTATTCAACAGGTAAACTTTGAGTCATTTTTATCAGTTCTTTATAGCCTACTTTAAAACCCATAACTGTCAAATGTTTACTCATTACCAACTAAATTAGCAGAGTGGCCTTTCAAAATAGTCATTTGCCCAATAAAATTTGAAGTCGCAGATAGAATTAAACCTTTTAAGTGATACAAGGGTGCCTAGATCACTAAATACTTTGTATTGTTTCTGTTCCACTGACTATATGTCATATGGTTGGTTCTGTCCCTTGATGCACACACTACTTAACATATCTCTGATGAGATAAAAGGCACTGCAGATGCTGGAGAATCCGAGATAACAAGGTGTGGGGCTGGATGAACACAGCAGGCCAAGCAGCATCATAGGAGCAGGAAAGCTTGACGTTTCGCTGTGTTCATCCAGCCCCACACCTTGTTATCTCTTAACATATCTCTGCTAGTTTGTCGGATTGTACTTCAACATAGCAATGAAGTTATGTCTGTACAAAATACATTTATAAAGTAGACTGAAAATAAATAGTGCTTTTTTGTCTTATAAAGCAACCAGTTGATTAATAATCTTTTCAATTTAATATAGCCAGTTCTCTCATTCTTGAATCTTTCTGTAATATGACTAGTTACAAATTAAAGAAACAACACAAGTTTTAGTAGCAAAATGTAATTGGTCAAAGGCATACAGAGATAGTCACAAATGATTCAATGTCATTCTAAATACCTCTCTTTTATCGGTGTTCTCTATTTTCTTAGAATAAACACTGACAAATTTCACTGAATCAATGCTGGTCAGAATTAATGGTGGTGAGAATTCACAGTGCTAAGGGGGAAGCTCACCATTTGGTCGATAGCATTGAAATGTTCTGTTAACTCAAAGTTTCTCTCTTCGTAGATGCTGCCAGACATACTATATGTTTCCAGAAGTTTCCGTATTTATCTCAGGACAGGAATAATGGCTTTTGAAGTAGATGCTGTAGGGATTCTATGATTCTAACAAGATTCAGCTGAATGAGACCAGGGTTAAATAGATTTTTAAACAGCTACAGGTATCAAAAAAATGGAACTGAGGCTGATTGATACATGAACATAAGGACATAAGAACCAGGAGCTGGAGTAGGCCATCTGGCCCATCGAGCCTGCCCCGCCATTTAAAAAGATCATGACTGATCTTTGAGACTCAGCTCCACTTACCCGCCCGCTCACCATAACCCTTAATTCCTTTACTGTTCAAAAATTTAACTAGCCTTGCCTTAAAAACATTCAGTAAGGTAGCTTCAACCACTTCACTGGGCAGGGAATTCCACAGATTCACAACCCTTTGGGTGAAGAAGTTCCTCCTGATCTCAGTCCTACATCTGCTTCCCTTTACTTTGAGGCAATGCCCTCTAGTCCTAGTTTCACCTGCTAGCGGAAACAATCTCCCTGCCTCCACCTTATCGATTCCCTTCATAATCTTATATGTTTCTATAAGATCTCCCCTCATTCTTCTGAATTCCAATGAGTATAATTCCAGTCTACTCAGTGTCTCCTCATAATCCAACCCTCTCAACTCTGGAATCAACCGAGTGAATCTCCTCTGCGCCTCCTCCAGTGCTAGTATATCTCTTCTCAAGCAAGGAGACCAAAACTGCACACAGTACTCCAGGTTTGGCCTCACCAGGACCCTATACAGCTGCAGCATAGCCTCCCTATTTTTAAATTCCATCCCTCAAGCAATGGCAGACAAAATTCCATTTGTCTTTCTAATTACCTGCTGCACCTGCAATCCCACCTTCAGCGATTCATGCACAAGGACACCCAAGTCCCTCTGCACAGCAGCGTGCTGCAATTTTTTACCATTTAAAACATAGTCCATTTTGCTGTTATTCCGACCAAAATGGATGACTTCACACTTATCAACATTGTACTCCATCTGCCAGACCTTTGCCCACTCACTTAGACTGTCTATATCCCTCTGCAGACTTTCAGTGTCTTCTGCACACTTTGCTCTACCACTCACCTTAGTGTCATCTGCAAATGTTGACACACCACACTTAGTTCCCAACTCCAAATCATCTATATAAATTGTAAACAACTGAGGTCCCAACACTGATCCCTGAGGCACACCACTAGCCACTGACCGCCAACCAGAAAAACACCCATTTACCCCTACTCTTTGCTTTCTACTGGTCAACCAATCCTCTATCCATGCCAATACATTACCTGTAATACCGTGCAGCTTTATCTTATGTAGCAGCCTTTGGTGTGGCACCTTGTCAAATGCCTTGTGGAAATCCAGATACACCACATCCACAGGTTCCCCATTGTCCACCATGCAAGTAATGTCCTCAAAGAATTCCACCAAATTAGTTAAACATGACCTACCCTTCATGAACCCATGCTGGGTGTTCCCAATGGGACAACTTATATCCAGATGTCTTACTATTTCTTCCTTAATGATAGATTCAAGCATTTTCCCCACGACCGAAGTTAAGCTAACTGGCCTATAGTTACCTGCTCTTTGTCTACTTCCTTTTTCAAACAGTGGCGTCACATTGGCTGTTTTCCGATCTGCGGGAACCACCCCAGAGTCCAGTGAATTTTGGTAAATAATTATTAGTGCATTTGCTATTTCCCCCATCACCTCTTTTAGTACCCTGGGATGCATTTCATCAGAGCCAGGAGACTTGTCTACCTCTAGCCCCATTAGCTTGCCCAGCACTGCCTCCTTAGTGATAATGATAGTTTCTAGGTCATCACCTGTTATAACCTTCTTGCTATTAGTTTTCGGCACTTTATTCAAGTGTCATGGGCAGATACAAAAATAAATAATCAACAAGGATATAGGAATGCGGGGCTTTGTATCTAAAGGAATAATTTTCAAATCCCGCTTAAGCTGCACAAAGCCACACTTGGGGTACTGAGTTATGACAATGAAATAGAACCCCAAAATATTTATGCATATTTTTACTTTTAGTCACAAAATGTGTTGTTTTGAAAGGAGGAATGCTACAGAAACACAGACAATTTCAATTCACAGGTGAAGTTCTGTATGTATTGGACAGACATAGGACAGAACATCAGGCAGAATTCCCATAAGCCAGTCTAAAACTGAGGTTGTCCGAATAAAGATGAAGTTGACCTGCGTACCAGAGTCTTCTTGTGATCTGTGTAAGGAGAACTGACCACAACACCAGCCTTCTGGCTGCAAATAATTAGGTGATAGGCTCCCAGATAGCTAAACAGCTTGTGGGTGTGAATGTTTGGGTCAGAACTCATTGGACTTCTAGAAAAGAAGGAGCTATCTCTTCTTTGCAGTAAAAATCACCTCTTGCCCAAAGAAAGATGGTTCATTTCCCTCATTGGTTGCTGCAAGCTGTGGCTTTTAACCAGTCATCTTGTGCCTTCCGCACGCAAGTGAACATATTTGGAACAAGAATGTCAAGGAACAGCATGGGGTGACAGGCTAGATGCTGAGAGGATGTGGCTCCTTAAAGTGTTATTTAAAATTAAGGAATGCACCTTCAAAATAAGAGGTCACCATTTAAGGCCGAGTTGAGGAGAATTTTTTTTCTCTCAGCAGGTTGTCAGTATTTGGAATTCTATCTGCACAGAGTAGTAGAGACTGGATCATTGAATATATTTAAATCTGAGCTTTACAGAGTTTTGATCAACAAGCAAACCAAGGTTTATGGAGGGTGGGGACGTAGTTAAGAAAGTGCAGTTAAAGTCATAGATCAGCCATGATTTTGTTGAGTGGTATAGCAGGATGAAGAAGCCAAATACTTTACAATCTTGCAAACCTCTTGGTCATGTATTAAGTTTGCTTTGATTGTACTGTCATATTATGTGCTTTTACCATCTCCAGTATGCCAACAGCACAATCATTTAAGGCTGTAATGTAAGACGGAATCTTACATACTTTAAGAATCATAGAATCCATACATTGTGGAAACGGGCCATTCGGCCCAACAAGACCACACCACTTCTCCGAAGAGCATCCCAACCTGACTCATTACCCTACTCTCGCATTTCCCCAAGTCTAACCCAAACATCCCTGGACGCTACGGGCAATTTAGCATGGCCAACCCGTCTAGCCTGCACATCTTTGGACTGTGAGAGGAAACCGGAGCACCCAGAGGAAACCCACACAGACAAAGGGAGAATGTGCAAACTCCACACAGACAGTCGCCCGAGGGTAGAATTGAACCTTGGTCCCTGGCACTGTGAGGCAGCAGTGCTAACCACTGAGCGACTGTGCTGCCCTTTAAGTGCCAGTTGCATCACATTTTTGGAGGGTTTCTTGCCGCGAGGCCTTTTGGGTCTTTTACCATATCTTACCGAACTCACCTCATTAATTACCAATCCAACCCCTAGGGGGCTTCTTTTGCCCAATTCTAGCTCCATCTTACTATGTATGTGCCTACAACAACTTGCTATCAGGGATATCTCAAAATTGGCTGGCATTCGTGGCACTGGTGTCATCTTTAAAAGCCTGTTGTATAGTTGAATAAATGCGGTTAGTTGGAGCTGTCTTGCTCAGTTCCTTTCATTTGCCCCAGACAAGGCAAACAAGGGAAATTTGGCAGACATCAACCCGGAGATCCTGCTGGATTGAGTGTTGCAGAAGTGGAATATTCCCTTCCCCCAGGACCAGCAAAGGGAACTGTGACGCCAGCCTGCTCTAAGCTTGCCACCCGATGTCAGTGCAGACTCAGCCATCGAGGAGGATGTCCAGCAAAGTAGGAAGAAGGTCTCTCTGAATGCTCATACTCGCTCTATTTCTGTTACTGCACCCGCCAAAGTACATGCCGCACCATTGTTGCATGCAACATCTTTCTCACTGTCACCCACCCCAACTCCCGATGCCACCCTGCATGCCCTCCGCACTGCCTACTCACACACTCAGACACCTCCCCTCCCCTCCCCACCAACTCTAAAGGGAACGGCTGTGCTATTCACTTTCACCTCCTTTAATATCTTCCATTCTTTCACTTTGAGAAGAAAAGAATTCTCAAAAGGACAGAAAGAATGAAGATAGGTGATGGGCTGCCCAGCATATGGTGCTTCACCTCGATTATGAAGAGCATCCTGACTCTGAATGTCCTGAACGGTGGGCTGACAGTGTTCAAAGCCCTGGACTGGTTTCAGAGGGTCTGATGCCAGGAACCCCTGAGCAAAGGTTCGCTCTTCACTTGGCTGGGGAACGTTGACAACTATGACTAGCTTCCTGGCTGTGTGTCTGTGCTAAATGGCACTGCAACACTGCAGTACTGTGAACCTGACACCTCTGACTGAGGGAGCAAAGAGCAAAACAGCAAGGCAGCACTGCTGTGTGAGCACAATGACAGCAAGTGAACAGCCCAGAGATGCAGCCGGGTGCGGTCCATGAGCTGACTACATTTTCCTCAGCACACAGTCTCCGTACACCATGCATTGCAATGTTAATGCCTGAGGTGCAGCATTGAGCTTGGAATAAGCCAACCAGAGATGTGACATGAGGTTCTTAGAGGGTGGCACATGTTGGATGCCCATGTCCATGCTTGTAGGGTGCATGTGGCCACTACCCATGGAGTATGTCCAAAGATGTTTGTCCCCAGTGTGCAATATGGAAATCCTTTGGAGCAAACAGTGAGCTGAATTCACCAGGTACCCGCCCTGACTTCCATGTCAAGATTTCTCAATGTTCACTTAGTTTAGTATGTTTGATAAGATAGGAAGCTGACTATTAATGAGGCAAGTTGTGCTATTAATGTTTAATGAACAATAATTCCTCTTAATTGCCGTCACTGCTGTCTAATAAGAAACTTGCATGTATCTCAGCAAATGCATAAAAGATGCAGTGAGTTGCTTCTGATATTGAGATAATCCTCACCAGACTTCTCATATGATTCTGCTACAAATCCTATCAAAACCCATATCGTTCAGACCTCTACAATATTGCACCCATGATCTTGAGGCTCTACTGATGTGTACACGATGCTGAAGCTTTGCTCTATGCTTTTGACTGGTTTGTCCAGCTAAATTACTTCATTGTAACACATCTATTCTGTAACATTTATGCTGTCAGTAACAGTGTTATCAGTAATGGAGAAAGCAAGATTTATCTCATCATCACCAGTCAGCACAGCACAAGATCATGTTGATATTTTTACTGCTAACAGCTAGCCATGTCTGAGGTATATTTATGACAGCGTGGTAGCATTCTCCAGTCACTGTTGTCTTCTCCTCCTCTACAAACAATCAATATCAAACCGGTCTCATTGCATTTCTACAAAGCTTCCAGGATCTTTACACTATTTATAGAATAAAGCATTTTGTTTACAAAGAATATCCACTCTGTCCTCACTCCTGTACCTTGTGATATGAATCTCTCTGTCCTACCTCTCTCTGCCAAACAGGGTTGATGGTGTTAAAAGCAATCCCAGTGCGTTTCTCTTGCCCATGGTGTGGTAAAACAGGGAAGATGCTGTGTTTTCCTGGCTGGATGGAAATCTTCAGGTAAGGATCGGGATTAAAGAACATCCCTTTCTTCAGGCCAACAGCTTGAAAACCTAATCAAGACAAAGAAGACGACTAATATAAATGTATATTAAATTATAAACTCATGTCAACTGTCTAGGAAACAGCAGAATTTTACATTTAAATCAATTACTTTATTCCACGGAGAAAGGCCTTCAGCTATGAAATTCCAAACTATTGAAACCTGAGGAAAAATCTATCTTCACATGCAACAACATTCACAAATTAACATTACCTGAGAACTGAAAATAATATAGTTTGGAAACATGAATGGCATTTAGATTTATTGATCCACTTACTATTCGTAATATTTTCAAGTTTTACAACAGCGGATTAAGTTTTAAAAACCGTCGCCTTGGTGAAGAAGTATTTGACGAGCCATTTTTCTTGTGAGTACAAACACATGATAGTTTGGCTTAAGACCAGAACATACTACCGCAACACATGCCGTTAATTGTTTCATACAACGAGAGTATAGGGGGTGCTGTCTCATAACCTGGGGCTGCCATGTTGGATTTTGTCAGATTTTGGCCCTTGAGCAGTTTGAGCTGAGTTTGGGTGGGGTAATGGGTCTCATGGAATGTGTCGGAATAGACCGGAGCACGAAAGCATCTAATTTTCCAGAACCTCTGCTTCTCACACAGCCAGTTCCAACATTTTATATTTATATTACGGGAGAGTCTCCTGAAAAGGGACAAACCAAAACTGCATTCATTAATCTGATTAAATTCATATCAACTCATATTAGGAAATGACCAAGAACAGCTAATGTATAATCCCAAATTGGTCATTAGTGACTGTTTCCGTGAATCCTTACAGCTGGAAACACACTGCCTTATGCGTTATACATTTTTACTCTGCATAAATAATTTCATTGTTAAAAACTCAACAGAGAACCGTAGGTAAATCTTCTCTCTTTCCTAAATGTTCAGGTACCGCTGAAATCAGGGCAGAAAACAAATAGAATTGAAAATAACAGCAGGAGCCCAATGTGCTGAATCCTTCACCCCATTCTGAGCCCTGGCAGCTTTTACTGAGGCGGGTTTAGAACAAGTGGAACTACCTAGCCCCATGAAGCAGGTAAACAGTTAGGCTTGATGGAATATTGCTTGATAAAGTACTGAACTTGGAAATTGGGTGAGTGAGGTAAATCAGTATAGTGAGGGAGAGGTATTATTCTAATCTTTTACAGTAAAACCAGTGCTCTGATAGACAGAGTGAGACACAATGATACCAGAGAGTTGAGGTTATAGAGTCATAGAATAACACAGCATGGAAACAGGCCCTTTGGCCCAAACTGGTCCATGCTGACTATGGTGCCCACTCAGCTAGTTCCAATTGCCTGCATTTGGTCCATATTCCTCTTAAACCCTTCCCATCCATGTACCTATCAAAATGCTTTTTAAATCTTGCTATTGTACCTGCCTCGACCACTTTCTCCAGCAGCCCATTCCACACACACACCACTGTCTCTGTGAAGAAATTGCCCCTCAGGTCCTTCTTTATTCTATTCCCTCTCACCTTAAACCTATGTCCTCTCATTTACAATTCCCCATCGTTGGGAAAAAGACAATATGCATTCATCCTATCTATGCCCCTCATGATTTTATACACCTCAATAAGTTTACCCCTACATTCCAAAGAATAAAGTCCTATCTTGGCCAACCTCTCCCTATAACTCATGCCTATTAGTCCTGGCAACATCCTTGTAAATTTTCTTTGCACACTTTCCAGTTTAACCGTGTCTTCCCGAGAACAGGATGACCAAAACTGTACACAATACTCCATGTGAGGCCTCACCAACAACTTATAAAACTATAACATAACGTCCCAACCCCTACACTCAATGCCTCAACCGATGAAGGCCAGCATGCTAAATGCCTTCTTCACCACCCTGTCCACTGTGACGTCACTTTCAACGGACTATGTACTTGTACTCCTAGGTCCCTCTGTTCCACAATACTCCTCAGGACCTTACCATTTACTGTACAATTCCTGCCTTGGTTTGACTTTCCAAAGTGCAAAATCTCACACTTCTCTATATCGAATTGCATTTGCCAATCCTCAGCCCACTTTCCTGTCTGATCAAGATCCCTTTGTAATTTTTTATAACCTTCCTTGCCATTAAAGATGCCTCCTAATTTTGTGTCATCTGCAAACTTACTAATCATGCCTTGTATATTCACATCCAAATCATTTATCTAAATAACAAATAACAAAGGTCCCACCACTGACCCCTGTAGCACACCACCAGTCACAGGCCTCCAGTCCAAGAAACACCCATCACCTATCACCCTTTGCTTCTTCCCATTGAGCCAATTTTGAATCCGATTAGCTAGGTCTCCCTGGATCCCATGCAACCTAACATTCATGACCAGCCTGTCATGCAGGACCTTGCCAAAGGCCTTACTGAAGTCCATAGCGGTAACATCCACTGCCCTACCCTCATCTATCCTCTAGTGACATTAATTAGCTGAGCAGGAAGGTGACTAGTTGGTCAATTTTAAAGGTTTCTTTCTGTCTAAACTGGGGCAGCTTTTAAAGTTGTACCCAGGAGATTATAAGTTTATAGCTCAATTAGTTAACCTTCGCAATATTCAAATTTACACATTATCATCAAGTGGCAATTCTGGAGTTGAAACCCTAATTAGTTTCTCCAAGTATAATAAAGATGGCAAGCCAGGTGATAGGTCACAGCTGTGGCATGTGAGAGCTAGCGTCTGACAGTGTGACCCACAGTCACCACATGTGCAGTAAGTGTCTACATAATCTCTCCTTGTAACCTCTACAAGCTGCAGGTCTGTTTTATTTTTCGGAACGAAACCTCTTAATGAAATTCATAGAACATAAAACATAGAACATTACGGTGCAGTGCAGGCCCTTTGGCCCTCGGTGTTGCACCGACTTGTGAAACCGATCTGAAGCCCATCTAACCTACGCTATTCCATTATCATCCATATGTTTATCCAATGACCATTTAAATGCCCTTAAAGTTGGCGAGTCTACTACTGTTGCAGGCAGGGCATTCCACGCCCTTACTGCTCTCTGAGTAAAGAACCTACCTCTGACATCTGTCCTATATCTATCACCCCTCAATTTAAAGCTATGTCCCCTCGTGTTAGCCATCACCATCCGAGGAAAAAGGCTGTAACTGTCCACCCTATCTAATCCTCTGATCATCTTGTATGTCTCTATTAAGTCACCTCTTAACCTTCTTCTCTCTAACGAAAACAGCCTCAAGTCCCTCAGCCTTTCCACATAAGACCTTCCCTCCATACCAGGCAACATCCTGGTAAATCTCCTCCCCACCCTTTCCAATGCTTCCACATTCTTCCTATGATGCGGCGACCAGAACTGTACGCAATACTCCAAGTGCGGCCGCACCAGAGTTTTGTACAGCTGCAACATGACCTCACGGCTCCGAAACTCAATCCCTTTACCAATAAAACCTAACACACTGTACGCCTTCTTAACAACCCTATCAACCTGGGTGGCAACTTTCAGGGATCTATGCACATGGACACTGAGATCTCTCTGCTCGTCCACACTACCAAGAATCTTACCATTAGCCCAGTTCTCTGTATTCCTGTTACTCCTTCCAAAGTGAATCACCTCACATTTTTGCGCATTAAACTCCATTTGCCACCTCTGAGCCCAGCTCTGCAGCTTATCTATGTCCCTCTGTAACCTGCAACATCCTTCCGCACTATCCACAACTCCACCAACTTTAGTGTCATCCGCAAATTTACTAACCCATCCTTCTACGTCCTCGTCCAGGTCATTTACAAAAATTACAAACAGCAGTGGCCCCAAAACAGATCCTTGCGGTACACCACTAGTAACTGAACTCCAGGATGAACATTTCCCATCAACCACCACCCTCTGTCTCCTTCCAGCTAGCCAATTTCTGATCCAAACCGCTAAATCACCCTCAATCCCATGCCTCCATATTTTCTGCAGTGGCCTACCGTGGGGAACCTTATCAAACACTTTACTGAAATCCATATACACCACATCAACCGCTTTACCTTCATCCACCTGTTTGCTCACCTTCTCAAAGAACTCAATAAATTTTGTGAGGCACGGCCTATCCTTCACAAAACCGTGTTGACTATCCCTAATCAAATAATTCCTTTCTAGATGATTATAAATCCTATCTCTTATAATCCTTTCCAACACAACCAATGTAAGGCTCACTGGTCTATAATTACCAGCGTTGTCTCTACTCCCCCTCTTGAACAAGGGGACAACATTTGCTATCCTCCAGTCTTCTGGCACTATTCCTGTAGACAATGACGACATAAAGATCAAAGCCAAAGGCTCTGCAATCTCATCCCTAGCTTCCCAGAGAATTCTAGGATAAATCCCATCCAGCCCAGGGGACTTATCTATTTTCACACTTTCCAGAATGGCTAACACCTCCTCCTTATGAACCTCAATCCTGTCCAGTCTAATAGCCTGTATCTCAGTATTCTCCTCGACAACATTGTCTTTTTCCTGTGTGAATACTGACGAAAAATATTCATTTAGCGCCTCTCCTATCTCTTCGGACTCCATGCACAACTTCCCACTACTGTCTTTGACTGGCCCTAATCTTACTCTAGTCATTTTTTTATTCCTGACATACCTATAGAAAGCTTTAGGGTTTTCCTTGATCCTACCCGCCAAAGACTTCTCATGTCCCCTCCTGGCTATTCCTAGCTCTCTCTTAAGGTCCTTCCTGGCTAACTTGTAACTCTCAAGCGCCCTAACTGAGCCTTCACGCCTCATCTTTACATAAGCTTCCTTCTTCCTCTTGACAAGAGATTCAACTTCTTTAGCAAACCATGGCTCCCTCGCTCGACCACTTCCTCCCTGCCTTACAGGTACATACTTATCAAGGACACGCAGTAGCTGTTCCTTGAACAAGCTCCACATTTCAATTGTGCCCAGCCCTTGCAGTTTCCTTCCCCATCCTATGCCTCCTAAATCTTGCCTAATCGCCTCATAAAATCCTTTCCCCCAGCTATAACTCTTACCCTGCGGTATATACTTTTCCCTTTCCATCGCTAAAGTAAACGTAACCGAATTGTGGTCACTATCACTAACGTGCTCACCTACCTCCAAATCTAACACCTGGCCTGGTTCATTACCCAGTACCAAATCCAAAGTTGCCTCGCCTCTTGTTGGCCTATCTACATACTGTGTCAGGAAACCCTCCTGCACATATTGGACAAAAACTGACCCATCTAAAGTACTCGAACTATAGCGTTTCCAGTCAATATTTGGAAAGTTAAAGACCCCACAAAAACTACCCTGTTACTTTTGCTCCTATCCAGAATCAACTTTGCAATCCTTTCCACTACATCTCTGGAACTTTTCGGAGGCCTATAGAAAACTCCCAACAGGTTGACCTCTCCTTTCCTGTTTCTAACCTCAGCCCATACTACCTCAGTAGACGAGTCCTCATCAAATGTCCTTTCTACCACCGTAATACTGTTCTTGACTAACAATGCCACACCTCCCCCTCTTTTACCACCTTCCCTGATCTTACTGAAACATTTAAACCCCGGAACCTGCAACAACCATTCCTGTCCCTGGTCTATCCATGTCTCCAAAATGGCCACAACATCGAAGTCCCTGGTACCAACCCATGCTACAAGTTCACCCACCTTATTCCGGATGCTCCTGGCGTTGAAGTAGACACACTTCAAACCACCTTCCTGCCTGTCGGTACACTCCTGCGACCTTGAAACTTTATTCATGACCTCACTACTCTCAACCTCCTGTTCACTGGAGCTACAATTCAGGTTCCCATCCCCCTGCTGAATTAGTTTAAACCCTCCCGAAGAGCATTAGCAAACGTCCCCCCAAGAATATTGGTACCCCTCTGGTTCAGGTGTAGACCATCCCATTTGTACAGGTCCCACCTACCCCAGAATGAGCCCCAATTATCCAGGTATCTGAATCCCTCCCTCCTGCACCATCCCTGTAGCCACGTGTTCAACTGCTTTCTCTCCCTATTCCTCGCCTTGCTAGCACGTGGCACAGGTAACAAACCAGAGATAACAACTCTGCTTGTTCTAGCTCTAAGCTTCCACCCTAGCTCCTTGAATTGAATTTCTGCCTTACTCAATCTGCCTTTGACCCACAATCAGTGATCCTGCCTTCAGTTACCTCAGTCTCGTGCTCCCTCTTCCTTCCAAGTCCCTGTTATAGCCAATCCCTTTGATGAATAATGAGTCACTCCTCCAAAGATGTTCCTGCTTTAGTTTCGTGCCATTTTTTATTATGTGTAAGTGAAATGTTACATGATGTTATTCTATGTTAAAGGCGCTATATAGATACAAGTTGTGTTTATTGGATGAACTAAAATTACCTGAATGGCTTCAGCATCTAGAATTAATTTGTGATCTGGTGATTAATTAGGTGGATGGTGTTATGGTAATGGAAAAGCAGAGTATTAATGAGAGAATTTCAAGTTCTATTCCAACACAGGAATATTTGATCAAAACCTAAATTCGGATTATAACAAGAGGTTCTGAAATTTCCAGAATTTTCCACATTTTCTTTCTTAACTGTGGTAGTAGCTCTGGGGAAATGTCAGAATCTGCTATTTATGCCATCTTATCTGGATGTTTCGCTGAAGATATGGCATGAGATTGGAAGAACTCAGCTTCAATTTTACCCCAAGAACTTCATCGAAGATCAGATGTCTATTATTCTGCCACTCTCTAAATTAAATTTGCACATTGATGTCAAACTACAACAGTTCTGAACCATCAAAAAAAAACTTTTCCCTTAGCATCATCATTCCAAAAAAATTCACAGTTTACCACAAGATAAATTTCTTCATCTTCCAACTTATACTAACCAGAAACTGTAGTGGAATCAGGAAAATACTGAGAAAAGGTAAACTTGAATACTGAGCTTAATACACAATTTTACTGGAGTAGTGTATTCAGTTCTGGGTGCTGCACTTTCAGAAGGATATTGAGACAGACTGGATGTAGTTTACATCGGCTAGAACTCAATGGAAGGAAAGTAGAAGCTGGTTCAATCATGGTTTTCAAAAGAGAATTAAATGATTGTTTGAAGATGGAATCTTTGCAGGGCAATGGCAAAAGAGGAGAATGGCACTGGGTGGGGGAAGGAGAGACAGAAAGCCTCAGGGTGGACTCTTTCCAACCTTTTAACTTTGAAATAAAAAAAATCCGTCAGCAACAGGGTAATCATAATGGAGAGGAAATTCCACCTTCTAGGGGCTGCCTGTACCTGCAACTGAGACTAAGCAGATAGGGAGGACTTCAAAGCATGTAGGAGCACGAGTGAAATGGTTTAAGGATTATAATTTTTTTTAAACACAGCTACTTTGCAGGAACAAATAAAACTATACAAGTGGTATTTCCCTATGTATAATCAATTATAGTCTATTCTGAGCAACGTCTTTATGAAGCTTGGTTCAAACAGAAAACTTCACATAAACAATCATTATTTTTGATATTGAAAATATAGATATGGATGCACGTTAAAAGACAACTGTACCTGACAGTGTAAAACTGATCAGTCTTCGACTTCCCTGACCTTGAACAGCATCTTCACTGGGAATGGTTTTAAAAACCTGATCAGTAGGAAAAATATTAAAGATCAATCATGAGATTCTTTCTCAAGGAACGCAAGACATGAAAGTACAATTAAATCAAATAATAATCTATTAAAATAATCAGATAAACAGATAGAAACCAGGGAAAGAAAACATTTATGTATCCCATTAGGAAAGTGTTGATAACGCACTATATTTTAAATCCTGCCAATCTAATGGAGAGAATTCTGCCAATAAGTTCAAAGACATGACAAAGGCATTGAAATTTTTGGCAACAAATATTTAAACAGAAACAATACAAACATTGATCAGAGTATGCAAAGGTCTGTTTAGCTGAAGACATGTAATTTAATGTTTTCATGTATTTATTTCAGTGCTCAAAGGACATGACAGGTTCAAGCATGTAACTAACTCCACAGGATTACATTTATTTTTACTGAAATTGATAAAATGGGATAAAGGGAAAATGCAATTATAGAAATTATAGAAGAGGTGGAAATAAACAAGCTTTTCTTGGTGAAGAGGGAGAAATTCACTGTCAGATAAGCATCTATTTCAGCAATGGAACAAAAAAAAACCATTTGACTCTTCGTCAGGATCCTAAAACACAGAGAATTTTTGTTTATTCACTCATGACACATGGGCATCGCTGGCTGGCCAGCATTTATGCCCATTCCTTGAACCAAGTGGTTTTCTAGGCCACTTCAGAGGGCAGTTGAAAGTCAACCACATTGCTTCAAAGTCTGGAGTCATATGGAGGCTAGACTAGGCGAGGATGGCAGATTTCCTTTTGTGAAGGACATTAGTGAGCCAGATGGGTTTTCCTGACAATTGGCAATGATTTCATGGTCATCTGCAGATTGTTAATCCCGGATTTTTTTCCAAATTGAATTCAAATTGAAACCCTGGTCCCCAGAACATTAGTTCTGAATTAATACACTAGCAATAATACCATTAGGCCATCGCCTCCCCTCATATTCAATACAATTCAATACCATTGGTACAGTCTGCAGGAACAGAAATATTTGGGGCTGATTCTACACAAATCTTTGCAGGTTACAGGACAAGTTGAGAAGATGTTAAGAGAAAGGTTTGTCATATCCTCAGCTTTATTAGCAGAAAGGTAAGAGAAAAAAGCAAGGAAATTATATTTTATAAAATATATTGGTTTGACCTTGTTGTGTCACGTTCAGCATGTCTATATACTTGTAAAAGACAAATTGGCAATATCATAATTGTATTGTTGTACATGACCTGAGGGTCAATATGTTTCATATCCATTTTACCTTGGGTCACTGGAAGTATGCTACTGTGTAGTAACGTAATGGTATAAGATTAGCCCAGACACGCTTGTGCATGAGAAATGTAATGTTTATACATAATAATTAGTTGTGACAAATGCCTGTTGGATTCTTCAACATCACAACATCCATAGCCAGTTTCCTATGTTACAGAAGATAACAGAAGCATTGCCACATCAGGTTGGAGGCAAATGCGTAGCAGATCTCATTGAAGCAGTGGGTGCTTCAGAAGGATGTTGAGACGTTGACTGGGTGCAGTTCAGATCGACTAGAACTCAATGAAAGGAGAGGGAAAGAAGATTCAATTGTAATTTTCAAAAAAGGAAATTGGTTGAAGGTGGAAATTTTGCAGAATTATGGCAAAAGAGGAGAATGACAATGGGGGGTGTGGTGGAAGAGACAGAATAACTTCAGGATGGACTCTCTCCAACTATTTAACTTTGATTTTTAAAAAATCCCCTCAGCAACTAGGGAATCACAGTGAAGAGGAAATTCTTCCTTCAAGGAGCTGCCTGTACTGCAGCTGAGACTGGGCAGATAGGCCAGACCTCAAAGCTTGTCAGGAGCACTAGCTAAATGGCTTCTTTCTGTGCTGTATTGTTCAATAATTCTATGATGGTTGAAAGGACATTACAGTCACACTGAGACAGACTGTAAATGTACATCTGTCACACTGGTGTCTTTATCTGAACGTATAATTGTAACATTCTGTTACATATATAGGCTCTTTATCACAAAAGGACACCATGCCAGGATTCATTGGTAGTGTTCGAAGGCATGAATGCAGGATTTCCATAGAAGTGTATATTTAGTGTTCGTTTAAAGCAAACAGACTGTTCCTTAAAAAGTACAAAAGGTAAGAGTTCTCGGCTCTTGAGCCACATTTGATGACATGGATTTGGGCCAGAGTAGGCAGAATTCCTTCTGCACTCATTATTATTACCGAGGTGGGTATCTCCACTGAATGACTGACTCAATGAGGCAAACCCATCCACTTTCTGAGCAGGCCAATCATAGGCCTATTTAAACTGACAATGCACTTCAAAGCCATGTTGCATTTTTCACTGCAAGATTGCACTCTGAAACAGCTGTAGAAGAAAGTGCAGAATGATGAGTTGCTACCAATCCCCCAGGTTCTGTGTGAGCTCCCTGGAGATCTTATGAGGGAAGTCTGAGTGGGGAAGGCATTTTCCTTTCCAGGTCGTGGGAAAGGATCCTAAAATATCAATCTCACCCAAGATGGAGAGAAGTCTGGAGATTGTCAGCTTCATAAACAACTAGAGCTAGATGCAACAGGGATACACCTAAATTACCTCACAAAACTAACAATTCTTCACTGCTTCATATCTGTCCACAACACATAACAATATAGCCTCCTATAGCCTCCTCCCCACCACTCTCAACATTTCTCCCCTCTACAATATACTTTGTTATAAACATCATGAGCCCCCACTAAGCTAGAACAGATTCCTCTGAAGCTGATAGAATAAGAGATGCTGAGGCTGAAGCTTCATTGTATTTGGATATCTTACAGAACCTATGAAAATACCCACTATATCAAGCTGCACTGTGATACCTGTCATCAGCCTTTGTGCAACCCATTAGTATCATCCTAATGCTTGGCATATTATCTTCACTCTAAGTCTTTCCACAGGGACTGCAGGTGACAGAAACCACACATCTCAGACAAGGCAAATCCTCCTGAGGATGGACACTTATTGAATCACTCCCAGCCACCAGCACAGAAACTGTTGTCCAAGATCGAGCCCATGGTTATGGTTAGCATAGTTAGAGGATTAGAAACTAATAGAAGAATGGGGATTGAAACAGGATGGCAACCTGTAACTATCGGTGTACCACAAGGGATCAGTTCTTTGGCCGCAATAATTTACAATTTATAATCATGTCTTGGATGCGGGACGGCAATGTCATACCAACAAGTTTGTGAATGACACAAAAGTAGGTGGGAAGGCAAATGGTGAGGATAACACAAAGAGTATGCTGAAAGATGTAGACAGGTTAAATTAATGGGCAAAAACTGGGCAGATGGAACATAAAGTTGAGAAACATGAGGTTACACACTTTGGCAGGAGAAATAGAGGAGCTGAACATCATCTAAATGGAGAAAGACTGCAGAAATCTGCAAAAGAGAGATTTGGGCATCCTCATTTATAAATCACCCAAAGTAAGCATAAAAGATTGGTGGATAATAGGGAAGGCAAATGGAATGTAGGTCTGTATTTCAAAGAAAATGGAGTATTAGAATCGGGAAGCCTTGCTAAAACTATACAAAGCATCAGACTGACCAAACCTGGAATACTATGAACTGTTTTAGTCCCTTATTGAAGGAAAGATATCATGGCATTGGAGTCAAAGAATGCTTTTATGAGGAGAGATCGAGTAGGTTGAGCCTGTACTTATTGGAATTTATAAGAATGAGGTGATTTTTTTAATTCATTAAGGGGATGAGGGTGTTGCTGACCAGGCAGCATTTATTGCCCAACTCTAATAGCCCAGAAGGCAGTTACGAGTCAACTACATTGCTGTGGGTCTAGAGTCACATGTAGGCCAGGTCAGGTAAGGATGGCAGTTTCCTTCTCTAAAGGACATTAGTGAACCAGATGGTTCTTTTTCCCGACAATCAGCAATGGATTCATGGTCATCATTAGATTCTTAATTCCAGATATTTTTATTGAATTCAAATTCCACAGTTTGCCATGCTAGGATTCAAACCGGGTCTCCAGAATGTTATCTGGGTCTCTGGATGATGGTCCAGCAATAATGCCACTTGGCCATTGCCTCCCCTTGTTAAAACATACAAGATTCTTTGGGGATGTAACAGGATAGATGTGGAGAGTTTATTTCTCCTTGTGAGAGAGTTTAGTGACAGAGGGAAAAATCTCAGAGTATGAGATTACCCAGTTAGGACAATGATGAGGATCGTTTTTTTCTCTCAGAGGGTAGTGAAACTATGTAACTCTTTATTGCAGAGAGCTGTCAAGGCTGGGTCACTAAATATATCTGATACTTAGACAGACAGATTTTTAATCAGTAAAGGATTCAAAGGTTATGAGAAAAAGCTGGGAAAGTGGAGTTGTGGATTATAAAATCAACCATGATCTCATTAGCAGAGCAGACTTGATAGGCTGAATGGCCTACTTCTGTTCCAATGTCGTATGTCTTATAATTGATTGTATAGTCTTAATTTCTCTTTGTGTTGACCTGATGGCAGTAGATAAAGAATCCTTGATTCTTGATCTTTGGTCCTTTCATGCATTCAAATCTCATGTTATAGCAGCATGGCTGCAAGTCTGGAGGAATTGTGTCCAGTCTGTGTGGCATCATCTCTACATGGCACCAGCATTCTGCAATCTACCTTAGAAAAGATGTCCATCTACAAGGTGGGTGCAGCAGGTTCTCACAACATAAATCAATGCTCATAAACTTTGCAACTTTGATAGATGCCTTAAATCAAAATGATTGGGTTTCTTTCTCCTTTTGTAATGAGTAGTATTTGCTCATGTCCTGAGTGTACAGATAATCCTTTAAACAGTGACATTTTTCTATGTACAGTAATATTTTTGTTGTTTCATAGCTAATGTCTCTCCACATAATGCTACAGTTCCTATAGCAGTGGGCACAAATTAACTTAATCTTTCCTGAATCAGTTCTAATGTCATTGTTCAGCTCAGCTCACGCAAGTATTTCAGGAAATACAATAAACTGATCAATACAAGGGAGCAAAACTGAACTAAGGGAAAACTGCCAGTTAGCTCGTCCTACAAATTACATTATTGTGTATCAATCTGTGGGGGAAATCACATTTTTGCTATTTTAACAACAAGGAGAAAAGGTGATTAAAGATTGTTATATTGATTTAAGATATCAACTAATTGCAGTGGTACATAATTGTGGCTATTATTTTACTATTGTTTGCGCTCTGCTTGTGACATATAAAATGTAGAGCATGTATTTGTTCCCTTATTGATAGGGAATATTACCCTTACCACAGCAGAAAATCCAATTCTGGCCAACTCTGAAATTAACCGAGCCGTGCATGTTAAAAGCTAATTTAGTTAGATCATTGTATAACACTGAATATTATCATGGCCATATTTAGAGACTGCAATAAATGCATTCTGTTGATTTGTAGCACACTTTTTCCAGAAAGGGGAGAAGAGGAAGAAAGTGCAAGTCCAGTGTATAAATGCTGTCACCATCAACCGCTAAGGGCAGCAAATTTTCATGTATAGTAGAATGCAGAGATCAAATCTCATTTCATTTCTCCCCTGCTGATGGTTGCTCAACCTGTAAGAGATAATGTTATCCATTGTCATATTCATTGGTTTATTTCATCTGTTTTGATTATATTAGTCTAGTAAGTGACTCTTATACACTTGCTCGAATATTTAAGTTTGTCGGTGGAGCTAGTATTGGCTCGAGTCTGGCAGTGTTCTGGAAAGGGTCCGGGATCTATCAAAGACCATTTGTGTTGGAACATATGTAAGTTCTGAGATATTTTATATTTCTATAAATAAAGTATTTGGATTTATGGGTAGAGTCATTTCCGCACTGCCTTGAAATAAAAAAAACAGCAAAACAACAGATGCATATAGCCGGAAGCAACTATAGTTATTAGATTTTTATCTTCCTCCCTTTGCCTGGTTCTGAGTAGTAACAAAAGACCTAATATCAACATGTTTTGACATAGAAAATCATATTACAACAGCCAGCAGTATTGCCACTGATGTTCAGTTATGACAAAATCGAGCTCATATACAATTCAGAATGAGAGGAACTGTACCTTTTGTCCCCAGAAGGAGATTGAATATGGAAGCCATTGCCACATGAGACTTATCAATGAACATTTGATCCCACACTCTGAGAATACCAGTGTGACAGTGAATAAAATTGTGATAATGCAGACATTGCATGTTTAGTTAAGGAAAGGGAGTTGATCCAGAGTTTAAAAAAAAGAGGAGGATAACGTAGCATCAGAAAGAGCTGCACAGCACATCTCAATTTTGGAGATAAAGTATTTCAACAACTTTCCACATAATGAGTGAGAGTGGGGTGGATAAGAAAGAAGGAAAGGCGACTTTATAAAGTGGATTGGTAAGGAATTTAGCCTGGCCAATCCAGCTAACCTGCACATCTTTGGACTGTGGGGAGAAAAAACACCAGAGCACCTGGAAGAAACCCACACAAACAGAGGGAAAACATGCAAATTTCACACAGTCACCCAGGGCTGGAATCAAACCCAGCTCCCTAACACTGTGAGACAGCATTACTAACCACTGTGCCACTGTGCAAGCTACAGTTTCTTTTTCTATTTTAGCATCAGAGAAGTATGTTCTCAAATGGGAGGGGAAGATTCCCATTCTTTATGAGTGTATCATGGAAGTGAATATTTAAAACTTGCTAAATCCTGAAGGCTAGACTAATTTGTGGAAATGTTTCCTCTACAGAAAGAATTAAGTCATCGATAGAATCCAGGGTGAAGAATAAAGCTATCGCTCATTAAGTGGCAGCAAGGGATTAAGTAGCTGTCTGTGCTAAAGCCCAGTATCACAGATGAAAGTGTTTACAAGCAGAATTAGATTTCCCCCTCATGAAAGAAACAGCTTTCCAATCAGCTGGAGTTTTGGTGCACTAACTGAAATTCAGCTTTCACTTAGACTGGATCGACCTAACCTGAACACAGAATAGAACAGCAGAAGTGTTCCGATAATCAATCTGCTGGAGAGAAACAGAGGGTGAAGTTAATTTTTAACTTTAACTGTTCAATAGAAATTGAGCAAGAGGGCAGTTAAATTTTCCAATTGACCTATTCCATTCCTGATGGGATGTGATTTGAAGATGTTGGTTTTTACAAGCCTGTGGGGTGCCTGTCTGAACCAGAGGGGAGGATCGGATACTTATAAAATTGGGATCCTATTATTGATTTCGTGTTGCAACGGTAATGCCTTGCATGTTCCTGTCTATTCTTTTACATGCCCCATTTTATCTCTCAACCTCCATGTAACACTTTGTCACTTGTGCAGGCCCGACGCAGCTCCTACCTGCTGTACCAGCGTCCAATCTTCCTCTGTACTCGAAATGCTTAACCATGGAATTTGTGAGAAACATATTGAGCTCATCAATGTAGAAGGCATATAAAGTCATGGAGTCTTAGAGATGTCCAGCATGGAAAGAGACCTTTCGGTCCAACTTGCCGATACTAACCAGACATTATAAATTAAAGTCCCATTTGCCAGCATTTGGCCCATATCCTCCTAAAACTTTCCTATTCATATACCCATCCAGATGCCTTTTAAATGCTGTAATTGTACCAGCCTCTACCACTTCCTCCAGCAGCTCATTCCATACATGCACCACCCTCTGCGTGAAAATGTTGGCCCCTAGGTCCATCTTAAATCTTTTCACTTTCAACTTAAACTTATGCTCTCTAGTTTTGGATTCCCCTACCCTGGGGAAAAGACTTTGGCTGTTCACCCTATCCATGCCCGACATGATTTTATAAACTTCTATAAGGTCACCCCTCAGCCTCCGATACTCCAGGGAAAATAGCCCCAGCCTATTCAGCCTTTTCCTGTAGCTCAATCCCTCCAACCCTGGCAACATCCTTGTAAGTCTTTTCTGAACCCTTTCAAGTTTCACAACATCTTTCCTATAGGAGGGAGACCAGAATAGAAAGCAGTATTCCAAAACTGGCCTAACAATGTCCTGTACAGCTGCAACATGATCTCACAACTCCTATACTCAATGCACTGACCAATACAGGCAAGTGTACCAAACACCTTCTTCATTATCCTGTCGACCTGTAAGAACCAGACAGACACTGGTCCAGGATGGGAGTAACTTACAGTGAAAGAGGGACAGGAACAATGAGAAATACAGTCAGCCAGAGCGGCAATGAAGAAAATTAATATTCGACAAGTTAGAAAAAGAGAAAAATCCATGAGAAGGTGAAGGAAGCAGTCAGAGGAAGACAAATGAACCATACTCAATATGCTGTAACTGATATAATACTCTGGACATATACTTTGACTCACTGTGAACAACACCAAGGAAATTGAACATGTTTATATGCATTCACAATCTGTCACACCAAACATTTTTTAAATGGAGCACATGTTGTACAAACATTCAATGTATCTTGACTCATTTAGAACATTTGGTAAGTGATTTATTTACTGTGCATATTTCTTAGCCACATAATGTAAATAAACAATGATCCCATGTAGAACTGCTGTGAATGGTAACTAAATGGTCATTTAAGACACAAAAGGATTAAATTGGATAGTCCCCAAGACTGGAAAGGTTGGCATGTAATGTCTGATTAATGCCTTGCTCAAAATAATGTAGGTAAATGCAAACTTAGCGCTGCTCTATTTTATGCTGATTATGGCATGCTTGCCAGTGTTGGATGCACTGCTGAGTGCTGCGTGCTTCATCAGGGACTCAATGTTTACAGGAAGTGAACGCAAAATATTAATCTGCACATCAGGTGTATTCCGGCTTCTGCAGGGGCTGGAATTGCTTAAAGATGAATTGACAACCAGAGAGCACGCCACTACAATTTTCAGATTTTGTGCCAAAGGTTCTGGTTCATGAGGTACACAGGAGGCGAGAGATTCCCTAAGAGGCCAGGAAGCCATCCAGACAAACACTGCGAAAGCAGTTGTAGTATTTCACTTTTGCTATCAATGCAAGCAGTCTAACACCAAGGATTTGGATACAGTACTTGAAGATGACCTACAAGGTCATGATCATGATCAGTGAATGTAACTTTGCATGCTGTATCCTGCCAACTGTACCATGAGCCACACAACCGGCTCCACTCATTTCAGTTCCTTCAGTTGTCTGCCAGCAATCTCTACCATCACAACTTGAACCTCAAGTTCAAAACTTTACTGTCTCACTCCTCACATCTAGCACAGTCACAAGCCACACATTCATTCCTCATAGCTTGGGCGAATTTTAGCTATTCAATAGTGGCAGGTATATCATCCAAATATATTACACTCTGTTTGCTGACACATTTCCCTCTCTCTTGCTGGATAAGGTGGTACACAGTAAAAGGCAGTAGCAGCTAACCGGTGGGTTTGCAGGGATGGCCGCACACACTTAGCTCCATGAAGATACATACAGATCCAGCCATGATGCAGCATTTGATTACTGATATCTCAGGTTCCATTACAGAAAAGGCACAAGTCAAATGGGCCCATTTCTGAAGAAGTGTCCCGACCCGAAACGTCAGCTTTCCTGCTCCTCTGATGCTGCCTGGCTTGCTGTGTTCCTCCAGCTCCACACTGTGTTATCTCAGACTCCAGCATCAGCAGTTCTTACTATCTCTAGAAGTCATTTAATGCCTTGGTATTGCAATGGAAACTCAAACTCAACTCATGTTATCTCTGCTTGATGTCAGCAGGTTCAGTACAACTATTATATATCTCACCTGATCCCAGGAAGGTTTCATTGGATTGGAAAACAGTTAATGTGACACCCCTGTTCAAAAAGGGAGGAAGACAAAGCAGGAAACCATAGGTCAGATGGCCTGGGATAATGCTGGAGTCTATTATTACGGAAGAAATAGCAGGGCAAATGGGAAAGATTAGTGCATTCAAACAGACCCAATATGGTTTTAGATAGGAGATAGAATCCCTACAGTGTGGAAACAGGCCCTTCAGACCAACAAGTCTACACCAAACCTCACAGCATCCCACCCAGACTCATCTCCCTATAACCCACACATCCCTGGACACTACAGGCAATTTAGCATGGCCAATCCACCTAACCTGCACATCTTTGGACTGTGGGAGGAAACCAGAGTACCCAGAGGAAACCCACACAGACACAGGGAGAACATGCAAACTCCACACAGACAGTTACCCGAGGGTGGAATCGAACCCAGGTCCCAGGCACTGTGAGGTAGCAGTGCTAACCAGTGTGCCACTGTGAAAGTGAACTTGTGTTGGACAGATTTTCTACAGAATATAACAATCAGAGTTGATGAAGGGAAATTGGTAGATGTAGTGTACTTGTATTTTCAGAAGGCATTAAATAAAGTGTCACATTAAAGGTCAATGTACAAGATAGTAGCTCGCTGCACTGGGGTTAATATGTTAGCATGAATTGAGGATTGGTTGATACAGAGAGAGAGAGAGAGAAAGAGAGTCAGGATTAAGGGGTCTTTTTCAGATTGAAAAGATATAACTCATGGAGTGCTATAGGATCAATCCTAGGGTCTCAATTATCTATAATGTATAATAATGACTTGGGTGAGGGTATAATGTATCATCAGCAAATCTAGATGCAAGCATGGGTGGAAGGGTATGTTGTGATGAGGATATAAAGAATCTGCAAGGGAATATTGATGGGTTGAATAAGTGAGGAAAAACTTGATTGATGGAGTTTTATATAGGAAAGCATGACGTCATACATTTTGGTAGAAAGAGCCAAAGGCAAATTATTATCTAAATGTAAAGAGGCTCGAAAAAAAAAGTACAGCCAGAGGATTTGGGTGTTCTTATGAGTAAAATACAAAATGTTAGTATTAAGTTGCAGCAAATAATTAAGATGACAATTGGATTTTCGACCTTTGTTACAAGGGGTTGGAGTTTAAAAATAAAGAAGTCTTGTTACAACTGTACAGGATAGTGGTAAGGTCGCACTTGGAGTACAGCTCTTGTCCCTGTATTTTAAAAAAAGGATATCCTGGTATTGGAGGAAGTTCAAAAGAGATTCACTAGGCTGATTCCTGGGATGAAGGGATTGATTTTAAAGAATAGCCAAAAAAGATAAGCCTTTATTCATTTGAGTTTAGAAGAATGAAGTTGAACTTATTGAAACATGTAAGTTTCTGAGGGAGCTTGGCAGGGTAAATGTTGAGAAAATATTTCAAAATGGGGTAAATCTCAAATTAGGTAATATAGTAACAGAATAAGGGGACCCTCACTTAAACCAGAGATGTGATGAATTTTTTTCTCCCATAGGGTACTGAATATTGGAGTTTTCCGCTCCTAAGTGTTTGGAGGCTAGTGCGCTGAAAGTATTTAAAGAGGATGTAGAAAGATTTTTGAAATATCAAGGAGTTGATAGTTATGCTGAGTCGGCATGAAAGAGGAGTTGAGACCTTGGTGCAGATCAGTGTTGAATGGCAGGACAGGTGTGAGGTGCCAAATGGCCTATTCCTGATCTTATTCCTTCTCTTCTGATGAAATCATGGTTGCGGATAATAGTGCTCAATGAAGTTTGTGGGCCGTCACAACAATCAGCACTCTGCTTCAATTGGCTATGAAGGTTATTGAAATGCTGCCTCATGCGAGTGGCATTGGTCTTGTGAAGTCTGCTGGTTCTCTCTCAAGATTAAACCATTCATGCCTACATCGTTGCTACTCCATCAACGGCCCGACCTGTGCATGTTAGCAAGCTGGCCCCAATTGCTATCACCCATACCAGTTTGGCGAATTTCAAAAGCTTAGGCTGCCAGAAGGTAAAGCAATTCTGGTACTGAGGGAATGCACAATGGTGATTAGTGAGTATTGAATGGAGTATTGATGGTTTGGTGAATAACGTTGTATTGGAATGACTATTTCCTGTGGTTTTTATATCAGGATTGTGGCCAAGAGAGTGCTGTGATGATCGTCATGGATGAATGCCAAGGTGTGGGCTGTTAGAAAATGGAGATTGAGGTTTTGTTCCAGTGAATCAGAGTTAAAGAATGCAGTCACGTGCAGCTGTCTCCTCATTTCCTCCACCTCAGAATCATGGAATCATTATGGTGCAGAAGGAGGCCATTTGGCCCTTCATGTCTGGCTCTCCAAATGAGCATCATGACTCCTGTGGCTTTGTCTTGCCTTTTCCCTATATGTTTACACATTGGATGATTAGACAGAACCAGTGCCCTCTTGAATGCCTCAATTCAACCTGTCTCCAACACACTTCCAGGCAGCACATTCCAGACCTGAGCTAGTATCTTCCTAGTCATTAAACAATATGGGTACTTGTGAGAAAATTGGGAAAAACAGGTGAGATCAGCCTTAATGAGATTCTTGACATCAAAAGCAAAACGTCCCACTCTCTCCTGTGAACTATTTAATGGTAAGACATGAATCTGCTGGTGAGTGTGAGAGGCCTATTTGCATCCAATTGCTTGTATTAACAACTCATTATTAGTTCATCTTGCCCCATGTAGCTGCAGTTTTCCCAATCTCCTACCTGCTGAGTAGAAATTAGACAACGACAATTCCTAACATGAATTTCAGGGTGGGTAGCTGACATCTCCAGCTTGCCATTTGCTCCTCTGGCCCTGCATCTTGGACAGGTCCCTAACATTGAAGGATACTTTCCACAGGTTGCAATGGACTGCAACCCTATCCATGGATGTTGGCATCATACATGAAGGAGCCATTCGTGACACACCTTCAACATACTCACAATGCAGTTCTCCAGTTCAAGGCTGTACTTTGATGTGCACCAGCACCTTTCATTGTATTGCTGCTGCCAGGACACTTTGAGCATGGGAACAGACACCCAGAGGCAGATACCTAGCTCATAGACTGAACCAGGATGCCTCTTGGGCCTTCTTGCTTGCTCTCTTAGTCAGTGTTCCCCTGGCTGTGCAGCTGCTCATAGGGTCTGTACATGTATGAATGCATTAACTTCTGGTTCCAGTAAATGTTGCCTCACGCAGACTTTAGAGGCCTGCGTAATGGCAGGAAAAATTAGAAGGAATGTAGCCCTTAACGCTCACTCACTTTACACCTACTTGGATACCAACAACATCTCTGCTTTGCCTTGCCTTTTTGCACATCACACCCTCAGCCATAGCTTAAAGGCTCACAGAAACTCTTTGCTGCCTTGCTGTTTAATGGATACACAAAGCCAGGTGGCTTGTCCTAGTTGTCGGCTGTGATCAGTTAAAGGGGTGGACATGTTGCTGTTTGGCACTGTGTTCTGCCAATCTCATACCTTCAACATGTGTACAGCAAATACACAGAATATGCTTGAACCCAATAGTCATGTCTCAAGGTCTAAGTGGAGTCATCCTCAGTCATTTCAAGGGAGACACTTTTCAGTCATGAGGTACACAGATAGCAAGTCAAGGGCAGAAAAGGAGTTAGTCGAGGGATTTGAGCACAATCAATCAGCTGCTTGGGGCTGTTGGGGTTAGAGGTTTTGTAATGGGAATGGACCAATACTAGTCTTGCAGATCCAGTGCAACCAGTCTTGGGAACCATGCTAAGTCAGTTGTGGAGCTGCATAGAGATCAGTCTGAGTGAGTCAGGGGGTGGACCACAATCAGTCCTGGTGGTTAGCTCAATGAAAGTCAAGGGGGATTATCAAAGCCTCTGCTGTTGGAGTGAAATTGAGGGAGTTTATTGTGGGGATAAGAGGCAGCATGCTGGGTTGCAGAAGGGACTCAGTATATAAATAGGTGAGGCAATAGTAAATTGGAGGATGTGGGATGGCTTTGAGACAGGGTGTCATTGATAGACAAAGTTCTAAGATGGCATGACACTAAAGATGGATAGCCTCTGTAATTTGGTTCTTAAATTCCAATAAATTTACAAATGTACACTTGCATTTCCAATGAAGTGTCAGCTGCACCATCAATATGCACTGAGAAACGTTTGTTTTTGGTTCCTGTCTCACTTTGTGCACAGTGTAAGTTAGCTCCTGACTGACAGCTTTTGATCAAGTGCATGGCTGGGCTCCAGAACTGGGAATCCCAGGTGTTCCCCATAGTGGTAAGTACTTGCACCAGTGGTGACAGGGATAATATAATAAGAAGCGCATCATAGAGGCATTGTGCATAGCTAATGAGGTGAGTTTCAGAAAATAGTGAGAGAAATGTGACTGGGCCTCACAGTGGGGCAATGGGGAGGTGATGGCCTGGTGGTATTATCACTGGACTGTTAATCCAGAGACGCAGATAATGTTCTGGGGACCAGGGTTCAAATCCCACCACAACAGACGTTGGAATTTGAATTCAATATAATATCTGAAATTAAAAATCTAATGATGCCCATGAATCCATTGTCAATTGTAGGGGAAAAACCCATCTGATTCACTGATGCCCTTCAGGGAACAAAACTGCCATCCTGACCTGGTCTGGCCTACATGTGACTCCAGACCCACAGCAATTACTCAATGACAATTAGGGATGGGCAATAAATGCTGCCTAGCCAATATCACCCTCATCTCATTAATGAATTTTAAAAAAAAAGAGATATCCACCATGAAACTGACACTTCTCTGATTTCCAGTAAAATTCAGCCCAATGCATGAAAAAGGTTTTTTTCGCAAATCACATTTTCTTTTGTAAATAATTTTAAATTTGTGCTCTCTTTTACAATTTAACGCATTTTGTTTTCCTATATACATTACTCCATCAAGGTTTTGTGAGCTGTTCTCAGATCTGCTCCTGGTCGTCTTCTCTCCAAGGATAAGGGTCCCAATCTCTTCTGATGACTGTCTTTATATAACTGTCCTCATTCCTGGAAACCTTTGTAAATCTCTTCTGCGTGCTTTTCAATGCATTGATATTCTTTCTATCCTGTGGTGCACAGAACTGTACACAATACTCCAGCTGAAGTCTTGTACAAGTTTAGCATGACCTCCCTGCTCTTGTACTCTATGCCCCGATTGATAAAGCCAAGAATGGTATATGCCTTATTAATTTCTCTCACTGCCTGCCCCGCTACCTTCACTGATCAATGCACATAAACTCCCAATCCACTGCTCCTGCATCCACTTGAGAATCTGATCATTTATTTTATATTGTCTCTCAATGTTCTTCCTACTGAAAATGCAGCACCTTATAGTTTCCTAAATTGAACCTCACCGGTCACCCACTTGCCCATTCAACCAACTTGTCAATATCTTTTTGGAGTTCCTTCTGAGATCACAATGCTTAAAGATTTGTATCATTTGCAAACATTAAAATTGCCTTCTGCACACCAAGGTGTGGAGATGGATGAACACAGCAGGCCAAGCAGCATCGTAGGGGCAGGAAAGCTTGACCGTTTCAGGCCGAGACCATCCATCAGAAATGGGGGAGGGGAAGAGGGTTCTGAAATAAATAGGGAGAGAGGGGGAGGTGGATAGAAGATGGATAGAGGAGAGGATAGGTGGAGAGGAGACAGACAAGTCAAAGAGGCAGGGATGGAGCCAGTAAAGGTGAGTGTAGGTGGGGAGGTAGGGAGGAGATAGGTCAGTCCAGGGAGGACGGACAGGTCAAGGGGGCAGGATGAGGTTAGTAGATAAGAGATGGGGGTGCGGCTTGAGGTGGGAAGAGGGGATAGGTGAGAGGAAGAACAGGTTAGGGAGGCGGGGACAAGCTGGGCTGGTTTTGGGATGTGGTTGGGGGAGGGGAGATTTTGAAGCTTGTGAAATCCACATTGATACCATTGGGCTGCAGGGTTCCCAAGCTGAATATGATTTGCTGTTCCTGCAGCCTTCGGGTGGCATCGTTGTGGCAATGCAGGAGGCCCAGGATGGACATGTCATCTGAGGAATGGGAGGGGGAGTTGAAATGGTTCGCGACTGGGAGGTGCAGTTGTTTGTTGCGAGCTGAATGCAGGTGTTCTGCAAAGCGGTCCCCAAGCCTCCGTTTGGTTTCCCCGATGTAGAGGAGGCCACAACGGGTACACCGGATGCAGTATACCACATTGGCAGATGTGTAGGTGAACATCTGCTTGATGTGGAAAGTCTTCTTGGGGCCCTGGATTGGGGTGAGGGAGGAGGTGTGGGGGCAGGTGTAGCACTTCCTGCGGTTGCAGGGAAAAGTGCCAGGTGTGGTGGGGCTGGAGGGGAGTGTGGAGCGGACAAGGGAGTCACGGAGAGAGTGGTCCCTCCAGAAAGCAGACAAGGGTGGGGAGAGAAAAATGTCTTTGGTGGTGGGGTCAGATTACAGATGGCGGAAGTGTCGGAGGAAGATGCGTTGGATCCGGAGGTTGGTGGGGTGGTACGTGAGGACGAGGGGTATTCTTTTTTGGTTGGTATTGCGGGGATGGGGTGTGAGGGATGAGTTGCGGGAAATGCGGGTGACACAGTCGAGGGCGTTCTCGACCACTGCGGGAGGGAAGTTGCGGTCCTCGAAGAATGAGGACATCTGAGATGTACAGAAGTGGAATGCCTCATCCTGGGAGCAGATGCGGCGGAGGCAAAGGAATTGGGAAAAGGGGATGGCATTTTTGCAGGAAGGTGTGTGG
>JAHRHZ010000013.1:55328813-55371519 GCA_024137785.1 Ginglymostoma cirratum
TACTGTGGACGTCCAGTCCCTATACACCTGTATTCCCCATGCAGATGGCCTAAAGGCCCTCCGCTTCTTCCTGCCCCACAGACCTGACCAATCCCCCTCCACTGACACCCTCATCCGCTTAGCCGAACTCGTCCTCACCCTCAACAACTTCTCTTTCAATTCCTCCCACTTCCTACAGACAAAGGGGGTGGCCATGTGTACCCGCATGGGCCCAAGCTATGCCTGCCTCTTTGTAGGTTACGTGGAACAATCCCTCTTCCGTACCTACACTGGCCCTAAACCCCACCTCTTCCTCCGTTACATTGATGACTGTATCGGTGCCGCCTCGTGCTCCCACGAGGAGCTCGAACAGTTCATCCACTTCACCAACACTTTCCACCCCAACCTGAAGTTCACCTGGACCATCTCGGATGCCTCTCTCTCCTTCCTGGACCTCTCTGTCTCCATCTCGGGTAACCACCTGGAAACCGATATCCATTTCAAGCCCACCGACTCCCACAGCTATCTAGAATACACCTCCTCCCGCCCACCTTCCTGCAAAAATGCCATCCCCTATTCCCAATTCCTTTGCCTCCGCCGCATCTGCTCCCAGGATGAGGCACTCCACTCCCGTACATCTCAGATGTCCTCATTCTTCAAGGACCGCAACCTCCCCCCCGCAGTGGTCGAGAACACCCTCGACCATGTCACCCGCATTTCCCACAACTCATCCCTCATGCCCCGTCCCCGCAATAACAACCAAAAAAGAATACCCCTCGTCCTCACATACCACCCCACCAACCTCCGGATCCAACGCATCATCCTCCGACACGTCCGCCATCTGCAATCCGACCCCACCACCGAAGACATTTTTCCCTCCCCACCCTTGTCTGCTTTCCGGAGGGACCACTCTCTCCGTGACTCCCTTGTCCGGTCCACACTCCCCACCAGCCCCACCACACCCGGCACTTTTCCCTGCAACTGCAGGAAGTGCTACACCTGCCCCCACACCTCCTCCCTCACCCCAATCCCAGGCCCCAAGAAGACTTTCCACATCAAGCAGATGTTCACCTGCACATCTCCCAATGTGGTATACTGCATCCGCTGTACCCGTTGTTGCCTCCCCTACATCGCGGAAACCAAACGGAGGTTTGGGGACCGCTTTGCAGAACACATGCGTTCAGTTCGCAACAAACAACTGCACCTCCCAGTCGCGAACCATTTCAACTCCCCCTCCCATTCCTCAGACAACATGTCCATCCTGGGCCTCCTGCAGTGCCACAATGATGCCACCCGAAGGCTGCAGGAACAGCAAATCATATTCAGCTTGGGAACCCTGCAGCCCTGTGGATTTCACAAGCTTCAAAATCTCATCTACCCCAACCACATCCCAAAACCAGCCCAGCTCGTCCCCGCCTCCCTAACCTGTTCTTCCTCTCACCTATCCCCTCCTCCCACCTCAAGCCACACCCCCATCTCCTATGCCCCAACCTCATCCTGCCCCCTTGACCTGTCCGTCCTCCCTGGACTGACCTATCTCCTCCCTACCTCCCCACCTACACTCACCTTTACTGGCTCCATCCCCGCCTCTTTGGCTTTTCTGCCTCCTCTCCACCTATCCTCGCCTCTATCCATCTTCTATCCGCCTCCCCCTCTCTCCCTATTTATTTCAGAACCCTCTTCCCCTCCCCCATTTCTGATGAAGGGTCTAGGCCCGAAACGTCAGGCTTTCCTGCTCCTACGATGCTGCTTGGCCTGCTGTGTTCATCCAGGTCCACACCTTGTTGTCTCGGATTCTCCAGCATCTGCAGTACATATTATCTCCTGCACACCAAACCTGGATCATTAACATAAGTCATGACAAACAAGGGTCATGATACTAACTCCTAGGGAACTCCACTATCAACTTTCCACCATTAAGGAGAATTCCTTAATGCATTCTCAAAGCTCATATATACACATCAACAGTGTTACCCGAGTTGAGTCATTTCTATTTCCTTTATTGTTTCAGGGAGCTCTAGATTTGTCTACCCTCCCTTTTCCTTTGACTGAATATACCTTCACTGTACCCAGACCATTTGATCTTTGAAAGTAACCTACTGTTCAGCTGCTTCTTTTGCTGCCAAGCTTTGTTCCTAGGCTATCTGGTTTGTCTCTGATTTTGCGCCATTGAAGTCTGCTCTCCCATATTTGATTAGTCTTACTCTGGCATGACTAACGTTATTTTCAACCATTATCCTGTCTTTATGGTACAAAATTCGCTATCCCCAAAGTGGTCCCCACTATCACTTGATCTACGTGACCTAACTCATTCCAAAGAGCTCGGTCTAGCAATACCTTCTTTCTTGTTGGGCTGAACACACACTGCTGTAGGAAATCCTCTTAAACACAATGTAGAAATGCCTGTCCCTTGCTGCGCCTTAAATTAGTTACACATATATAGAGAGGTACAGTGGTAAAGTCCTCCAATATTACCACTCAAAGCTGTTTACACTTCTCTGTAATTTCCTTGCAGGTTTGTTCCTCCATTTCCTTCCCATTAGTTGATGCTTCAATAGATTACATTAAGCAATGTGATTGTACCTTTCTTATTCTTTAATCTCCAGGGGATTAATTCTCTCCTATAAGCATCTGATATAGTTACTTGCTCCAGGACTGCAATGCTTTCCTTAACCAAAAATGCCAGTCCTCCTCTCTTTTGTTTTATTTCTTATCTTGGCTGAATACCTCAGGGAGGCTATGGCATAATGGGAATGTCAATGGACCTTGTAACTCAGAATCCCAGACTAATACAAAAACAAAGTTGCTGGAAAAGCTCAGCAGGTCTGGCAGCATCTGTGAAGGACAAAGCAGGGGTAACAGTTCGGGTCTGGTGACCCTTCCTCAGAACTGATTTACAGCATCCACAGTTCTTTCAGTCTTAATTTAATATTCTGGGGATATGTGTTTGAATCCCACTAGTGAAATTTGAATTCAATAAAAAAAACTAAATGATTAGCTCGGCTAATGCAACCTAGTAACCATTGTTATAAATACCCATCTGATTCAATAATATTCTTTAGGGAAGGAAGCAAGCTGTCCTTATGTGATTGGAACTACATGTGATTTCAGACCCACAGCAATGAGGTTAACTTTGAAAATGTTGCGAACCATTCAGTTCAGGGACTATGAGAGATGGGCAAGGCTTGCCCAGTCAGCAATGCCCACATCCCAAGAATAAATAAAAAATCTTGTAGTCAAGAATATTTACCACAAACCCTTCCTTAAGCCAAGTCTCTGTTATTGCCACAACGTTAATATATCACAAGGTAATCTGCATTGACATCCTTCCTATAGAGAAGTGCCCAAAGGGCACAATACTCCAGTTGAAGCTAAATCAGTGATTTATAAAAGGTTCATTGTAACTTCTTTGCTCTTGAACTCTATGTCTCCATTTATATGGCCCCAGAGTCCTTATGCCATTCAAATTGCTTTCCCAGCTTGCCCAGCCAGATTCAATCATTGTGCACATATACTGCTCTGTCCTCTGCTACTGAACCTACTCTAGGAATCTTTCTAAGTTGGTTTTAATTGTTCTTATCTTGGTCATGCTCCGTCCTTCCCTCCCTCCATGTGCAAATTGTCATTTCAGTCCCTAACTGACCCAGATCCTTATTTTACCAACCATTTACTTATTTGGATACTTCTGGAAGACTTTGTGATTTTGTTTTATATGAGCAGCTAATATCTTCTCACATTCTGTTTTTGCTGCTGTTATTTCTCTTTTCGCTTCCCCACTTCGGGCCAAATACTTTGTATTCAATTTGGTTTTCACTTGTATTGTCACCTGGCATCTGTCTTATGTACCACTGTCACAGGTTCAACTCATAGCTTGCTTTCACTCCAGGAGCTCTGATTTGATAAGTCTTGCATTTATCCCTAGAAAGAAACGTACCTCCACTCTACATAATCTACTGCTTCTTTAAAGGTAGCTGAAGTTTCCATTATAGTTTTGCCTGAAAATCTCTGATTTCAATTTACCGCTGCACAATCCATTCTGACTCCCACTGCATAAGAACCAAAATGACTGTGGATGCTGTAGATCAGGAACAAAAGCAGAGGTTGCTGGAAAAGCTCAGCAGGCCTGGCAGCATCAGTGAAGAAAAAATCAGAGTTAACATTTTGGGTCCAGCTCAGTTCCTCATTTTCCTGCAGTTCCGAGGAAGGGTCACCGGATCCGGAACGTTAACTCTGATTTTTTTTTCTTCACAGATGCTGCCAGGCCTGCTGAGCTTTTCCAGCAACCTCTGTTTTTGTTCCTGACTCAACTGAAGTTGGCTTCCTCTCAAAATTATTTTCACACGAGGTTGTTCCTTGTCCTTTTCAATTGCTAAATTAAACCTTATGGGACCATGATCACTTTCCCATTTAATACCGTAAGACCACAGGAAATAGGAACAGGATTAGGCCATTTGGCTCCTCAATTCTGCTCCACAATACAATGTGACCATGGGTGATCCAACATTCCTCGTGTCCACTTTCCCACAATTTGTTGTCCCTACTGATCAAGAATCTAAATCTTACCCCATTGATACCTGATCCACCTAAGTCCCCAGAACCAGATATAGCAATTCCTCCATTTATAGGACAGAAACACATCAATCCAAAAATATTCCCTGAACACATTGTAGAACTCTGCCGAGACAATAGCAAAATATAGTGGGTGTTGTAAATTGGAAATAAAAACAAGATGATGGAAATACTTAGCACTCATTTTATATTATTACACAAAACATAGGTGTGTAGTAATGAATGAAAAAAAAAACTGAACTTGATCAACATTACCCTATCATAAAAATATGTTTTCCAAAGTTGGTGCAATGTGAATAATGTTCACTTGAATGAACTACAATATCACACCAAAGAGCAGAAGTAAGATTTGGCAAATAAATGCTTGTTTAATTCAGTGATTTGTAGATTGAATCTCACTAGCTTCTCATCTTGCCAATCAACATTTGGTTTGGAGAATGGGACTTTCCGCTCTCAACATCGAAAATCTCATTACCGCCAATCTCAACCAAATCTTCAACTTTCAAGCCAATGTCCACAACTTTCAGGAGCTTGGAAGATTCCACCCTGTGACTCACATTACTTTACAAGCACAGGAAATATCCACAATATTTCAATCTTTAATCAGGATATGTTCATTTGTTTCATTAATAGTTCTTTATAAATGACAGACAGAAAGAAGACCTGAAAGGAGGAGCTTTAAAGCATAATATAAACTGTTAAACAGTGTCAAAGAAACATAAGTAGATTAGAGAAACATCATTAATTTGGTCGGTCAAATGTGGGATAAGGTATTTTTTATTTCAAAGGATGCTGAGTTGCTTCGATTAGACCTTAAAAATAATGTATGGATAAGTTGACAGAGCCATAATCATATGATTTACTACAAAACTATTGCAACACCATCTGTTGCTTTCAGTTTTTACAAACCATGGTGAGAAAGACAGCAATTTCTATTTTTAATTCTACCTTTGGTCACGTCTAATTTGTCAGCCCAGAACTGGAAATTAAGGTGTGCTTATTGAATGATATCTAATATTTATATTTACTGAACACATTGCAGCAATAACTTACAGGTACAGAAGGATTTCTCACACTGATGCTTGGGGTTGTTGCTCGAAGTGCTCCACTTGCTCCATGGTAATACTTAAAGCAGATTTTTGTTTCAGCTGGAAGATAGATTAAGGTCACATTAAAGCTTTAGATCATGATATGAAACATTATGTTTTATTCCAGTTTTTTTCACCCTCTGGTGGTTTGTGCTAAACATGAACTGCATTTTGATTAATTTTAAAGGCATTCTTCATTTCAGAAATTTACAAACAACATTTTTTCTCCAAGTTTTCACTTTTAAAAAAAGTTGATTTCTCACATGGAAAGGTTCCACAAGTGCTCGTCACCTACTGATACTTCTCCGAAGTAATCATGACTCACGAGTGAACTTTGACAGCAAGTGCCCTTGGGGTATTCAACTGTGCAGGTATCACAGTCAAGTATCATGCCATTCTTATGCAATATTCATGTGCACACAAGAAGACCCCAGGCAGCAGTTGGGTATAGATATCCTGGGATAAAAGGTACTGCAGATGCTGGAGAATCCGAGATAACAAGGTGTGGGGCTGGATGAACGCAGCAGGCCAAGCAGCATCATAGGAGCAGGAAAGCTTGACGTTTCGGGCCTAGACCCTTCATATCCTGGTAATTTTCTCTCCCTAATCTACAGCACATTATAAAGAAGCAATGATATGCCAATTACAAAATACTATGAACAAACATAATTAAGCACAAAGGGAGAACAGAGTTAGTTTGTGGATGTTGTTTAAAAAGCTTCCTCTGAAATTCGTTAGTTGTCATTAGCTTACCAGAATGTTGACTGCTATCAATTTCAACTTCTGTCTGTCCTGTGCAGCCCTTGTAAAACTATAAACAACTAACATTTTTTTTCAGATTCATTTGCGCAAACATTGAATATAGTGAGTGACTCCATAAGATTTATTTCTACTGAAGAGTAGGTTGTAAATGTCCAAGTGTACAAAAATTCATCACAAAACAGTAGTCCACTCAGCAACGGGTCTGAGATTAAGTTTAAAAAAAACAGTTTGACAGCAAAAAAGTGATATTTAGCTAAAACTATTGAAGATAACGTTTGTCTTTTTTAAACTTACAATGATTGTTCCGGAGCTAAGGCACCCAGCTAAATTGGAGACTGGGATATTTATTAGGTAACAATCTTATAATTATGAATTCCCAGAAAAAAATGTCCTGCAAAATGGAAGAGCTGTATTTACAGTCTCATCTGATTGGAATGAAGACCTGAAATTGTTTTCTGTCATTAGCACACAAAGTTAACTTTTAACCCAATGGTAAAATGTCAGCATTAAGGATTATATCAAGCCTTTCACCTGAAACATACTGAATAACTGTTTGTAACTGGAGCTGTAGCTTAATTCCCTTCAATCCCCGTGGCTCAATTCCATTACATCGATGGTCCTCTGCAAATTAGTACAAGTTCCAATGTTGATGCCGAGAACTAGCAGCTGAAACAGATTTCAGGCTGTTTTGCATATAGAAATAGACCAATGCCTGTTTGAGGAATCCTGTCTGAAGTTCCGATGCCCTAATTGCTGTTGGTGCCAGAACCGCTGTATCCAGAATAATGTGTCTCTACTGCTGGAGACCACCAAGAAGAAAAAGCTGTAAAAATAATAGACAATAGACAATAGACAATAGGTGCAGGAGTAGGCCATTCGGCCCTTCGAGCCAGCGCCTCCATTCATTATGATCATGGCTGATCATCCACAATCAGTATCCTGTTCCTGCCTTATCCCCATAACCCTTGATTCCATTATCTATAAGAGCTCTATCCATCTCTTTCTTGAAAGTATCCAGAGACTTGGCCTCCACTGCCTTCTGGGGCAGAGCATTCCGTATATCCACCACTCTCTGGGTGAAGAAGTTTTTCCTCAACTCTGTTCTAAATGGCCTACCCCTTATTTTTAAACTGTGTCCTCTGGACTCACCCATCAGCGGAAACATGCTCCCTGCCTCCAGGGTGCCCAATCCCTTAATAATCTTATACGTCTCAATCAGATCCACTCTCATCCTTCTAAACTCAAGTGTATACAAGCCCAGTCGCTCCAATCTTTCAACATATGATAGTCCCGCCATTCCGGGAATTAACCTCGTGAACCTACGCTGCACTCCCTCAATAGCAAGAATGTCCTTCCTCAAATTTGGAGACCAAAACTGCACACAATACTCCAGGTGTGGTCTCACCAGGGCCCTGTACAGCTACAGAAGGACCTCTTTGCTCCTATACTCAATTCCTCTTGTTATGAAGGCCAGCATGCCATTAGCTTTCTTCACTGCCTGCTATACCTGCATGCTTGCTTTCATAGACTGATGTACAAGAACACCTAGATCTCGTTGTACTTCCCCTTTACCTAACTTGACTCCATTTAGGTAGTAATCTGCCTTCCTGTTCTTGCCACCAAAGTGGATAACCTCACATTTGTCCACATTAAACTACATCTGCCATGCATCCGCCCACTCACCTAGCCTGTCCAAGTCACCCTGTATTCTCATAACATCCTCCTCACATTTCACATTGCCACCCAGCTTTGTGTCATCAGCAAATTAGCTAATATCACTTTTAATGCCTTCATCTATATCATTAATGTATATTGTAAACAGCTGCGGTTCCAGCACCGAACCTTGCGGTACCCCATTGGTCACTGCCTGCCATTTCGAAAGGGACCCGTTTATCACTACTCTTTGCTTCCTGTCAGCCAGCCAATTTTCAATCCAAGTCAGTATTTTGCCCCCAATACCATGTGCTCTAATTTTGCTCACTAATCTCCTATGTGGGACTTTATCAAAGGCTTTCTGAAAGTCCAGGTACACTACATCCACTGGCTCTCCCTTGTCCATCTTCATAGTTACATCCTCAAAGAATTCCAGAAGATTAGTCAAGCACAATTTCCCCTTCGTAAATCCATGCTGACTCTGACCTATCCTGTTACTGCTATCCAAATGAGTCGTAATTTCATCTTTTATAATTGACTCCAGCATCTTTCCCACCACTGACGTCAGGCTAACCGGTCTATAGTTCCCTGTTTTCTCTCTCCCTCCTTTCTTGAAAAGTGGGACAACATTAGCCACCCTCCAATCTGCAGGAACTGATCCTGAATCTATAGAACATTGGAAAATGATTACCAATGGGTCCACGATTTCTAGAGCCACCTCCTTAGGTACCCTGGGATGCAGACCATCAGGTCCTGGGGACTTATCAGCCTTCAGACCTAACAGTCTGTTCAACACCATTTCCTGCCTAATATAAATTCCCTTCAGTTCATCCATTACCCTAGGTCCTTCAGCCACTATTACATCTGGGAGATTGTTTGTGTCTTCCTTAGTGAAGACACATCCAAAGTACCGATTCAACTCTTCTGCCATTTCCTTGTTCCCCATAATAAATTCACCCGTTTCTGTCTTCAAGGACCCAATTTCAGTCTTAACCATTTTATTTCTTTTCACATACCTAAAAAAGCTTTTACTATCCTCCTTTATATTTTTGGCTAGTTTGCCTTCGTACCTCATTTTTTCTCCGCGTATTGCCTTTTTAGTTATCTTCTGTTGCTCTTTAAAAGTTTCCCAGTCCTCCGGCTTCCCGCTCATCTTTGCTATGTTATACTTCTTCTCTTTTATCTTTATACAGTCCTTAACTTCCCTCGACAGCCACGGCCGCCCCTGCCTCCCCTTAGGATCTTTCTTCCTCTTTGGAATGAACTGATCCTGCACCTTCTGCATTATATCCAGAAGTACCTGCCATTGTTGTTCCACTGCCATCCCTGCTAGGGTATTGCACCATTGAACTTTGGCCAGCTCCTCCCTCATAGCTCCATAGCTCCCTTTGTTCAACTGCAATACTGACACTTCCGATTCTCCCTTCTCCCTCTCAAATTGCAGATTAAAACTTATCATATTATGGTCACTACCTCCTAATGGCTCCTTTACTTCGAGGTCCCTGATCAAATCCGGTTCGTTGCACAACACCAGATCCAAAATTGCCTTCTCCCTGGTAGGCTCCAGTACAAGCTGTTCTAAGAATTCATCTCAGAGGCATTCTACAAATTCCCTTTCTTGGGGTCCAGTACCATCCTGATTCTCCCAATCTACCTGCATGTTGAAATCCCCCATAACAACTGTAGTAATACCTTTGCGACATGCCAATTACAACTCCTGATTCAACTCACCTCCTACATCCAGACTACTGTTTGGGGGCCTGTAGATAACTCCCATTTGGGTCTTTCTACCCTTAGAATTTCTCAGCTCTATCCATACAGACTCTACATCTCCTGATTCTATGTCCCCCCTCGCAAGGGACTGAATATCATTCCTCACCAACAGGGCCACCCCACTCCATCTGCCCATCAGTCTGTCCTTTCGATAGCACGTATAGCCTTGAATATTCATTTCCCAGGCCCTGTCCACTTGAAGCCACGTCTCAGTTATCCCCACAACATCGTACCTGCCATTTTCCAACTGAGCCTCAAGCTCATCCACTTTATTTCTTATGCTTCGTGCATTCATATATAATACTTTTAATTTGTTACTCCCCTCACCCTTCCTATCAATCCCTATTTCACTTGGCCATACTGTACGATCCTTTCTTGGGTTTTCTGCTCCATTGATTCTGTTGTCTTTCTTAACTTCTCTTATTCTCACTTTCCCTTTAACTTCATTCTTAAATTTCCAGTTTGTACCCACCCCCCCCACCCCCCAACTACTTAGTTTAAACACACCTGTGTTGCAGTGGCAAACCTGCCTGCCAGAATGCTGGTCCCCCACCTATTAAGGAGCAACCCGGCCCTCTTGTACAATTTATCCTTACCCCAAAACATACCCCAGTGATCCAAGAATGTAAATCCTTGCTTCCTGCACCAGTTTCTCAGCCACACATTCAAGTCCATTATCTTCCTATTCCAGCCCTCTCCAGCCTGAGGAACTGGAAGCAAACCGGAGATAACCACCCTGGAAGTCCTACTTTTCAGCCTTCTTCTGAGTTCTCTGAAGTCCCGTTGTAGAATGTCCCTCCTCTTCTTCCCGACGTCATTTGTGCCAACATGCACCACCACCTCTGGCTCTTCACCTTCACCCTTGAGGATTGCCTGCAATCTGTCAGTGACGTCCTGGATCCTGGCACCAGGAAGGCAACACACCATCCTCAAATCTCGCCTGTTGCCGCAGAAACCCCTTTCTGTCCGTCTCACTATGGAGTCCCCTATTACCACGGCTCTGCATGATGTCTGACTCCTCGGCTCTGCCTCTACACCAATTTTCGACTCGTGTCGGATAGTTATCTGAATCTGGAACCAGGAGGATCAGGACTGTGCCTCCCATCTCTACAGAGTCATGATGAAACTTGGTTAACTACCTCAATTTCCTGCTTGATTGCCTTTCTGACCATCCTCTCTGCCAATTACCTACTACTAACTCAGAACCTTCTGAAAGGCTCCTGCCTCCACCAGCTGAGGTTACTATTAAGGACTCTCCTTCTCAACCTCTCCCTTCATCTGAGGCGTGGTGACCATCTGGTTAAACCATCACCAAGTCAACCAGTCAGTTTGAATTAGAGACTAGCCCTATGGTTCTCTTGAACTGTAATGACTTTACTTTCCCTTTATGCCTGAACAGAGGAGTAATTCACTTGGTGAAACCATCTAGCTACCTTTGACTGCTTGTGTGGCATCCACAGTTTTCCAATGATGTATTGATCAATATCTAGGCCCAATTTATGTTGATCTTACGTCCGGGTTTGCACTCCCAAGGACAATGCCTAATTTTACCCTGGCAATTTTGAGGTTGCAAACAAAAGCTAAGTTAGAAGATTTCATCTTTTTTCTTTAGAGGCCAGAGTTAAGAAGAGAATCATACAGATTCTTAATCCAAGATGTTAACACACCCAAGGAACATGACTGGAAGAAATATTCTAGTATCAGAAAAGTTGCTAGATTGAATGCAGTGCACACTTTCATTCCTTTCAGAGTGATGCTTCACAGTGTATCTTTGCATGCTCGTTCTTTTCCAGGCCAGGCTGCATTACTAATGAAATAACGTGTTTGACCCATGGCTCCTGATTTGCAGCGACTAATAGAGTTGGGTTACACACATTTTGTCCCACCACACCCGGCACTTTCCCCTGCAATCGCAGGAAGTGCTACACCTGCCCCTACAACTTTCCCCTCACCCCCATCCCAGGCCCCAAGAAGACTTTCCACATCAAGCAGATGTTCACCTGCACATCTGCCAATGTGGTATACTGCATCCGCTATACCCGTTGTGGCCTCCTCTACATCGGGGAAACCAAGCGGAAGCTTGGGGACCGCTTTGCAGAACACCTACGCTCCGTTCGCACTAAACAACTGCACCTCCCAGTCGCGAACCATTTCAACACCCCCTCCCATTCCTCAGACGACATGTCCATCCTGGGCCTCCTGCAGTGCCACAACGATGCCACCCGAAGGTTGCAGGAACAGCACCTCATATTCCGCTTGGGAACCCTGCAGCCCAATGGTATCAATGTGGACTTCACAAGCTTCAAAATCTCCCCTCCCCCTACCGCATCCCAAAACCAGCCCAGCTTGTCCCTGCCTCCCTAACCTGTCCTTCCTCCCACCTATCCCCTCCTCCCACCTCAAGCCCCACCCCCATCTCCTACCTATTAACCTCATCCTGCCCCCCTTGACCTGTCCATCCTCCCTGGACTGACCTATCTCCTCCCTAACTCCCCACCTACACTCACCTTTACTGGCTCTGTCCCTGCTTCTTTGACCTGTCTGTCTCCTCTCCACCTATCTTCTCCTCTATCCATCTTCTATCCGCCTCCCCCTCTCTCTCTATTTATTTCAGAATCCCCTTCCCCTCCCTCATTTCTGAAGAAGGGTCTAGACCCGAAATGTCAGCCATCCAGCCCCTTCAGCCTGTTCCACCATTCAGTTAGAGCTTGACCGATCTTGTTTTAATTCGACCCACCTGTTTTGATTCCTTAATCCTTGTTGAAGAAAGATCCAGCAATTTCAATACTGAAATTGTTAATTGATTCTCCAATTCTTTTGAGGAGAGAGTTTTAGAAATTCTAGGTGTGGAAGAAAACAAAAGACATGGGGAAAATAGACTGAGCAACTTCACCAAAGTCAACGGAGAGCATCATTCGTTGATTTCATTACTATTATTTTTATTAATTTAATGAATTAACCGTGAATTACTCCACTGTTCAGGCATAAAGGGAAAGTAAAGTCATTACACTTCAAGAGAACCATAGGGCTAGTCTCTAATTCGAGCTGACTGGTTGACTTGGTGATGGTTTATGGGATGAAGGGAGAGGTTGAGAAGAAGACTCCTTCATAGTAACTTCAGCTGGTGTGGGAAATGCACATTACTCTGCATTGCAAGCCAGCAGTCCAACCAACTGGACTAACAGACCTCCAAAAGGCATATATGTTGTACCTTGGCAGAAAATTATAAGATTTGACATTAAGGGTTTGTTTGCTAAGAACTTTTTAAATACCTTTTGTTTCTTGCTGTGCCCTAAAAGTAGAAGGTTTTAGATTCCAGTAAACTATTAGAAAACAAGCAAGCACCTCACTGTGGACTGTATCTGCTGCAAGCATGAAGGAGTACTTTGAGAAGTAAATGGTATGAATGAGGAAACACACGTAGAGGACAAATGTAGCTCATCCACTACTGAAGTTGGGATCTCATGTATCAAAGACAAAAAGAAACACTGTGTTCTGAAGAACAAAGAACAAAGAAAATTACAGCACAGGAACAAGCCCATCGGCCCTCCAAGCCTGTGCCGATCCAGATACTCTATCTAAACTTGTCACATATTTTCCAAGGATCTGTATCCCTCTGCTCCCTGCCCATTCACTTATCTGTTTAGATCCATCTTAAATGACACTATCGTGCCCACCTCTACCACCTCTGCTGGCAACGCGTTCCAGGCACCCACCACCCTCTGCGTAAAGAACTTTCCACACATATCGCCCTTAAACTTTTCCCCTCTCACCTTGAAACCGTGACCCCTCGTAATTGAGTCCCCCACTCTGGGGAAAAAGCTTCTTGCTATCCACCCTGTCTGTACCTCTCATGATTTTGTAGACCTCAATCAGGTCCCCCCTCAACCTCCGTCTTTCTAATGCAAATAATCCTAATCTACTCAACCCCTCTTCATAGCTAGTGCCCTCCATACCAGGCAACATTCTGGTGAATGTCCTCTGCACCCTCTCCAAAGCATCCACATCCTTCTGGTAATGTGGCGACCAGAACTGTACGCAGTATTCCAAATGTGGTCGAACCAAAGTCCTATACAACCGTAACATGACCTGCCAACTCCTGTACTCAATACCCCGTCCAATGAATGAAAGCATGCCGTATGCCTTCTTGACCACTCTATCGACCTGCGTTGCCAGCTTCAGGGTACAATGGACCTGAACACCCAGATCTCTCTGTGTATCAATTTTCCCCAGGGCTTTTCCATTTACCGTATAGTTCGCTCTTGAATTGGATCTTCCAAAATGCATCACCTCGCATTTGCCTGGATTGAACTCCATCTGCCACTTCTCCGCCCAACTCTCCAATCTATCTATATTCTGCCGCATTTTCCGACAGTCCCCTTCATTATCTGCTACTCCACCAATCTTAGTGTCATCTGCAAACTTGCTAATCAGACCATCTATACCTTCTTCCAGATCATTTATGTAGATCACAAACAACAGTGGTCCCAACATGGATCCCTGTGGAACACCACTGGTCACAGTTCTCCATTTTGAGAAACTCCCTTCCACTACAACTCCCTGTCTCCTGTTGCCCAGCCAGTTCTCTATCCATCTAGCTAGCACAACCTGGACCCCATGTAACTTCACTTTCTCCATCAGCCTACCATGGGGAACCTTGTCAAAAGCCTTACTGAAGTCCATGTGTATGACATCTACAGCCCTTCCCTCATCTATCAACTTTGTCACTTCCTCAAAGAATTCTATCAATTTGGTAAGACATGATCTTCCCTGCACAAAACCATGCTGCCTATCACTAATAAGCCCATTTTCTTCCAAATGTAAATAGACCCTATCCCTCAGTATCTTCTGCAGCAGCTTCCCCACCACTGACGTCAGGCTCACCGGTCACTGGGTCTGAAACGTTAACTCTGCTTTGTCTCCACAGATGCTGCCAGACCTGCTGAGTTTCTCCAGCACTTCCTGTTTATGTTTCTGATTTCCAGCATCCACATTTCTTTGTTCTATTTTTCCGCTCATGTCTCAAGGGCCGGCTCAAACACTCACATTCACATCCTGTACAATCTTAGATTCTAACTTCCTAAACCCACCCTTCAGCTTAGTCCTCTGCTCAGGCTTCCATCGCCAATTCTTTTTCTACATCGTGTATCAATACCTTCATCTTCATTGGGGAAATCAAGCCAGACAGAAAAGTGTTAAAGTTGTCTTTTGATGCAGAATTCTTACATTGGAAAGCAGATGAAACAAACAGACAATGTATCTATAACTTGTATGTTGCGAGTATGTAGTATAGAAGAACGTTGTCAGTCACAAACAGCCATTACTTTGGGCAAGCTGTTGAAGCTGCGAGCATGTAAGTCCCTGGGTCCTAAAGGACTTCATTCTTAGGTTGTAAGAGAAGTGGCTAGTGAGGTTGTTGATGAGTTGGTTTTAATTTTCCAAACTTCCCTGTATTTGGGGTGGTGTGCCACAGGGATTAGTGTTGGGACCTCAATTGTTCGCAATTTATATAAATGACTTCAATGAAAGTATGTTTACTAAATTAATTGATGACAAAAAGATGGTAAGAAAGCAAGTTTTAAAGAGGACATTACAAAGCTAAGAAGGTTAATTGATCGATTGATTTATTTACTGTCATGTGTACCAAAGTACAGTGAAAAGCTTTGTTTACGAGCAGTACAGGCAAAACATTGCAAGGAAGGACGTACAAATCCAAAGGACTTAGACAGAGGCATACAGGTTACATTGCACAGGGTGTGCACTAGGCGAGATCAACATTAGCAAGATCAGCATGATTTGAGGCTAGACAGTCCATTCATCAGTCTAATGACGGCCAGGAAGAAGCTGTTTCTGGACCTGATGGTGCGTGAGTTCAGACTTCTGTATCTTCTGCCTGACGGAAGAGGTTGTAGGAGATCATTACTGCGATGCTATGGGTCTTTGATGATGTTGGCAGCCTTTCCATGGCAGCGAGCCATGTAAATGGAGTCCATGGATGGAAGGCTGGCTTCTGTGATGGTCTGGGTGTGTGTGTGTGTGTAAAGAAGCAGCAAACGGAGTATAGTATGACAAAATGTAAAACTGTCCATTTTGGCAGGAGAAAAATTTTAAAGAAATAATTTATCTAAATGTTTAGAGATGCAGAGCTCTGAAATGTAGGGGGACCTGGGTGTGGTGGTGTTTGCATTGCAAAAGGCTAATATGCTGATACAAGTAATTAGGAAAGCTAACAATGATCTTCTAGGTTGCAAAGGTAAATGAATATAAAAATTGGGAGGTTATGCTTCAGTTATACAGACCGCTGGTGAGACCACATCAGAATTACGATACATATTGCTCACCATCTCATTTAGGGAAGGACTTTGGAAGCAGTTCAGAGAAGGTTTACTAACTGATACCAGGAACCGGTGGCTTTTGACAAAAGGTTAGACTTAGCAAGGCTTGCATCTGCTGGAGGTGAAAGAAGTAAGATGAAACTTGATAAAATCCAACAACATCCTGATGGCATGGACAGGGATGATATAGAGATGATGTTTCTCATTTGCAAAAATCTAGAACTAGGGGTCACTGTTTAAGACAGTTGAAACAGCCCATGAAGGCACAGATGAGGAGAATGTTTTTACTCTCAGAGGATTAACAGTCTTTGGAACTCCCTTTTTCAAAAGGCAGTGGAAGCAATATCTATCAATGCAGTTTCTTCTTAAGCAATGGAGTAAAAGATTTTATTTTAAATTCACTCACAGGATATGTGCCCAGACTACTCCTGCTCCTAACCCATATGTTCAAATGTTCAAAAAAACCTAACAGCATGAAAGATCAAAGCAACCACAACTTTCATAGCTTCTAACAGAGTTAGCCCTCCAAAAGCTTTTTCTTAATGGTTCGGGAATTGTAGTTTCCCTTTGGAGTTGCTGACTCCAATAATGAGTGAATTTCTTGTAGCTCCATAAGGGCCAGTGGCAGATATTTTTCTAATCAGCCTGTTCAAAGATGTTGTTAAACAACTCTGGGGCAGGTGGGACTTGAACCTAGCAGGTGGGTCTAGAAGTAGGGATGCTGCCACTGCATCACGAAAATCACAGGGCCACTCATAACTCAGAGTCTAAGATTTAACACAGGTGTCTGGCCCACCCCTTCCAATCCTTGTTTTCCTCTGTCAAACCTTCAGTTACACAGTAATGACCAGATGGACATCACAGAATTGTTACAGTGCAGAAGGCAGCCATTTGGCCCATCCTGTCTCCCCCAGCTTGCTGAGCATTTTGACTTAGAGGCAATCTTGTGCCTTTGCCCAATGTTCCAGCACAACGTTTCAATATTTTTTTAAAAAATCGTCCGATGCCCTCTTGAATGCCTTGATTAAATCTTCTTCCATCACATCACACATTCTGCACAGACTGAGTTGTGAGATGTTGAGAGTTTAGCTTGTATTTATTGCTCGAATACAGTCACTTCCTCCATTCTTTGCATATTAATAATGAAGAAAACAGTGAATAATATTTCTGCAAAGTTAACAATGAATTAAAGCAACGTGGCCAGCAACTTTCAGATTGTCAAATTTTACAGTAACTTCTGTCCCTCACCTGAAATTGCTCATTCTCTCAGAAATAATGGCAACGTTATTAACTCCAATGTTATTTTGACAGCCAAACATTTGCAATCATGTACTTGCTATGTACTTCAAGAAACATGCTTAAAACTGGATATACTTCCCATTCTGAAGAATCAGTTCACAATCAGTTTTTCCCTCCTAAGTTGATTTAGTATGCATCTCACTTTTCTAGACAACACTGGGGCTAAAATTTGAATATGGCTGGATCTAATATTCTTTACCTACAAACAGATATGCGATATAAAAGAGCAATACATATTGGCACTGGAAAAGGAATTTTCAACATGTCACTATGGCCTCCGCAGTTAATTCTCATTAATATGTGGGCTAAATACTTGTTACTCCTAGTATCATAATGTTCTCAGACAGATTCGGGTCCACTACTCTAATATGAAAGAAGTGATGAAAATCCTTTTTAAACATGCAAACAGAACTTCCTCTGCACTTCTGACAAAATTAGGGAGGTGATTTCCAGCAGATCTATTGTGCATTTCATTCCAGGTACATAACAGTGACTGAAACTTCAGCATTACCTTGAAATTTGGCAGCTTTGTATATAACAATTGATTCCCTGTCATTCTGCCAGTGAGGAACACCTCAGAATATCTACTAAAACTTTACTGATGCTTTAAACACTTTCATGATAGAAAATTTCACTCAATTGAACACTTGTGAATGTGGTTCTCTTCTGCTTGTTTATCAAATGGTCAAAAGATTTAATTATTAAATTACAATAATCTATGTTTCCTATGTGGTGTGTTTTCTTCAGTGCAACAACCCTTTGAAGGTGTTCTATGTGGTCATGCACATGTATTATTTATCACAGGGTAAAGTCTGCACACTGTTTCTCAGATTACTGCATTACTGTGGGCCTGCACAACCTAGCAGTTACTTTGATTATAGTCTTTGTTCCTTTGAGAATGGCATAATTAGTGTTTTATTGTTCCTGGCTAAAGCCTGCCTTTAATATCACGTGTAAAATCAATAAAATAGCTATGAGTCTGCAGAAAACAAAACCTTCTAATAGTTATTGGAAAGTAAATGAAATAATAACTCTGGGGTTGTAGGTATTATTTTTCAGTGTGATTCGATATCACTGATGAGATATATTCATAGTATTCATTACATAGCATAGAATAAAAGCCAAACAAGTAAAATTGCCGTGCTTAATTCTTTCAAACCCTTGAAAGAGTTTTAATAAATCTAAAGTCTCATGCCTAAATATTTAGATCTAAAGTGAATTGGACATACAATAAGGAAAAGTGAGACCGATAGTTTATATTTCTCATTGAACATTGAGATTCACCACAGAAATCACCTCCACCTTATATCAACATCTTCAATGATCACAACCCAGCTCTACACCACCTTTGACATTAACAATAAGGTTAAGAGTTAGTAGCTAAAGGAATAAACTGGACATGGAGTCTGGAATGCAGTCCCATTAGGCAGTTGGTATTTCCTTCAAGCAAGCACTTGTCCAGCAACCCCTGCAACCAGTTCCATCCCAGTCACATCGTCTTTCAACTTTCCTCCAGGTATTAGCTTCCAATGTCGATGAACAGCTTCAGAGCCTAGGCTAGTCTGCAACTCGTAAAATCATGCCTTGCTTATGCAGCAAAGAAAGCAGAAGTTTTCTACTGTGAAAGCTAGAATGTGAAGACCATGTGCCCTGTCATGGACAATGGCCCACATTTCACAGCAAATGAGTGCAGGATGTCTCTGAATGACCATGAGCTACTCACGTCGATGTCAACAATGCTGTTCTACAGGAAACCAGCCTTGTTGACATGAGCTCCAGATGCAAGGCTAACTCTACCCTCAATTGACAAAGTAAAAGTGCAGAAGGCCATGCACATGTTGTAGACTTTGCAGTCGGTAACAGATTGATGCAGTCAATTCAGCTATCAGTAGCCACCTCTGATCATTCGACCTCTCTGAAAGAAATGCTGCCACCATCTGCATTCATACACTGACATGAATGCCTGTATTTCAGGCAAAGGCTCATTTTATGGAAAAATTCTGTGCCCTCTGTGGGCTGGCTTGCAGATGCTGGAAAGAAAGGGGTGGATTCATAAAATTCTATCAGTTTCTTTCCCAGCAACTACCCACTCAATGCTGCCCCTACCATAATTTTACAAGCAATGAGGGAAGCATTGAGCAGCCAATTAATGGCTACTTGCTGCTTTTATCACCATTTCACGGTGGCAGGCTGGAGTCAGTGATTGGTTGGAAACCTGTGGCATTGCTCCAGCATGTGGCAGGAAGCAGGTTGTCTCCTTTGTGAACCCCTGCTCCTATTCACTACCGCCATGCTTTTGTCTCTCCCACATTTCCCCATCCCCATTTCCTGTCCAACTTGGCACCTAATCCCTCTTGTCATTCCCTTGCCTAGGCCTGCCAGTCTGGCCCCAGAGATGGCATCACAATTCTCAATCCTCCTCCTCACTTTGATTTCCATGCAGCTCAGCGAGGACCGTCATTGAGGTATAGCTGCAGAACCAGTACCCAGTGGCACTTCAGGGACCAGACAGCTGCTGGCCATTGGATTAACAGGCAGCTCTTAAGGCGGGATTGCCTGACCCATCTGGAAGATTCACCATGAGCCCGACAGTTGTTAAATTGTTGCAGGATAGAGAGACTGGGTCGAATTGTTGCCTGCACAATCCTGCCCTATGACTAAGAAATCATAAGAACATTTTATTTGATTTGATTTGATTTATTGGAATCACTTGTACCTAAGTACAGTGAAAAGCCTTGTTTTGTGAGCAGTGCAGGCAGATCATAGCAATTCCAAGTCGTGAGAAGTTATTCATCATCCTGGTTGATTTCATTTGTCAGATGGTGCAGAGATATGTGGCCAATGTACCTCAGTCAACAGGGGTGGGCAAAAACAATGGCTCCTTGAGATTTGTTCGCTGAAATGAATTATATATCAGCAACATTTATGTTCATGACAAACATTGTCACAAGATATCATGGTGCCTTCTCAAGGTCTGGTCATTGGCACTAACTTGATGTAGTTATCACCAGAGAAATGTGAACTGCCCAATCATTAGAATCCCTACAGTGTGTAAACAGGCCCTTCGGCCCAACAAGTCCACACTGACACTTGGATCATCCCACCCAGACCCATCCCCCCATAACCCCATAACCCACACACACACCTCTGAACACTATGGGCAATTTAGCATGGCCAATCCACCTAGCTTGCACATCTTTGGACTGTAGGAGGAAACTGGAGCACCCGGAAGAAACCCATACAGACATGGGGAGAATGTGCAAACTCTGCACAGTCACCTGGGGCTGGAATTGAACCCGGGTCCCTGGCGCTGTGAGGCTGCAGTGCTAACCACTGAGCCACTGTGCCACCCCAATATTTCTCATGCAATCAGTGCTCTGAGGCACTTCCTTATCAGCAGTAGAATGATATTGCAACTACACCACCTACCACTCCCCTTCCTCCACCACCACCAGATTTCACAGTTCTATATACAACAAATTGTTCTGCATCAATATCCCTAGTACAAGCACTGAGGTCAAATACCAGCACGAGACATTGGCACTCAAACAACTGCTACCCACCAAAGACTGACCAGGAAACATCAGTATTGATGTTGAAGCAGTTTGGAAGTTGCTTAATTCAGTAGTAACAATATTTAGCAAATATGGAAGATGCAACAAAGACTGGTTTGAGATTAACTCAGCAAAGATGATATCTACAATTGAAGCAAAAAGCAAAGTCTCCCCAAAGCAAGACAGAATCCCAAAAGCTTGAACAGTGAATGACTTGAAAGTAGCTAAGTCAGTTGTAAAAAAGACAGGGGAAACTATGGGAAAAATCACTGGATTAACCTTTCCCAAGGAATCTGCAGCCCCATTAGGGGCGGCAAGGTGGCACAGTGGGTGGCACTGCTGCCTCACAGCACCAGGGACCCAGGTTCAATTCCACCCTCAGTTGTCTGTCTGTGTGGAGTTTGCACATTCTCCCTGTGTCTGTGTGGGTTTCCTCCTGGTGCTCCGGTTTCCTCCCACAGTCCAAAGATATGCAGGTTGGGTGGATTGGCCATGCTAAGTTGCCTCTGGTGTTCAGGGATGTGTAGCTTAGGTGGGTTATAAGGGGATGGGCCTGGTTGGGATGCACCGAGGTTCGGTGTGGACTTGTTAGGCCGAAGGGCCTGTTTCCACACTGTAGGGATGTGAAGTACTCAGTAACAAAAGCAAAACAGGTACCAACACCAAACATAACAATCCACAAAGACACATGCCAACCACTTCACATGCACCATTCATGGAAAGTCCTGACTGTCTCAGAACACTGGTTTCAGCAAAAGTACACCATATCTAAAATTACCCCATCCCCAAAGGATTTGGTTTGCAGCAGGTCCATCACCATAGGGTGATGGAAGGATGCTAACTAGGGAATGATTAAAACTACTCATGAATTTCTGGTCTGGTATCATTGAGATTTCTTCAATGTGATTAGACATTTAGCCTGTTGGATGACAACACTGCTTGTGATTGTCAGAGATTCCCTTCAGTTGGCACTAGAATGAAATCTCTGCAGAAATTATTACACCCTTGTGGGCACCTTTAAGTTGATTGTCGAGCAGTAACACTTTGTTGCTTACCAGAGAATCTAAGCTAATACATGAACGAAAGATGAATTATATAAAATTATATGTCTTCTGATAATTTTAGGAAAAGTAAATGAATATAAAGTGCTGAGTATTCCTCCTTTTAGTAGTCCATGTATCCACATTTAACATTAATCTCAGAAAAATGGGCTAATGGCTTCTCAAGGAGCTATAAAAATACCCAGTTGTTACTCAGTAAAGCCTAGTAGGGTTTTTAAAAAGAAATGTATGCTGTTGACAAATGGTTTTATGACTTTGTTGCACATGACATTTGGCAATCTTCTACCAACATGATTATGCAGCGACCTAGTAAGCAGTTCTATTTTTAACATTTCATCTATTTCTAAAATTTAAGCGAAGCATTTTTGCTGTTTTCTTGAAATCCTGTTACTATCAGTCTTGATCTGATCGTTTCCACTGTAATAACAAAATTTCATTATTTACTAGTTTTTTATTTTATCTATTGATTCAGAAACAACAAATAAAATATAAATTTTAAAAATGTGACTTTTGCACATGAATGTTGAAGTTAATTTCAGTTCTCTGAAATTACAATTTGTTATGGAGCAACCTTTGACCTTTTGTAAACATTTTGTAGTTTACATATCAGTACCCAGTGATTTGTCATTCATACCAATGCAATTCCTGTGCCACCTCCAGATCAATTGCAAGGCCATTAGGCTGGTCTCTTCCAAATACCCAGACCAACAATATAAAAATATGATCACTCAAATGGGCTAGCATGGTCCCAAGATAGTGGCCCTACCTCTAAGCCAGGAGGTCAAGCAGCATCATAGGAGCAGGAAAACTTGACGTTTCGGGCCTAGACCCTTCATCAGAAATGGGGGAGGGGAAGAGGGTTCTGAAATAAATAGGGAGAGAGGGGGAGGCAGATAGAGGATGGATAGAGGAGAAGATAGGTGGAGAGGAAGCAGACAAGTCGAAGAGGTGGGGATGGAGCCAGTAAAGGTGAGTGTAGGTAGGGGGGTAGGGAGGAGATAGGTCAGTCCAGGGAGGACGGACAGGTCAAGGGGGCGGGATGATGTTAGTAGATAGGAGATGGGGGTGTGGCTTGAGGTGAGAGGAAAAACAGGTTAGGGAGGTGGAGATGAGCTGGGCTGGTTTTGGGATGCGGTTGGGGGAGGGGAGATTTCGAAGCTTGTGAAATCCACATTGATGCCATTGGGCTGCAGGGTTCCCAGGCTGAATATGATTTGCTGTTCGTGCAGCCTTCGGGTGGCATCACTGTGGCATTGCAGGAAGCCCAGGATGGACATGTCATCTGAGGAATGGGAGAGGGAGTTGAAATGGTTCACGACTGGGAGGTGCAGTTGTTTGTTGCAAACTGAGCGCAGGTGTTCTGCAAAGTGGTCCCCAAGCCTACGCTTGGTTTCCCCAATGTAGGGGAAGCCATTTCAACTGCCCCTCCCATTCCTCAGATGACATGTCCATCCTGAGCCTCCTGCAATGCCACAGTGATGCCACCCGAAGGCTGCAGGAACAGCAAATCATATTCAGCCTGGGAACCCTGCAGCCCAATGGCATCAATGTGGATTTCACAAGCTTCAAAATCTCCTCTCCCCCAACCGCATTCCAAAACCAGCCGAGCTCATCTCCACCTCCCTAACCTGTTTTTCCTCTCACCTCAAGCCACACCCCCATCTCCTATCTACTAACATCATCCCGCCCCCTTGACCTGTCCGTCCTCCCTGGACTGACCTATCTCCTCCCTACCCCCCTACCTACACTCACCTTTACTGGCTCCATCCCCGCCTCTTCGACTTGTCTGCCTCCTCTCCACCTATCCTCTCCTCTATCCATCCTCTATCCGCCTCCCCCTCTCTCCCTCACCTTTACTGGCTCCATCCCCGCCTCTTCGACTTGTCTGCCTCCTCTCCACCTATCCTCTCCTCTATCCATCCTCTATCCGCCTCCCCCCTCTCCCTATTTATTTCAGAACCCTCTTCCCCTCCCCCATTTCTGACGAAGGGTCTAGGCCCGAAACGTCAAGTTTTCCTGCTCCTATGATGCTGCTTGACCTGCTGTGTTCATCCAGCCCCATGCTTGTTATCTCGGATTCTCCAGCATCTGCAGTACCTTTTATCTCTAAGCCAGGAGGTGCAGGTTCAAGTCCCAAACACACCAAAGGTGTGTCATAGCATGTCTGAATAGATTGATTTAAAATAACTATAATCACACAAATTTCCATTCTGGTAAACTTATTCCTGAACTGAACAATGCTCATTTTTAAATTATTCTGCATATTTTCTGAAGACGGATGCAAAGCACCTCAATATTAACTCTGAGTCTTAAATGTATTTTATCTATCAGCTTATGTTTACTTCTAATTTTTTTGTTATCCTGTAACATCAATCATCATTTTGCCATTCCCCTTCTTTCATTTCGTGTCTTTCCTTCTGGAGTGCATTGTAAGATCCGAGTATTGGCTTTTATCAAGAGATTAATGGAATACATTGAAATTAATGAAATTCTGGATTCATAGTAGGGTATGACTATGAATGAGATTGCAACTCTCAGTGCATTCCACAGAAGTAAGGGAGTTGCTAAGTGAGACTATTGCTGATTACCATTCCCGAATTGAAGACACTCCCTTAGATAAATGTAGAAAAAATAGCACCCAATAACTTATCTTGTAGTATGTGCAACACTTCCTATGCCATATATTGTAGAATGTGAAGTTCACAGGCCAGATCGCCTCATCAACCCCCAGGCTAGGGAAGCTAACACTGTACTAATAATATATGAAACATGGTCAATACAGACCATCGGTAATATGCTACTTGTCAGAGTTTAGGAAATCAAACAAATGTTGGTTATTGCCAAGCAAAGAATAATTTCTTACAACTGTCTCATTCTCCCAATCTCTAATTCTTAGCCTCTCTTCATCTTTATAGCTGTCTTACAGTCTGACTGTCTCTCAATGATTCTCTCACAATTCTTCTCATTTTTTCATGATCTTTCTATTACAGACCCTCTGTCCTTTCTCTCTTCTTTATAAATCTTTCTTTGCCACTCCCTGATTTGAGGATTTCTAAATCTCTTTAGTTATGGCTTTTTTTTCTGAATAATAGTTCCTCATTTTTGAAGGTTAATATCACAGCAAAGTAATGATTATCAGTTTAACCAATTAACAAGAAGTAAATGCGTCTCTTGATCCATATTAAAAACAGTGCGGCTGAAATTATGCTAACAATGTAATTCAGCATTTTTATACCAGTGCAAACTGTGCCAAAGCAGTAGCGCAGTGATTACTCTGAAACACTCAGTCTAGCTCATTAGAATAATTTTGCATAGCTTCAAACAGCTTTACCCTTGTGCAGGTACATGTGAATTGTCTGACCTTTGATACTAAATTAAAGAGATTTCTGCCCTCAAGGTAATTCAAGTACATTGAGACAAACAATTATTTCATCCGTTATTAAACTTTGATTCAGATTTTAGATGCAAACTATGGTCTAGGATAGGGTGGGGGCAGGGAAACATTCTAAAAAGAACAATGGGAAGTGAAATATAATGCATCAAGCTGTGAACAAATTGGCAGCGTGGCCTTCTACTTCAAGGATGTCGAAATTAATATGTAGCTCTACAAGGTGGACACAAGGAGGGTTTCGTAATGTAATCCTGGAAGGGCTCCTGCCTCACTGACACCAGGGCACTATTCCTGAGACCAGGTATAAGAAGTCTCCATGCTGTGCTTGTTTTCCTGTGGGACATGTGATGCAATTTGGTAGTGAAAACGCACCAACGTGACTTTTTATTTCATGGATGGCTGTAAAATTGTTTTCCACAATTTCCACCTGCTCCCCCTGCAGTTAGTCCCGAGATGAACCCTTCTCTTAATCGTAACTCTACTTGTATCTCATGGCGACCTTTACCAGAGAAATATAGAGCAACAAGATGCTACTACTCAAAACCACAAGATATTTTAGAACAGTGGTCTCTAACTTTTTTAAGCATAAGATTCCTCTTTGAATGTAAGTGCAACCCAGGATCTGCCCTGAAGAAAATAAAGAGCAGTTTATTTACAGTGTTACTTAAATCTAAAACCAAGTATATTCTACTTTTTATTTGTTCTCGACTCACCAAGTCTCAGTATGACATGTGTGACTGCATATCATCTGCCAGTGACTTGAAGGCTTGGGTTATAGCTTGAGTCTCCTAGTCATAAATAGTCCATCAAACAGTATCTTTGAGATGGGTGTGATTCTTGGACTCAGTTATATTCATTTGGGAGGTTGCTGTCTTACAGACATGTAAGGAGTCAAGGTAAGCATTCACTTTAAAAGTACAGGACGATAGGAGTGCATATTTTACTCTATTTATGAGTCCACAAAAATTTCTGTCCCTTCATTTGACTTTTTGCTTAAAATCATTTTGTATGCTGCTTATCCCCAAATCAACTCCACTGATTTGCAAATCAAACACTTGATGGAATTTGGTAGCCAATGCACCTTTGATGATCTGACACAAACGTAACAATTTGTTCCATTACTTCTAATTTGTGAAATTGCCAGTTAAATTCCTCAGGTATGCACAAGAGGTTTTCCAGGTGGAAACATTTTTATTTGTCAGGAACATTTTTATATTATTTTCTCCAGACTCAATTTATTTTTAATTGGGAGTAGCACAGACACAGTTTCAATCTGCATGCATTCAGAGCACCCATGGTATCTACTATGTTTCTGTCCTTTCCCTGCAGTTCACAGTTCAGCCCATTCAATTTTGACATTACATCTGTAAGGAACCTATAGTCAAACACATTGCTTGACAGCTCACTGCTCACTTCACTCCATTATTGAAGAAACGTGATGATTTCAGGCGTCATTGTGTCATCAAGATGGCGGCGGAGTAGAGCTCCTGTGCTGGGGCTCGTACACACCGACTGTTTTTCTTTTCTCTTTTGTTGGTTTTTTACCATCAGCAGTAGTAAGGAATCCCAGCGCAGACTCGAGTGAGCCCAGCGTGGGCCTCAAGGTGGTGGTGAGTCAACACTTACTTTTCTCCAGTGAGCGTGGGACCTGGCATCGCATTTGGCGGCTGCTACATCAGTGGAGGCAAGATCGGCAAGATAGGCCCAGCAGCAAAAGCTGGCGCCTAAAAATCTGCAATTTTGTCGTTGATTGGGTCCGACACTGTTGGCAGCGAAACAAAGATGGAAGGGAAACACAGCAACATTGACAAGGTGGGCCCAACAGCAAGAGACATGACTCTAATGCTGACTGGCCCAGTGCAGGTGGCAGCAAGCAGGTGGTAGAGGAGAATCGGCCCAGTGGTGAAAGATGGCGCCTGAAAAATGGCAACTTCAGTGTTGGTTGGGTCCGGTATAGATGGCGGTAGATGAAGGATAGCAGTGCAGGTGCTGATGATGAGCTGGCTTAGGACTGATGGAATCTCTTGAAACTATATCTTGCTATTTTATTTCTTATCCTTAAAACTATTCAAAATGGCGCCAGATAATTTCAACCGGAGAAAAGCCTTTCACTGTATTTTACTGTTTTTCTCACAGTAAGATACACCTGACAACAAAATCATTCATTCATTCATTCAATCAGATCTAAAAATCTTTCCCCTGACTTAACTATCTCACATCTGCATGGTGAATCAGTTCACCACTGGGCAGCATTGAGTTTGTGATAAGGGTTTGCACAAATTGAAGGGCTCTTGTTCGAATCAAATTTACAATCTTAGCAACAACTTTCATCGCGTGAGAAAAATCTATAGCTTTACTCATTGCTGCTTGCTGGTGGATTATACAGTGGTAATAGTCAAAAGGTGGGACATCAGGATCATTTCTGTAATATCTTGCCGATGTCCACTCTATCCAGGCCTCCCAGTTTTCTGTAGGTTTCAATGAGATCCTCCCTCATCCTTCCAAGCTCCAACAAGTACAGACCATCCTCATATGACAAGCCTTTCATCCCTAGCATCATCATGTAAACCTCCTCTTTGAAACCCTTCAATGCCAGCACTTCCTTCCTTAGACATGAGGCCTAAAACCACTTACAATATTCCAAATGTAGTCTGATCAGAGCCTTATACAGCCTCAGTAGTACATCCCTGCTCTTGTATTCTAACCGTCTTGAAATAAATGCTAACATTGCATTTGCTTTCCTAATTCGCCCTTAAATCCACATTGGTTTTCTTTAATTAATCCACATTTGAGCAACTGACTGTTAACTTTCACCTGGACTATTGTCCAATATTGGATGATGTCAAGGTTAAACTAACTGACCTGTATTTGCTACCTGTTATTTTCAAATCCTTTGTCAAATTATGGATTGGAAAATTATGGCTTTGCAGCTTCTTCCCTTGCTTCTCTCAGCTTTCTCTAATGAGACCTATCCTGCCCTGATGACTTACCAACTTTAAATACAGCCAACATTTATAACACCTCCTCTTCATCAATTTTCATCCCATCCATTGTTTCAATTCCCTGTCCTTTCACAATGATTTATGCAGCATCTTTCACCTTCGTAAAGACACTTGCAATCTACTATGTTAATACTTCAGCTATAGTCCCTACCTCCAGGCATTGATCCCCATTTTATTTCCTAATTGGATCACTCCTCCTCTGATGACCCTTTCACAATTTAGATGCCTTGAGAAGACTTGGATTTCCTTTCTGCTAGTTACCAATATCTACTCTTTATTTCTAATTTCCTTTTCTTTTTCAGTTCCTTTCTGAACTTCCCATAGCTTGCCCAGTTCTCACATGTATTATTGACATAATACCTGTCTTATGCACACTTTGTCCACATGATCTTACTCTCTATTGCTTTCTTCACCAAGGAAGCTCTGTCCTTCACCTGGATTTTTTCCCTTGGTTATTTTTTATAATACTACATACACTGTTCCCTAACTGTTCCTTTACTGATACCTAATCCATTTGACCCACCTATTTCCAGAACCAGATCCAGCAGGGCCTCCTTCTTTACAAGGCCAGAAACATAATGCTTAAAAGAAAACTTTACCTGAACACACCTTATAAACTGGAACCTCTCTATGCCTTTTACATTATCATTATCAAAATATTTTTAGAATAATTAAATCTAATATCATTACTATTTAGAATAGAAATAGAATCCCTTCAGTGTAGGTACAGGCCATTTGGCCCAGCGAGTTTGCACCGGCCCTGCATGCAGCATCCCACCCTATCCCCATAACCCCACACTTACCATTGTTTATCCACCTCACGTGCACATCCCTGAACACTACAGGGCAATCTAGCATGGCCAATGCATCTAACCTGGATTTCTTTGGACTTCTATTGTTTTTCTGATGCTCCCTTTCATCCTGAAGTTCATACCTGCTGTTACTTGGCCATACACTGACCCTCAGAATTATTTTTCTGTACTTGCCACATGGTTTGAATGTTGTGGAAAGGAGAGGCTAACTTGCTGAAGTGTTCTGTACTGTGGGTTTGGAGGAGATTGAAAAGGATCTTTTGGACATAAAATGTAACAAATAATGAAGTACAGTGAAAAATCAGCAAACAGAGAAATTTCTTTCTCAAGAAGAGAAAGGGATAGAACATCAATGTCCAATGCTTGAAAATAAAGAAAACATTATTGGCAAATGAAGAATAGAGAAATAAGAAGGACAGCTATGAGCCAAGGAACTGCCATCAGGCAGAGCAAACATGACGATGATGACAACAGCAGCAATGATAGTTTTGTACGTCTTTGTAATTTCCTTGCAAATGTACTTTTCTATATATTTCATACAAATCTATATATTTTCCTGCAACATGGATGCAAGTGATGGTTGTGCAATCTGTTATTCATTCATGCTAGCCTGCTGGCTCTGTGTGAGAGCTCTGGGATGTGGCTGTGAGGCTTTCAGCAATGTTCAGTAAATCAGTGTAGGATGAAGTATATCAATGTCGTATTTGAGGCTTGATTAACAGAGATTTTCAGAAATAAGTGACGGGAGTATGGCGAATTTAGCCAGCGTCTGTGACTAATGGTATAGTTGGTAATATATGGCATTTGAAGTTATATTCACTGACCTTGATCACTCACTTGAGATCTACATTCCATGTGGGTACTGTGTCTGTTGGAACTTGACTCCTGGCACTGACTTACAAACTTGATGCCAGAGAGCACGTGTCTGGCAGGCTTCCACAGTCTTTGCAGAAAGAGAGTCTTTCCTTTCTATCTGATTAACCAATGCAAATCTTAGAGTCTGTTCTTCCCTGCTATGTCATTATTCACTGGCTGGAATCTTACCCACCTCTGCAAGCAGGCTGGTTAGCAGGGCGGTGGATGGGTGTGAAATCGGGTGGTATGGCAAAAGGTGCTGTACTTGTCATCTAACCGCCTCTGCAGTGAAGTAGGAGTTGGGCAGCCAACTGCTCTTGGGGCTGTTGTGGCCTTTAAGTGGCCATTTCCTCTTACCACCATACCTGTGGTGGAGGCTGCTGCTCAGGACTTATCAGGTTGCCTTAGCTGTAGACTAAAATGAGGAATTCTTTTTGCTTTGGATATATTCCCAATTATGATTGGTGCCCTTTATTCCCTTCATTTGACCTTGGATTGCAAGACCCATCCCCTCCTTGGAGCTTGCCTGGCTGGCCCTAATGAAGGCGTCTCCAAACGCCTATGAATCGGGTCTCCATGCAGCTCCTGCAGACAGAGCACTGTAGTCCCTGTGGTGTAAACTACTCCCAAAGTCACTGCTGTGATTGGAGAGCTGATTGAGCCCTCTGATAGATCCAAATGGGGGCAAGACTTCACCCACAATGTCTATCACTATAAAACTGATACAACTTACAGCACCCACAATACCAACGCTGCTTTTGAACTCCACAGACATGTCCAACTCACAACCCCTTGCCCCTCACCAACTCACACCCCTTCCTCCTCAGCCACCATCTGACAACCCCCCAGACTCCCCCAGTGCAAATAACTCTCCCTAATCCTCCGACTCTCCCCTTCCTTCCATGACAGCCAACAAACCTCCAATCCACTCTGGTTAAACCTCCTGGCATAAGGCATCCTCCAACCTGATCTGACTATCCCCTGACCTGACAATCCCTGCTAATCCAACTAGCCAAGACACCACCAACCCTACATCATCACTCACTTAGCCCAGCCACTCTGCCCCCTGTCCACTTGCTCACTCACTTGCATGCATTCGCCAACACACTCAAAAGCTGCTTAAATGTTCCAAAGCTTTTCAGTGTATATATAAATAAACACGTAACAGAATCCTGCGGCTCGTCTTTCACTAATATAATCAAGTACTGGGAAGAAGTTCAAGTTAAGGCACACTCCAGACTTCTGAAGAAACTGGGATTTGAAGTCTCAGCCAGAACATAGAGCTCAGGTGTAGTGGAAAAAAGTAGTAGTTTCCCCTTTGAAGATTTGAGATACTATCTGTTTTATTACTTTAACCAGAGCATTCATTACATCAACCACATTTGATGACGTATTCAAGTCATTCAACAAGTGAAAGAAGAACTAAAAATAAAAAAATCTGCAATCATTAGAAATGTAAAGCTGAAGATAAACAGAAGGTGTGAAAGCATCATTAAAAAGAAAGTTAGGTCAATGCTTTAGATGCAGAACATCTGCCAAAACTAGTGGGATTATTTTGACTTTAGATGATGTTATAAAATGTGCAATATCAGCTTCTGATTTTCATTTCCTATGACTTCAATGGAAATCAATATTAGGAGAGGCATTTCATCGGTAGTTGAGCCAAAATAGCATGTTTTACATCCGAAATCTACATACCCTCAAGTACCCTAACATTCTTGAGGAGACCATTAGTGTGAATTTTCATTAGGATGGTCATAGTTGCAAAGTGGTACAGGAGTTTGGGGTAGAACTCAAGTTCATTGGGATTCCTCAGTGATGGCCTAGTGGCATTTTCGCTGGGCTGCTAATCTGGCGACCCAGGTAATGTTCTAGGGACCTGAATTTGAATCCTACCATGGCAGATGGTGGAATTTGAGTTCAATAAAAATCTAGAATTAAGAATCTAATGATGACTATGAACCTAGTGTTAATTGTTGGAAAAACCCATCTGATTCACTAATGTCTTTTAGGAGTAAAGAAATGCATATTTTCCGACATTATACTCCACTTACCAACTTTTTGCCCACTTACTTAACCTATCAATATCTTTCTATTAACTGTTTGCATCCCTCTCACAACCTGCCTTTCTACCTATCTTGTGTTGTCTGCTAACCCGGCTACAGTACTTTTACTTCCTTCCTCCAAATCATTTATTTATTGCAAACAGTTGTGGTCCAGCACTGATCCCTGTGGAACTGCATTGGTCACAGATTGCTAAACTGAGAAATAACCCTTTATCCCCACTTGCAGTTTCCTGCCTATTAGCCAATTCTCTATCCATGTCAATATATACTACCTCTGACACTTTGGGCTCTTATCATATGGCTTAAACTTTTGTGAGGTACCATGTCAAATGTCTTCTTGAAGTCCAAATACAACATATCTAATAGTTTCCCTCCATCCACTCTGGTTGAGATTTCCTTAAAAAAACTCTAATAATTTTGTCAGACATGATTTCTCTTTCATGGAGCCATGCTGACTCTGCTCGATTACATTATGATTTTCCAAATGATCTTAATAATTTATTACAATACTTCTCCAGCAATAGATATCAGGCTAATTAGCCTATAATTACCCACTTTTTGCCTCCCTCCCTTTTTGGCAGATTTCCAGTCCTCTGATATACCTCCAAAATTCATGGATTTTTGAAAAATTACAACCAATGTATCCACTATCCCTGTAGCTACCTCTTTTTGGAATAAATAAGGAACAGATGACAAAAGATGACAGATTCTGACCATCAAGCTCACATTATCCATTGACCATGTACAAATAGCTTTTCATGATTACAATCCCATTTGCATCACTGGAACAGATCAAAAGCTATGATTTAACCCCTAACTCTTTAAATAGATTGTGAAGCAAAAGCACAGTTACACTTAATTAAGATTAAAAAGTCATGAAATACACAACAAATCAGCAGTGATCTTGTAAAAGACCAGGCAGAATAAGCGGCATTTTTCAGAATTGATAATTTGCAGACATTTTGGTGAGGTTGACAAATATTTAGAAATTAAAAGTGGGAGAACCACCAGACCCATCAGAGAGAGAGCTTGATTAGATGAACTCTTCATTGAAAGACTGCTTTACTCAATATTTCCTTTCTATCTCCAAGCATGCAATGTTCATCCTGTGGCCATTTCAGTTTCATATCCCATTCTTAAATTAATCTATTACACTCCTTGTTCTAGGAACCCGTTCTACAAATTCATTTTCAGGGGTGAAAATAGCATCTAATACAGAGATGTTTAGCACGTGCATTTGGGAGCTGAGCTGGAAATATACTAGGCAATATGGAGGATTTGTAGCTGACCTGTCAGCTAGATCGATTGAGGAAAACAAACATGAGCATGAATTAATAAATGCCTGAGCTGTTCATCAAACAAAGCCAAAAGTGTAATTACTAAAGTAGAAAATCTGGAGCAGAAGAATTAGTCATCAGATTAAAGATAAGCATTGGTCCCAACGTCTGCAACTTGACCTATTTTGATTATTGCATAATACATTTCCTCTAGTTTACTGGTTGGATATCAGAATATACTGTGTTATGTTTTCTAGTAGAAGGGTGAATACTTTGCGCAGCCTTAGGTAGTGACAGCAAACAAAATTGGTAATAAGTCAGAAGTAGTTGCCCCTTTCATTTTTATTACAGCAAATTACAGAGTATTCACAAGACAAAGACGAATAACGAATCTGTGCTGATTTTTGTACTTTGTGAGTTTCCTGTCATTCAGTCTATCTCATATCTGACTTTCTGAAATCTTTCTGTCCTCTTTTCTCATACCCATCGTGTTTCCTTTTGAAACATCTAAGCCATTAATCTCAGTTGTGCAATAAATTATCTAATCTAACCACTTGATGGGGGGAAAAAAAATCAGTATTTTTGTCTGTTAGATTTATTTCACTACCATTTAATACTTACAGCTTCGGTTTTGGACTCCCCCCATTAGAGGAAACACGTTCTCCAAACATAACCTGTCCAATCCTTTCATAATTTGGGTGGAATTTCCAGGAAGGCACATTTCTTGCTTGCCCTCCAGTAGAAAAGTCAGTCTTAAGCCCAATAATTTAATGAAAAGGTTGTCCTGCAGGGAAAATGCTTTGATCAGGCTGCCCTCAGTGTAAGTGAAGGACATTGGCCCCTCAGGGAAAGGAAAGCCTGGCCCTCAAGAGCTACCTGCTAATCTGTTTAAGCTCTGGCAAGTATTCTCAATAGTACTAGAACGTACTAATGGCTATTGTTAAGATTACAGGCAGTCCCAAAGAGAGCCTCCATTGATGCAGGTAGGTTTGGGGCATTTGGGCAATGAACGATGGGATATTAGGGAGGGGTATAGTGTTCAGGTTTTGGACGCTAGGGTGAGGAGAGGCGCAAAGGAGGGCTACAATCTTAGGGAAAATGCCCCAGTTGGGCACAGGGTTTCACCACCAAAGGAGATAATCTCCTTCCCTCTTGCTATTTAACCCAAGTAGGAAATGTTGTACGGTACCCTCCTTTGTTATACCTTTCCCAGAAGCAGCATTATGATAATGACCAGACAATCAGCAGTTTTTTTCCATAGTGATGATGAAGGGATAAATATTGGCCAGGACACTATGGAGAACAAAATAGGTCAGAAAGTTTTTACGTCCATCTGATAGGCCTTATAGGGCCAGGTTCAATGATTCATCTGTAAGGTAGCATCTCTGACAATGTGGGACTCCTTCAATCATGGTCTATGGGAGTACATATAGTAGACTTTCTGAACCTGAGTGGGAAAGAATTCCACAGATTCACAATCCTCTGAGAGAAGAAATTCCTCCTCATCTCTGTCCTAAATGTGCAACCACATGTTCTGAGATTATGCTGTCTGGTTGTAGACTCTCCCACAAGGGGAATCAACTTTTCTGCATCTACCCTGTCAATGCCGTAAAAATCCTGTGTGTTTTACATTCTTCTATATTCCAAAAAGTACAGGCCCAATCTCCGCAACCTGTACGCATGATATCTGTATATCTGGTATCAATCGAGTGAACCTTCTTTGAACTGCTTCCACTGTCTGCATATCTTTACTTAGGTATGGGGCCTAAAACTATAGACAATATTCCAGTTGTGATTTGACTGGCACCTTTTATAGTTTAAGCAAGAACCAACCCCCACACCCCCAACCCACTTCTATATTCTATTCCCTTTGAAATAAAGGTCAACCTTCCATTTGGCTACCCTATGATCCCCTGAACTTGGATGCTAACTTTTTGTGATACATGGGCAAGTACTCCCAAATCCCTCTGTTTGGTAGCTTCTTGCAATCTTTCTCTCTTTAAAATGTACTCACACCTTCTACTCTTCCTGTCAAAATACATAACCTCACATTTCTCTACAATACATTCTATCTACCAGGTTTTTACACATTCACTTAACTTGTCTGTGTCTATATCCCTCTGTAGACTTTTTGTGTCATTCTGACTAATTGCCTTTGCATCTATTTTGCTTTCATCCACAAACTTGGCACTGGTGCATTCACTCTCCTCATCCAAGTTATGAATGCATATTGCAAATAATGGCGCCCCCAGCACTGATCCCTGTGGTACACTACCAACACTACTTGTCACAAGTTGCCATCCCGTAAATGCAAGCCCCTCTCCCTGCCCTCCCATGCTAACATTCTGTCTTCTATTAGTTAGTCAATCTCCATCCATGCCAATATACTACCTTCAACACCAGCCTAAATGTGTGGCACCTTCTCAAAATCCAAATGTATTACATCCACAGCTTCCCATTTATCTATCCTGCATGTTACCTCCTCAAAGGATTCTAGCAAATTTGCCAGGTATAATTTCCCCTTCATGAAGCCATGCTGACTCTGCTGATCATATTATACAAACGCTCTACGATTACATCCTTTATAATAGAATCTAACATTTTCCCAATAGCATGCGTTAAAATGACTGCTCTCTAGTAATCTGTTCTGTTTCTTTTCCTTTTTAAACAAAGGTGTTGCACTGACAGTTTTCTAATCCTCTGGGACTTTTCCAGAATCTAAAGATTCCTGAAAGATTGCTACCAGTGCATCCATTATCTTTGTAGCTACTCCCCTTAATATCCTAGGATGCATCCCAGTAGGTCTAACAGAATTACAGTCTTTAGCCCTATTAGTTTCCCTAGCATTTATTTTCTAGTGATAGTTATTGGATTTAATTACCATCCTTTAGCATCGACTTTGCAGATAACACGGTCCCTTGCAATTCTCACTCTTCAGTGCACCTTGGAACTTATGACAGAAGACTTCTGTTCTTCTGTCCACTTCTGTTCTTAGCTATTGCCTGCACAAGGTGATCTATCCTTCACCAGACACGTCTTTCATATCTACTACAGAAATCTATACCCCAGGAAAGTGGGTGAAGCATCTGGCAAGTGGTGTTTGTTCAATATTGGAACGTAAGAAAGCAAGGACTAGGAAAGTCTCAGTCAGCAGATCAGACACAGTTCTGGAAAGAGCAACTGGAATATAACCAGGCACAGGTTCTGTTCTATTTATTTAATCTCCCTTGGGTAAGTTTACATAAATAGTCCTGATTCCCAAATGCAATTATACCGCTTTTGAGATAAAGAGAAAAATACTTGAGTCTAAACTAGAAACAGAAAATGCTAGAAATGTATGACAACTCAGCCAGCACCTGAGAAAGAGTAATTGACAAATATGTACGGTTTAGATTCTCCATTCACATTGAAAACTAGGGGATAAAATATTCAAACTAATGCAAAATATTTCAGATGCTAAATGTCTGAAACAAAGACAGGGATTGCTGGAGAAACTCAGCAGATCTGGTAGTATCTGTAGAGAGAAATCAAGTTAATGTTTTAAGTCTGGTATGATACTTCTTCAGAACTAAATAAAATGCTGCTTTGGAATAAATCAAAATGATTGGGGCAGGGTGTCAGGTGGGAGCACAATCTGAGGGAAAGACAATAAAAATCAGGATTACTGATACCTGCCAGAAAAACAGACAATTTATGAGTAAAATTGGAAGCTTACTGTCTTGAAAAACACGGAAACAGTTCCTTGCTTGACAAAGATTATCTTAGCATGGCCCTGAAAATGCATTATCAAGAGCAAGTGAAACCAACTGAGCAATATGGTCAAGGGACATGGGAAACACACAACTCAGACATTAATTAAAAGGGACGGGAGAAGCAGGAAATGAAAAAGGAAAGCCTGAAGTTACTTAAATGAAAGTTCAAAGCAAAGAGCTGCAGAGATCAAAGCTGTCAACTTGATTAGCATTCCATCCACTAACCTAAGCATTCATTCCCTCCAACATTTGCAGCAGTTTGTACCATAGGGAAAGCACTGCAGCAAGCCTCCATCAACAAACGCCTCTTCTACCTACAAGGACAGCAGACTCATGAGAACACCATCACCACATGTTTCCATCCATGCAACATTCTGACTTGGAACTAAATCACAATTTCTTCAATGGATCAATAGTGAAAGTCACCATAGTCCAGGGTACCATAGGTTGCTCTCTAATTAGACAGAAATGACTGGTGATGAGTTTACCTTGAAGCGAGGTTGAGTAGTATAGGCCTTCTTGGTCACATTAGTGAATGTAGGAATTGAATCAGTGCTGTTGCTGTCTGCATCACAAACCAACTACCCAGATCAAAATCCTGGAATTCCCTCCCTGGCAGCACTGTGGGTTAAATTTGAAAGCTCACTGGTTTTTTAAAAAAAATTCCATCCTACATTCCATCTACATGAAATGGTGTAAGAAGGCAGCACACCACCATAAAATCAAGGAATGGGTTAAAAAATGCTGGCCTTTCCAGAAACACTCATATCTATGAAACAACAAAGTTTACTCAGCAAATATTAAGTTACATTAGAAACTCCACTCTTGCAGTAAGAAGTCATAGAAGGCCATGTGAAAGGAAAGGATCGGTATTACAATGTTGCAACCATAGTTCTATTGTATTAACAATCAATCTGCATCTCCATGGTGTGCAGGAGTCTGTTCTGATAACAGCAAATACATTATGTTGGATTGGAGTAAATGTGTTCTTACATGGGAGCTTTGAGAAGACCCCTGCACTGTAGTACATATAGAGATGAATGAAAGGATGATACATCTGCTGCAGCGAGCTTGGGAAGTTTTAGACAAGAAATGTCGGTGTGATTGAGAAATGAATGAGGATCTCTCAGAGGGAACAGTCATGGCAGAAAGCAGAGACAATGGAAGAATTCTTACCATCTGCATAAATCCATTATTTAACCTTTGTGTTGATACAAATTCTTTTTATTCCTCACCTGTTCTCTTCTTTTGCTATTCATTCTTCCTTTCCACTGCCTTCCTAATCACACAATTATATATTTGATCTTTGCATTTATACACTGAACTTATAATCTTTAATCATACTCCCATTATGACAATTTAACCAGCATTTTTAAAGTAGTTAAAATCCTTTGGAAATGTTGAGCTAATTTCAGAGTTGCATTGCACGTCAATGTCTGTTAAGTTAATCAACAAGGCAACAAAAAGGTCATAATTTACTTACTAATGATCTACAGTGATCCTAAGTGGAGCTGCAGGACAAAAATCTTAAAATTCAGTCCAATAATCATGAACAAAATGATTGTCTTTCTTTCCAAAAACAAATCAGTGAACAAATTGGGAATTTCTCAGCTTCTCTCTCTTTCTATATATACATGTATAAAGCTTTTGTTAATGCAAGACTTCTCAGTTTTAATGAGCAACATTGCAGAGCTGGAGACAACATGCTGAGAGACTGTCTGAACCTAGTCACGTGGTGCTCGAACAGCTACAATCTGATTCATACTGTGTTTGGTACTTATGTCTAAAGGTTACCAGTACTGAAAGAGCCAAAAGCAATCATACCAACCAGAGATGACACTGCATTTGGCCTCATGTAAAGGGAAACACTGCTTTCTTTGTCCAGATACTGCTTAATGGATTACAAAGTGAAGGAACAGCAAAAATTGCCCTTTGAAGAAAGACTATCCTACTGTTCAACAGAAAGGGGCTGCACCTAATAAAACAGTCATTTTAGACTCAAAAGAAAAACCCTACTCATAGAGTTATTGGATAGCAAGCATCGATAGAGATGGAAAATAATGCCGGTGAGAGGCAATGGCATTGCAACTGGACTAGTCATCCTTAAATCCAACTAATGTTATGGGGACCTAGTTCAAATCTGACTTGGGGCAAAGAGTGCAATATGAATTCAAAATTAAAACAGATCTGACAAACAGCCATACTGCACTTGAAGCAATAATTCTGTCTTTCTCTCTCGACAGACGCTGCTCGACTTGTTGCTTTTCCTCAGCACTTTCTGATTTTATTTCATTGAAGGAGAAGGCTCTAAAAAATGTCCCCATTCTCAATGATGGAACAGCCCAGCTCATCAGTGCAAAAGATAAGGCCGAAGAATTTGCAATAATATTCAGCCAGATGTGCCAAGTGGATGATCCATTTTGGCCTCCTCCAGTGGTCCTCAGCAGCTCAGATACCAGTCTTCAGCCAACTCGATTCACTCCACATGATATCAAGAAACAATTAGAGGCACTGGATACTGCAAAGGCTATAGGCTGTGATGACATTCATGCAAAAGTCATGAAGACTTTTGCTCTAGACCCTGTCTTATCCCTAGCCAAGTTGTTCTAGTACAGCTACAACACTGGCATCCAACTGACCACGAGGAAAATTGCCCAGATATGATCTGTGCGCATAAAGAAAGATAAATCCAAACAGATCAACTATCACCTCATTAGCCTACTCTCAATTATCAGTAAAGTAATGGATAGCATAACTGCTATCAAGTGTTACTTGCTCAGCAATGACCTACTCATTGATGCCCAGTTTAGGTTCCATCAAGGCCACTTGGCTCCTTGATTATTACAGCCTTGATTCAAGCATGGGCAAAAAAAATATAGAATTCCACAGGCAATGTGAGAGGAACTGCCCTCTCACATTGACATTGAAGCTGCATTTGACTGAGAGGTATCAAGGAACCTGAGCAAGACTGCAGTCAAAGTGAATCAGAGGGAAAACTCTACACAAGGGGTTGGAAAACTGTCCATGAGTGGCACAAAAGAAAATGGTTGTGGTTCTTGGAGGTCAATCATTTCAGATCCAGGACATCTCTGCAGGAATTTCTCAGGGTAGTGTCCTATGCCTAACCATCTTCAGCAGCTCCATCAATGACCGGTTCCTAGTTTTAGGCAAGTGTTTAAAGTAGCAGTGGGGCAGCCGTTTGCAGAAAATCTTCCTAACTCTGTTGAAGTCAAGATTGTTATGGAAAGGGACCAGGATGGCTCCGAAATCATGTCTTCAACTGCGGTAAGGCTGATTTCATTAAGACCAGATATGATTTGGCCAGAGTGGACTGGAAGCAGACAGTTTCAGGTAAATCAGCCTCAGAAGAGTGGGATGTATTCAAGAAGGAAATATGGAGAGTACAAGACCAACATTTCCAGTAATGGAAAATGGTGGGACCATCAAATTCAATGAACCCTAGGTATTGAGAGATAAAGAGAATTGGGTCAAGAGAAAAAGGGAGGCTTAGGGCAGATATCTAGGGCTCAAAACAGGAGAGGCCCTATAGGGGTATAGGTGTGCAAGAACTTAGAAAGAAGATTAGGAGAGCTAAAAGAGGGCATAAATTGATATTTGCAGGTAAAATAAAGGAAAATCCTAACATGTTTTGCAGGTTCATTAAGGGTAAAAGGATAATGTGGGAAAGAGTAGGCGCCATTAAGAACCACAGTGGTAATTTGTACATGGAGCCAGAAGATGTAGGTACAGTTCTGAATCAATACTTTGGGTCGATGTTCACTAGTGAGAGGAATGATGTAAGTGTAGAAATCAGGGGGAAAGTCTGTAACAATTAAATAAGTTAGCATAGTTAGAGAGGAGGGTCTGAGTAATCAATAAATCTCTAGGGCCAGTTGAAATGTATTGCAGCTATTTGAGTAAGGCAAGGGAGGAAATAGTAGGGCCCTTGCAAAAATTTTTAATTTTCTTCCGGCAATAGCAGAGCTGCCAGAGAACTGGAGGGGAGCCTATATGGTCCCATTACTCAAGAAGAGAGCAAGGGATAAACCAGAAAACTACAGGCCAGTCAGTCTAACTTTGGTAGTAGGGAAATAATTGGAAGCGGAATCAATCAGCATTTGGAGAGGCAGGAAATAATCAAGAAAAATCAGCAAGGTTTTGTTGACGGGAGGTCATGTATGACCGACTTCACTGAACTTTTCTGAAGTAGTAAAGAGGACCGTGTGTTAGATAAGGGCAATACTTTTGATGTAGTCTACTTGAATTGCAGCAAGGCTTTTCATTAGGTTCCACATGGGGGACTGACTGCAAAGCTAAGAGCCAATAGGATACAAGGAAATTTGGCAAATTGGATCTACAATGGTTGGGTGGCTGGGACCTGAGTGTGTTGGTTGTGGGGTGCTTTCTGACTGGATGTTTGTGTACAGTAGGATCTCAAAGAGGTCAGTACAGGAGCTTTTGCGGTTTGTGATTTATATAAATGATTTCAACTCGAATGTAGGAGGCTTGACTAGTATGTTTGCAGATGATACCAATATTGGTGGTGTGGTAAATTGTGAAGAGGATAGCCTAGTTTACAGGTGAATAAAGATGGGCTGGTTAGATAGGGTGCTCAGTGGAAAGTGGAATTCAATCTGGATAAGTGTGAGGTGATGCACATGAGTGGGACAAACAAGGCCAGAGAATACATGATGAACTGTAGGACCATGGGAAGCACTGAAGATCATAGGGACCATGATGTGCATGTCCACCAGTCCCATATGTTAGTGAGACTGGTAGATAAAGTGATTAAGAAGCTATATGGGATACTTACCTTTATTAGCAGAGGTATAGAGTTTAGGACTAGGGAGGTTATGTTCCAACAGTAAAAAAAGTTGACTAGGCAACAGCTAGAGTAATACGTACAATCCGGAGATGTGAGGGATAGACATTTTCACCCAGAGATGGTGGGAGCAGGAAACTCGCTGCCTCATAACATTTTAGAAATGCCTCATAACATTTTAGAAATATTTAGATGTTACTTGCGAAGCTAAAACATACAAGGCTATGGGCCAAGAGTTGAAAAGTTGGATAGGAATAGTTAGGTGATTGTTTTAGTCTGGCACGGACACATCGGACCAAAGGGCCATTTTCTGTGCTATAGCTGTGACTCTACGACCTTCCATCCATCAGAAGGTCAGAAGTGGCAATATTCACTAATGACTGCAAATGGTCAGCATTATTTGTGACTTCTCAGATACTGAAGCAGTCCATGTTCAAATTTAGCAAGGACTGACTTCATGGGTTGAATGGCCTACTCCTCCTTTTTGTTTATACATTTGGTTCTCTCTGTTTGGAGGTGAAACTGGTGTTTGTGTGATGCAATTGTCATTTTCTGAGTTTGAAATAAATTTAAAAATTTGCGGATATCTTATTACACAACTGCTGCTGGGATAACAAGGTGTAGAGCTGGATGAACACAGCAGGCCAAGCAGCATC
>JAHRHZ010000013.1:55371919-55407847 GCA_024137785.1 Ginglymostoma cirratum
TGTGTTCATCCAGCTCTACACCTTGTTATCTCAGATTCTCCAGTATCTGCAGTTCCTACTATCTCTAGCTGGGATGCTGAGATGTTGTCTTTACCATATCCAGTATCTTCAACCATTTTTTGATATCACATGGAATTAATTGGATTATCTTAAGGAGAGGACACTTCTAGCTGAGGATTATTGCAAATGCTCCAGTCTGGTCTTTTCACTGACGTGCTGGGCTCCCCCATCATTGAGGATGCGGTTATCTGTGGTACCTTCTCCTTTAGTTAGGTGTTTATGCCGTGTCGTACCCATTCGCTACTGGATGTGGAGGACTGCAAAGCTTTGATCTGATTGATCTGATCCCCTTGCTCTGGAATGGACTAGACTTGATGGGCTGAAGGGTCTTTTCTCTTTGCTATTGACCTCTCATGACTATTTCTTAAAGTATAGTCAATTTTCTAAACACTGTCAGCATAAACAATTTAAGTAAAGCACATGCTGGATGGTCAGACTAATACGTTGGTTTCTACTGGTTTCCCTTTATATACTCAGGAATGCATCCTTTCACTGTCGCCCTCTGGGGCAAAAACCATACTGATCCAATCCCAGGATATTGTAACAGTGTTCCAAAATATAAATAAAAGTTGCTATTAATTAAAATTCCAGACCCCAGCGTAAATGATGGTCTTAATCGATGCACAGGAGTTAATTATTTTTCACAGTGGGCATGTTTTGCTGCTCTTAGCCAAGCTACCACTCGGAGGATTTCACAAAAGCTGTGGGTAGGGAGGGGCGCACGAGGAGGGAAGTGTATGTGGAGATTTGTCTTTACATTGCCAAGTGCTCCTGTCTCTTATCAGTTCATTATAAACTGTCAATTTATGAAGGGATGGTAAGGTTTATCTGAGCTTACAAGTACCAAATTCATTTGGTTTTTATTGTTTTATTTCTGGCTTTCTTACCTAACTGGAAGTGAGCCTATACATCCAACTCTATTGTCAGATAATCATATGTCTGCTTGGAGTTTACAAGGGAAAACTGTAGATACTGACAATGTGGATAGCTGAGCAAATATTATTGATTGTTTGATGAGATTCATGCTCTTAGCCTCAATCCTTATTTGACAAAAGAATAATCTGCACCACTGCATGACCTTTCGGTGAAGAGTCCCAAACAGGAACGCTTTCCGAGAATTCAAATTCATGTTAATTAATAAATTGTATTAAATTTCACAAGGTGTGGTTTACATGGATTTCTTTCAATGTTAACTATCATAATTTGTGGTGTCATTATAATTCTGTCAATACATAACTAGCCTTTTCATAATGACCTTTAGTCAGCTCTGGGCTATGTGGTTCAAAATTTACAGAATCATTTCAGTGGATAGCTCCACCTTGTGATGCCCTCTTATCCCCCATATCTAGATCAGGAACACCTACCTCTTCTGCTGGGGCTGGATATCCACCAGTGCTGGAGAGCATCCAACTGACTTATCAGCTATGGGAGACCACCATCACTCTTAACTGAACTTAACGAGCCCCCTCCTATACAATAGCCCTCTTGGCCCAGGTTGTGACAATTGTGAGGCCCTAGTTCATTGTAACCCACAAACAAACACAGCCCGGAATGTCATGAAAGTGACATTTTATTTGCATGCTCAAATTAAAGACATATACCAAATCCTCTCTGTCAGCCGGTGATAGGATATGGACATCTTATAGAAAACAAAAATAGTGGATGCTGCTCCAATGCTACTCTCCTGTGTACCACAAAGGACCGTGCAATTATACTGGATGAGTTGATGGTGAAAATAAAGGTGGGACAAAAACCAGAAATTGCAGGAAAAGCTCAGCAGGTGTGGCAGCATCTGGAGCGAAATCAGAGTTAACATTTTGGGTCCTTCCTGAAGAAGGGTCACTGGACCCAAAATATTAACTCTGATTTCTGAGGTAAGACAAGGATACAATCAAACATGAGACAGTCCACAGGGGTGGGTCCGTAATAAAATAAGGTGAGTTTGGTAAGATACAGTGTTAAAACTCATCGGGCCACATGGTGCGAATCCATCCAAAACAATAAAAAAAGGCTCAACTTGCACTTAGCCAAAAATAGCAAGATTCAGCCCTCAGAGGTGGAGACAGGACTTGGGAAGTCAAGTCACTGCAGGATTCCTATGTTCTGATGTGCTCTTGCAGTGACAGTATTTACATGGCTAGTCCAGCTCAGCTTCTGAGAAACCCTCAGGATAATGATAGTATAAAAAGGAGAGTCAGTAGTCAGGTTACTAGAATGCATTAAAAAAAAAGACACTTTTTTTGACTCATTAATGAGATGAGGGTGTCACTGGCTAGGCAGCATTTATTGCCCATTCCTAATTGCCCAGATGGCAGTTCAGAGTCAACCAAGTTGCTTTGGGTCTGGAGACAGATGTAGGCCAGACCAGGTAAGGATGGCAGTTTTCTTCCCTAAGTGACATTAGTGAACCAGATGGGTTTTTTTCCAACAATTGACTCATGGTCATCATTAGATGATTAATTCCAGCTATTTTAATGAATTGAAATTCCACCATCGGCCGTGGCAGGATTCAAACTGGGTCCCCAGAACATTATCTGGGTGTCTGGATTAACAGTCCAGCGCTAATACCACTAGGCCATCGCCTCCCTGAAGACTTAATACTGGCACTAAGTGGCAAAATTGGAAAATGTTCTACATCTTAGCAAAGACGTCCATCAGTAACAAATTTCAATCCCTTTTTCCAATTTTGTTCATTAATTAAAAAATGATTTAATGGCTCATCAAATGAAACTAAGGTAAAAACAGAAAAAAAGACCTTCACATCAGTATTCATTTGATTTATTCTGAGCTTCATGCAATTGGAGCAAAATTTTCAAGGAGATTTTTACTGTACCATATATAGAGAGGTACCTCGTACAACAGCAAAAGAGCTGTATCGATGTAGGAAAAGAGCCGTGTGTATCAATATATTGAATCAGTAAAGAAAGCATCAAAAAAGAGCTCACATTACATAAGCAACAAAAACAAAAGTATGAATACAGCAGGTGGATTTTACATGACTTCATCCATTGGGCAGAAGACTGGCAGGAAGCACTACCCAACAAACAGAACCATTCAACACGCACTTCATTTCAGTCGGGGAAAGATAAGCTAATTTCTGGGGAAATTTACTTTGAAGATATTAAGCTTTTTTTGAGAAGAGGCTTGACAAATGGGGGCTCGTATCGCAGCAGAAAAGGTTATGAGGAAATTCAAAATGCAGGCGTACCTAGAAATCCCGAGAAAAGGAATTTATGAAATGTCTACAAGGTGGCTTTTTGGAGCAGCCCACGTGAGAACAGGCAATTCTGGATTTGGTGATGTGTTGATGATGCAAACAAGTAGGGATCTTATGGTGACAGAGCCCCTATGGGCAGTGACCATAATATGATAGAATTCACCCTGCAGTTTGAGAGGGAAAAGTTGGAATCAGATGTAACAATTCAGTAAAGGTTAACTACAAAGACATGAGGAAGGAGCTGGCCAGAGTCAGTTGGAAGGAGAGCCTAGTGGGCTCAGAGGAATATCAGAGGAATAGCAATGGCTAATGTTAACACCCCCGTTCAAGAAGTAATGGAGGAAGAAGACAGGAGACAATAGGCTAGTTAGTCTGACCTCAGTCATTGGTAAGATCTTAGAGCCCATTATTAAGGATGACAGTGCAGAATACTTGGAAGTGCATGGTAAAATATGGCTGAGTAAGCACAGCTTCTTCAAGGGGAGGTCATACCTGACAAATCTGTTAGAATTCTTTGAGGAGGTAATGAGCAAGTTACCAATCAGTAAACTTCGCATGGTCAGGAAAGAGTGATCACAACCAAAGCAAGACAGAGCCCTAGTGAATCTCTAGTTCGCAAATTGGAGGCAACATGGCAATATGGTGCAGAGGGGAAGAGATGCTTTTTGCTTGCTTTTTTTTGGCTCATAGCTTGTAAAGTTATTGAAGTCAAGGATCAGACACCCAGCACAAAGTAGTGACATCACAGGTAAACCATAAAATCATTTGTTGGTAGTCAAAAAGTACCTAGATATAATATGTTACCTTCAGACTAAGGGTAAATAGAGGAAATATTTACATGCTATAAACTGAAGGTCCAGTCCAAAATTTTTAAAAATGAAATTACAAATTAAGTAATTAAAATAAAGATGCCAGGCCAGGTGATCTGTTGTAATTACATGATGTACGAGCTGGTGGACCCCATTGTGGTTCAAAGTGACCACATCTGGAGCAAGCATTTGTTGCTTGAGGAACTCAGGCTCAGAATTGATGAGCTGGAGTCTGAGCTTCAAACACCATGACACATCAAGGAGGGGAAGAATTACCTGGGACACTGTTTTTCAGGAGGCAGTCACATGCCTTGGATTAATTATTTGAATTCAGTCAGTGGTCAGGGACAGGAGGCTGTGACTACCAGCGAGGCATGTAGAGGGATGCAGGATGTAGTGCTGTAGAAGCCTCAGCCCTTCAGCTTGTCTAACAGGTTTGAGATTCTAGCTCCCTGTGTGGATGAGAGCGAGGGCTGTAGGGAGGATGAGCAAACTGACCCTAGCACCAAGGTACAGGGAGCCATTCAAGATGGGGAGAAAAGAGAAATCTAATTGGAATCAGAGTTGGGATAATCAGGGGGATAGTCAGTATTCTTTGTGGCCAGGATCGAGTCTCGAAGCTTGCGTTGCCTGCCTGGTGCCTGGATTCAGGATATCTCATCTGTGCTGCAGAGGTACTTGGAGTCGGAGGAGAAAGATCCTGTCGTCATGGTCCACATAGGTACCAACAATATAGGTAGAAAGAGGAAAGAGTTTGGGCTGAGGGAATATGAGCAGCTAAGAGCTAAATTAGAAAGCAGAACCAAAATGATAATTTCTAAATTACTACCTGTGCCACAAGCAAATTGGCACAGGATAAACAAGATTAAAGAGTAAATGCAGTGCTCAAAGATAGGAGAAATGGGTTTCAATTCATGTGACACTGGCATCCATACTGGGGAAGGAGGGTGCTGTTCCGATGGGACAAAGCATATAGAGGCAAAGACTATTTTCTAAATGGGGAAAGGCTTTGGAAATTTGAAGCACAAAGGAACTTAGGAGTCCTAGTTCAGAATTCTCTTACAGTTAACGTGCAGGTTCAGTTCACAGTTAGAAAGGCAAATGCAATGTTAACATTCATTTCAAGAGGGCTAGAATACAACCCAGCGAAGATGCACTGCTGAGGCTGTATCAGGCTATGGTCTGACTGCATTTGGCACCTTGTGAGCAGTTTTGGCCCCTTATATAAGGAACAATGTGCTGGCATTGCAGGGGGACCAGAGGAGGTTTACAAAAATGATCGTGTGAATGAAATGCCTGTCATATAAGGAGCAGTTAAGGACTCTGTATTCAATTGAGTTTGGAGGGATGACAGGCAATTTCATTGAAACTGACAGAATACTGAGAGGCCTAGATAGAGTGGATGTGGAAAAGATGTTTCCACTAGTTGACACTCTGGGCCAAATGGCCTAAATCTGCTCCTATATTTTAAGGTGTGTTAGTTAAGGGATTATTTGATAGAGCTATCACATTGATGAAGGGATCTCAATAATATCATTGCTTGATGAACCAGTAAGTAAAGCACAAAAATTTCAAACAATCTCTGAAGTGATGCAGTTAGGTAAACATTTTGATGCATGGCATTGCTAATCTATGGGAATGTGACAATTCTAGTCTGCCAGACTTCGATCAGTCTTTACATATGCACTTTATCCATTTTTCTAAAGTGTTCTATTTTGCAAGCAAGTTGTCACTGTCAGTTTAACTGGTATCTGCTCATTCCTGGGATGATATTCCCTCCTGGGGAATGTCATTTCTGTGGTAAGTACTTGATGAGAGCGAGACAATTGTCTTTCAGCTTTCATGACTCTGCTGTGTTGATGCCATGTCCTCCTGTTTTGATTTTTCTGCTGGCCCTTCTGAGATATTTCATTTCTTTTTCAAACATGTTGTTCACATTCAGGCTGGAATGGCCATCAACATAATGCAAAGCGTTGTCTGTTCTACCAGTTAAATGCTCCAGCTGATGCAGAACTTCTGCCAATGTCAATAGCTCTCTTGAGAGTACATTTGTCCTCCCTCAGAGGACGTGCTGTCATGGCTGGATCTCCTATGCTCTAAACAATCGTATCACTAAAGAGACCATCTTTTGGCTGGACAAATTCTCAGGTGTACATGTGAATCAGTAATTTCCCTCTTTTCCGGAGCTCTGACCTTGAACATATCCTGTTCGTAAGTAACATTAATGGAGGGTTCAAAATTGGTCATAACGTCACTGAACTAATCACCAAGAACCCCAACCTAATGTTCTGGGGGCTTCAGTTTGAATCCCATGATGGTAGATGGTGAAACTAAATTCAATAGAAAGCTAGCCTCAGGGAAACTACGTAACCATTGTCAATTGTTGTAAAGGCCCATTGTTAATCTGTACCCTAAAATTTTCTGTATGAAGTTCTCCCTTTTCACACTGTAAAGTCTTAGAAGAATAAATATAAATTGTTGTTGAAAAGTGAGACCGGTTTTACTTTAAAGTAGATAGTGCACTTGGTTGTCAATTGGAAGATACAGACAAATGGACCAACTAAACATGTCTCAAAGAGTCATGTGTCATTAATTCTGGAATAGTGTAGAAGATGCCCGTCAGTGATTCTAGCCGTGAGAGTGACAAAGCATAAAAAATCAGGAGGAAGTTAATTAATTTCTAACAGAAGGGAAGTTTTTGGCCGCAAGTGAAGGGTTCAATATTACAGTCTACAATTTTTTAGGTTCGGAGGGTTTCACCATTGGTCAGCTGCCCGCATAACTATCAATTGCATGTTTGAAAGAGAGATCCTGGTGACAAGACTCTTGATTTCAAGCAATGCTGCATGGAATTGACTCATCTGTCTTTAAAAAAGGACCATTGTCCCTCGAGGGCCCAATGAAGATATGCTTTATGTCATCTCCCGTTAGTTCATCCTGTTTACAAACACTACCAGTTGTCCATTTTTGGCTGAGATTCTTATGAAATACACCACAGGATCGGGTAAGTCAGAAATTCTCAGACAAAGGGTAGATAAAAACCCTACAGTGCCTCAGGCTCCAAATGAAACTAAATCACGTCAATTAGAAGGAAGAAGTAATTGCGCTTTTGAGACAATTGTTATGTTTTTGCAACAGTACAGTATTTTCAGACAGCACATATATTACCCTGAAATGCAAGCCTGTTACAATTTCTGCAAAATCAGGCCTGCACACATCCATGGGGTCTAACATGCAGTTGAAAACAGGTTCCAAATTTGGAATTTTAAGGACAGAAGCAAATCACTGTGGATGTTGGAAATCCTGAAAATAATCAGCAGGCCATGCAGAATTTGTAGAGTGAAAAACAGAGTGTACATTCCAGATCTATGACCTTCCCTCTTACAGGGCTGTAACATGAGACTGAGAGATATGGTAATGTAAAAGTGAATTAATTATTCATAATGACACAGTGGCAACATTGGGGGAATATGATATCTATAATACAGAAGAGTTGGAGGTTCACTGTAGGATACATCACATAAGAGGATGCCCAAATTTGGGACTAAAGGCCACTCTTCTGTAAAAGCACTGGTACCACTGAATCTGGGGAGGTACAGGCTGTTTCACAGCAGTCACCCAGCTCCTTTAGAACTGATTATAAAAGAAGAACACTGTTGGTGTCAGGGGTTCGTGGATGCACTGGTAATAATCTCCCAAGAATCTTTAGATTTTGGAAAAGTCCCAAAGGATTGGAAACCTACCAATGTTTAAATAAGAATGAAACAAAAATGATAACTATAAGCCAGTTAGTTTAACTTATGTTATTGAGGCAATGTTAGAGTCTATTTCAAAGGACATAACAGCAAAGAATTTAGAAATGCATAATATAAACAAGCAGAGTCAGCAGGGCTTCTTGAAGGGGAAATTATGCCCGACAAATTTGATAGAATTCTTTGAAGTGTTAACAGGCAGGATATATGAAGGTGAAGTGGTGAATGCGATGATAGTACATTTACATCAATCAATCAAGCCATGAATATATATTGTAAATAATAGTGGTGTGCTATAGGGATCAGTGCTGGGGCCACATTTATTTACAATAGGTTAATGGCAAGAATGAGGGAAGTGAATGTACCACCATCACATTTACGAATGACACAAAATGGGTGGGAAAGAAATTTGTGAGGATGACAAAGAGTCTGCAGAGGCATATAGATGGATTAAGCGAGTGGGCAAAAAGTTGACAGATGGAATATTATGTGGGAAAATGTAAGATTATGCACTTAAGGCATGAGACATAAAAGAGCTGAATATTATTTAAGTGGAGGAAGACTAAAGTAAGCCACGGCACAGAGGGATTTGGGATTCTTTGTGCGTAGATAATAAAAAAACTAGCATAGAATTTCAGGAGGGAATAGCCAGGCAAATGGATGTTGGTCCTATTTCAAAGGAAATGGGGAATAAAATCACGGGGGTTTGCTAAAACTACACAAGGCATGAATCAGACCATAGCTGGAATATTGTGAACAATTTTTCTCGCCTCATCTAAGGAAAGATGTACTGGCTTTGGCTGCAGTCCAGATATGCAGTCCTTTTATGAAAAACACAAGTACTGTGAAAGAGAACTGCAAAAAATGTCATGTCCATTGGATGTCTTTTATCTTCACTATCTGTGTAAGATTCTGGGTATCATACAGGGAGACTGCATCACCAACCAGGGATAGGTGCAGAGGGCAGGGCTGAGCTGCCCAAAGGACATCACAATAGAGACATAGTAAGAACTGCAGATGCTGGAGTCAGAGATAGCACAGTGCGGAGCTGGAAGAACACATCCGGCCAGGCAGCGTCAGAGGAGCAGGAAAGTTGACGTTTCGGGTCAGGACCCTTCTTCAGAAATGGGGGATGGGGAAGGGAGCTCTGAAATAAATAGACAGAGGAGGGGTGGGACTGGGGGAGGTAGGTGGGAGGTAGGTAGGTGAGTGCAGGTAGGCAGTGGTGGGGATTGGTCAGTGAGGTGGGAGGAGCGGATAGGTGGGAGAGAAGATGGACAGGTTGTGTTGAAATAGTTCGCGACTGGACGTTTTTGTTATTTGTCGCGTACAGAACGCAGATTCTCGACGAAATGGTCTCCAAGTCTCCGTTTGGTCTCACCAATGTCAATGAGACCACGTCAGGAGCAGCGAATGCAATAGTCTATTGTCTCAGAGTCTCAGAGATTATTTCATAGAGCACAGGTGCTCTGTTTGTGACAAATGACAACACCTTCTGGTCGCAAACCATTTCAACTTCCCCTCCCACTCCCTGGGCGACATGTCCATCCTGGGCCTCCTCCAGTGTCACAATGATGCCACCTGGAAACTGGAGGACCAGCACCTGATATTCCACTTTGGGACCGTACAGCCCAATGGTCTAAATGCGGAGATAACCCCCGGCATCATCTCATGTCCAACCCTCCCTCTCATCCCCGTTTCCTTGACCTGACACCACCTGTCCATCTTCTCTCCCACCTATTCGCTCCTCCCACCTCACTGACCAATCCCCACCACTCCCTACCTGCACTCACCAATCACCATCCCACCTACCTTCCCCAGCCCCACCCTCCCTCTATTTATTTCTGAGCTCCCTTCTGCCACCCCACCATTTCTGAAGAAGGATCCTGACCTGAAACATCAACTTTCCTGCTCCAGACCGCATTATCACGATAGAGAGCCAGCTGATTTTCCAGGGCACGTTCTTAGACTCAGGAGGTGTGTTCTACCAGAGAGGCTGCAATTGAGTGAGCGCTACCAAATGGAAAAGGATGGGCCCAGCTGAAGAAGGCCAATTTGGATGAAAATATAGGAGGCATGGATAGTAAATTTGTGGATGATACCCAAACTGGTGATATAGCAGACAGTGAAGAAGGTTATCTAAGATTACAAAGAGATTTTGATCAATTGGGTCAGTGGGCTGAGGAGTGTCAGATGGTGCTTCATTTAGATAACTGCAAGTTATTACATTTTTGTAAAACAAACAAGGGCAGGACTTATACACTTAATGGTAGGGCCCTGGATAGTATTGTGGAACAGAGGGACCAGGTTCAGGGACATAATTCTTTGAAATTTGCATCACTGACAGACAGGTTGCCTTCATTGCTCAGTCCTTTGAGTATAGAGTTGGGATGTCATGTTGAGGTTGTAGGACCTTGGTGAGATCTCTTCTGGAGTATTGTGCACACTCCTGGTCACCCTGCTAAAGGAAGGATAATGTTAAATTGGAGAGGTTCGGAAATGATTTACCAGAATGTTGCTGGGAATGGAGGTTTTGAGTTATAAAAATAGACTGGGACCTTTTATCACTGGAGCATAGGAGATTGAGGTGACCTTATATAGCTTTATAAAATGATGAGGAGCATAGATAAGGTGAATAGCAAAGGTCTTTTCCTTCAGGTGGGGGGAGTTCAAAACTAGGGGGCATATTTTTAAGATGAGAGGGGAAAGTTTTATTAAGGACAAAAGGGAAACTTTTTTTTTACACAAAGTGCTTCATGTGTGGAATAAACTGCCAGAGAAAGTAATGGATGCTGATACACTTACAACATTTAAAAGAAATTTGGATAACTGCATGAATAGGAAAGGTTTGGAGGAATATGGGCCAAAGGCAGGCAAGTGGAACTAATTTAGTTGGGGAACATGGCCAACATGGACAAGTTGGACTGAAGGATCTGTTTCTATGTTGTATGAGTTTATGATTGTACGGTGAAATACACTTTGGGAGGATCTTCAAGAATCGAACATCACTTGGTCTGGATTGGTGGCAAGTCCAATGGACTGGGGTCTGTGGCAGATCTTATTGTCCATTGCCCTGCATGGGACCAGAGAATTCATGTCTAATTCAGAAAGATTGTGGAACATTGCACAATTGATACATCATGTCTGCTTCCTGGGGAACATCTACTGACTGGTGCAGCGATATTTCTGAACAAATGCTGCCTGAACATTATACACAATCTGGATGCAGCAGAGTGGCAACTCGAATGATTCTGTACATCTGTTAGTTCTGTCAGTTCTACAATCCTGTGCAAAAAATCTGGCAACGGTAGAAAAATCTGAGCTTAGTAACACTACACACTCAACTTTGTAATATTCCCTTTGAGTGCTTTTACTCTGATGTGACTGCGTCAGTTGAATAAAGCTGATCAGCAATAGAAACCATAGGAACTGCTCGATCAAAAAGAATATAGTCCATCCAGTTTTCCACCCTGCTGGTTGTATGATACAACGATAATGGAATTATCAACTGCTCATAATAATTAATCTCTGACAATTTATCGAGTACTTCTTGAGATCCCCCAGTGTTTGCAGAAGCACATTCAGCAAATGCACACGTACCAAAAAAGATGGGAGTGTAAAAAACAAAGACATGATTAGCCCAAACTGCTGCAGAGCTGGGATTACGCGTTAGTACAAAAACTGCTTTCAGAACTTTCCACTCGGTTCTTTGGTTTGCGACCTGCCAAATGCCTCTAGTAATTTAGCAAATCTGACACGGCACTTATTGCTCCAGAAAAAATGCTCTGCACCTCACTGCATTCATTTCTGCTGCATGTGGTGAAAACCTGCCCCTTGCTGCTCAAAGGTTGATGCAGTCTGAGAGGGTTATAAGAAACACTGAACTAGCAAAATGCTTAAAAGGAATGAGTTGCAGTATCAGGGAATTCCAAGTTTCACCCTCGAATCATGTGGCTGTTGCTGGCGCCAAAGTTCGGTAACAAATACTTGCAGAGGCTGCTGCAAATATTCTTGTTCGGCTCATTTTGTTTCTGTATTTTTTTTGTCTATTCTTTCATGGGATTTTGGTGCTACTGGCAAAGCAAGCATTAGTTATCTAGTCCTGATTGCCCCTGAACCAGGTAGCTTGCTAGGCCACTTGGAGGCCAGTTCAGAGTTAATCATGTTTTCATACCATATGAAGTGTCATCATGCCCTGCAAAATTCAGCATAATCAATGCAGCATCCCTGTTTTCAAAAGACAAACAGTACACAGTCAACATCTCTCCTTTCAGACATATTATGAAATTTGGACAGCTCAGGGCAACTCAAGGGACAATATGTTATGCAACATTTTTTCCTTTTTGATAAAGCCAATTTTTACTTGAATTTTCAACAAACTGTATTTACTCTTCATTTTTGAAATAATGGGTCAGACATGAGCAATCTGATGCTATTTTCTTTACAAACATGGCATCAATGGATGGAAAGTTCTGTAAATAAGTCAGAAATAAAGACTACATCTCATTTAAATTGGTCAGAATAGTTGGTCATTGTACTTACATTCTACAAAGTAAGAACTTGGCTCAATTTTCCAAATGATCTGTCCTCGGTGTGAACCATTAACCCCACGGTTCTTGTAGTCCAGAAAGTTTTCAGATAAAACCTCATCTGTGGTTGGGAAGAAAACATATAAATTTGTAAAATGTCCTTATAAGACTGAATATTCCAATTGCAGTGTAGGCCCTTAAGGAGATTTTGACAGTCATGGAAACTTCACATGGGAAACAAAAATGAGAATAAAATGACTGCAAAACCTAGCTGAGGGATTGACTAAACACAAGAAATCTATCAAAATGAAATCTGAGCAGCTTGCTGCCATAATTTGAACCTCAAGTCTAGAAATCAATCTTTGAGACTTAATTTCCAATGCAGATCAACTTGATAGAATATGAGGTTGGAGAATGGCCTTGCTTTTCAGGTCAGGTATGACAAAGGCCAATGGTGCAGGAGCTGATCCCATTTCCTCAAAGTGTGATAGTTGAAAGCTGTAACATCCTTATTGTGCGTTCACTGAAAAAATATTTTGTTGACCACCTGGAAGGTCGTACCATGACAACCAATAACCAAACAATTTTCAGCTCTTGTCTCTTTGCAAGTTGGCAAACATTTACAATTTCTTTTCAATCTTTCAAAATATTTCACACGTTAGAGACATTACTAATCAACCTGTTCAGAGATGTTACGACACATATCTGGAAGGGGCAGGACTTGACCCAAGGCTTCCTGGCCCAGAGGTAGGGACATACACTGTGTCACAAGAGCCCCTAGTTCATAGATTATTAACCTTGTTTCCCCTCATACCATCTTTTTGAATGCCAGTAATTTGCACTGTTGTCCAATTCCACGAGTGGCAGTTATCTGTCCAACTTCAATCAGCAGTCAATCTTCATAATGCAGTGTTATCGGATTCAAAATGTAATACTGCCTTCCATCCACAGATGCTGCCAGACCTGCTGAGCTTCTCTAGCAATTTCTGTTTTTGAAGTCAATCTTCACGTCTGTGCTCAGCCAGTGACCAATGATTAACTGCTCAGTTTATCATCAAAACTCCATCCTAATATATTTTCATTCGTTCCTGGGATGTGGGCATCAAGAAGCTTCATCCAACCACTATCTTTACACTACTGTGAAGGCATACACTCGAGATCAATATTCTCTTGGCCTGAGTGGGAACTTTTGGGCTGTTGTGTGTGTGATTTGAGGAAATGTTGTTTACTGATCCAATAACTCATGGAGCACAATCCAAGGAATGCTTTCTCATCCCGATGAAACCACTGATACTCAGTAGCAGCAGCGCTTACCATCTATAAGAGGCACCACAGAAATTCACCAAGACTCCTTTAGCAGCATCTTCCAAACCAATACCTTCTATAAGGACAAAGGCAACAGATATGTGGGAACACCTTCAAGTTCTTCTCAAGTCCTATTCCATTTCTCTGGATGGTGGGATATCCTTTTATGAAGACAAAGTCAAGCTTTAAGCTTATCAATCAAATTGGAATCTAATTTTTGGAAAAGTGGTATTAGGAATGCACTAAAAATAGAACCGTAAAAAAAGTCATACACTAAGATTCAATTTAGACTCATGGAAGCCACATTGTTAGAGCTTAGGGGGTAAAATTATGGCCAACAATTAGAAGAGGTCTTTAGCATGTTCCTTAAAAATATCATTTGCAACCAACTTTCTTCCTGTAGTTTACCTGTTACTAATATATAAGTATGCTGTACACTACTCAGAAATAACATAGGTTATGAAAGAATGCAAATGTCATTCTTGAAAATTAAGTTTTCACAAACTTGATCAAATCTTATGATGAGTCAATCCTAATAGCTTAGCGGTATTGTGTACTTTGATTTCACAAAAGCCTATGATAAAGAGGTGCATAAAGGGCAGACAGTAAAGTTCCATCTGTCACATTAGCTGTCAGTTTTTCAGCTAGATACTGAAATGCTTGCATTTGTGTGATCAGGGCTCAGATATTAATGGTTCCAGCCTTTTGTGAAATTCACTTACTGGTAAAGTTCAGTACGTATCAGTGTTAAGTCTATGGCTCTTTTCTGTCTTTATCAATAATGTAAATGAAGACTTCAATATTTTGAATCTTCAAGATACCCATCAATTTGTCCTTCAACGCTGTGACATCAATTGGATGGGTGTAGTTCCAGGCATGTAGCATTACCCACTTCAGTTTGTAAAACAGGAGAAGAAACTAAAGGTTCATAAAACATATGAAAGGCTACAAATGAACTCATGAGGCTACAGTAAAAGTAAATAGGGTTTTAAAGTTCATGTTCAAAGGGACACCGATCTAAGTATACATAGCGGACAACCAGTTTGGCCATTCATCACCAGATGTGACTCACCAGTAGAGTGAACTATTATGTTCCCTTTCCTACATCAACAATGCGTAAGTGTGAGGTTATCCATTTTGGCCAGAAGAACAAAATGGCAACTTATTATCTAAATAGACAGAACTTTCAACACCCTTTGGCACGGAAGGATCTTGTGTATAAATTACACAAAATTAGTATGCTGGTAATAAGGAGGAAAAATAGAATTTTGGCATTGATTTCTAAAGGAATGGAACATTAAAGCAGGGAAGTGCGGTTGCAACTGTGCAAGACATTGATATGACAGCATCTGGAGTTCTGCATACAGCTTTTGTCCACTTACTTGAGGAAGAGTTTAACTGTATTGGAGGTGGTTCAGAGAATGTTCATTTGGATTAATTCCAGAGATAAAAGGCTTATCTTATGAGGAGAGTTTGAGCAATTAGTTCGATACTTGCTCGAGTTTAGAAGGATGACAGGAGATCTAATTGAGGTATATAAGATACCATAGGGGATTAACAAAGCAGATGTGGAGCAAATGTTTCCCCTTGTGGACAATCTAGAATGAGAGGTCTTAGTTTTAGGATAAGGGCTGGCAGAGATAAGGAGGAATTAACTCTCTCAAAGAGTTGTGAATCTGTGGAATTCACTATTCCAGAGTGCAGTGGATGCCAGGACACTGAATAAGTTTATAGAGGTTATAGACAGATTTTTAATTAATACTGGGTTGAAGAGTTATGGAGAGCAGGCAAGAAAGTGGAGTTGTGACTAAGATGAGATCATCCATGATCAAAGTAGATGGTGGAGCTGGCCGAAGGGGCTGAAATGCCTACTCCTGCTCCTAGTTCTTATGTTTTCCCATTTCTCGCTGTTCCAGGTTTGAACAAAATACAATGATAACCTCTGCTTCTGTTCTTCATGTTAAACTATCTCCTTAAACTCCTTTTCCCTGCCATATCTATTCTCAACTTCAATAAAAAGTACAATGAATTCATGGATCACTCATTCACCTGCCTCTGCTCCTTCCTTCACCCATTGTGGATAAACTGTCCCCAAGGGTGTCATTTTTCACTCACTGAGGTGACAAGGCTAATGGATAGTGTAATGACTCAGCTGGGAACAAGACTAAAAATCAATCAAATTCTGGCCATCGAGGTAAACTTTTGAAATTAAATTATCCCTCCTTAGATGATAAGATGACATTCTTGCCATCAAGAAGCTTATATGCAGATGAGATTTTAATCAACCTGCTCAGAGATGTTATTACACACATCTAGAGCAGTTGGGACTTGAATGCAGACCTTCTGGCTCAGAGATAGGGACACTATCACTGTGCGACAAGAGTCATAAGAATTCCAAATACATGCATTGGCATCCCATGAATTATAAATGCCACTGGAATGGGCTTCCCCTTCACAGTTAAATTTCTGCCCAATCAAGACACTTTATGCTATAGAAACTCATTTGTATGAAACAAGAATGTACCCATCAACTTTGCTTTGCAGTCTCCAGTTCAGGTGAGTACAGAGCTTTGACTGCCTCTCTCAAAACTTTCTCAAATGGTCCGCACCTTCACTTTCGCTGTAACCTCTACAGCTGCCGAAGGCACTCCTTGGAAATGAGGGCAAGATGGAAATTGGCATGCACCAGCTTCTACTTTTGCTTCACAGTTGGTACCTTAGTGCACAGAGTCAGGCACAGCTTTTCTTCTCACTTTAATGCAGCAGGCAAGCAAGACAACTTTTGGGTGAGACAGACACTTTAGTGCAAAAGGCAGAGCAGGGTTTTCTAACTGTAGGAAAGAGTGAAGCATCAATATTGGGGAGGTGAGGGTGTTAACACCACTATAAAGCTCAGTACAATGTCCTATATACATGCATTGGCATCTCATGAATTATAAATGCTACTGGAATGGATTTCCCCTTCCCAGCCAAATTTCTGCACAAACAAGATACTTAATGTTATAGAAACTTAATTGTATACAACAAGAATGTACCATTCAACTTTGCTCTTCAGCCTCCAGATAGAAGGGCACATGTACCCACAACTTATATGGCAAACATTGTGCATTTACATTGACTAGTATTGAATTGTGTTAAAGAGAAAGGGTAGGCATGTTAAATGGGATGAGGGTTGAATCCATTCAGCCCAGGGGCCAGGCCATTTCTAGTGTGAGGAATTCCACGGATTCACAACCTTTTGAGAGAATTAATTCCTCCTTATCTTCGTTTTAAGTCTGCCAGCCCTTATTCTACGACCGCTCATTCTAGATTGTCCCACAAGGGGAAACATTCGCTCTACATTCGCTTTGTTAATCTCCTAAAGTATCAGCGAGGCAGGTGGTCCAATAGTCCAGCAATGAGATCTGTTACCATCAGGGGATTGGGTCATTATCAGTCCTGAAAGTTAAATAGAATTGGTCAGTCAGGGTCATATGGCAGATTCAGTACAGGGGATGAACCACAAGTGCAGGGCTGTCATACAAACTCTGTCTGAGGCATGGGCCATGGTCACTTGGGGAGTAGGTTGTATATAATCCAGGGATTTTTAAATTCTATCCATGGCATCATGCAAGCTGAAGGCAGATTGCCTGGCGATGGGCCTACTTGTATGTTTTATCTGACAGCATGTTCACAGTCATAGGTGAAATTTGAGGTGGGGGTGTGGTAGGGCGAGTCATCATCACTCTGGCCTTAATATGGGCAGGACCAGCAGGGGCACCAGCACCTTGGTAGTCAGGAGTTCGGAGTAAGATGGGGACATTGATAACAACATAAAAGTGGCTGAACTGAAATGGAAAGGTAGGTAAAGGAGAGTGACAGATCATCAAGGAAACAGGGACCAGGATACAGTAGCAGAGGTGAAGGAAAATGGGACCTTTGCAATTTTATATGTTATACTGTACACAGAGCCTGTAAGTCACTGCAATAAACACAAGCTCTTAAGCTGGCTATATTGATCTGAAAAATCGACTGTTAGATTCTCTCTGCTTTAACTTTAGAATTTCTTCTTTTATCATTTGAATTCTGCTTTGAGACATTCCCAGCATTATCACCTCAGTATCATGTACTTCTGTGGGTCTTGATTTCCCTATTTACTTACTGCTTTGCAGTGTCCACTCACTATGGTGGCTGTGCTCATTGTGAGTTTAAGGATTGCCTTTTTCACTTATAGCCTTCTCAGCCATTTTCTGCACCTTTAATTTGAAGGTTTTTTCTTACCCAAGAATGATTGTTAACTTATCTCACAGAGGTCCAATATACACACTTGCTAACCAAACCTCTATCCGGGAAATCTGCTCTAGGATGATGGAATCTGAACCTACCGCTGTAACTTCCCAATGGAATCTGAAACTACCAAGTGGGACAAGTCTTTAAACTCTTTTCTGCCCACAGTGATCCTCGCCCAAGTACGAAATAAAGGCTATGGGCTGGAGCAATGCTGGTTCTCCTTTGCTGGTCTTTCTCAGAGTTTCTGTTGACTGCTTGTATGTTCAAGTGCTTGCAGCTGCTGACAGCCTGTATGAGGTGTTCCTAAAATGTAACGTAGCCAGGAGACCAAGTTCAAATCCCATTTTCTTGACAGGTGAGTCACACATGTCTGAACAAGTTGATAAGAAAATATCTTGAGGTGGTAAAACTGTAAACTCACTTGGTTCTCTGGAAACTTCCTCTCTTGGATCGAATGGTTTTTTCACTGTTGCACTTTTGGGATTAAACAACAATTGCCTACCACTAACTACCATTTGGTGTGATGGGTGGAAAGATGGGGGCACCAATCATCTTGTCTTGACTGGATTTCAGAGCATATTTGGTTTAGAGTTGTAGAGAAACAGTCAGGATTTTAACAAGATGCTCTCATTTTAACCAGATATAGTTTATTATATGATGGCGATGAGGTATAAATGAGGGTACGAGGACTACATTTTCAAAATCGATGGCTTTTTTCTCCAATTTCCTCACCCAGGACTGTATGGCATCATCAGATCGGGTGGAGCTTAAAACAGTCTCCAGTGATAACCCTTACAGAACCATTACCTTTACAACATGGCAGAGTGAAACTGAGTGATTCCACCATGTGTGTAAGGTGGCAGAGAAAAGATGGCGCCACTTACTGTCTCTCTGAGCACAGGAGGTCATCAGCTTTCTTGTGGCACCGTCTGACATCCATTTTGCAGGCCTGTAACACCAGCCTATGCTGGATGTGTCTGATAGGATAACCTTCTGCTGCCATATTCCATGAACAGGATGGCCCTTCTCTCAAATACCCCATCCAGCAGCATCTGCAAGGCAGTGTGGGTAAACCTGGGAGTCCATGTTGACTTCTTGGAAAGCATTTCTGGGTTTCTGGAGAGAATGGGGTGGGGAGGGGTGGGGAGGGGTGGGAACTTGTTTGCTGTTGGCAGAATGTGGGATGACCACCACAGCTCCTGGGAAATTCCTGCATACTTTTAGTTCAAAATGGAAAATTTCAGCCTATGATCTCCCCACCCCCACTCAAGCCATAAAGTAGGACACTGCATAATACACTGTGGTTATAATTCGCTGCAGGTACATAATGTATTGCCCTTATATTCTTGGGAAAGGCACAGCAGCTGTTGTGTCATAAATATCCATTCCGTTATTACTTCCAATTCTTGTTTTGGTCTCAGAGGAGAACATTTGTGGATGTTGCAATGGATTTTCCTACCACTGCTGTTCAATGATTGCCAAAAATAAGGAAACACATCTTATGTACCACTGCAGTTTTCAGTGGTGAGACAAATATTAATAGCAATGACTCATTGAATGAGCAGAATCTTCAATTTAGTAGTAATTACAGGGAATGCAGGCATTGCACATTGTAAGCAGGTTGAGTTGGTTTAAAGGGTTTATGATCAAGCTGGCAGGAAATGGCAAGGGGTATTCCCCAGGGATGTATTTTGGATCCTCACCAGATATTAATTCATGATTGGACATGGAATAAATAATTGTATATTTGCAATGATACTAAGTTAGGAGCTGGGAACAGGAATATGCAAAAAGGTGTAGACGGAAAAGTGAATGGACATAACAATGTCACAAGGAATTCAACATGGGAGAATGTCAGCTCATCCATTTTGAAGGCGAAAAAAATAAATCTGAATATTTTCTGAATTATGAGAAGCTGGAAATTGCCAAAGAGCAAAGTAATTTGGGTGTCCAAGTACATAAATCACTTGTTTTTATACACTCATGGGGATATGGCTGTCACTGGCTGGCCAGCATTCATTGAGTATAAACGTTTGCAACTCTTGTTGCAGCTGTGTAAAACTTTAGTTAGGCCACATTTGGTGTATTTTATGTCGTTCTGGTCACCATACTTTAGGAAGGATGTGAAGGCTTCAGAGTGGGCACAAAAGAGAATTACCAAGATGTGTTTAGATTGGAGTGTATCAGTCACAAGGAGAGGTTGGACAAACTCAGATTGTTTCCGCTAGAGTGTCAGAGGCTGAAGGAAGACTTGATAGAAGTAAATAAAATCACGAGAGTCGTAGTAAGGTGGATGGTCAGGGTGGAAATGCCTAATACTAGGGGGCATTGTTTTAGCGTGAAAGGGGAAATGTTTAAAGGAGATGTGAGAGGAAAGTTTGTTTTTAAACTCAGGAGGGTGGTAGGCGCCTTGAACACTGCTGCCTTGGAGATGGTAGAAGCAGATACATTAGCAAAGTTTAAGAGGCATTTAGACAAAAACATGAACGGGCAGGGAATAGAGTGGTACAGACCATGTGCAGGCTGATGGGATTTGATTAGAAATGCATCATGATCAGCACAGATATGACGGGCCAAAGGGCCTGTTCCTGTGCTGTACTGTTCTATGTTCTAAGTTATGCCCATCCCTAGTTGCCCTTGAGAAGGTGTTGGTGAGCCGAACCATCTTGACCCATAATGCCGTTAGTGAGATAATTCCTGGAATTGCACCTAGCAACAGTGAAAAAATAGCAATATTTTTCCAGGTCAGGATGTTGAGTGTTTTGGAGGGAAACTTGCAGATGGTTATGATCCCATGTATCTGCTGCCCTTAACCTTCTGGATGTGGAGATGCCAGTGTTGGACTGAGGTGGACAAGGTCAGAAATCACACATCACCAGGTTATAGTCTGACAGGTTTATTTGACCTTATCCTTCTAGCTGGAAGTAGTCCTGGGTTTAGCAAGTGCTGTCTAAGGATCTTTGGTGAATTTCTGCAGTGCATCTTGTAAATTAGTATACACTGCTGCTACTGAACATTGGTGGAGCGCATAGATGCTTGTGAATGTGATGTCTATCAAGTGGGCTGCTTTGTCCTGGATGGTGTCAAGCTTCAAGTGTTGTTAGGGCTGCACTTATCCAGGCAAGTGGAGAGTATTCCATCAAACTCCTGACTTGTGGCTTTTAGATGATGGGCAGGCTTTGAGGAGTCAGGAGGTGAGTTACACACCCTAGTAATCCTAGCCGCTGTATTGATTTATCCACAGACACAAAAAAACACTCAAAAAGGTCAGTTAGAATGTTGACTTTTATCAAGATATCTGAATTAGAGTAGATCAAGTCATGTTTCAGTTGTTTAGATCCTTGGCTGGACCCAATCAAGAATATCGCATTCAGTTTCGGTCCTGTACCTCAGTAAGGATATAATAGCCATGAAGAGGCAGACGCACAGGTTTGTTACAGTAATGTCAGAGCTTTTTCAAGCTCTGTACCCGAAGGCAGGTCCATAGTGATTACCTACTGAATTACAGCAAAGTGCCGTGAATTTTTTTAACAATGGTAAGGGAAGTGGGTAGGGCCCTGGGTCCAGCTCAGTTGAAACAGGGATTGAACCATGTACTGTTGGCCAGGGCCTGGGACAAGGGCAGGCCTAAAGTGCATAAATGAGGGGTAGGTGAGACAACTGAGACACCCAGCACCCAGCACACGGCACACAGTCTCCCAGTAGAAATTCTTCTGACTGTAATTTCGAAGAGATTAGCAGAAGATGATGCTGCTAATGTACAGCATTGTTTTCTGAACCTTTCTAAAGGCTTTCTGAAGTCTCACATTCTGGGCAAACTTTCAACAGAAATGTTTGGAAGTGAGGAAGTCATATTTGACTCAAAAGATTAACTTTTTTTTCTCTCCACAGATTCTGCCAGACCTGCTGAGTTCCTCCAACTCTTCCTGCTTTTGATCTGGACTTCCAGCATCTGCTGTATTTTGCTTTTATTTATTGATTAAAATACTGCCTAGTAAGCACCTAATACTCTAACCTACAGAAAGACAACCACAAGCCTCATACAGCAATTATATCATATATCTCTCTTTCTACTGAATAACTTCTCAAAAGACCCCCATATCACTCTCAGTTGCCAATGGTTTTGCTTTTCCCCGTTTCTCAGAGCCACAACATCAAGATAGCACCAAAAGCTGCTTCCCTCAGTTTTCAGAGAAGTCCTGAACTAAATAGCTTATACAGAGGTAGTGGTACTATCCCAGGACTAATGCATCAGAGACCCAGGGTAAAGATGTGCGGACATAAAAATCCCACAATGGTAGTTAGTCAAATTTGAATTTGATAAAGTTCTGGAATTAAAAGCTAATCTAATAGTGACCACAACCATTTTCAATTGTCATAAAACAAAACTATATCATTCACTAATGTGCTTTAAGGAAAGAAGTCTGCTATCCTTACCCAGTCTGGCCTATGTGTGATTCCAGACTTTTAACTGCCCTCTCAAACAGGCTAGCAAACCAGACAGTTTCAAAGGGACAATTAATATGTGCAATAAATGTGGGCTTAGTCAACAGTGCCAACATTAATAAAAAGGTCCACTTCTGCGAATCTTTCCCCCAAACTCTGCCCCCCAGGCTTGCCAGGATGAGCTTTTCACTGTACTTTGGTATATGTGACTTCAATAAATCAAATCAAACCAAATGAATCTTCTGGTGCTGCAGATTGCCATAGGATGTGTCTATTTGACCAGAGATTGCCTTCTCCCTTGCATCCTGCCTGGTGTCCACAAAAAAGAACTCTGCTGAACATGCTAGCTTTGGCTTTTCACCTTTCCGTCTGAAATCTTGGAAACAAAGTCTGTCCCTTGGCAGCCTCAGTTGCTCTTGCCTTGGTTTCAGGTGAGGACATTTTGCACCTTGCTCATTGCAACACATTATAATCCTCCGTTCCCTATGGTAATAAGCCATCGGGCTTGTTGCCTGGCAGAATGCATACCAAAATTACTCGAGTCACATCATCACTCATTTTACCTGAAATTAAACAGATTGTTTAGAACAAACTTATAAACTTCATATTTATCATTGTATCTTTAGCAGACTCAAATAGAATGAGCTGGTGGGAAATATACTGGAAGAATATTTATGTCCATGAAAGTGGCTCTGTCTTTAGGAGAAGAAAATTGAAGGATAAGAAAAAAGAAACCTTTTAAAGTAAGTTCAGCATGCAAGAGAATATTCAGCTTTGGGTGCCACAGAGCAGGTAGTAACAGATCAAATGCCCATCATGTACTACTTCTGTCAATACCACACCACTATCGATGTTGAGATTTACACAATTCTTGCTCACTATCATGGTACATTAGGCAACAGTGACATTTCAGCTTGCAGGATTTTATGCTCAGTAAATACATTTAAAGTGTAAGCAAATCAAGTTCTCAATTGTCTAGTTTTTCCTCAATTGATATGGGAGCACCTGTTAAGACCTGCAGTACTGAATGCACATCTCCTTGAGGAGACCAGCCTATAATATTCTATCAGTAAAACTCTGCTGCCATACTTCGGCAGAATGTCCATTTATTTTCATTTGATCATGCCAAAATGCTTGACCATAAAAATATTTCAGAGGGTACCTGCCGAGAGTGATGAATTTTCATACAAGCTTATATCATTACCATGAAGATTTGAGCTGCATTTTATGTCTTTTACATGATAATATTAATGCTATAATTTTCAAATTACAGCAATATAAATATGACCATTAGTTATTCACAATGGCTATTTATACATTGAATTAAAAAGAACATTGTGATATTTTAGGTTTCACATATAAATCAGAACATCTGGCCCCCTGTTTATCTGCTACACTTTGACATTGTTATTTATATAAAAATGTAGATTCTTGTCTCATGCTGGGACTATTCTATATTGTTAATGGAGAAGTTAATCATAGCACTAGAGGCAGAAGTGGACTCAAAAGCAGGTGCCCCAGCTAGTGCTTCACCCAAGTTTAGCCTCCTCCAAGTGAGGCCCTTGAAAGCACTGCATTGGACATTTCAGGGACAGTTCAGGGACTTTACAGCAGCAGTTTGCTTGTGTGAAAGATCTGGGCCTCTTACAGTGTGACAAGTTTGTAGAGACAATTGGAGACCCAAGAATTTATGTGGAGAACATTGACAGGAAATTCATGAAAATGGCAATTGTTTAGTATTCTCACATTCACGTGCACTGCATGCACATGATCACATATGTTGATATAATAGTAAATGTCATTAAGGAGCAACTCTCCAGTCATTCACATTGGCAGGTCTCCCTGGCATCAAACCTTAAATGTGTCTTGCTGAGCACTGCACTCAAGAGTTCTTTAGATCACATAAGAAAATTAAATTTGTTTTAAGTGGTGGCTCCTTGTCATTCCATTATTTGATGATGCGACTTCGATTTATTTTGTTAAAACTAAACAAAATGATTTAAAATTTGGAGTGTTCACACAACAGCAACCAAAGACTATATTTTTAAAATCAGACCAAACAACAAGGCGTTTTCAAAACCACTTCTTTTAAAAATAATTTCTTGTATTTTGAACATGACGGCAAGAGTAAACCACTGAGCCTGGTTGTGTCTGGGGTGGAAGGGGTTAAGTTCTGAGGGCTTGTTGCCTTAATTTGAGTTAGGACATGTCCAGTGTGACAGAATGGGGAAAGGGTGGGTCAGAGGGAGGTTCCAGAGTCTAAAATTTGGAACAATTGGGTTACTCTTCCACTTGGTTTTGCTGCGCCAATATTTGAATAAACAAAATATAGTGATTTCTTAATACTGTCACGTGAAAGATCAGCTCCAATTCAATTAATAGTGTAAATGTTTTATATTTATCCTCACAATACACACAACACTTTAAAATATGAAGCAAAAATTAATTTCTACCTCATGTCAATGTTTCCTGTGTTTGATAAGACAACATTATGCAGTAAATACAGAATAATAAATGAAAGCATAACATGTTAATTTTAATGACTTATTTGAAGGTTACTATGTATCATTCTGACACAAATAAGTTTAATGGAAAACAAATTCTTACAGACTTATGCCTAATTTTCTGCATAACCCTCCTGTGCAAATGCACAAGCAATATTACAACAACTCCTTTGGGTATGCTGTTTGAAACTGTCTCTGCTATTTAGAGTAAAATTTCAGTCAGCTGCCATCACAAAGATTGTACTTTGTTCGAGCAACTAGCATGAGCCCCACATTGTGTCTCTAGGGGATGGTGCCAATGCTATTAACTAGCCACTCTCAAGCCTTAATACAAGCAAACCCTCAGTGGAGAGGCAATCCCAGCCTTGGGAGCTGCCAGTCAACCAGATACTGGCATCTCTCCATGCCAGTGGAATCACTGGGAGAAATGGCTGATGTTGACAATCGTTGGCTCCCAGGCCCAAGAGAGAAAGCGTGGGATGATGGAGGTCACCAGAGGGGAGAGTAAGGTTATCAGACAAAAAAAAAAGTACAATCGGGTGGTGGTACAGACTCAAGGACCTATTCTGTGCTGTATAATTCTATGGATGGCTTTCAGACTTCTCCATGACTATTTGAAATAGTTTAAGGATCAATAATTACAGACGCTGCACATAATTAACAGCCTAAGTATCCAGGTAGACAATAATTTGGAAAACATCTTACCTACAAGGTACATTCCAATCCAGTCCCCAGCATCTACCTCCTCCTTGATGTCCCAACAGATGATGAGATCCTGGGACTGGCCAATAGTATATCGTGAGCTGCTGACCATCAAGGTGGAACGACTCCCTGAATTCACCAGGTTCGTATCACTGTTTGCTCTTGGGATGGTGACAGCCATGTTGCGGAATTGCTCCGGGTTGTAGCTGTACCTGAGGGGATCTTTGCATCGACGGCGATTCTGAGAGTTTCTGGAAGGTGATGCCATGGCTGCCAAACCCAGAAACCTATTCTGGTACAAATTCTGAAATAATATAGTTAGACTGTTAAATACCAGTTCAAAACTCTGGACCCAAGTTGTCATATTAAATCAAAGATTGCTGCAGTTATGAGTAAATGAATAATGATAGAATGAGACCCAATATGTTTTTCAAGCACATTCTCCAAACTTACTTCAATCATGATGATCAGTGTTTGTACAATACCTCTAACAATCATTTAACAATGAATTTAAATATTCATTGAAAAAAATGGAAACTCAACACTCATGAGGTACAATGGAATTAGACAGCATGCTGCTGTAAGCAATTTTATCCCCCTTACTGAAAAGATTTTACATGTAAGATCTTTACCCTAAATTATAGAAAGCCAAAGAATGGAAAAATCTTTATCATAGACAGAGTTTTGAAAATATACTGATTTCACACTTTTCATGCGCTCAATGGAGAAATTACCTTGTCTCAGAAAGTATTTTAAAACATATTCACTAAAAACTTTCAAATCCACCACTCTATTGTTAGAGCACTTTAACCATATATTCTGACACACCTTCTACTATAGCACCTTCAGTCTATCCCCATGGACAACGTTGTCTACTTAAAATGACTTAAACCACAATCATACACAACTTAGAAAACCTCAAGTATAATGAAAGATCTCGTGACTTCAAAGGTTAGTAAATCAATTCCATCTTAGTTATTTTTATTTCATCTTTTGGAAGATTTTACAAAGGAATTTTTTGTTATTAAGCTGGAGGACCTGTAATTTTTCAAAATTTTTAATTATTTCTCATCACGCAATCTTCCTAAAAGACTGTCAAAAGATGTTGGCTCACACAATCTTCAGCTTCCTTCCCACATCAGCCGCAATTAAAATTGATGCTGATAAGACATCAGGTAACTTAGCAGCTGTCCCGCTTCAATATATTTCTGAACAGGAAGTGCACATAAACACCCAAAATTTACTCTGACGTTTCACAGTTGTTGTTCTGGATTTAAAAGGAGAGAAATTGTTTCTGATGCCCCAAGGCATGTTAATCGACTGCCAGTGAGTCTCTGTCAAGAGGCAGCTTTGCTGATTTGAACTAAAGGGCTGTCCATGAACATGTACTTTAGTCCTTTATGCCAGATTTAGTTTATTGTAAAGGAGGCATCATAGATTCAGACAGAGCAAAAACTACAATTTGGCTAAAAATAAGATTGTAGCGGATCTCAACCAGCAGTCCTGAAATGAGGCAAACCTTTCAGCTTTGATTAAAATTTACATAGGATTAAAATCATGAAAACTATAATCCTTCAATTGTAAATTTTAAATAACTTGTGACTTCTGAACTCTTCAAATATTGATGCAAAATTGCCTCGTCTCTTAATCTGGAATTAAAATCTTTATGTAGATATTTCCATGGAGGAAACGTCATGACCAAATTAATATGATGATTAAGAGAATAAAAAGTCAAATAAGTGAAAGGTAAAAAGCAATAAGACACCAGGTAAAGCAAGAGATGCCACCTTTCTCGTGTGTAGTATTTCAGTACACATTTGCAGTCATGAAAAGAAATTGAATATGTTAACAGCTATACACTTCTGCCATGCTTCCGAATAATAACAAACAGGAAACCTGTCAGTTCACAATGACAATGACATCAACCAGCCAAGATAACCCTGCAATAAACAGAACAAAGATAGCTAATCCATGAAGGAAAAATCTTCATGCATGCAAATCAATTTCATCAGTCTTGTTTTATATGGTTTAGATGCATGACATGGCCTATGTTTTTGAATGCATCACTTTTATATAGAAAAAACTTCTATTCTCCTTTCACTTTCTATTAATTGTCAACTAATTTTGTTTTAAAAATAAAAGTTTCTACTCTTTGCTTAGAAGCTCCATCCTTACCTCGCTCCCTGATGGTGCGAAAGTTCCACTGTGGAACAGGACCTTGAGGCCACAGGTTGATCAACGCGATTCACACAACAGAACTTTGAGTCCTGCCAATACAATCAGCAGGGAGAGAGGTAAGTATGGAACTTGTAAACATATTATAAAAGCCGTGCTTTATCATTGTGTGAGCGTGTACTGGATCTGTAAAGGTTAGTTGTTGCAGATCGACTACCTTGAGTGGTGCAAAGGATTGAAATACTAAATCTTTGGGATTTAAGTCCAAATCCAATTCAGCTTGGATTGAAAGTCTCCGCACCACCTGTCAGCTGTCACTGCTTAAGTTGAGTTTCAGCAGTTTTAATGGAATACCATTAAATAATTAAAATAGTGAATCTACAATCCATGAAACAAGCTGTAACTCTGCATTAATTGATATCCTCACTTAGCAGTCATTGCAGTAGGAAATGTAAGTATTAGCAAGGTGTCCTGAAGGGTCAGCCAAGGAAGGGGTTTTTAACTGTTTATCTGATCCTAGCTGTAGCCTGACGTGGGTTCAGCTTATGCTGAAACTGAATGATATGTGAGAAAATATTTCATTTCCAAGAAGTGACATTCATCAACCTTAATGAGCGCATTTAGATTTTAAGGATTGTTTGGTGACAATAGCATTAGACCAAGAATGGCTTGCTAACATGGGCTATTCCACTCTCAGTTTTTTGTTGGATATTGTAGAACACAATTACAAAAGTGGAGGCAGTCCCTGGGTTGTGAATGAGTTCCATTCTTGAGTAAATTCATAAAGACAACTTGTACATAAGTTGGAACACAATACAGGACAATGTACAATAGCCACAAGGAAGTATTTGCATGTCAGATATTTAAAATTAATATTAATACACCCCTATCTGGAATCTTATTCATAAATTGGGGACCACTTGTACATGTAAATATTTTAAATCTGTGATTTACTTGTACTTTGCAATTTAGTACCAAAGTGCTTCACTAATCCTCAAACTGTAAATTCTGTAAAAATTATGTTCTGGCGGCTATTCATAAAGAGGTGCACTTGATAATTTAAACAGAAAATGCTGGAAACCCTCAACAGGTCACACAGCATCTATGGAGAGAGAAATAGAGTTAATTGGCAGAATTTAAATCTAGGTAATGGGGTCTCACCCAGAAGAACTGTTCACCAATAGAGGCAGGTACCTCTCTATTGCTCCCTCGTGCCATCAGGAGTGGCAGTTGATGCAGGTAATGGACTCACTAGAACCCAAGATTAAAAGGTGTAATGAGGGTCTCAGGGGCCATTTAAGAGCCTCAGTTTTTGCCTGGATGCAAAAGCTCTTGCCTAGTTTTCCTGCCTCAGAAGCAAAGGGTCCAGTAAATGCAATTGTTGAAAAGCTTTGAGGTTCTCTCAGCCTGTATGGGTAAGAGTGCGGATTGTAGAGTGGACAAACAAACCGACCATGACAAAATGGTACAGGAAACCATTCTAGTAGGCAGAGCAACAAGGAATGTAGGATAGTATGTGATAGTGTAGTGAAGGGGATTGGCACCATTAATTGCAGCAAAAAATAAGAGCTCAGACGGCAGTATTGCCAGCTTTGCCAGGGCCCGGTATATCGCTAAAACTTGAAAAGGAGCCTGTAGCGGAAGGGAATGGATTCAGTAATCGTGACTCATAGCAACCTGGTTAGAACTAGGAAAGAGGTCCTGCAGAGAGAGTATGAGGAGCTTGTCCCTAAATTAAAAAGCAAAACCTCAAAATTTTATAATCTCCAGATTATTGTCTGAGCCTCATACAAGTTGTCTGAGGCTACATAAAATCTGATGCGGGAGAAGTGGGTTCTGGCAGCATCAGTATAAGGAAAGTGAGGATGTATTGTTGGGAGGGTCTACACCTAAATTGTCCTGGGCCCAATGTTCTGGCAAAACAAATAACTATTGAAGTAAAGAGAGATTTAAACTAAATAATGGAGGCAAAGGGTCAATGTGGAAATGTGTGGTATATCAAAGAATAGAGACAAGATAAGAGAGAAAAACAGTAAAATGGAAAATTAGGGTCAAAGAATGTCAGGAAGGAGCAGAGAGAAACTTTCAAGGAATTCGTCAATAAATCAAGGATAGATGATACAAAGATCAAAGATCACAAAATGATCAAAACTAAAGGCTCTGTAGCTGAATGCGTGTAGCATTTATAACCAAGTAAATGTACTGATAGCCTGCATTAAAGTAAATAAATACACAGTCTGATAGCAATTGTAGGGACATGGTCTCAGATTTTCAAACAGTGTGTCCTGAATATTGTGTGGTATATGATATTCAACAAAAATAGATAGGTAGATAAAGGTGGAGGGATAACGTTATTAGTCAAGGATAGTATTTGTGCAATTGCTCAAGAAGATGTTGATTCAGGAGATTAGGATATGGAATTGGTTTGGGTGGAAATGAGGAATAGTAGGGGAATTAAGTTAGTAGTGTGAATAGTCTACAATGCCCCTACCAGTAACCAGATGTGGAACAAAGTATTCAGGGAGAAATATTGGGTGTGAGAGATAATGGAACAGCAATAATCATAGGTGACTTTAATCTACATATAAATTGGGGAAAAAGTCAAATTGGGAGTAGTAGCACGGATGATGAATTCATAGAATGCTTTCAAGATAAATTTTCAGAGTAGCATCTTTTGGAACATTACAGAAAGAAGATTATATTCGAGTTAATACTTTGTGATATGATAGGATTAATGAATGACCTCAGAGTTAAGGCATCCTTAGATAGAAATAATCACAATATGATGGACTTTTATATATTCAGCTTGAAAGGGAGAAAAACAGGTCTAAGACTAGTGTTTTAAATATCAATGAGGACAACCAAGTGAGCATGGAGTTGAAGTGAACAGGCATAGTAGGCTGATAGATCAATCAATACACACAGTGGCAGATATTTAAGGAGGTATTTCAGAATACTCAGAATAATTTAATTCAAACTATAAAAAGAAAGATTTCAAAGGGAATAGCCACTATCCATGGTCAATGAAAAAGGTAAAAGCATAATTTAAGAGAAAAAAAGCATGAAACTGTACAAAGATGAGAAGCTGGTCAGGTATTTGGTTAAAAGATAACAAAAACAAAGTTGCTGGAAAAGCTTAGCAGGTCTGGCAGCATCTGTGAAGGAATAAACAGAATTAATGTTTCTTCCTCAGAACTGTTCTGAGGAAGGGTTACCGAACCCAAAATGTTAACTCCGTTTTTATCTTCACAGATTTACAGCATCCGCAGTTCTTTTGCTTTTTATTTGGTCAAAAGATAAACCTGATTAACCTTATAACAGTACGAGAGAAAGTTAGTTAGGAATGCAAAATGGATGGCTAAATTTCTACAGGTATTTAAAGAAGAAATTAATAAGTAAAATGAGTGTTGGCTCTGTAGAGTGTGAATATGGGAGATAATACTAGATAATAAGGTGGTTAAAATTTAGAAGTATTTTGAATTCTCTCCTGTGAAGACAGAAGCAAATACATTGCAATGATACCTATAAAAACAGGAAGTTGAAGGAAGAGAGGAGCTGTGCAAAATTACAATGGAGGGGTAAGTGCTAATAAACTGATGGAGCTATGGGCCAACAACATCCTGGGTCCAAATGGACCACCCTGGGGTCTTAAAACAGCTTGTTAACAAGGAAGCTTTTTAAATCCCCATATTCAAGAAAGGTTCCATCAGACTGGAAAGCAGCAAACATAACCTTTCTATTTAAGAAGGGAGGGAGACAGAAAACAGGAAACTACAGAAAAACTAAAGGTAATTGGGAACGGTCAGTATAGTTCTGTCACAGTAAATTATGGTTGACCAATTTATGTCAAGGAGTAACATGCACTGATGATAAAGGGAAGCCTGTAGATTTGCAATTTTTAGATTTCCACGAGGCATTTGATAAGGTGCCATTTCAAAGGATTTTGTAGAAAGGAAAGCTCATGATGAATTGGTAACATATTAGCATGGATTGAAGATTGTTCTGTTTTTTGCTAGCCAGCCAAAGAACAGTATAGCAGAGGAACAAGCCCTTCGGCCCACCAGAACTGCTCCGATTCCTAATCCTTATTTGGACCTGCTACTTTTTGCCCACACAAGGTATCTATCCCTCGATTCGTCTCCCATTCATGTGTCTATCAAAATAAGCCGTAAACATTGCTAATGTGCCTGCTTTCACCACCTCCATTGGCAGTGCACTCCAAGCACCCATCAGCCTCTGTGTGAAAAATTTCCCCTGCACTTCTCCCCTATATTTTCCCCTCTCACCTTGAACCCCTGTGCCTTCTTGTAGTTAACCTTTCTATCCTGGGAAAAAGCCTCTAACCATCCATTTTATCTATGCCTCTCAAATTTTGTAGATTTTTAACAGGTCACCCCTCAGCCTCTATCTTTTCAGTGAAAACAATCAGAATTTATCCAACCTCTCCTCATAACCAAAACTCTCCAGACCAGACAATATCCTGGTAAAGGGATAACAAGGTGTAGAGCTGGATGAACACAGCAGGCCAAGCATCATCAGAGGAGCAGGAAGGCTGACGTTTTGGACCTAGCATCCTGGTAAACCTCCTCTGCAACCTCTTCAAAGTATCCACGTCTTTCTGGTAGTGAGATGACCAGAACTGCACACAATGATCCAAATGTGGCCTGACTGAACTTTTATACAGCTGTAACATATTTTGTCAACTTTTACATTTGATGCCCCGGCTAATGAAAGCCAGTGTGCTGTATGCCTTCTTGACCATCTTCTTCATGTGTTGCCACTTTCAGGGATCTGTGGACCTGTACTTCTGTACGTCAATCCTCCTAAGGCTTCTCGCATTTATTGTATAATTTGCACCTGAATTTGACCTTCCAAAATGCATCATCTCACATTTGTTTGGATTAAACTCCATCTGCCATTTCACTGCCCACCTCTGCTATCTATAGCCCACTGTATCCTTTGACAATCCTCCTCACTTTCTGCAACTCTGCCAATTTTGATGTCATCCAAAAACTTACTAAATCAGACAACCTATATTTTTCTCCAGATCATTTATATATATTACAAACAACCAAAAGGTGCCAGCACTGATTCCTGCAGAACACCACTAGTTACTTATCTCCATTCTGAAAAGCACCCTTCCATCGCTAATTTGTCCTCTAATAACCAAGCCAGTTCGGTATCCATCTAGCCAGTTTATCCCGAGGCCATGAGACTCTATCTTCTGTACGAGCCTGCCATGAGATACCTTATCAAATGGCCGACTAAAGTCCATGTAAACAACTGCCTTTCCCTCAATCATTCTTGTCACATCCTCAAAAAACTCAATCAAGTTAGTGAAAAACGACCTTCCCCGCACGAACCTTTGCTAGACATCACTAACAAGCCCATTGGCTTCCAGTTTATTCACATTTAAAAGCATTTGCATAAATGGGTCTTTGTCAGGTTAGTAGGATGTGACAAGTGAAGTCTCACAGTGCTCTGTGTTGGGGCCTTAACTTTTTACAATCTACATCAATTACTTAGATGAGGCAGTCAAATGAATGGCAGCTAAATTTGCAGACAAACACCAAGATAGTATGCTGTGAAGACGACATAAGGAAATTGCGGACAGATATAGTTACATTAAGTGAAAGGGCAAAAATCTGGCAAATGGAGCATAATGGGGAAAAATTGTGATGTTGTCCCCTTTGGGCAGGAAGAATGAAAAAGCAGAGCATTACTCTAAAGGAAAATGACCGCAAATTCTGCAGAGAAATTTAGGTGCTTTTATGCATGAGTTATAAAAACGTAGACCACAGATGTAGCAAGTAATCAAGAAGACTAATGGGGTACTATTCTTTATCACAAAGGAAATTGAATATAAAAAGTAAAAGCGTTATGCTTCAGGTACACAGGGCATTGAAGATCTCAAATACTGTGTGCAGTTTTGGCCTCCTTATTTAAACAAGGATGTAAATGCATTGGAAACAGTTTACTGGATCAATGCCTAGAATGTGCTGGTTGTCAGACTTGGCTTGTTCCATTCTGAAAGTAAGGCTGGCCGCTCTTCTGGGTTGGAGGGAAATTCCTTCCTCTATTAATGAGGGCACAGGCCTTTCTTTCTAACAGCACCAAGTCTGCCACAGGAAAGCAGTTTACATTGAATTTTCAGCCTTCTGATGCCCAGATGGACCAAAAAATGGGGGAGACTGTAAAATAAAATCAACTTTTTTTATCTTAATTGTCATCTTCATTTGCTACCCGCCTCTGTGGTGCAGATAGTTGATTCTCTTTCCACTTGCCCAGGGGATCTTTCTGTTGGCAGGGCCGAGTCAGGGATCCATGCTGAAATGCTTTTGACTTATTTTACTGGTCTGCTAGCCTGTAACACCCGATTTAAAAAGCCAACAGAATCCAGCCCCTTTGGCTCCATTTCTCTCTCTAAAAGGTGCTGCCAAATCTTGCTTGATGCCAGGTTCACAAACGCATTGGATCAATGGTGGCCATCACAGCTTGTATACCATCATGGAGTAGGCAGAGGATGGGGATGAATTTCAGTGGGCAATCAAATTTAAAGACGAAAATTCCATATTAGTTATTAGTGTTGAAGGCCTTTGTGGGGATAAAAACAGTCAAATAAAGAACGGCCAACCATGAGGCGTGGTGGGCCATTAGCAGCAGCTGAACTGTAATCCAATAGAACCTCATGGTCCAGCACCCTACAGTTACCATCAATCCAGATGATAATCTCTGATACAAAGAAGAATGTAGGAGGGCTTACCAGGATCCGCACTAGACTGACTAAGAAGAGATTTCTCCCGATGAAGCTACAACAGAGGACTACTTGTATGCCAAATAGTATAAGCACCAAGTGATAGATAGAGTTTAAAAATTCCAAAAGGTCCAATCTAAGCTGCAGCCTTACCACATCCAGTCACAAATGGAGGTCGACAACTAAACAACTCGCTGTACAAAGAGGCTCCGCTGATATTCCCATCATCAATGACGGGAAAGTCTAACACACCAGTGCAGAGGAAGTGGTTGAAGCATTCATAAACTCAGTTAGAAGTGCCAAATTGGTAATCCATATCAGATTCCTCCAAAAGTCTCTAGCATCACAGATGCCAGTCTTCAGCCAATTCGATTCACTCCAAGTCGCCTTATTAAATAACTGGAGGCATTGGGCCAGACAACAGTACTGAAGACCTGTGCTTCAGAATTTGCTGTGCCCTTAGCCAACATGTTCCAGTACAGTGACAACAATGATATCTATGTGATAATGTGGAAAATTGGCCCAGGTATATCCTGTTCATAAAAAAGCAGGACAGATCCAACCCAGCCAATTACCACCCCATCAGCCTACTGTCTATAATTGGTAAAGTGATGGAAGGGGTCATCAACTGTGCTGTCAAGCAGCACCTGCTCAGCAATACCCTGCTCAGTGATGCCCAGTTGGTGTTCTGCCAGAGCCACCCAGCTCCTGACCTCATTCAAGCCTTGGTTAAAATATGGGCAAAAGAACTGAATTCTGGTGGTGAGGGTGACAGCCCTTGATATTAAAGCCATGTTTGACTGAGTGTGGTGTCAAGGAGCCCTAGCAACACTGGAATCAACGGGAATTAGGGAGAAACCTCTTTAATGCCTGGACTCATTCTTATCACAAAGGAAGACAGTTCTGGTTGTTGCAGGTCATTCATCTCAGCTCCTATGCATCTCTGCAGGAGTTCTTCAGGTGTCCTAGTGTCCTAGGCCCAACCATCTTTAGCTGCTTCATCGATGGCCTTCCGTCCATCATAAGGTCAGGAGTGGGGATGTTCACTGATGACTGCACAATGTTCAGCCCCATTCATGATTTCTCAGATACTGAAACAGTCGATGTTCAAATAGAACAAGACCTGGCCAATATACCAGCATGGGCTGATAAGTGGCAAGCAACATCTGCACCACAAGAGCCAAGCAATTACATCTCCAATGCAAGAGAACGTAACCATCACCCTGTCAGCATTCAGTGGCATTCCCATTACTGAATCACCATCTATCAAAATACTGGGGGGAGGGACCAAACTGAACTGACTCACCATATAAATGCGTCAGAGATAATAGGTACTGCAGATGCTGGAGAATCCGAGATAACAAGGTGTGGAGCTGGATGAACACAGCAGGCCAAGCAGCATCCTT
>JAHRHZ010000013.1:55448159-55478117 GCA_024137785.1 Ginglymostoma cirratum
ATCCCCAACTCAGCTTTCTACTCCTTGGCCTTTCAGGCTGGTGTATCTTCAAATCTCCACGCTGTCTTGTCAGCAGATGAGCTCATCTCTTCAGCAAACATAGTTAAAAATAAAACTAATTCTGTTTCTGCCCTGATAGACTGATTATCTCTTCCCAAGCGTCAGTTAGTACTCAACAACTGCCATCTGCTTGGACATAGAATCTCTTTCGGACTTGCCGGAACCAATTTCCAGATACTGATCTCATTAATAGCTACCTTCTGCTGTCTCTTTAAATACAATGCTCTTGGCAGGGTCACTGTGTCTGTTAGAATCTTTTTAGTCAAGAATTAGCCTGCAATTAGCTTCCAGCCCTGACGCCACAAATATTAAAGCATTTTTGGCCAGTTCTTTTCTTTTTACCAAAAATCATCTCGAATTCCACAAGTTTAGCTCATAATTCCTAGTTCACAACTTCAAACCAAAACTGATAAAAGAATGAAAATTTTATAAAATGAAAATCAGCGGGAGCTCTAACTAATTCCCAAAGATTCTTTTACAGAAGGGGCTATTAATAACCTTTCTTAGTACACAATATCAAAACAAAATAGCCCAAAACCTAGTTGGCTCCTTAATATTCTGTTCCAGAAACCCATCTCTTAAACAATCCAGGAGTTTACCTTCCATAGCATTAGTGCTGAATTGATTAACCCAGTCTAAATGCCAATTGAAGCCACCCATTTCTACTATATTACCCATGTTATGTAGATTTTTAATTTCTTGATTTATACTATGCCCAACACAAGTACTACACCTTTTTGTTCTATTACCAATTCTCACCAACGTTTGCTTCCCCTTGCTGTTTCTTAGCTCCACCCAAATTAATTCTGCATCTTCATCCTTCATTCAAAAATACTCTCTTACTAATGTACTGTTTTCATCCCTTACTGGGAGTGCCACACCACCTCCTTTATCTTTTTATTTATCTTTCTTACATGCAAAATATCCTTAGATACTCAGGTCCCAATCTCGGTCACCCTATAGATATTTTGCTGTGATGGCACTGTAGTTAAATCAGATCCATTTTCTTCAACTTGCATATTCAAATTGTAAAGACTGTAACTTCTTATCTTACTTTAAGTTTGATTGTGGATTGAATTGGGAAAGCGATGTTTCACATCAAAGTACCGAGGTAGGAATTGCTGTACGTTTATAAAGCAAATTGCTGAAACTCATTGTAAGCCATGTACATACACTGTTGCTTTGCAAGCTGTGAGGTTGGGGGAGTTGTAAGAGAAAACAGCCTGGCTCTAGGGATCTGTGGACAAAGTGAAATTCAGCCAAAGACAAGTTACTGATTAGTTTGTGGAGTTGTGACCAGTTGTGGATGCTAAATGTCATCAGTCTGACGACAACTTTGATTGGTTCCTGGCTATCTGAACAGCTTGGAGATGTGAATGTTATAGTGAGAAGCCTTCAGACATGTGAAAGGTGAAGTGGTGTCTCTCTCTCTCTTTTTCTGCTGTAAAAATACGTGCAGTCTGAAGAAAATAGTTATTTTCTCACATTGGTTACTGCAAGCTGTGGTCTTTAAGCAATAACTATGTGACTGTGCACTTAATGCACCATTGCCCTTTGCCTCCTGTGCAGAAGTGAAAGAAACCTGGAGAAAAGAGTTTGAAGAACAGAAGGTGCTGGCAAGCAAATGGATCATCTCAGTGAGCCCTGTGGACTAGTGCTATTCAACTGTGGTTTCCCAGATATTTTTCCCTCTATCCATAAAACCAATGTTTTTTTCCTGTCTGTGTATAGGGGAGCTTTAGAAGCAGGTTAAAGTTTTATCTAGTAGTATTATATGTCAGCAGTCCATATTTACCTGTAATTAGAATTGTGATTATTTGTGATAGATAATGATTCTTGTTAAGTAAAAAAAAAAGCCTGACACGTGTTTCCTATTAACATAAGTCTATCAGACAAGTAAATTGAAGATTTTGATTACTTTGATAAAGTTTTGCTTCACTAAGTATGAGCTCCCTTTCTGGTTCCCGTCACCCTAAAAACCTGGTTGAAAGTTTCTTCAAAGCATTAGGATGGGATAAGTGATAACAAGGTGTAGAGCTGGATGAACACAGCAGGCCAAGCAGCATCATAGGAGCAGGAAAGCTTGACGTTTCAGGTCATCAGTTTCACACCACCTGCGTATGAGGGAGTGTGATTAAAATAATGCTTGTAATTTTTTTCCAAGAAAACATACACTGCTACAGCTGCATCAACAATGGAGTCAAGTTGTGAATTGCATCTGAGAGCACTGGAATTTTACCTTAATCGCTTTCATTTTCTATGTGCTACTGAGTACAACTCTGATTCTTCCAGCTCAGTAATATTAACTTCTGTTTCTGCATCTGTCATATAAACACTTGAGGATTTTTAGGCTTCTGATCTAAATTTATATCTACAACAACATTAGCTTGGTGCATGGCTGCAATATGGTGCTTTACCACCTACTGTGGTATTACCATCTCCTTTACTCTTGGAATATGCCGCTTGGACAAACCGATATCCTTACAGCTTCCACTAAAATTGGGGCATTTAAAATGGTTAAGTAGCTACCATGACAATGGTATGAATTAAAATTCTGACCCTCTGATTGAACTTGGCTGTTGTGGTCTGGATCTTACAGAAATCTGGTGGATCTATCTGGCTGGTTCAGGAAAAGAACTTCCTTGTAATTATCTCTTAAATTGCTCGGTCATACAGAATTTGAATATTGTAGAATTAGAGAGACATACTGTCAAATGCTTTCAACTTTCACTCTAGAATCCCTACACTGTAGAAAGAGGCCATTTGGCCCACTGAGTTTGCACCAATGCTCTGCACAGCATCCCACTCAGACGCAAACCATCCCATTATCCTACCTTTACCATAGCTAATTCATATAGTCTGCACGTCCCTGGACACGAAAAGACAATTGAGCATGACCCGCAATTCACCTAACCTGCACATCTTTGGACTGTGGGAAGAAACCAGAGCACCCGGCAGGAACCTACACAGACACGGAGGGACAGTGCAAACTCAACACAGACAGTCACCCAAGGCTGGAATCAAACTCGGGTCCCTAGCACTGTGAGATAGCAGTGCTAACCATTGAGCCACCATGCTGCCCTCTAGGCATGCTCATATCAGACACGTGGTGCATCGATAAGTTCCCACATTCCACAGGCTGTACATTTCACCCAGCCAAGCTGCCTAGCCATATATTTAACTTGACCAGCTATTTACTGCAAATAGATGGCTCAAAGAGTTATTCACAAACCAGCTCCTTCCACCAACAAACACAAGAATGCAAAATTACAACAGGAGCAACAAATTCATTCTGCAGGAAAATGGCTGCAGACTGTTTGGCAAGTGGACTATGATTGGTCACAGTGTTGCCATGGAGAATCTACCAATTCTCCCTCAATAGTCATTCCTCAAGTTGTTGTTTAAATTCAGAAAAGACAAGTTGACTCTGATTCGGTCAAAGAGTTGCCAAGGGGAATACGTCAACCTTTTGCTTTAATGAAAAGGTTCAAGATTTGGACAATTTCCTGCTTGTTGCAGAGGACAGGACCTCTGTATATACATATATGTAGCTTCTAGCAATCATAAGTGAGCTGCATTATGAGCCTGACCAATGACCTTAAATTGATTGACAGTAGAATTCCTAGCACAGTCAGGATTGTGTTGTCCTACCAGCTTGCTCCTAGACAGACTTTCCAGATGCCAGGTAGTGGTGGCTGTGTTGTGGACAAGGCTGTGTAACACGACATGTGGACACCAAGGATGTACTGTATTGAAGCTCCCTTACTCCCCAAACCAAGTGATCCAGGCAGCAAAACATTTAGTGGAGGAGCTGTCTTATTTAAAAGAGTTGTGTGTTGCTCCAATGAATTAATTGAGAATCTTCTGATCTCTTATGTGCTCTGAGGGCAAAAGCTGGTTGTCAGCTACATGTAGAGGAGCAACATCTGCTTACAAACATATCCCAACGTGGACCATTTCTGGAATGTGCTCAGCCTTTTCTGCCAGATCAGAAGACCTGTACTCCACCTATATATATCTTGAAACTATTCAGATTGCGCGTCCTTGCTGCTTCAAATTCCAAATCTAGTGACTTTTGATTGGTGGAAAGGACTACTGGAGCTGCAAAGGCTTTATACATCTCTAGGAAGAAGAACTGAAGATTTACTGCTATACAGACTGAATAAAAAAAGACACAGCTACCTGCCTTACAAACGTACTGAAATGAGATAATATTAACTTGATATACAAGAGGAATCTTTCAATTATATCAACACAAGAGTGAAAATTTACGAAGATGTCATGATTTTGATGGGAGCAAGTCAAGAATTCATCTTTACCTTGATAGTTGGTTTCTTGCTACTTTTCTTCCATCAATCAATCAAAACCCTGATGTCTCAAGTTTCTATAAGGTTTGCAGTGTTACATTTCAGGTAACTTCAAGTTTCCGATCCGATCAGCCACATTTTTAAAATGTAAACCCGAAAGGCAAAAGTATATTGCTGATGGTCTCTGGGTATCACAATTAATGACTAAGACATATTTGTCCAAAAATAAATCTTAAAAATGTTAAATGTTCCATGATACCCTATACAATGTTCTCCAAGAAGCTACAGTATATGAAAAATGGCTCCTATTCAACAGTCAAATTGTAATTCCAAACAGTAAGCTCTTCACCAGGCAATACATTTACCTGCTAAATGATAATATATATTTAAATAATGCATTTTAATATGAGCAATACACAAGTTTTGCTCTTCTCCAGAGTCACTTCTTTTAATTAATCGCTCTCTGTATGTGGTTATCACTGGTAGGTCTGGCATTTGTTGTTCTTCCCACATTGTCCTGCAACAGTGGAGGTGAATTCCTAGCTTCAATCTCTATTTACAAATGTGCAATTTTCAGTTATTGAGAAAAATGACAGTCAAAAACTGTTCAACAGGGTTTGGGGTGGATTGTGCCAGTATAATCATGCCCCAGATTCTGCAGCTGTAATGACAGTGAAACTGTCAGCACTCATCATCATCCACGGAACTGACAGCAACTTCTGAAGTTCTCACACACACAGAATAACGTGTAAATCCAGAAGTCAGAAATTTGCTGTTTCTCCAGAGGGCTATTGAGTCAGCCTTGGAATTATCCAGCACTATTTTGATTTGATTTATTATTTTCACAAATACCTAGGTACGGTAAAAAGTTTTGTTTTGTGTGCAGTGAAGGCATATCATACCATACAAAGTGTGTTAGGGTAATAGAACAGAGCGAAGGAAGCAATGTTACAGCTGCAGAGAAGGTGCACAAAGAGAGAGATCAACATTCAAATTTAAAATTTGAGAGGTCCATTCGGATGTCTGATAACAGTGGGCAAGAAGCTGTTCTTCAATCTGTTGGCATGTGTGTTTAAACATTTGTATTTTCTGCTCAATGAAAGAGATTATTTATTTTCCCTGTCTAGGAATATAGCATTACTCTTGATCAACCCTGCCAAACACTCCCTACTTCATTTTTTCTTTTTCAGTTCTCTATCCATTCTGAATATATTCCAGACAGATTAATCTCATTATTGCCCAAGACAGGCAACCACTATCCTGGATCCTGAGGCTTTTTCAGCCGCATGGGTCTATTTCATCGAATCGGATGATATGAGGTGAAACACACCGTCTTGACCAAGTTTCATGTGGGAAGGATGGAGGGCAGACATCCCATCTGGACGTCAATTAAGTCCCATAAGCTCCACTTAATGGGCTCATTCCCACCCAGGAGGTTAGTCATATTTGCCAATAGCCTTCAGGAATTCTTGCCTCCTTCATCGGAGCTCTGTGCATAATCAAAAGGGCATCAGGAAAGGGAAACACACTGAAAGCTATTGCCCTACGCTTGCTTCCAATCACCTCCCCCTGCCATTGTTGGCAGCCACCTCCTCCTGCCCACATGCACCTCTGCCTGGGACTCCATGGATTTCTTCCTGTAGGCCCAGGTGTGATACTGACAGTGGTCACTAATCAACTCAAAAAGTGAACAGACATGGCCATAAGAAGCCAAATTCTCAGGCTTACCCTAAGTTGCAACACAGGAGATATTCTATAAATTCAAAAATTATGCAGTGGTCATCCAAAATCATTATTGTATGAAGCCTTGCATGGGGCTTCCAGGTTCAATGCGCAGCACATTATGTTTTTCCTGTCTGACATCAAACACTGCATAACCCCATGAAAACACTTTTATCATTGGAACTGTGTTAATGTTCAGCCCTGTGCCTGGATAGATCTGCATTGAATTGTAAAACCTGAATTTGGAAAATTTCTGAATCCTTGAAGACTTTTCAGTGCTACCTAGCACTAGTAAAGTTATGCTATGATTTAACAAGCGAAGGACTAACAAACAAACTTTGTAGGCAATTGGACCAATGCTGTGTCCTATTCATAATCTAGATGTAAGAAAATGTTTGTTTTTCTTGGAGTAGGCTGATGAGTATAACTTTAGCTTCCCCCAGGCTGTTCTGATTTGTCAAACTGATTGACATCCAGCAATGATAGTTGCAGGCCTGCTTATCCAGTTGATTTAGACCTTGGGAAGGACCTATCACAGAACTGATATTCCTGCTTAGATTACTAACCATGTATCCCATATACTGTCTTATTGGAATTCAAATGCTTTTTACCGCAACCTTGAGGAGACTGAAATGTGCCAAGAATCCAAAAATGCCCCAAAAGGTGTGGGAAGATTCTTAGAACTCCAAAAAAAGTAAAGTAATATCATTGGACAGTGAATACAAATGCAACTTCACACACGTTGCGGAGAGAAGAGAATACTTTATATACAGTGGCCGTAGACAATGCCACTATCACAGATAATGATTTATCAAGGCATCTCTAAAGGAGAAGGTGAAGACGTGGGAGAAGGCAATACTAGCTTACCGAAAGGAATTTAGAGTTAGAATTATCTGGTTCTTTCACATGGCATTCAACAGGATTCAGCCTCTGTCACCACAAGGTTAGCTTTTGGTGATGAAACAAGGTTTTAGACTTTGAAGGGTACCCAAAAGAAAGGATTGAGAAGACTGGACCAAAGCAAAGTCTAAAGTTTCTGAGCTCTGGCTTTTTCACATTCCAGCCCTCAGAGCTGCAGCAGGTCATGGCAATGACAGTTGATAATATGAGGTGCACTGAATCCGGGGATCTAGGCCAGAATCAGGACCTGACCCCTTAAATCTTGGGATGGGAGAGTGGAGGATCAGTGAAGAGAAAAGACAGCAGTAGGCTGAGTTAAAAACAATCATTCAGGACTCAAGCAGTCCTCTCTTTCTAGTGGTGAAATGGGCAACCAAGTAGCTCTTCCCTTGGAAATTATAGCACTCCCAGCGTAATTAGCTTCTGTCAGCATTTCCACCTCTTCAAGAGGGAAACTGCCACAGTCAGACAGGCTTAATACGTTCACTTACACATTTGAAAGTGGCAGGACAAATAGATAAAACTGTTAAAAAATAGCAGATGGGATTCTAAGCATGATAAATGGAGGTAGAGAGCACACAAGCAAGGAAGTCATTACAACCTTTACGAATTACTGCTTCAGCCACAACTAGAACATTGTGTACCATTTTTAGGCAGCATACTTATGGAAGGCTTTCAAAACCTTGGAGAGAATGCAAAGAAGATTTACTAGAATGCTGCCAGGACGCTGGACTTCAGTTATATGGAAGGACTAGGGCAGTGGACATTTTTTTTTCACAGATTAGAGTAGGTTATCAGGAGATTTGCTTGAAGCATTCAGAATTGTAATCCTTTTTATACAATAAACTTGGCAAAATCATCATATTGGCAGCAGGATTTTTTTTACTCATTCATGGCTGAGCAACCATTTCTTGCCCATCCCTAATTGCCCTTGAGAAGGTGCTGCTGAGCTGCCATCTTGAACCACTGCTGTAGATACAGCCACAATGCCACTGGGAGGGAGAGCCAGGATTTTGATGTGGTGATACTGAAGGAACAGTGATCTATTTTCAAACCAGGATAGTGAGTGGTTTGGAAGAGAATGTGTAGGTGGTGGTATTCTCATGTATCTGCTGCACTTGCCCTCCAAGATAGTGGTAGCCATGGGTTTGGAAGATGTTGCCTAAGGAGCCTAGCAGGAAAGACAGTGGAACAGCAATGGCAGGAGCTTCTGGGAGTAATTCAACAGACTCAGCAAAATTTATCCCTAGGAAAAAGAAGCATGATACAGGGACGATGAGGCAACTATGGCTGACTAAGGAAGTCAGGGATAGCATAAAAGTGAAAGGAGGGCAAAACAATTCTGGGCAGGAGTGAAAGGAACAAGGTGGTCATTATGGGAGACTTTAACTTCCCCAACATTGACTGGAAATGCTATAACTTAGTATGTCGGATGGATCGGTTTTTGTCCAATGTGTGCAGGAGGGTTTCCTGACACAGTATGTCGAAGGGCCGACAAGAGGGGAGGCCACACTGGATCTGGTACTTGGTAATGAACCAGGCCAGGTGTTTGATTTATTGGTAGGTGAGCACTTTGGAGAGAGTGACCATAATTTGGTTACGTTTAGTTTAGCGATGGAAAGGGAGAGGAACATGCCACTGGGCAAGAGTTATAGATGGGGAAGGGCAATTATGATGCGATTAGGCAAGACTTAGGAGGGATAGAATGGGGTAGCAAAATGCAGGGGATGGGGACAATCGAAATGTGGAGCTGGTTTAAGGAACAGATATTGCGTGTCCTTGATAGGTATGTCCCTGTCAGGCAGGGAGGAAGTGATAAGGTAAGGGAACCTTGGTTTACAAAAGAAATTGTATTTCTTGTTAAGCAGAAGAGGGAGGCTTATGTGACATTGAGACGAGATGGTTCAGATGAGGCGATGGAGGGTTACAGATTAGCTAGGAAGGATTTAAAGAGAGAGTTAAGAAGAGCAAGGAGGGGACATGAGCAGTCATTAGCAGGTAGAATTAAGGAGAACCCTAAAGCTTCCTATAGGTATGTGGGGAATAAAAGGATGACTAGGGTAAGAATAGGGCAAGTCAAAGACAGAAGTGGGAAGTTGTGTGTGGACCCTGTGGAGATTGGAGAGGTGCTAAACAAATATTTCTCATCTGTTTTCACTCAGGAAAAGGAGAATATTGTAGAGGAGAAGACTGAGATACGGGCTTTTAGACTTGAAAGGATTGAGGTTAGTAAGGAGGAGGTGTTATCAATCCTAGAAGGTGTGAAGGTAGATAAATCCCCTGGGCCGGATGGGATTTTTCCAAGGATTCTCTGGGAAGCTAAGGAGGAGATGGCGGAGCCTTTGGCCTTGATCTTTGAGTCATCATTGGCTACAGGTTTAGTACCAGATGACTGGAAGATTGCAAATGTTGTGCCCTTGTTCAAGAAGGGCAGTAGAGATGACCCAGGTAATTATAGACCAGTGAGCCTTACATCTGTTGTAGGAAAAGTTTTGGAAAGGATTATAAGAGATAGGATTTATAATCATCTAGCAAGCAACAATTTGATTGGAGATAGTCAACACGGATTCGTCAAGGGCAGGTCGTGTCTCACAAACCTCATTGAGTTTTTTGAGAAGGTGACCAAGCACTTGGATGAGGGTAGGGCAGTTGACGTGGTGTACATGGACTTCAGTAAAGCCTTCGATAAGGTTCCACATGGTAGGCTATTGGAGAAAATGCGGAGGCCTGGGATTGAGGGAGATTTAGCAGTTTGGATTAGAAAATGGCTTTCTGAAAGAAGCCAAAGAGTGGTGGTTGATGGAAAATATTCAGCCTGGAGTCCGGTTACTAGTGGTGTGCCACAAGGATCTGTTTTGGGACCACTGCTGTTTGTCATTTTTATGAATGACTTGGACGCTGACATAAGTGGATGGGTTAGTAAGTTTGCAGATGACACTAAAGTCGGTGGAGTGGTGGACAGTGTGGAAGAATGTTGCAGGTTGCAGGGAGACTTGGATAAACTGCAGAATTGGGCTGAAAGGTGGCAAATGGAGTTCAATGCAGATAAATGTGAGGTGATGCATTTTGGGAAGAATAATAGGAAGGCAGAATACTGGGTCAATGGAAAGATTCTTGGTAGTGTGGATGTGCAGAGGGATCTTGGTATCCAGGTACATAGATCCCTGAAAGTTGCCACCCAGGTTGATAGTGCTGTTAAGAAGGCATACGGTGTGTTAGGTTTCATTGGTAGAGGGACTGAGTTCCGGAACCGTGATGTCATGCTGCAACTGTACAAAACGCTAGTGCGGCCTCACTTGGAATATTGCGTACAGTTCTGGTCCCCCCATTACAGGAAGGATGTGAAAGCATTGGAAAAGGTGCAGAGGAGATTTACCAGGATGCTGCCTGGTCTGGAGCGAAGTTCTTACGAGGAAAGGCTGAGGGACTTGGGTCTGTTCTCATTGGAGAGAAGAAGGCTAAGAGGGGATTTAATAGGGACATACAAAATGATCAGAGGATTAGATAGGGTGGACAGTGAGAGTCTTTTTCCTAGGATGATGACGTCCGCTAGTACGAGGGGGCATAGCTGCAAATTGAGGGGTGATAGACTTAAGACAGATGTCAGAGGCAGGTTTTTTACTCAGAGAGTGGTAAGGGCATGGAATGCCCTGCCTGCCAATATAGTGAACTCAGCCACATTAGGGGCATTTAAACAGTCCTTGGATAAGCATATGGATGATGATGGGATAGTGTAGGGGATGGGCTTAGATTAGTTCACAGGTCGGCGCAACATTGAGGGCCGAAGGGCCTGTTCTGCGCTGTATTGTTCTATGTTCTATGTTCTATGAAAGCATATAATGTGGGGGAGGGCAGTGGGAAACCAGAGGATTGGGAGGCTTACGAAGACCAAGAGAGGGCAACAACAAAAAAGGAGGAAGAAGATTAAATATGAGGGTAAGCTAGACAGTAATATAAAGGAGGAGTGTAAGGGTTTCTTTAGATATATAAAGGGCATGAGAGAGACAAAAGTGCACATTGGACCACTGGAAAATGATGGTAAAGAGATAGTAGTGGGAAACAAGGAAATGGCTGAGGAACTGAATAATTACTTTGCGCCACTCTTTACAGTGGAAGACATGAGTAACATCCCAAAAGTTCGAGAGAGTCGGGGGCAGACGGAGTATGGTGGCCATCACCAAAAAGAAGGTGCCAGAAAAACTGAATGGACTGAAGTTGGATAAATAACCTGGACCAGATGGACTACATCCCAGAGTTCTTAAGGAGATAGCTGAAGAGATAGTGAAAGCTTTAGTGGTGATCTCTCAGGAATCGCTAGAGTCAGGGAGGGTTCCAGAGGACTGGAATATTGCTAACATGACACCCATGTTTAAAAAGGAAGTAAGGCAAAAGACTGAAAATTACGGACCAATTAGCCTAATATCGGTCGTGGGTAAGATTTTAGAGTTTATTGTGAAGGATGAGATTTCTGAATATTTGGAAGTGTATTGTGAAATAGAGCAAAGTCAGCATGGCTTCAAGGGGAGGTCATGCCTGACAAATCTGTTAGAAATCTGTTAGAGGAAGTAATGAGCATGTTAGACCAAGGAGAGCCAATAGATGTTATCTACCTGCACTTCAAGAAGGCCTTAAACAAGGTCCCGCACAGGAGGCTGCTGAGTAAGACAAGGGCCCATGGTGATAGAGGCAAGGTGCTAACATGGATAGAAGATTGGCTGTCTGGCAGAAAGCAGAGAGTGGAGTCAAAAAGGGTCTTTCTCAGGATGGCAGCCAGTGACAACTGGTGTTCCACAAGGATCAGTGTTGGGACTTTTCACTTTATACTTTAATGATCTAGATGAAGGAACTGAGGGCATTCTGGCTAAGTTTGCAGATGATACAAAGATAGGTAGAGGGACAGGTAATATTGAGGATGTGGGGAGGCTGTAGAAGGATTTGGACAGATTAGGAGAGTGGGCAAAGAAGTGGCAGATGGACTACACCGTGGGAAAGTGTGAGGTCATGTACTTTGGTAAGAAGAATAGAGGTATGGACTATTTTCTAAATGGGGAGAAAATTCAGAAGTCTGAAGTGCAAAGGGACTTGGGAGTTCTAGTCCAGGGTTCTCCCTGGACAACTTGTAAGTTGAGTCAGTAGTTAGGAAGGCAAATGCAATGTTGGTACTTATTTTGACAGGACTTGAATATAAAAGCAGGGATGTACTTCTAAGGCTCTATAAGGCTCTGTTCAGGCCAAGTTTGGAGCATTGTGCGCAGTTTTGGGCCCCATATCTCAGGAAGGATGTACTGGCACTGGAGCGGATTCAGAGGAGGCTTACGAGCATGGTCCCAGGAATGAAAAGCTTAACAAATAAGGAACGTTTGAGGACTCTGGATCTATACTGAATGGAGTTTAGAAGGATGAGGGGAGATCTAATTGAAACCTACAGAATACTGAATCGCCTGAACAGAGTGAATGTTGGGAAGATATTTCCATTGTTAGGAGAGACTAGGACCCAAGGGCACAGCCTGAGAGTAAAGGGAAGACCATTTAGAACACAGTTAAGGAGAAACTTCTTTAGTCAAAGAGAGGTGAATCTATGGAATTCACTGCCACCACAGGCTGTGGAGGCCAGGTCATTGAGTATATTTAAGATAGAGATAGATAGGTTCTTGACTGTCAAGAGGATCAAGGGTTATTGGGAGAAATTGGGAGAATGATTGAATGGTGGAGCAGACTCGATGGGCTGAATGGCCTAACTTCTGCACCTATGTCTTATGGTCTAATGGTCTAAAGATCTTTGGTGAATGTCTGCCGTCCATTTTGTAGATATTACACATAGCTACTACTGAGCATCAGTGGTGGAGGGATTGAATGTTTGTGGACTTAGTGACTTGTTGGTTTGGGATCACCTAACCCTGTCTAAATCTATATTTGCTACTTATATAGATTGGCATGCAGATAGTCTTGTGTTGTAGCTTCACCTGGATGACTCCTCATTTTTAAGTATGCCTGGTGCTGCTTCTGGCATGCCTCCTTCACTCTCTGTTGAATAAGCAATAATGCCCTGGCTTCATGGTAATGGTAGAATGGGGGATACATTGGGGACATGAGGTTGCAGATTGTTTTGATGTACAATTCTGCTGGTGCTGATTGCCCCACAGTGCCTCATGGAAACCCAGTCTTGAGTTGCTAGCTCTGTTCAAATTCTATCCCATTTACTACAGTGATAGTGCCACAAAACTCAATGATGGTGTTCTCAATGTAAAGACAGGGTTTGTTTTCCACAAAGATTGTGCGATGGTCCCTCTTACCAATATAGTCATGGGTGGATGCATCTGAGGCAAGCAGATTGGTGAAGATGTGGTCAAATATGTACTTTCCTCTTGTTGGCTCCCTCACTACCTGCGTCAGACTCTATCTGACTATAGTGTCCTTTAGAACGTGTCTACATTCTGCACCTTTGCCATCCTCCATGCTTCCTCAAAGTGGTCTTCAATATGGAGGAGTACTGATTCATCACCCGAGGGAGGAGATGCCCATGTTTAACATGATGCCATGAGACCTGAGACTCCAGAGTCAAATTTGAGGACTCCCTCAATTGCCCCCACCTCACTGGCATGACCTTTGCTGTATCTGGCCCCTGGAACAGACCATACCCAGGAATGGTGATTGTCAATGTTACTGCACCAACACCAACTTTTGACGAACCCTGCAACTCTGTCATCAGCCATCTGGGTACATCTGAGCCTTTAACAAATGAGTGAAGGAACCCTCATCTGGACTCAAGTATTTACTTGAATTTATGTCCATATTTTACTTTGGATATTCATTGTTGTAAAACATTTTTCTTTCCTCTGTCTTTCTTGTTTTGTGTGAAGTTGAGAAGACCATCCTGGGTTTGAATGTGTGAATACTTAGTATTCCTGGAAAGATTTATTGGAAAAAGAAGCAGTGTAGATTTATGTTAATAGGATGATCCTAGGTGTGGAGGGATTTTGTTATGGGGAAAGGTTAAGTCATTTGCCCCTATAGCTATTGGAGTTTTGAAGAATGAAAAGCTATCTTATTGAAACATGAAAGATTTTTAGGAGACTAAACTGGATAGATATAAGATTTAGGAGAGTCTAGGACCAGAGGGCACAATCTTAAAATAAATGTAATGAGCTGCAGATATTTAAATGCTTCAACATTTAAATGTAAATATAGCTGGCTAATAGAGTACTTTTTTAAAATCTGACTTCAAAATAGGGTAAACTATTGTTTATGAACAATGGCAAAGAGAATTAAAGAGCTGTCTGTCTCCCTCGTCCATGCACATTTATGCATTTACACACATTTAACTACAGTCAGTATCAATGTCTTTGCTTTGCTTAACTGCCTTCTATTGTATTCTTCCTTAATACCACAGCAATTTGATTTGTCATTTTCCTTTTTAAATACAGAGTAGGAATAATCAGTTTCTATTCATTAAAATTCAGTGAATAATTATCTCAAAGCAGGTAATTATCCTCAAGAACTGCTGATGAATGGACTCGCCTGTAAATGGCAAAATGTTCATATCTGTCACTATAGAGGGACAAATTCAGTTTGTGTTTTTCTGATGTGACATGTGAGACCTTGGTCTTTACAGATTGGACAGGCCCAAACTCTTTTGAAATAACTGCCAAAGCGTTACAGTGTGTGGGTAGGACTGCCAGACAACATTGTAATGAGCTGTCAAAGCCATTCAGCACAGGGTAGCTGAGGGAGTAATAACTTTGCACAGGTGTGAGAACATGAGATAATATATCAGAAACCATATGTCAGATAGAGTACAACAATGAAGGCAAACATGCAGAAAGAACGGATAAGAACCAAATTTGTTACAAAATGTCAACTCCTTACAGATTTATATTTGGAGAGACACAAAGAGACAGAAACAAATCAAAAAATATTCATATTCAAGGCAGCTGACCAGAAGCACAGCATAGCATAAAGTTCTACTGTATTCAGAAACTTATCACAACAGGGGTATTTAATGTATTCATCCCAATAGTTGAATATTTGTAGCTCAATTGTTAAATCATTATCACTGGAGATGATACATGAATAAAAACATTATAAACTATCCCTTAAGATATCCCTTAAAACTTATACTTTGAAATATAAGTGCTTACCTATAAATTTCAATTAGTAGTTTCTGAGCCCTACAATATATTATTTAACAAATACTCCCTTCTAATATTCTATTTTTGAAATTTGACTTGAGGGAATTCACTAAAGAGACCTATAGACTGATCCACATAATGTGTGAAGAGTAAAGGCAATCTGACATCAGTCATGGGAATCCTACTACAAGCACTGGCATGAATGTGAACATTCTTTTGCTATTTTATTCAATCTCTACCAAGCTTATTTTCACTCCAAAGGGAGTCGTTTGGCATGTCCTACTTCCTCATTACGTACTGTATGTAGTAGCTCACAATGTCCCACAGGGAAACATGCAGAAACTGATTTATTTTTAATAGGTTATTTGAAACAATTAATACTTAGAATACAAATAATTATTATTCCAGGTACTCTTACCATAAAGAACGGTCTCTGTGAGAAAAAAGGCAATTGACACATCACATAGCTCCAAGTCACACACCATCCTGACTTAGAAATATATTGCCAGTCCTTCAGCATTGTTGGGTCAGCATATTGGAACTCACTCTCTTTTGGAACTGAGGGACTGTCTTTACCAGATGGAAAGCAGGAGCTCAAGAACATGGCACATCACCACCTTCTCATGGTCAATTCAGGACAAGCAAGGAGTGCTGATCATGACAGTAAAGTCCACATCCTGAGAATGATGTTTTTAAAAGCAGCACCATCGTTCTCTAATTGAGTGTGGTGTGTCACAATCGACTTACGGATGCTACTTTAGTGTTTCACTGGCAGTTACCTATATAATAAGAAATACAAAACAAGCAAAAAAATTTCTAGCTCATAGAACGTGTTGTTAAACCCATTTATAATTTGTACTCCATAGGTTTATTGAATTGCCTAAGAACATTTTTAATATCATTTGAGAAACAACTACAGATACAGTGTTTCAAAACCAGCAACCTCAGGCCACAGTGCAAGCTGGATGGTCTGCATCAGGCTAAGCTGGGGTTGATGGGATCAAGTTTGCTTAGACCATGGGAAAACATAAGTGCTCAATACCAAGGCCTATTTGGCACATCACAGCAGCACCCAGCCAAAAAAAACTGGTAAATTATTTCATCATGTAATAATAATCAAAATTAATGTCTTCTTCTTTTTAGAAATGTCCAGTTTTCAGATCGCTAGATTCCAGACACTGTAGCTGTACTGGACAACTCAGTAACTTGTCTCCAATTCCTGAATGTCAATGAAAATCGCAACTAAGATTCCAGGTTTCTATTATTCCATGATCAGGTTAACATAATCTATGCAGATGAAGTTGGTGAGCATCACATTTCCAAGGGCCAGATGGTTTACTGTTTGAATTGGTCTCCCGTGGCATGACTTCTGCCCAGAGTTAGGTGCTATAATTCTAATTTAATTCTACTAAATTATTATCCATTAGTTTGCCCTTAACTTTCAATTTAGAGTAGATTGTATGGTATGATCGATTGCTAACAAAACCTTAATGGTTTTCTCTTCAGCTTTCCATTTTCTTTCACTAAGCATGTGTAGCTTCCTGTGAAACACCCTTATGGATACTACCCACTTCGAGTGATCATGTTCAAAATCCACTGTCATTTAAATATGAAAATATCAGTCTCAGATAAAAATTGCTTTTTTAAATGTCAATTTTCATAAAAATGAAAGTGGAGAAGGATGGAGAGATAATTGGAGCAGACTGTATTGTTTGGCCTCTGACCCTTATTCTGAGGGTTTACATAGGTTTGCATTCCATGGGAGATGCAATCCTTAACTGTGTTAAAGGACAGCAGTGTGTCTGTAGTGACAATGGAGATAGTTGGTATTGGAAATTTCATGACGTGTCCAATAGGACAGCAGCAGGGAGAGGGATAAAGAAAAGTGATTGCTAGAGTACATTTAACTTATTGCGAAGAATTTAGCTATCCCTCTAACTAAGTTATTCCAGTGCAGCTGTATCTCTGGTATCTACCAATACTTTGGAAGATCAACCTTTTGATCTAAAATCAAGGTAAATTTAACCAGATCAATTTCCACCCTATCACCCTGGTCCAACCAACAGCATATTGCATTTATATAGGAATTTAACATATAGGTAAGGATATTCTACTCTGGGTATACAGGGCATTGGTAAGATTTGAATACTGCATACGGATTTGGTCTCCTTATTCAAGGAGGGATGTAAATGCACTGGAGGTGATTTAGGGATGACTATTACTTTGCTACCTGGAATGACCTGGGTTGTCCTATGAGAGTAGCTTGAACAAGCAGAGCTTCCAGTGGAACTTAAAAGAGTCAAGGGGTGATTTGATTGAAGTACATCCTGATGGTTTTGACAAGGTGAACATGAAAAGGATGTTTCATCCTGTGGGTCAGTCCAGAAGTAGGGGGTCACCTTTTCAGGACAGTGACGGAAAACTGAATGGTCTACTTCTTTACTTCATGTAGGAACATACAAAATAAGAACAGGAATAGATCATATGACCCCTTAAGTCCACTCCACCATTCAGCACTACCACAGCTGACCCTCCACCTTAACACCATATCCCACCCTTTCTGCACGCATTCCTTGAATAGATATCTATCTATTTCATTCTTAAATAAATTTGTGACTTTGCCTCACAGCCCACCACCAGAGAATTCCATAGGTTCACCACCCTCTGAGAGAAGAAAGTTCTCATCATCTCGGATCCAAAATAGCCGACTACATATCCTGAGACCACATATCCTGGACACCCTTCCCACACCCTCCCAAACAGCAGAAACATCTTCCCTGCATCTGGTCTGTTCACCCCCATTAGAGTTGAATACATTTCAATGAGATCCTCTCTCATACATCCAAGCTCCAGGGAATACACAGGACCATTGACCCAATCTCTCCTCACACAACAAACCTGCCATCGAAGGAATCGGTGTGCTCTACTTTAGCAAACGTATCTTTCCTCAAGAAAGGATACCAAAACAGCACACAGTACTTCAGATGTGGTCTCACCCAGGCCCTGTACAGTGCAGCAAGACTTTGTTGCTCCTGTACTTTTGCAGCAAAGGCCAATATATTATTAACCTTCTTAACTGCTTGCTGTATCTATATGTTTACATCCTCCTCACCACTCCCACTTCCATCTATTTTTATGTCGTCGGCAACCTAGAAATATTACACTTGATTCACTTATTCAAATCACTGATAAAAACTATGAATGACTGAGGCCCAAGTACACAACCTTGCAGTACCCCACTTGTTACTGCCTTCCACGCTGAAAATCACCCATTTATTCCTACACTCTGTATACTCTATGCTAACCAATTCTTAATCCATGCCAGTACGTTACAACCAATCCCATATGCTTTAATTTTGCACACCAAGCTCGTATGTGGAACTTTATTAAAAGTTTTCTAAAAATCCAAATACACCACATCCATTGGTCCTCTCTCACCTATTCTACTAGATATATTCTCAAAAAAAACAATAAAATACTAACTGATTTGTCAAACACGACTTCCCCTTCATAAATCCAAGCTGACATTTTATAATCCTGCTGGTAATTTTTAAAGTGCTTTGTTATTCAATCCTTTGTTCAGCTAACTGGTATGTAATTCCCAGCTTTCTCCTACTCCCCTTATTTAAACAGTGGAATTACATTTGCCACTCTCCAATCTGCCAGTTCTGTCCCTGAATCTACAGAATTTTAGAAGATGACAACTAACACGTCCATTATCTGCATAGTCGCCTCCTTTTCTACCCTGGGATGTCACTTAGTAGGCCCTGGGAATTTATTAGCTTTCAGTCTCATTAATTCCTCCAACACAATTCTTTACAAATATGCTGAACATAATCTCTTCTGAACACTCTCCAGCTTGACAATATCCTTCCTATAACTGGGTGACCAGAACTGGACACAATACTCCAGAAGAGGCCTCACCAATGTCCTGTACAACCTCAACATGGCTTCCCAACTCCTATACTCAGAAGACGGAGCAATGAAGTCAAACACGCCAAATGCCTTTTTAATCTGTCTATGTAATGCAAACTTTAAAGAATAATGTACCTGCACCCCTAGGTCCCTCTCTTCTACCACACCAACCTGGCCCTACCATTAATTGTATAAGCCCTACCCTTGTTTGCTGTACCAAAATGCAATACCTTGCATTTATCCAGATTGAACTCCATCTGCCATTTTTCAGCCCATTGACCCATTTGATCAAGATTCCTTTGTAATCTTAGAAAACCTTCTTCCTGACTACTATGCTACCAATTTTGGTGTCATCTGCAAATTTACTAACCATGCCTTCTATATTCTCATCCAAACCATTTATATAAACTTTTGTTTTCACTCATCTTTTCTTTTCCCATACTTAGAGAAGCTGTTACAGTCTGCTTTTATATCCCTTGCAAAATCATTGCCATGCTATTTTTTTCTCCACTCAATCAACCTTTTGGTCATCTTTTGCCGAGTTCTAAACTGCTCCTAGTCTTGCTACTTTTTCTAGCAACTTTCTATGATTCCTCTTTCAATCTGATATGTTTCCTTACTTTCTTTCATTAGCCATGCTTGCGTTACTGGTCCTGTTGTGTTCTTTCACCTGAATGGAATGTATAACTGCTGTAATGCATACATTCCTTGCTTAAATATTAACCATTTCTTATCCACTATCGTGCCTTTTAACCAAGATACCCAATATATTGCTGTCAACTCATCCCTTAACTTTGCAGTTCATTTTGATCAGCTTTAGAGCCCTGGTTTTGGGTTATTACCCCAATTTCACACCCTGGGAACAATTCAATCATGTTATCTTTGTATCATGCTTAACATGATAAAAACATCCAATGCACCTCACAGGATTGCATACAGTTATATTTCACATCAAGCTAAAGAAGGCTGACCAATAGCTTACTTAAAGTGATAAATTTTCAATGGCTACATTGAGGGGGGAATGGCTACAAATAGAGGCACAGGGAATAAATCTCTGTGAAATGATTTGTTAGTTACTAAATTGCTTCGCTCAGAAAAATAAAACTAGCCTCAGAAAAGTAATGACAAAGCCAAAGCAACTTACAGCAAGAGAATGGTGTCTTCCAAAATAGAGGTCCCAACCAACATCTCCAAAAAAGAGCCATGAACTTAAGATCACAACCAAGTTACACCCAGAGTCTCACTCGCCTGAGAAAAATGGAGTCTTAGCACCCTATAAATACCACAACCAGGATCTGGATGCTTTTGACACAGATGAGGACTGGAGTCTATATTAGTTACAAATTAATAAACATTTATCAACTACTTATAGCTTCCTGGTTCTGCATAAGTCCATTAGAATCTTCTGCCGTCAGGTCCCAGTTCCATTTGATGTGGCACGATCTGACATCGCTGTTGATGCATTTTTTTCATGAGCAAAACAGCTATTCACCCCTTGTGTACATGCACCACTTGTAAAGTTCCTTAAAGAGGACGTTTTTGACTGTGGGTAGCCAAGTAAAAAGTGGAGGAGGAGTTCAAATATAAATGCAATCACTTGCTTACCATCTGCTAGACTTAAAGGGCTGAGTGTCAATATCGGGAGTTTCATGGAGGCTTTCTCTCCCTGAGCCCTAACAGGTTATCTCATGCAATTGAGACTGCTCACCTCATTGGGAATGTACCACACCTTTAGCTATCGAGTGCTCACTAGTAGCGGAAGTGCTTACCATTGCCGGGACCTTCTGGGATTTGCTCCCCTGGCTCCACATTTAAATACTATCTGTGCGCCAGGTCCATTGCTGCCCTTCACAGTACATGCAGTGGGATGGAAAGGTAAAAGAACAATTCTGAGGGCACATTGTGACATAGGTCACTCTTCAATAGAATTGGAAGATCACATTCACAAATGTATTGTTACTTTACATCATCATGTCTCTGATTGACTGTCATTCTAACTGCAGCTACGAGAATGATGCTACACAAGTTATCAATCCTCAGTGTCATAGCATGTTAGAGCTAAGTGTGTGTTATTCTTTTCCCCAACACACAGCATAGCATAACATCTCACCATTGTTGAGAAAGTTAACTTTCACTGAATGTCAGAAAAATTAAGAAAAAAAACAGCAGAGAAGGCTTTATTTGCTACTAATCAGGACCTGCTTGCGTTTATAAAGCAACAACAAATTTACAGTCAATGAATGGGAGATAACAAGGTGTGGAGCTGGATGAACACAGCAGGCCAAGCAGCATCAGGGGAGCAGGAAGGCTGACATTTCGGGCCTAGACCCTTCTTCAGAAAATGAACGATGATTGCACCCAAATCACATCTGTTGGAAACAAGTGTCAATTAAATCTTGTTTGGTTTGTTGTACTCAATGCTTCACAGCTCTAATCATGGAGAATATGGTATGTCTCTTGTTCAACATCTTCATTTTCTTCCTTAAAAGAATCCTGCTGCTCTCTCAGCTCTTAAACATCCATCACATCCCCTCTTTCTGTTGTCCAGAGGACAACACAGTGCAGCACACTCTGTGTGGATCTGACTGCAAGCACCCCTCCCATTCTCCATCAAGACGGATCCAAACATTGGCACCTCAGCTTCTACAGCCCTACTGTCAGCTCCATGATAGCCCTGGTAGAAAAATAAGCTGCATTGCATCTTCACTTAGTCTTAAGCAGTTGCACAGTGGAGTCATCAGCCATGGTTACAGAGAGTAGCCCTTGTTCCGCAGCCTTGTAAGGCATCCAGCCCTTGAAATGAAGCAGGAGCCTGGGAGTTATCAAGGATTTAGGCATCATAGCAGCTTCCAGGGTGCCTGGTGCAGATGGCATGGGTGTGGTATCAATGAACACAAATGACTTGTATGTTGAGCTGAAGGAAACCCTTTTCTGTTACTGTAGTCTGCCACATTATGATATGGCCCTCTCAATGCGGTGTGTTTCCAGTCTATAGGATACTGAAGCTGAGAGATGCCAGCTACGTTGGTAAAGCCTGCTGCCCAGGCTGCAGCACTGACTTCATCACAGAGAAACAAGATGCAGCACTGTGGCCCTTGCTCAAACTGCATCACTGACTGCCTTGATACAATCATGGGCTAAGGATTGAGAGATCCCACAACAGGTCGGGTTGGATCCTTGAAAGTAACCTGTTGCATAAAAATTTATTCCAGTTGCCACCTTGATGCCATCATGATAGAATGGTCATTCACACTCTCAGTTTGCAATTCCCTCTCTGTCAGACACACTGTAACAATGAGCTGGGACATCCACAGTCTATGGTGACACTACACTCACTGTTTGGGAGGAAATGACATTGAGGACAATCTGAGGCTCCTTTGCTGCACATCCTGACAGGAACTTCTTCATATGGAGGCTGTTTAGCAGCCACTGGAGGGTGCTGCTGGTCCTGGGCTTTTTGTTGCATTTGTTCATCCTCAATTCCTCAGTATATTCATATCATTGCTGCGGCCAGATCCCCTGATGATGATTCCATGAACTAATGAGGGGATTACCAGAAACACAACAGATTCCATGGTAATGTCAGTAGTCAGTGTTCTCCCACGCACAAGTGACAGATTGGCAAAGTCCTCGATACAATGGGACAGGGATAAGGAGGACTCCACCAAGAAGGGCCATGGAATATTGCTACAAGGCCATTTGACATAGTGGGCCTTATTCGAATGAATGCAGCAAAAGCCACAATCTCCACAAGGTGAGTGAGAGTGCAGTAGTATACTGAAATATTTCTCCCTCCCCCTGTGTCTCCAGACCACCATTCCCACTCAGTCAATAAAGGCAGCATTGCCCATTAGAGCATATTGGTGAATGCTTAAGATCAAGGTGAGAGGAGATCAGCTCAGTATTCTTTTGCAGCCTTTGGGACCCTGGGCTGTGGTTGCAAATTCTAGCCCACCTATGAGACTTTAAGTTGGCCTGTGATTACTTCTGTTTCACAGAGATGACCTTGATCAACTTGTAATGACTAATGACATGCCCAAGTTCGCTGTGACCAGGATTTGTATCACACACAATTTCACATACATTTCACACAAGGGGATGTTGTATTTAGAGACGTCTTCACTCTGTACTGTGTAAGTGCCTGATTAATGCAACTGTACATTGAAGGGCCTCACATCACTCACAAGGAGAGTGCACTACCTCAGGCAGAGCAAAGCAATTACTCCACCTAGCCTGGATGTGGTGGCAGTTATTTTGATTTCCATTGGTCAAATGCAATTTAGATAATGATGGAAGCTAACACAGGTCAGACTTAGCAAAGCCTGGTAATCTAAGGGACCTTCCAGTTCTCCACCCAACATTCTACATGTTCCTTTCTTCCTAGATCTCCCTGTCAAGCCTGTCAGTTCTAAGCTTCCACGTGTTCTCACCCTCCTTTTCATTTAAGTCTTCATCTCTCAACATTGTCCCCTGACTCCCCAGACCTATAGTTTCACCAGATCAATCAGCGTGTTATACTGTCTCTGTGTTAAAGCCAGGGTGGTTGTGACCATTTGGTGATTCTCTTCTTGCAGAGGCCATTATCCTCCCATGCATAATCATCTCCCAGTTGCCTCCAATCCATACATTTGACTTTCTTGACTTCCCCAACTATCCCAACGGTGACCCCTGATAATCCATCTTGACTTTCATAAACAGGCCCCCAAAACTGGCTATGGTCAACCCGCTGACTGACTTGGTAGGAGAGATCCAGCGGATGAGTGACCAGTCCTGTGTGCAGCTCCCAGGCTGACTTACTGCTCATTCTTGGGCTGGTTGCAGTGGACCTGCAGTACCAACCATGGTCAAGTTACTGGATTGTAATGACATGGAACCCCTGATGCTGATCATCCCAAACAACCTAAAGATTGTGAGATAACAAGGTGTAGAGCTGGATGAACACAGCAGGCCAAGCAGCATCAGAGGAGCAGGAAAGCTGACATTTCGGGCCTAGACCCTTCTTCAGAAATGGGGGAGGGGAAGGGGGTTCTGAAATAAATAGGGAGAGAGGAGCAGGCAGATAGAAGATGGATAGAGGAGAAGATAGGTGGAGAGGAGACAGACAGGTCAAAGAGGTAGGGATGGAGCCAGTAAAGGTGAGTGTAGGTGGGGAGGTAGGGAGAGATTGGTCAGTCCAGGGAGGACAGACAGGTCAAGGGGGTGGGATGAGGTTAGTAGGTAGATGGGGGTGGGGCTTGAGGTGGGAGGAGGGGATAGGTGGGAGGAAGGACAGGTTAGGGAGGCAGGGACGGGCTGGGCTGGTTTTGGGATGCGGTAGCGGGAGGGGAGATTTTGAAGCTTGTGAAGTCCACATTGATAGCATTGGGCTGCAGGGTTCCCAAGCGGAATATGAGTTGCTATTCCTGCAGCCTTCGGGCAGCATCGTTGTGGCACTGAAGGAGGCCCAGGATGGACAGGTCATCTGGGGAATGGGAGGGGGTGTTGAAATGGTTCGCGACTGGGAGGTGCAGTTGTTTAGTGCGAACCGAGCGTAGGTGTTCTGCAAAGCGGTCCCCAAGCCTCCGCTTGGTTTCCCCGATGTAGAGGAGGCCACAACGGGAACAGTGGATGCAGTATACCACATTAGCAGATGTGCAGGTGAACATCTGCTTGAAGTAGAAAGTCTTCTTGAGGCCTGGGATGGGGTTGAGGGGGTAGGTTAGGGGCAGGTGTAGCGCTTCCTGCGGTTGCAGGGAAAAGTGCCAGGTGAGGTGGGGCTGGTGGGGAGTGTGGAGCGGACAAGGGAGTCATAGAGAGAATGATCCTTCAGAACCACTGCAACTCCCTAACCTAAAGATTGTGTCCACACTCCTGGGCTGAGATCAGATACTGCCTTTGACTGACCTTGGTAGAACCCCAGATTGGTGATACTGGCTCTTGACTTGTCTGAAGACCACTTCTCTCAGCTGCTGAGACATTGTCATTTGATTAAAGCACAAGCAGTGAATTTGCTGATACGTGGTATAGGTGTGAGATTGACTTAACATGGTGCCATACAGCAATATGTCTGCTTCATTGACTGATCATTGTTGACAACTATTACAGGCTGCCTGGCTCTGTGCCTCTACTCAAAGCAAGACAAGGCAGAAATACCGCGATCCTGTAATTTCTGAATGAGGAACAAAACAACAAATGGCAAAGCAGAGATGCTGTCAGCATCCAAGTTGGCATGATGTGAGTAAACACAAAGGCAGCCAGTGAAGAGCCCTGACGTGCACTCGGTTGCCTGTCCCTGTGCGCACAGCTGCCTGGCACCAACAAGACAATGCTCCAAAGTACAGCATGAAAGCAGATAACTGCATTAGTTAGTGATGTGTCCCAGTGATGTGGTGAGGCTGGTACATGTCTAATGTCAACCACTGTGGATGGAGTGTGTCAGCTGTTGCTGGCCATGGACCATGCGCTGACATTTTGGGAACTGTTGGCCAAGATGGTGGCCTGGAGGAGCAAGTGACAAATGGAAGCATCCAGTTTCTCTCTGCCATGTGGGAGAATGGGAAACTGCATATTGATGAAAATAGCCTCTTGTTAATAGTAAAACTCTCATCTCACCATTAAAACCTTGGTTGGAAAATCGATCTTTTTTTTCCCTCAACATCAAAAATGTAATTTTTCTGATCTTGCCATATTTTACAGTGTGTTTCACCATTTCCCACATCATTCAAGGGCTGGGAAAGTTCAGTTCTAAGGAACATACAAAATGGTGGGTAGCAGCACTCATTTTTCCTTAAAAGACATTGATCAATGCAAATTGTATACACTGATGCAAATTCTGATACTAAATTAATTAACGATTCCTTGTTCAATTCCAGGTTAGATTCAATTTCCTTTTAAGCTGCATATCCATGTGGCCAGGCAACAATCCAGCAGATAATGTGCCTGGTCTCATGTTCTTGTCTATATGTGACCCCACACACAAGAATATTTAAAGACACTGTGCATTCATGAGAAATTATAGCAAGCATCAGCAGGACTCAATTCATCTCTCTCTCTGTGCTTCTGACTGCGAACCCCAAAATTGTCCGTCCGTTATAAATACTGCTTTAGTGCTCCTCATTAAATTAAACCAAAATTTAACAGAGAAAAGCTTTACGTTCTTCAGAATTTATTTGTAAAATTTGGATGGACATCTCTGAACATATTTGCATATTTCACTTCTATGAATCAATAAGAACATCACTTTATCATTCAAAGGGAGAATCAAATGATTGCAATGGACCGTTCAGATAAAGCATTAAAGCAGGAGAACCAATATGTATGCAAGTGGAGGATCAGCTGCATTTGGTATTCAAGACATCACTCACAATTCATCACCATTCATAATGACAGAGTAAGAAAATCTTCCTCCATCGGCAACTCCTGCATTTGATTTTGTGATATAGAAAGCTTAAGCATTTTACAATTATACCACAAAAAAATGTCATTGCCTAGATTAAAAGTAAAACGCATCTGCAGTTGGCAGTTTGCCCTGGAATGCTTGAGAGCCTATAGTAGCAGTAGTGCGTCATTGTAGTATCCCTGCCTGCAGTGCCCACGGCTGTGCCTCAGAATTAGTAATGCAGTCATAGCCACACAAAAAAATGACAATGAGGATTTACTACATAGTGAAAATGTCAGGAAAAGAAAAAGATAATTCTCAAGTGCTGCATTCATAATTTAGGTAAAGAAATTCACAGGTCCTTGTGACATTAACACATCGACATGATGTGAAAATAAGCTGTGGTTAAAGTGGACTACTATTAATTCTGTTAAAAATGCAATTTTCATTTGAATACGGAAAAATAAACCCCCATTAACCTGTGTGAACAATCAATTGGATCATTTTAGTTCTTACCTCAACTCCAATTGCCTACCTTTGCTCCATAAATAAAAAAGGAAAATATTACATTCATATGGTACTGGACGTCACGAAATGCTTTGCAGTCAATGAAGTATTTCTTGAAGTGTAGTCACCATTGTACTGTAGGAAATGCAGCAGCTTGTTTGCACTCAGTGAACTCCCATAAATAGCAACATGATAGTGTCCAGAAAATCTTTTATTTAAATATTGATTGACAAATAAACATTGGCCAAGACACCAAGATAACTCAATATTCTTCTTCAAAATAATGTGATTAGCTATTTTACATCCAAATGGGCAGGTATTTGGGGGCATCAATTTAACATCTCACCCAAAAGATGGTCCCATAAACAGAGAGGTGATAATGGGAGATGATGAACTTTAATGTTATTAAATGAAAAATGAAAATTCACAAGTACAATGCAAAGAATCCTCTGAGATAATGGCATTTAATTACTTATGTTCATTTGAGATGGCAGTTATGTTTCTTTCTGAGACAGAACTTTCAGCAATATAGCACTCCTTCATTACTTCATTGGAGTATCAGACTAAACTGCATGCTTAAATTTCTGCAGTGTGACTTGAACCCAAAGCTTTCTGAATCAGACTGAAATTGCTACCACTGAGCAAATGTTGACACTAATTACACCAGACAACAGAATAATGACAAGTGTAAAATTGGTAATAATGCTTGCTAAAGTGGTCTTGAATTTCCATTCCTCCAAAGTCCAAGTGTAACATGACTCAAATACAGACAGAAAGCCCAGAGAAACTGTGTAAATAGCCGAACACTTCCATTTCCACCTTTTTGTGGAAGCTTTGATGCTCTTCCAACATGAGTGAAAACTGGAGATTAGGACAAACTATGTGGAAATTCAGAACCAATATGTTTAAGGTCAAACAGGTGATTAGTTCATCCATTCAGAAAGATTTCAAAATTCTCCTATTGTAGTTTTCAAACATTTCAGAAATGATTACAACATTTCACTCACACTACCCAACTAGAAGTTTTTGGTGTTAAAGTTGGTGAGATAGAAGCCTTTCCCCTCAGCATATGTTGCTCTAATTACAAAATCACTAGTGCATAGATAGTCCTCAATTTTTGTTTTATTCACTCACTTGTGGGATGTAGACAGTGCTGACTGGGCCAGCATTTATTGCCCAAACCTAGTGAGAGTCATAGAGTCATACAGAAATACAGCATGGAAACAGGCTCTTCAGCCCAAACTGGTCCATGCTCACCATGGTACCCACACAGCTAGTTCCAATTGCCCACATTGGTTCATATCCATCTAAACCCTTCTCATCCATGTACATGTATCCAAATGTTTTTTAAATGTTGCTATTGTACCTGCCTCATACACTTTCTCCAGCAGCCTATTCCATATATGCACCACTGTCTGTGTGAAGAAGTTGCCCCTCTTCTTAAATCTATCCCCTCTCACCTTAAACCTATGCCCTCTAGTTTTCAATTCCCCATCGCTGGGAAAAATACTATATGCATTCATCCTATCTGTGCCCCTCATGATTTTATACACCTCAATAAGGTGCCCCTTATTCTTCTACATTCCATGGAATAAAGTCCCTTTCTGTCCAACCTCTCCCTATAACTCAGGCCTACTGGTCCTGGCAACATCCTCACAAATCTTCTTCGCACTCTTTCCAGTTTAATTATATCTTTCCTATAACAGGGTGACCAAAACTGTAAACAATGCTCCAAGTACGGCCTCACCAACGATTTATAAACTGTAACATAACATCCCAACCCCTATGCTCAATGCCTCAACCGATGAAGGCCAGCATGCTAAATGCCTTCTTCACCACCCTGTCCACTTGTAATGCCACTTTCAACGGACTATGTACTTGTGCTCCTTGGTCCCTCTGTTCCACAACACTCCTCAGGACCATACTGTATAAGTCCTATCTTGGTTTGACTTTCCAAAGTGCAACACCTCACACTGATCTATATTGAATTGCATTTGCCAATCCTCAGCCCACTTCCCCATCTGATCACGATCCCTCTGTAATTTTTGATAACCTTCGTTATCAATGATACCTCCTAATTTTGTATCATCCACAAGCTTCCTTGTGCATTGTATATTCCTTGTACATTCACACCCAGATCATTTACATAAGTAACAAATAACAAAGGCCCCAGCACCGATCCCTGTGGCATACCACTAGTCACAGGCCTCCAGTCCGAGAAACAACTTTCAATCATCACCATCTGCTTCCTACCAGGAAGCCAATTTTGAATCCAATTAGCTAGCTCTCCCTGGATCTCATGCAACCTAACTTTCATGACTAACCTGTTGTGGGGGACCTTGTCAAAGGCCTTACTAAAGTCCATATAGATAACATCCGCTGCCCTATCCTCATCTATCCTCTTGGTTACCTCTTCAAAAAACTCTAAGATTTGTCAGACATGACTTCCTGCGCACAAATCCATATTGACTGTCCTTAATCAGACCTTGGCTATCCAAATATTGGTTGATCCTGTCCCTCAGTATCCTCTCCAATAACTTGCCTACCGCTGATGTCAGGCTCATTGGCCTGTAGTTCCCTGGCTTGTCTTTGCTACCTTTCTTAAACAATGGAACAACATTAGCCACCCTCCAGTCTTCCGGAACTTCACTAGTGGTTGAAGATGAAGCAAAAATCTCTGCAGGAGCCTCTGCAATTTCTTCCCTAGCCTCTCACAACATCCGAGGATGGACTTGATCAGGCCCAAGGGATTTATCCACCTTAATGCGAACTAAGGCTGCAAACACCTCCTCTCTGGTAATGTGTATGCATTTTAAAATATCTCCACTTGTTTCCTTATTTCCCTAGCAGTATTCTTTCCACAGTAAACACTGAGGAAAAATATTCATTAAAAGTCTCCCCCGTCTCCTGTGTCTCCACACATAGATGGTCACGCTGATCTTTCAGGGGACCTATTCTCTCCCTAGCTACCCTTTTACTCTTAATATAGCTATATAACCTCTTGGAATTATCTTTAACTTTATCTGCCAGATCCATCTCATACCCTCCTTTTTTGCTCTTC
>JAHRHZ010000013.1:55478517-55519206 GCA_024137785.1 Ginglymostoma cirratum
GAAACGTCGAGTTTTCCTGCTCCTATGATGCTGCTTGGCCTGCTGTGTTCATCCAGCCCCATGCTTGTTATCTCGGATTCTCCAGCATCTGCAGTACCTTTTATCTCTGAGCTTAAACCCAGTTTCTTTCTTTTTCCTGCCCAGAGCCTCAATATCCCTCATCAGTTGCCTTTGAGAAGATGGTAATTGATCCAATTGTGTTATATATGATTGAATTGAGACTAATAAATCATTTTGTCTGCGTTTATTTTGTTTCCATTTTAAATAAAGCCAGTTACTAAACTATTGGTGCCCATTGACTCGCTGACAATCATTGGAGGCAGTTCATAGATCTCTTCCAATATTTTCCTCAACACTCTGGTATAAGTAGCATCTATGCCTGGTAATGTATTTATTTTGAGCCTATTTATCTGGTGTGGAATTTTCATCTTAGTTTTTTTTAATTAATTCACAGAATGGCTGGGCCAGCATTACTGCACGTCCCTAATTCTCCAGAGAGCAGTTAAGAATCAATCATAGTGCCGCAGGTCACATGTAGACCAGACCAGGTAAGGACAGCAGATTTCCTTCCCAAAAAGACACTACTGAATCAGATGGGTTTTTCACCAACAATCAACAGTGGTTTTACTGTTGTCATTAAACTCTACATTCCAGATTTTTATTGAAATTAGTTTCCATTATTTGCCATGGTGGGACTTGAAGTCAGATCCCCAAAACATTACCTGGGTTTTCTGAATTAATGGGCTAGCAATAATCCCACTAGGCCATCACCTCCCCCTGTTTGGACAAGTTGTGGTGCTTCCACATCTGCCCTATACAAATACTTGGAGGAAATAATTATTGAGAATGCAACCTGCATCATGTTTCTCTCTATTTCATGCTACTTTGCATCAATTTTATTTCTGTTCTAACTGTCTGCTTGCTGTTCAAATACTGAACACATCTCTCAACGTTGGCTCAGAATTTGCTGTCAAGATCATGCTGAAACAAATGTCACGTATGATGATTTACGTGCAGTTAATATACCAACTTCAGGTATGTAGGAGATCCATAGATTCATAGAGATGTACAGCTCCGAAACAGACCCTTTGGAAAAATTCTTCCATGCCAACCAGAAAGCCTAAATAAATCCAGTCCCATTTACCAGTATTTGGCCCATATCCATCTAAATCCTTCCTATTCACATATCCATCCAGAAGCCTTTTAAATTTTATAACTGTACCAGTCTCCACCACTTCCTCTGGCAGTTCATTCCATACACATGCCGCCCTCTGCATGAAAAAGTTGCTCCTCAGGTCACTTTTAAACCTTTCCCCTCCCACCTTAAACCTATGATCTCTAATTTTGGACACACCCACCCCAGGGAAAAGATCTTGGCTATTCACCCTATCCATGCCCCTCATCATTTTATAAACCTCTATTTGGCCACCCTTCAGCCTCTGATGCTCCAGGGAAAATAGCCCCAGCCTATTCAGCCTCATCCTATAGCTCAGAACCTCCAACCCTGGCAACATCCTTGTCAATCTTTTCTGAAACCTTTCAAGTTTCACAACATCCTTCCTATAGCAGGGAGACCATGATTAAATTCAACCATGGAAAAATGGCTGAATTAGTTGTGATGCACCCACTGTTCACTTTGTGAATCTACTTTGTCAGCTGCCTTACGATTAAAGGATGTTGAATATTATGAACTTTCTGTACTTGCCTGGTAGGAGGAAAATCAATTGCAGATATTTTAGATTTAGTAATTAATAGTGTGAGCATTCTTTTTACAATGTGATCATTGTTTATTATTACCTATTAATTGCTCTGGTACCAAAAATTGGCTGTTGAAAGTGTGGAATCTCATTGTTTGATGGTTTGAATTTCTTTTTTGTATTCCAATCTCCCGTTCCTTCATTTTGTTTGTATTTCTGAACTTGATTTGACAATGCGACTGCATATTTTAAATCTTTCTGCATCTTAGTACTTTGTTTATTTCACAATATTTAAACCTCATTGCCTTTAAAACTTAATTTCCCAGTTCACTCAGGTCCCAAAAAGCCCTATTTCCTTCATTGTGTGTTATCAGCTTGCACTTTCAGCAATTTTGTAGATAAAATGCTTGGAGCTAAAGGGTGCAGGATAAAACTATTTCACAGCAAAGCCCATCAACACAAGAGCAGAATCTGGCCCTTCTTTTGCCTTCGCAACAAAAATTATTTTTGAACTTCTCTCCCCTTTCTTACCAGCTTTTTAAAATGTTGTTGCAAGTCTCTATATTCACTCATTGAATCCCTTCTCCATTGTTCATGCAGGTTTGAGAAAGGCTATTCTTTCGCTTCCTTTAACCTCTTATTAATGCGTTAATCCACATAAAGTCTCATTTATTTAGCACCTGCTTGCTGATTCGATGCATGCATTTATTCCAAATGTTCAGCATATGTCTCTAAATGTGTTTGAATTGCTACCTGTAGAAGTCATGGACAAGGTCAGGTTATAGTCCAACAGGTTTATTTGAAAACACAAGCTTTCGGAGCCTGAGGCTTGCGTTGTCAAATAGACCTGTTGGACTATAACCTGGTGTCATGTGATTTCTGATCTTGTCCACCCCAGTGCAACACTGGCACCTCCACATCATGTAGAAATTGTGAACAGGCCTTCTCAGGCAATTTATGTTACCCTCTTATTTTTTTAAAATTAGTCATGTCTTCTTCATAGAGAAAATTGACTTCCTTTTCATGCTTAGCTGATGATCCAGACTACACACACCTTAATGAGCAAAGTTTTTCTTCTCCTACTTTTGGAATGTGGGCTTTCTTCTAAAATTACTGCCATCCATTTGGAGGTTCTTTTGTAAAGGTTTTCATACAACTGAATTGCTTATTAGAGCACTTCCAACGGCAGGCAAGAATCAACTATGTTGATCTTTGAGTGGAGTCACATGTAAGTCAGACGAGGCAAAGACGTAAGTGAACTAGTTCGGTTTGTATCACAATTTAATGGCTATATATTCCCACTAATGAAATCTCTTTCCTTTTTAACTTTGTAGATTTTCTCAAAGCTGAATTCAAGTCCTTATATTTCCATGGCGAAAGTTGAACTCATATTCTCCAAATTATTAGTTCAGCATTCTTATTTCCTAGTCCAATAGCATCATAATTAAATTGTTGTATCTGTTTTAATGATTTCTCTGCAAATAAATTTCTCCTAAAATCTCTTCTTAATGACCTTTTGCTAGTAACTTCCCAGTTATTAGTAATTGTCTTTTGCTTATTCTCTTCATCAAAGCTCATCACATTTTTGAAAATGTCTATGAAATCTTCTCTTAACATTCTCTGTGCCAATGGAAATCACTCTAATACTTCAAGTTTCTTCAAGTAATAGAATCCTGATAAATCTATGCTGAACTTTCTATGCGGCTTTCAGACCTGTTCTGAAGAAAAGTCACCAGGCCTGAAAAGTTAATTCTGCTCTCTCTCCACAAATGCTGCATGGCCTGCTGTGTTTTTCCAGCATTCACAATCCTTTGATTTTTTTTCTTCCATATAGCTTTAGTGTCCTTTTTCTAAAGCAAATGTTTGGGGCAAATGTTCACTATTTAAGTGGGAAGCATGAGTTGGGAAACTTCCCAACTTAGCATATCTTTCATAAGTCATATTTTCATTCTGCGGCAGGTTAGAATCCAGCCTAGTGCTTCCTGAAGCAGTTTGTAGGTGGCCATGAGGACAGCAATTGTCATGTAGGCTGATTAGAGAGTTCCCTTCATTCTACAGCACTTTGTGTTAAAGGTTGTTAGCAGCTCTAGCCCTCAACTCCCATTCTCCCAAATTTCATCCTCCTTCCCACCCACTCAATATTCCCCCTCAGTATCCCAAACCATCTTGATACCACAATGCCAAATCCATGCCACCGTACCAACTTCAGGCCCCCCATGCTTCTTCCATGCACCCCACCCTCCAGCATCCTCCATCTATAAAGGCTTCTAGAGTTGACCTGGCTCCATAAATCCTGTCCTGGGCGTCCAAAACTGAAAACAATACATTGAAATCTCAAATCAATATTTTGTATCAATTGAATCTTACCTTTTTGTTTTCATACTCTGTGTGACTACTTGTAAAACTCAACATACAATTAGCCTGTTACTGACTTTAACTAACTGCACTCATTCTTATTGGGAAATGTATTTTTCAATGGTGTCAGAGATAATAGGTACTGCAGATTTTGTGATGAAGTGTCCAGGCCCAAAATGTCAAGCTTTCCTGCTCCTATGATGCTGCTTGGCCTGCTGTGTTCATCCAGCTCGACACCTTGTTATCAATGTATTTTTCAATCCTTGGTTTCTCTGTTCATGTATATTTTTCAGCTTCTTTCTACTGAGAGCATATCCCATTTCTTGTTATTCCCTCTCCTAAAATGTATTATCATATTAATTACATTAAATTATACCGACAATCTGTCTGCTGTTCCTGAGGTACTTCACATTCCTCCTCACTGCTTGCCAAATCTTTTTGGTTTGTGTTGACATTGTGCTTCCTATGCCCAAAATCAAGAAGAACATAAGAACTAGGAGCAGGAGTAGGCCATCCGGCCCCTCGAGCCTGCCTCGCCATTCAATAAGATCATGGCTGAACTTTTTGAGACTCAGCTCCACTTACCCACTGACTCACTTGGGAGCAAAAACTTTATGGTGGGTCAATTGAGGAACAGAGGAGGATTTTCAAAACCATTTTTCACAGTGCTCAGCAGAAGTATATTCCAGTGATAAGGAATAACTGTAGGAAAAGAGATAGTCAGCCATGGATGTCTAAGGAAATAAAGGAAAGTATCAGTTTGAAAAAAAAACACACACAGAAAAGCAAAGAGTAGTGGGAAACTAGTGGACTGGGAAATCTTTAAAGGCCAACAGAAAGCCACAAGAAAAGTTATAAAGAAAAGAAAATAGATTATGAGAGTAAACTAGCTCCGAATATAAAAACAGGCAGCAAAAGTTTCTATAAATATGTAAATCGTAAAAGAGTGGCGAAGGTAAACATTGGTCCTTTAGAGGATGAGAAGGCCAATTTAATAACTGGGAATGAGGAAATAGCCGAGGCATTAAACAGTTATTTTGTGTCGGTCTTCACAGTGGAAGACACAAATAACATGCCGAAAACTGATGGCAAGAAGGTTATAGCAGGTGAGGACCTAGAAACTATCATTATCACTAAGGAGGCAGTGCTGGGCAAGCTAATGGGGCTAAAGGTAGACCAGTCTCCTGGCCCTGATGAAATGCATCCCAGGGTACTAAAAGACGTGATGGGGGGAAATAGCAAATGCGCTAGTAATTATTTACCAAAATTCACTGGACTCTGGGGTGATTCCCACAGATCGGAAAACAGCCAATGTGACGCCACTGTTTAAAAAAGGAAGTAGACAAAAAGCAGGTAACTATAGGCCAGTTAGCTTAACTTCGGTAGTGGAAAAAATGCTTGAATCTATCATTAACGAAGAAATAGTAAGACATCTGGATATAAATTGTCCCATTGGGAACACCCAGCATGGGTTCATGAAGGGTAGGTCATGTTTAACTAATTTGGTGGAATTCTTTGAGGACATTACTTGCATGGTGGACACGGGGAACCTATGGATGTGGTGTATCTGGATTTCCACAAGGCATTTGACAAGGTGCCACACCAAAGGCTGCTACAAAAGATAAAGTTGCACGGTATTACAGGTAATGTATCGGCTTGGATAGAGGATTAGTTGACTAGTAGAAAACAAACAGTAGGGGTAAATGGGTGTTTTTCTGGTTGGCGGTCAGTGGCTAGTGGTGTGCTTCAGGGATCAGTGTTGGGACCGCAATTGTTTACAATTTACATAGATGATTTGGAGTTGGAGACTAAGTGTGATGTGTCAAAATTTGCAGATGACACTAAGGTGAGTGGTAGAGCAAAGTGTGCAGAAGACACTGAAAGTCTGCAGAGGGATATAGACAGTCTAAGTGAGTGGGCAAAGGTCTGGCAGATGGAGTGCAATATTGATAAGTGTGAGGTCATCCATTTTGGTCGGAATAACAGCCAAATGGACTATGTTTTAAATGGGAAAAAATTGCAGCATGCTGCTGTGCAGAGGGACTTGGGTGTCCTTGTGCATGATTCGCTGAAGGTGGGATTGCAGGTGCAGCAGGTAATTAAAAAGGCAAATGGAATTTTGTCTGCCATTGTTCGAGGGATGGAGTTTAAAAACAGGGAGGCTATGCTGCAGCTGTATAGGGTCCTGTGAGGCCACACCTGGAGTACTGTATGCAGTTTTGGTCTCCTTGCTTGAGAAGGGATATACTAGCACTGGAGGGGGTGCAGAGAAGATTCACTCGGTTGATTCCAGAGTTGAGAGGGTTGGATTAACAAGAACAACAAAGAACAAAGAAAATTACAGCACAGGAACAGGCCCTTTGGCCCTCCAAGCCTGAGCTGATCCAGATCCTCTGTCTAAACCTGTCGCCTATTTTCCAAGAATCTGTATCCATCTGCTCCCTGTCCATTCATGTATCTGTTTAGATACATCTTAAATGACGCTATCGTGCCTGCCTATACCACCTCTGCTGGCAACGCATTCCAGGCACCCACCACCCTCTGCGCAAAGAACTTTCCACGCCTATCTCCCTTAAACTTTTCCCCTCTCATCTTGAAATCTTGACCCCTAGTAATTGAGTCCCCCACTCTAGGGGAAGAAGCTTCTTGCTATCCACCCTGTCTATACCTCTCTTGATTTTGTAGACCTCAATCAGGTCCTCCCTCAACCTCCATCTTTCTAATGTGAATAATCCTAATCTACTCAACCTATCTTCATAGCTAGTGCCCTCCATACCAGGCAACATCCTGGTGAACCTCCTCTGCACCCTCTCCAAAGCATCCACATCCTTTTGGTAATGTGGCGACCAGAACTGTGCGCAGTTTTCCAAATGTGGTCGAACCAAAGTCCTATACAACTGTAACACGACCTGCCAACTCTTGTACTCAATACCCCGTCCAATGAATGTATGCCTTCTTGACCATTCTATCGCCCTGTACTGCCACCGTCAGGGTACAATGGACCTGAACACCCAGATCTCTCTGTGCATTAATTTTCCCCAGGGCTTTTCCATTTACCATATAGTTCGCTCTTGAATTGGGTCTTGCAAAATGCATCACCTCGCATTTGCCTCGATTGAACTCCATCTGCCATTTCTCCGCTCAACTCTCCAATCTCTCTCTATGCTGCCGCATTTTCCGACAGTCCCCTTCACTATCTGCTACTCCACCAATCTTAGTGTCACCTGCAAACTTGCTAATCAGACCATCTATACCTTCCTCCAGATCATTTATGTAGATCACAAACAACATTGGTCCCAACACGGATCCCTCTGGAACACCACTGGTCATAGTTCCCCATTTTGAGAAACTCCCTTCCACTACAACTCTCTGTCTCCTGTTGCCCAGCTAGTTCTCTATCCATCTAGCTAATACACCATGGACCCCATGCGACTTCACTTTCTCCATCAGCTTACCATGAGGAACCTTATCAAACGCCTCACTGAAGTCCATGTATATGACATCCACAGCCCTTCCCTCATTATGAGGAGAGACTGAGTAGGCTGGGATTATACTTATTGGAATTCAGAAGCATGAGGGAAGATCTTATAGAAACATATAAGATTATGAAGGGGATAGGGTGGAGGCAGGGAGGTTGTTTCCACTAGCAGGTGAAACTCGGACTAGGGGGCATAGCCTCAAAATAAAGTGAAGCAGGTGTAGGACTGAGGTCAGGAGGAACTTTTTCACCCAAAGGGTTGTGAATCTGTGGAATTCCCTGCCCAGTGAAGCAGTTGAAGCTACCTCGCTGAATGTTTTTAAGACGAGGCTAGATAAATTTTTGAACAGTAAAGGAATTAAGGGTTATGACGAGCAAATTGTTGATATATATAGAAATCAAAAGTAGATCTAGCCATTTCCAATATTTTTTCTGTTCCAAATAACACTCATTGCCCTACATCATTGTTTGCTGTTTGTCAACCTAATTTCTGTTGACGATGCTACATTTCTTATGTTAACATTTTAGATAAGGGTTTTATGAGGCACCTTATTCAATGTTTTTTGAAAATCCATGTAAACTACATTATTTAATTTGTCTTTATCTATGAATTGAAGATTCAGAGGAATAGCATACAGGATAGTAGGTGATTGAAAACCATATGCTACTATTTCTAACTCCACAGAACTCTGCATATAGCTTTCAACAAATATTTTGTATGTATACATGATATTACGATCATGTTCCTGTAGTAAACAAGAACATACTAACTCCCATCTGTAATTCTAATCAGCATGTAAATATCACTGCAGAATTAAATACAGCAGTGAGGGGAAATGGTTATTTGCGATTGCTCCAATGTTTCAATAATGATATTGCCTTGTTACTATGGAAACTCATTGAGTACCAATTCACCCAATGGAGTCAACAAAATGACAGACTTAATTTCATGCCTCTCCTGTTAAATAAAACATGTATTAATTCCTCAGACTACTACTTCAATACATGCCTTAACTTGGTGACAATAAAGAGTTTAAATGTGTTTGTTAAAATTATGGACAAAGGATCTTTGACAACCTTTGGTCAGCATAATTTGAAGACATTGAATTGTAATTGCGTGCCTGAGTGCAGATCACTCAGTCGTTTCCTATACTCTTAAAAAAATGGACCCTGTTTCTAGAAACATCTTTCATTTCATACAAGCAAATTGAACTTCCTCAGCTTCTTTCACAATTCAATTATTCAGTGCTCAGTTCATTCACACCAGCACTGTCAAATGGTTCTGCAAGGCAGCCTTACCCTGAGCAACAAAACCAGACAAAACCAGTCTGCTCTAATCAGGGCTGTAAGCTGTCAAATCTCAATGCAACCTGATCCAATGTTCTATACATGCTCATATATCAAGCTATTTGTTGTATAGATATTTATTAATGGTACTTGTAACTTTCAGTATTACTCTCAATGATCCTAAAATCGAACTGGCGTTGATCACTTAAAAATTACAACCACAATTGGCCAGTACTTCCAAATATAAAGTTGAAAATGTCTTCATATCACCACTCATGTTCCTTCCAATTTTGGATCAGTCAGGAATGGAAATGGGTGGGGATTCATTGTGTCATCTTTCGATCAATTGCAGTTCCTTCCAGGGCCTTTAAAAAGAAGAACAGAATAGGGGAAGGCCATTCTAATCCCATTCTACTGTACTATTCGATTGTGATTGCTTTGGACCCCAAACCTACTTCACCATCTTTGTTCCGTTCCCCAGATAACCTGACACAATAAAAATCAGTTAATTTTACTTTTGAAAGTATATTGAAATTGACACAGAATTTACAGGCTCTTGGAGATAGGAATACCAGATTTCTACTATCCAGTCTGTGGATTTTGCTCCTGAATAGTTTAACTCGAATTTTACAATTGTGATCTCATCACATTAGAGAAAACAATTTGTCTGCACCTTCTCATTTTACACCACCTCTTAACTTTCCAAATTCAAGGAACTGCAAGCTATATTTATGTAACCTGCCCTCCTAATTTAAACCGTAAACATTGATATTGTTCTAGTGAACCTATTCTGCACCACTTCCATAGCTAATCTGTCCTTCCTAAGATGTGGTGCCTAAAACTGGATGCAACAGGCCGAATCTTATAGGGGTTTGTACAGTGTTGGCTACGGTGGGAAATGTAGCCGAATTGCTCAAGTTCAGTGAGGTCTCTCTAGCTGTCAGGAACAACTCGCTGCATCTTTTAACTAAGTTCCAGGTGTTGAGGCGAAATTCTCACCAGGCAGCAATGAGTTGCTTGACAAGGACGATTATTGTTTGTTAATGAACTTACTAACTGCAATTTGCACATCATGGATATGTGGCATTCCATCTTGCCAGCCTCCACAGGCAAACTGAACACGATGAATTCTCAGGACAGACATCAGAACCTGGTGACCTCAACTCACTGCTTGCTCCAAAGGACCTCTACGTTGGACACCAGACACAAATATCTCAGAGCACAGTCTATGGGCACCGGCCACATACACACTACATTCACTAACGTTGGCATCCAACATGGAACATCTCCAATCCACTTACAGTACACTTCTGCACTTCAATGCTGCACATCAAATGCAATTGCAGCTATCGTCGCCATGTTGCAGCAAGAACATTTTGCACTCAGTGACGTATGCTATCTCCTAGACTGGGTTTGGCTGTATCCGAGGACTCTTTGCTTGCGGTCATAGTGATCACTTACTCTGAGCTGATCTGGGTGCACAACGCATCCCTGTTTTGCCTTTTTGCTGATCTGTGCCCTAACTTCATAAGTCAAGGTCAGTCTTTAATACCAGCACAGGGGCTTAGACACAGGCAGTCCAAGTCAGGGTATTGCCCTCATAAGGGCTGGGGAATTGGATGCCGGTCAGCACAACACTCATCTTGCCCATTTGTGCCCAACTGGGGCTCTTTACCTGCTGGAATAAGAGAGGCAGGTATTAAGGGAGCTGAAAGTGTTGTTATTTCTGACGCAAGGCAGGAGATGCCCCAAGTGACTGAATGGGCAGTGGCGATTGCATGCAAAGTGAGTGGGGTCGGGGTCAGTGACAGCAACTAAGGGAAGGTGTTGCAAGCAATAGTGAGAGTGGTAGAGCATGGGCCTTGGTGGGAGGTGGGCACATTAGCAGAGACAGAGAGAGTGTGAGGTATTGGCAAGCAGATGGGGGAGCTTCTGCTGGCAAAGTGAAAAAAGTCGTTGACCTTCTTCCTGTAGTGCTATGTGGGCCTCCAGATGGCTGAGACCGCACTGACCTGGTTGGCAAACGTTGACCAGGCTGGCATGGTCTGGTGTTATGGCCTTCACTGCCAGTCCGAGGAGAAAAGGAGGTCCCATGTCTGCAGCACCTGGTCCAGCAGGAACTCCAGGTCCCTGACTGTGAAGCAGGGTGCAAATTTTCTCTTGTATTCCAAATCTAGGGCAAATTTCAAGAACTCTGCAGGGCAACTCTGGATTAACACTGCTTCTCTGGATGCACAATGCCTTCTAAAGTTGGTGCTGGCTCCCGGGAATGCAACTTCTGGCAGCAGCAGGTTGTGCTGGGTACAGTGAGTGGTAGATAGGCCAGGGTTGGACAAAGGAGGCACTATAGGGTTGGGTAAGATAGTTAATGAGGCGAGTTTGATAAAATAACGGCAAGAAAACTCACTAGGCCTTGCAACCGTGGACTTTCTGTGAAAGTCAACAAAACCGACATCCAGCCAAAGAAACCTATGATTCAGCTCTACACTTCAAGTGAGGTCTAAGTATGGTTTTACACATTTGTAGTATCACTTCATCCCTATTATATACTAACCCCAATAAGGATTATTTTTAAAAAACTGATTTTAATTTTTGAATCTGTACCAGGTTCTAGAGATGCGTAAATGATCACAAGTGGGTCAGTTAGCTCAGATGGCTTGTATGTGTAAGGAAAGGCTGAATAGGCTAGGGCTATTTTCCCTGGAGCATCCGAGGCTGAGGGGAACCTTATGGAGGTTTATAAAATCATGAAGGCCATGGATAAGGTGAATAGCTAAAGTTTTTTCCACGGGGTAGGAGAGTCCAAAACCAGCGGGTATAGTTTTAAGATGAGAGGGAAAAGATTTAAAAGGGACATAAGAGGCAACCTTTTCACGCAGAGTATGGTACATGTATGGAATGAGCTGCCAGAGGAAGTGGCAGAGGCTGGTACAATTACAACATTTAAAAGGTGTTTGGGTGGGTGTACGAAGAAGAAGGATATAGAGGGATATGGGACAAATGCTGGCAAATGGGACTAGATTAATTTAGGATATCTGATCAGCGAGGACAAGTTGGACCAAAGGGTCTGTTTCCGTGCTGTACGTTTCTATAACTCCATGACTTGATGTGTGTGGTTCAGAATAATGAGAGCGTAGGTTTGATCCTGCCCTAACTGATATAGCCTCAGGGGTCTACCTCCTTGCCCTGCCTCGGGAGTGAAGCTAATAGCAATCTACCACTGAAAACAACTGCAAAGAAAACTGCTCAGGATGAAACATCAGCAGAGAATGAGCAAAGGACCTGTCTTCAGACACAGCACTCATGAATGAATATTATTACAAATACTACATGCCCTTTTTTGTGCTCTAATTTCCCTTCTTGGTAGCGTTACTATTAACTGCAATGATATCTTCAGCCAACATATTTGAAATAAAGCTACCACTGTTTTTGAGTATTACAACACACTCGTCCAAAGTAACCATGGCGACATATCTCCAAAAATACACATGATCATTGATGATTGTCACGAGCCCAAAGGAAGATCATTCTGAACATTGGCAGTTCAACATGTTTACGTCAGAAATCATAGTCATAGAATCCCGCCAGTGTGGAAACAGGCCCCTCAGCCCAACAAGTCCACACCGACCTATCCCCCTATAACCCACTTAATTTCCACATCCCTGAACACTGCAGGATAATTTAGCATGGCCAATCCACCTACCTTACACATCTTTGGACTGTGGGAGGAAACCGGAGCACCCAGAGGAAACCCACACAGACACGGGGAGAATGTGCAAACTCCACACAGACAGTTGCCTGAGGGTGGAATCAAACCCAGGTCCCTGGCGCTGTGAGGCAGCAGTGCTAACCACAATGTTTGCAGCTCTTGGAAAATATCAGTTTGGTAAAGTTACCGTGATGCCTCTTGAGATGCACTGAAAGAACTGTTTGATTAATAAAGATGAGCAGTACACAAACAATGTTTTCCTGCATATACTATTTGACAATCTACTTCACTCAGTACAATTAGCCAGTCTTTGCATGGTCCTTATGTTGTCCTTCTAAAGACTGAAAGAAATTTCATTCCCCTTTGCAGCCTCTACAATTTAAGCAGCTACATCATTTAACAGACAAAAGTAGAAATTGCAGGAAAAAGCTCAGCAGGTTTAGCAGCATCAGAGTTAACGTTTCGGGTGGAGTAACCCTTCCACAGAACAGCTCTGAGGAAGGGTCACTCGACCCAAAAGGTTAACTCTAATTTCTCTCCACAGATGCTGCCAGACCTGCTGAGCTTTTCCAGCAATTTATATTTTGGTGTCTGATTTACAGCATTCACAGTTCTTTTATTTACATCCTCATGTTTTCTTTTACAAATGTCATGATTAGATAGTGAACTGCAGTCAAATCTGGCTACGTCGTGGGACCCAACTCACTGGCCTTCATCCTAAAAGGGCCTTGGTCATTGTAGTAGAGTTGCTGAAAAATCATTACAAAACTGATGTCATATGCCAAAAGTTTAATCCTTCCTTTGAGCCACCACAGATGAAAGAGATATCGTTATCACATGTACAGTTATTGATTTGGGATAGTGATCTCCCTCCATCTTTTCAAAATGCAGTGCAGTGAAGGTGAACAGGTCCAAACTGAAGAGAGCACACTTACATGCATGCACAGTAATTCAAAGGAGACTTTTTCCTCACTTTTATTCCATTGCTCAAGAATGTGATGATTGCATGAGCAGAATAAAAGTTGTCAAGAGTTGGTAATTACATTAGAAAAGGGCAAAGGATTTCCCATTCAAACTACATTCCCTGAAACAGTCAGGACAGGCAATTTAAAAATGCTGCATGGACTTTGCCATATTGATTGGCAATCAAACTTTCCATTCAGACTGTATAAAGTTCAAATGGACGCTCTATCTCAACCTTCTCCAGAGGTCCCCAGAGGTTGGTGTTAAACTAATTCAACTTCCACCATGTGATATGAAGAAACAGCTGAGGGCACTGGTTATCGAGCAGAGTATGGGCCCTGAAATCATTTCAACAATAGTACTGAAGATATATGCTCCAGACCTTGTAGCAGCCCTAGTAAGCTGTTCCGGTACAGCTATAACATTAGCATCTACCTGACAATGTGTAAAATTGCCTAGATATGTCCAGTACACAAACGGCAAGAAAAATCCAACCCCACCAATTACCGACTCCAGAGTCATGGAAGGGATGTTCAACATTGCTGCCAGCAGCACTAATTTAACAATAGCTTGCTCACTGAATCTCAAGGTGGGTTCTGCCAGGGCAGCCCAGCTTGTAGCCATATCACATCCTTGGTTCAGACATGAATCAAAAAAGCTAAATTCCACAGATGAGGTGAGAGTGACTGCTCTTGACATCAAGGTAACATTTGACTGAGTGCAGCATTAAGGAGCCCCAGCATAACTGGAGTTGGTGGGAATCAGAAGTTGGGGGGATCTTGTTGGTTGAAGTCATACCTGGTGCAAAGGAAAATGTTTGTGCTCATTGGAGGTCAGTCATCTCAGCTCCAGGTCATCTCAGCGGGAGTTTCTCAGGGTAGTGACCTAGGCCCAACCATCTTCAGCTGCTTCATCAATGATCTTCCCTCCATCATAATGTCAGAAGTGGGGATGTTCGCCAATGATTGCACAATGTTCAGCACCATTTGTGATTCCTCAAATGCGGCAGCAGTCTACACCCAAATGCGCCAAAACATGGCCAGTGTCCAGGAAGGAATCTAACCATCACCCTTGATATTTGATGGTATTATCATTCCTGAATCTCCCACTATCAGCATGGAGGATAGCATTGACCAGAAACAGAACCAGACTAGCCATGTAAATAGAGCGGCAGGTCATGGGTCTAGGAATTCTGTAGCTCATATCTCACCTCCTGACTCCCTACAGCTTATCCACCATCTGCAAGGCACAAGTCAGGAATGTGATGGAATACTCCCCGCTTACCTAGATAGGTGCAGCTCCAAAAACACTCAAGAAGCTTCACACCATCTAAGACATCTAGAGAGAAAAGGGTAACAGGCATAGGGAAAAACCACCACCTACAAGTTCCCCTCCAAGCCGTTCACCATCCTGACTTGGAAATATATCACAGTTCCTTCAGTATCACTAGGTCAAAATCCTGGGATTCCCTCCATAAGGGTATTGTGGGTCAACCTACAGCTCCTGGACTGCAGTGGATTAAGAAGGCAGCTCAGCACCACCTTGTGAAACAATTCTAAAGATGGTAATATGTACTGACTCAGCCAGTAATACCCACATTCCATAAATGAACTAAATAAGAATAATAAGCACTTTGTTTTGTTTTTATTTATACATTCCCTGCTTTTGAATATTGTTTGCTGCTCAAATCAACAGGTTGACTTGGTCCTGCTCCTATGATGCTGCTTGGCCTGCTGTGTTCATCCAGCCCCACGCCTTGTTATCTAGGTTGACTTTGTACTTTTGCTACAGAGAATATGATCTGAATTATTGACCAGTAATCCTTCCATTCTAGAATAGAAGTTGCTTTATTCTGTAAAGTTAGTTGTCTGAGATCAGGAATTTGTCAAATAAAGAATCTGTATTTAAAGAAAATGCATGTTTTATTCTGAGATAGCAAGAACTGCAGATGCTGGAGTCAGAGACAAGACAGTGTGGAGCTGGAGGGACACAGCAGGCCAGGCAGCATCAGAGGAGCAGGAAAGTTGACGTTTCGAGACAGGACCCTTCTGCAGAAATGCGGAGGCAGAAGGGAACTGGGAAATAAATAGAGCGGAGGGGTGGGGCTGGGGAAGGTAGGGTGGAATGGTGATAGGTGAGTGCAGGTAGGGAGTGGTAGCAATTGGTCAGTGGGATGGGTGGGGCGGATAAGTGGGAGAGAAGATGGACAGGTTGTGTCAGTTAAAGGAGGCGGGGATGAGAGGGATGGTTGGACAAGGGATGAGGTTGGGGGTGGGAAGATTTTGAAACTGGTGAATTCAATGTTTAGGCCGTTGGGCTGTAGGCTCCCAAGGCGGAATATGAAGTGTTGCTCCTCCAGTTTGTGTGTGGTGTTATTGTGGCACTGGAGGAGGCCCAAGATGGACATGTCACCCATGGATTGGGAGGAGGAGTTAAAATAGTTGGCAACCGGAAGGTGTTGTCGTTTGTCACATACAGAGTCACACGCAAAAACTTTATATTCCACCATGAAAGCCTGCAGCCCGATGGCCTAAAAATAGAATTCACCAGTTTTAAAATCTCCCCACACCTGGCCTCATCCCATGTCCAACTCTCCCTCTCATTCCCGCCTCCTTGACCTGACACAACCTGTCCATCTTCTCTCCCACCCATCTGCCCCACCCATCCCACTGACCAATCTCCACCACTGCCTACCTGCATTCACCTCTCATCACCCCAACCTACCTTCCCCAGCCCTACCCGTCCCCCACCTATTTGTTTCCCAGTTCCCTTCCCCCTCCCTATTTCTGAAGAAGGGTCCCGAACCGAAATGTCAACTTTCCTGCTCCTCTGCTGCTGCCTGGCCTGCTGTGTTCCTCCAGCTCCATGATGTGTTGTCTATGTTTTATTCTTATTTTTACCTAAGGTTTAACCACTTTTAGTAGTGGTTACATCTGATTACCCGATGACCTCATTTTACCACACTTTGCCTTCCTCAATTTGGAAACCCAGTTATGAATAATGAGAACAAGAGTTAGACCAGCTGTTGAACTTATACCGGTGGAGGTTCTAATGACAGACTAGCCCAACTAACCTCTACGTATCTTCCTGCACACACCACTGCAACATCAGATCCTCCAACTGGATTCTGAGTTCTTGCTTCTTTTTGATGTCAGCAGTTCTGCTTTATTTGAATCATGTGGCCACATCCTATTTACGCTTTTTCACTATTTGCCGTGATTTTCCAGGAATGCAATTATTTCAGTTCAACCTACAAAATATTGTTGAAATGCATTTTTTGACATCGCACAAGGGATTTCCTTTCATCTGCTCTGAGTGTAATACTGAAATACTGAAGGGTTGTTTATTAATATAATTCTTCACTAAGATGGCATATTTACATCTTTACAAACATTACCTCAATCCTAGTTCCTTTTAGCGTTTTTGTTGTACAGGACTACTTTTGAATACATTTTATGTATGCTTTTTTGGCATAGAATCCCGACAGTGTGGAAGAAGGCTATTCAGTCCATCAAGTCCACAATGACCCTCCAAAGATCATTCCACCCAGACCCGCCCCTATCTCTGTAGCCCTGCATTTCCCATGGCTAATCCACCTAACCTACATGTTGTTAGGCACTATTGGTAATTTACCATGGCCAATCTACCTAATCTGTACATTTTTGGACTGTGGGAGGAAACCAGTGCAACCAGGAGGAAACCATGCAGACACAGGGAGAATGTGCAAACCCCACACAGACAGTTGCCCAAAGGTCCCTGGTCTCCTGAGGAACTATGCTACTGCTCAGCCACATGCTGCTCTTTTTTAGGTATACAGTTTTCAAGGCAATGGTGCCATTGAATCTTAAGAGACTTTTTCTTTCCAAAAGTCAGTAAATTCTCATTTACATGCCATCAGTTATCCATCATGAGACGTTAGCAGCTTGCATGATGCACTTAACATAGCAAAACATATCGATAGACTTTATAAGAGACAGTATATGTTCGTTTGTTATCGCAACATGATAACACAGATGTTTTAGTCCTTTAACGAAACTTGCAGATTAATTTATGAAATGACATTTAACAAGCATCGACATCATTCTTGTTTATTCCAGAGTATATGCTGAAATTTGTCCTGTGAATTTAATTGTATTCTGACACGAATATCACTAAAGGGACAATTTATTAGCCAAAACACTAAAATGGTGCATGCTCAGCTAAACATTTCAAAGCTGAAGCTGAGCCAAAGGGGTCATTTTCAATTGAATTTCCTTCAGAGAACAGGCTTTATCATCATTTTCTGTATCCATTTGTGAGGATTGAACTGAAACGGCTGGAAAACAAGCTGTTGAAATATGCCTCCTGGTGGGGCAGGTTAGAACTGCCAGTGATAAGATCTGTGAAAGCATCTGTAAGTTGGCTATTGACTAAGGTTGGTTGGGGATGGGGGTACAGTTGTTGGAATGGAATCTTTCACCAATCTCATTTTTTTTTTGAAAATTAAGTAAAATTGCATAATTGCTGAACAAATGGCTACCTGTGTCTTGGATACAGTGGAAGCATTCGACTTATTGCATAGTAGCTCATGGGTCTGCCATTTGGGAATTCTTGCTCAGATTAGATAATTTTTTAAAGAGCCATCACAGTATTAATCCAAAATCTGTTTTCATATTAGGGACAAATAAAGAAAAAAAACTCACGAACTGCCACTTGAATTTACCAGAAATTAAAAATACTAAGAAACCACTGCAATTCTTACCATTTTTGCAGATATTTCAGGCTTTATACATAATGTGTACATTAAATGCATTCTAAAGAGTGAAGATGCTCATCTTTGAAAGCATTTAAATTCACTCCAAATAACAATTTGAAGTGCTGCTCTGGCAAGTTTGAGAGGGAGCTATGACTGCTTTATTCCTAATTACTTTAAAACTACATAGAGTACTCAGCACAGAAACAGACTTGTCACCAGTCTACATTCTTTGCACTATAGCCTTCTCACCACTCTTCATCAAATTATTTCAATATACTCTCTGTTCGTTTCTGCTTCATATTTTTTCTTGATTTCCCATAACTCCATCTAGAGGGAGTAAAGCTCAGCACTCATCCATAGTAATATAGAAACTCAACTGGTTTTCTTGCTTTTCTAACAAAGATTTAGCATTAATTTTCCTATCTGATATTAATTAATCACAATAAACAAACTGGTATATTTGGAATCTGTTGGTCTTATTTTCTGTTCTGGCTTTCTCTCCTATAATGGGGTTATTACTGTACTTTGCCACAGGCAGCAGCACGGTCTTTTTGAAATAATGTGAGAACGAAGCTATTATTTCCTGCGTTTCACTGTTTCTGCAAAACACTGCAGATGAAATAATTCCAGCAGCACCCAGCACACACATATTTTACAACATTAGGGATGAACAAATGAACCTTTTTTAGCAAAGGCAAACAAAACATTGGAAAATGGTAAACAAATGTCTCAAAAACCTGAGACAATTTGGATGATCAATCCATTTACTACATACAATACAAAAACATGACTGCAGTTTTCTTTATTAAGAAGGATCATTTTACACAAAGTGAAAAGCTACAAAGGCCACATTTTCTGACGTAAAACTTTCAATATTTATTTTTTCAAATGTTAAAAGTTGGTCAACTTTGTGCACAGGGCAAGTCCTTAAAGTTTTCCTGACCATAGTATGTACATTGTTTCCTTCGAAAGACGTACGTTGTTTCCTTTGACATATGCTTCCAGTCTGTTATTTCTATTCTTGCCGATTATAAGGTTTGCCTGCAGCAAAAATATCTTCATCAGTTTCTGAGAACTTCTGTTATATATGAGCCAAGTTGTGTGGCACCATGTCGACCATTTTTATCCTCAGGTCACAAACAAGGCTTTTGAGTCTAAGACTTTCAAATAGAGATGGTCAGATGTTAGAGAAGAGTTAGGTACTAGTTTTGAGTCTCTGAACTAACTCCTTGCTTGTCATTTCAGGTACACGGGCTCTTGAATTATGAACTTGAATTGTGGCCAATTTGTGTATTCCACATAATCCTGCAGTAATATTTCCAGCGGTTGCAGATGCATACATTTTCTCTCATGAAATGCAACACTGCACTCTCTGTAAAATGTCACATTCATCAAATAACTGGACTGCTTGAAATATATTCCTAATATGTTTAATATCTTGTTATTTAGCAGCGGTGTGTGTAAATTAAATCTTACTGCAAGAATGCTTGTGGTAAATGCAGTTCAATTTTAAGCAAAGAAGCATTTCTGACACCTGCACTGTAACATGTTCAGTACCACATGAGAGATCCTGCTAATCAAAGTCCTATTCAAGCTAGGGTTCTATTCGCAGATGCCTAACCCTGTTAATTAAAGGCAAAGCACACAACAAAAGGGTTGGTAGCCTCCCCATCACTTGATGTACACTACTGGCAGTGCTCATTTCTGCTGAGTGCTGCAAAAAAAAACACATTATACCAGAAGCTGAACTGTAGCATTCACAAAGCTCACAGTAAATGCAATTCCCTTAAATCGAAAACATCTACCTGACTTTAGCACGGCCATTAATTTTCTTGTATTGTCATGTGGAATGATATTGAATAAAGCGTTAAATCAGCCTTATGTTCCTTTGCAATCAGCCACTGCATCTTAAAAAATAGACACGAAAGGCTTTGTAGCCTGCCGCAACATAAACCTGGCAGTGTTGTGTTCAGTCATCATGTTATTTATGCAGGTCATACCTCACTGGCAGAGGAAAACAGGGCATTTCTGTTATCACTTTAACCTCTAGAATGTTAAAACAATCTCTTTGTAGGAATACTTTCCACCTCTACTTTATACATATATCAGAGAACGCTACACTAGAGAATCCTATTAATTGTCAGTGGATGTGTGCTTTTCTAATTAATACACAGTAAAATAGATCACACATCAAACATAAAACTAGTCAAACACAACCACTCTGATGGTCCTTACCCTACACAGCATTCATGGTTATCCAAGTGCAACATCATCCCAGCTTTAGCTTGTCAATGCACTATGTCAACACTGATGCATTACCTGATGCTGCAGCACACATCGAGACAGTAAAATCAGTTTCTCATTGTAATTGTCAACAAAGATCACTTCATGGGTGCAACATTTGCTTAGCAACAGAGAGAACATCACAGTACTTTACCTGTACAATAACTGTCTGGGCAGGAATCATACTTCTTCAAGCTGACTAAATCAAGAGCAAACCCCTCATGATCAGGTTTGTAGTAACAGCCCGTAAGCCAATCACTGATTCACCATATCCCGGCACAAACAACAGTTGCTACAGTGAGATGCTGCACACTTCATTTCCGTTCCACCCTCTGCCTCACTCTGGGCACCAGACAGCTGTAGCCAACCAGCATCAATCTCCCTGATACTTGGGCTATTAACCCAACCTCTTTCTTTCCTCATCTTCCCCACGTACACACAGACACACTCACTACTACCACACACATTAAGCAAAATGCTCAGCAAAGCGTTGTCAATTCTGCAGCTGTACCTCCCTGTCCCAGGGGGCTGTCCCTTTACAAGCTTGATGATTTCAGCGCCTACAGTTGCAGCTTTGAGGTTAGCTCTGGGCTAAGGAGTAGTATCAGTATAAGAGATGCTGCATTAGTGTGATTTTCCAATATAAACAGTGCCACAATTCAGCACATCCCATAGAACAGGAATCTCATGCCTTCAAAATGATTTTTAAAAAACAGGAATTTAAGGCATGCACATAGAAAATGACTGAAATAAGATGTTTAAAATCAATCATCTGGCTGTCCAATAATCTAAATTTCACAAAGCAATGATTGTTTTCTACCTTTCTTAAGCCACTCTGACCTAAAGAAGAAGAAACACATAAGCTTACGTGATTTTTCCACTAATTCATGTTGCCAGCGTGGAATATCAAATCCATTCAGTAAGACTGCTCTCTGCATTCTATTGGTGGCTGCCAAAATGCAACACTTTCACACAAACTGCAGATGAAGCAGGATCATCCAAAATATGTTTGATATTGACTCAATTTGTTCTGATACTGCCAGTCTTTTTAAATAATGTATTTTGGTTAGCAACTTCACATCACATATCATTGCGGTAACCAAACATAATTATTTGACAGTATTTCTTTATCAAAATGGAATTTTACTTCAAAGTTGTGATTCTATGTTCAAATTATGGTATGAATGCAACAAGATGCATGATGTAAGACTGCATTTCTTGGATTTTGTACTGATAAGCAATAAAAATTTTATGCCAAAAAATCTTACATATATATCTACATTGTACTGTCCTGCAGATAACAGATTGACAAATCTAATTTCATACTAGGGATTAACAAAGTCACTCAGTTTCTGGATTACAAGATTAAGTGATCAGGTTGAGTGATTTGCTCAGGAGCCAAGTGTTTTTTTTTTCATATTGGCATTATAGACAGAGAAAAAATATTTGTCACTTTGGTTAACTAAAGATCTTACTGTATGGACTCAACAGTTCTTTTACATAATAATGTAGCTATTTTTGACAAATATGAGCCAACTTAGCTTGCTTCCTGGGACATGAGGTTAGCTCTCTGGTTTCAGCCCAGTTTCAAGTAGCAATTTTCCACTTGAAGCTATTCCAGTTGAAAAGCCTTGCATTTGATATTGCACTCAAGAAAGGACAAGTGCAAAAACTAAAGAAGACTTTGGATTCAGATAAATAATCAAGTATTTGCAAAGAACCAAACTAATACGATTTAAGCATCTGTAGGCATTTAAAAACTTTAGTGAGGTTATATAAATGAAAGGTGTTATTATAAATTAAGATTATTACTTTAATAACAGAGCAAACCAACCTGTTGAAGCCATTAGCAACTGTGGTAGAAGGGAAGAACAACTTCAGTGTGACATTTGAAATTACTCTTTCAGTGAATGGCATATTTTGCATTAAATTAACACATTGTGTCAATGGTATTTGACTGTTAAAAGAAAATATTGTTGACTCCTCTTCATTTGCTTGAAACCAAGCTTGCAACAAAGGGCAAAGAATAGGGTGGCACAGTGGCACAGTGATTGGTTAGCACTGCTGCCTCACAGCACCAGGGCCCTGGGTTTGATTCCACCCTTGGGCGATTGTCTGTGTGGAGTTTGCACGTTTTCCCTGTGTCTGCGTGGGTTTCCTCCAGATACTCCAGTTTCCTCCCACAGTCCAAAGATGTGCAGGTTAGGTGGATTGGCCGTGCTAAATTGCCTGTAGTGTTCAACGAATGCCTAGATTAGGGGGCTTAAAGGGAGAATGGGCCTGGGTGGGATACTCTGAGGGTCGGTGTGGGCTTGTTGGGCTGAAGAGCCTGTTTCCACATTGTGGGGATTCTATGAATCTAATCATCAGTGTATATGTTTATCCTAGAGACCAAGTTTCACGGATACTTACAGCTTTGTCCAGCTCTAGAACATATTTGCAGCAGTTTCTCAGAAAAACATTAGGGCTAACTATCTTCAGCTGCTTCATCAATGACTTTTCCTCCATCGTAAGGTTAGAAGTTGCATTGTTAGTTAATGATTGCAGAGTGTTCAATTCCATTCATGACTCCTCAGATACTGAAGCAGTCCGTGCCCAAATGCAGCAAGACATGGACAATGTGGGTTGACAAATTGCAAGTGACATTCGTGCTACACAAGTGCCAGGCAATGGCCATCTCTGAAAAAAGAGATTCTAACCATCATCCCTTGATATTCAATGACATCACCATCACAGAATATCCCTCTTCCAAAATTCTGCAGGTTACCATTGACCAGAAGCTGAACTAGACCAGCATATAGGTGCTGTGGCTGCAAAAGCAGGTCAGATGCTAGGAGTCTTGCAGTGAATAACACTTCTCTTGACTCCCCAAAGCCTGTCCACCATCTATAAGGCCCAAGTCAGGGATATGATGGAATAGTCCCCACTTTCCTGGATGAGTGTGACTCCAACAACACTCAAGAAGTTTGGAATATTCCAGAATAAAACAGCCTACTTCTTTGGCACCACACCCACATAACATTCACTCGCTCCATTGAATTCATCACCAATGCTCAATAGCAGCAGCGTCTGCTGTTCACAATGTATGCTGCAAAAATTCACCAAGGATCCAAACCCACGTCTACCACCATCTCTGAGGACAAGGGCAAGAGATACATGGGAACAAGACACGTTCCCTCCGAGACACTCATCATCCTGAGTTGGAAATATATCGCCGTTCCTTCACACTGCATCTCCTGCAATTTCTTCCCTAATGACATTGTCGGTCTACATACACCAAATGGACTATGGAAGCTCAAGAAGGCAGCTCACCACCAACTGCTCCGGGCAACTAGGTATGGGAAATAAATGCTGGCTCAGCCAGTGATGCCCACATGCTGTGACTGAATAAAACATGAAATACCTGCTCCAGTATGAGTGATATCGAGACAGCTAGGATGTGGTGACTATTTGTAATTGGAATAACAGTGAGAGACAACTGGGGGAATTTTTTTGAAATACAATATATTTACATAATGGCTGTATGTCTGATCAAAAACACTAAGGATTTAGAATCAGATATTTCACTATCCAGCAATCACGGAAAGGAACCTACTTATAACTGCCTATGTGCAAGTCTCCATTCTTACAATTCCTGAAATAGGTGTCAAAGGACCTTGTGACCTCACCTGGAGCTCACTTGGTTGGAAAAGAAGCATGTTACATCCAAATTATCCTTGTGGTAATAACTAAGGTTATTTAGATCAAACACTTGACAATATTCCCACTGAGGCACAACGATTAAATTTGAGTGTAATTTCTGTATTGTACCTCTTCCTATCAGGGGATGTCTAAGTGTCCTGTTAAAATTTATAAGTGCCACATATATCACTGTCATCACCCGCAGTCCACTCACTCAACACTTTGGAAATAATTACCTATGAGAATTATGTATAGAGCCTGGCTACTAACAAAAACGTCCTCAACAATTGTATTTTACAATATCTTGCTTGAACAAACAATGACAAAAAAAGTTTCTCAGCTCAAAATATAGGTTTTAACAAGATTAGAATCCAAAGAAAAAATATTATGTTGATGATTACCTAGCAAGTCTAAATAATTTGTACTGCCTATGGACATCTTTGAATAGGTTTGACAACAAATAAGCTGGGACTAGTAACATGAGCAGTAGGTGTTCACCTCCCAATTCAGTTTCAACTCTGTCATGAACTCAGGAATGTAAGAAATAGAAGCAGGAGGAGACCGTTCGACCAACTGAGCCTGTTCCACCACATAGCCTGGTTATGGTGGATCTTAGGTCTCACCTCCACTTTCCAGCCAACTCCCAAAATTCCGAATTAATTGACAGACTAAACATCTGTCTCTCCTGGCCTGAAATATATTCAATGAAGGAGTATCTACAATCCTCTGGGCTAGAGAATTCCAAAGATTCACAACACTCTGAGTGAAGAAATTACTCCTTATTTCAGTCCTAAAGGATCAATCCCTTATCCTGACACCTTGCACCCCCCCCACCCCGATGATTTCGATTTCCCACACAGCTGAAACAATCTCCCAGAGCCTACTGTGTAAAGCTCCTTCAGAATCTTGTATGTTTCAATGAGATCATCTCTCATTCTTTTAAACCTCATATGATCTAGGCCCAATTCACCCAGCTTCTCATCATTGGATAGCATCTCAGCCCAGGGACCAAGTACTGAAACACTGCTGTACTGTCTCTAATGCAAGTTTATCCTTCCTTGGATGCATTTTTGGATGCATTGATGGTCTTTTTCCAAATTTTTATTAACTCTAAAGCAGATCCGACAGATTTGAGGGGTTTGGAAAATGTAACCCTATTATCTAAAAAAAATGAGAAAAATATGAGAATTACAGGCCAGTTAGCTAAACATCAGTGGTGAGGTAAAGGCTAGAATCTATTCAAAAAGATAAAATATCACAACATTTGGAAAGCCTTAATGAGATTGGACAAAACTAGCATAGGCTTGTGAAAGGCTGAACAAATCTACTGGAGATTTTTGAGGATGTAAGTAGTAGAATAGATAAGGGAGAACCAGTGCATGTGGTGAATTTGGATTTTCAGTGACAATTTCCACTTTTATACTATTTTCCTTGTAAAACAAATTAAAAAGTTATAGTTTGAATGACAGAATTACTACTGAACAACCTTGCTGAACCTGAAAACAATTGCAGAATATCTAAGTTCTCCATTATGATAAAAGAATTCACATGTTATTAAAAGAATATTTTTAAAAGTTTGTTTATGACATTCCAGATTCTACTTTGCTCCTATTTTGGCTGTGTCAATCTGCATTGGTTTTTTTGTAAAATGGTATTTAAAAAAGACAGATAACCAGTGTTTTTAACTTGCTTTGGTTTTTCATTTCACGTTTTGAACTTTCTGTTCTCTGTCTGTCAGAATTCTTCATATGATTTGCTGCCTACCCTTGCTTGATGTCATCACCGTTGCTGGATACATGGAGATGCCCTTGATTTGAAATCAGGTGCAAGCTACATTCAAAAAGATGAAACCCACCTTGCACAGACTGCAAATCTTGGTGGGCAGCTTTATTTATTGGCAAATTCTTTTGCAAATTGCTATCTTGTTAGAACTGGCAAATGTTTAGGTCTTCAGAATTGTAAAAGGTTCCTGCTTGCAGATTAGGAGATGAATCATCAAATTATCTTCACATGCATGGAAAAGAAACTGGAAGGAGGCAGTTAAGTAGAAAGATTAAGAGATGCAATGGGATAAATTCTTTGGGCTGGGAACCTGTAATGGATAATATTAGGGAACAGGTTGGAACTTTGTTTTACTGTTCGTAAATCCTTCTAAGTTATTTTCTCTATCTATATCACCTGGTTTTATTATTTTGCTCTTTTGTGTAACAAACTTAATGTTTTGGTTTCATGATAGAATCTGACTTGTCCAATACACTATCAGGGATTTTAACAAGATCCTGTAAAGATTTGGGAGTCTGCAGATCAACATCAACATCAACTTCACAGAAAGGTTGAAATATCTTTCCTTTCGAGAACCATGAGTCTTAACAGCCTTCTTCAGGCAATTTTGAAAAACTGTGTTCGCCTGTGAAGAAATTGGATCTCTGGTTGGCACAGCCACGTGCATCTGTCTACCCAGACATGGGTACACACAGTGCTCATCACCATGGCCTGTGCACTATTGGAGAGATAGGGTTGACATGTGCCAAAGTAAATACTGTGGGGTTTTTAAAAATAATACTTTTATTGTGTGCTGTGTGTTTTAGTTTAGTGTTGTTGCAGATATTGATTATTTTATGCTTCTGTGTAAATCCAAATGTACCATAATACAGAAGGTGCTGCTGTCATGTGACTGCATCACTTAATAAATTAGTTAGTGAGAATGGAAAATTAGCCCCTGAAAATGAAGATATCACCTTCAAAATCTCAAGAAGAGCCCTTGGAGAGAAAAACAAATGTTGATCCTTGTTCCCAATTCTGAAGAATGTATGGGGGAGGGGCTCATAAATAGGACAATTCCTTGGGACCATGATTTCTCTACATGATCCAGCTGCCTACCTATCTTGTTGAGCACTCTTCCCTTTGAAGGGACCCTGCAGTTAACCTGTATCTGTCCTCACCCGTCTGCACTGATGGGAATCGCAATTCCAGAGTGGGAAAACATCCTCCCTTCACTGGACTCTCAACGGCGTGGCAAATTCCTAAATGCTATTTGGTTTTAATGACTGTAGAAGTGCATTGCCTTCTTTAGCTACATCTTTCTTGGGTTTGCAATATACAATTGACAATTTCCAGGGTGTATGTGCAAACAAGCAATCTTTGCTTAAATCCATGAAAATCTATTTCTGGTAACTTTTAAATTAAAACTGCATAATCACGTCAGCCTTTTCAAAAACAAATGACACTGACTATGGACTGAAGGGAAGGGGAATTAGGGTTTCAGTCTATCTTTCTGCCACTTCTGTGGCATTAGATATCATTGATGCTTCACTTACCTTGTGGTCAAATTGGCCTAGATTTTTCAGTCAGTGATAGAATCATAGAATCCCTGCAGCAAGGAAACAGGCCCTTCAGCCCAACAAATTTACTCCAACCCTCACAGCATCCCACCCAGACTCATCCCCCTGTAACCCACCTAATCTACACATCCCTGAACGCTATGGACAATTTAGCATGGCCAATCCAACAAACTTGCAGATCTTTGGACTACAGGAGGAGACCGGAGCACCCGGAGGAAACTCACGCAGACATGTGGAGAATGTGCAAACTCTACACAGACAGTTGCCCGAGGGTGGAACCAAACCCAGGTTTCTGGAGCTGCGAGGCAGCAGTGCTAACCACTGAGCCACCGTGCCACCCCTATAGCATTTGCAGGGAAAACAGGGAAAGAGCAGCACCCATTAGGGATCAAGGTGGCAATCTGTCTATGGAGCCAGGAGACAAACTGAGATTTTAAATGAGTACTTTTCACCTACACTCACTGTAGAGAAGGACAATGTATGTCTAGAAATCAGTTAAGGGAACTGTGATATACTTTAGAAAATTAGCCTTGAGAGAGAGGAGGTATTAGCAGTTTTGGCAGCATTGAAAATGAATAAATCCCCAGGCCTAGATTAGATTACTGCTATGGGAAGCAAGGGAGGATATTGCAGGGGCTCTGACTTTAATTTTCAAATCATCACTGGCCACAGAAGGGGTGCCACAGAATTACAGGACAGCTAGCGTGGTTTCATTATTCAAGAAGGATAGGTAGGGTTACACCAGGAAACTACAGACAAGTGAGTCTAACATCAGTGGAAGGGAAAGTATTGGAAACATTTCTAAATGATAGAATTAATCTCTATTTGGAGAGGCAAAAATTAAGCAAAGATACTCAGCATGGCTTTATAAGTGGAAGATCATGTTTAACAAATTTGATTGAATGTCTCAAGAAGGTGATTAGACATGCAGATGAGGTAAGTACCGTTGATGTCATCGACATGAACTTCAGTAAGGCCTTTGGCAAGGTCTCACATGGCAGACTCATTAAGAAGCTAAGAGCCCACGGAAACCAGGGCAATTTGGCCAACTTGATCCAAAATTCAATTAGTGGCAGGGCGAAAAGTTGGTTAAAAAATGTGTGTTTGTGACTGGACACCTGTGTCCAATGGATTATCACAGGCTTCAGTGCTGTGTCTCTCATTGTCTTGTTCCATACATCAATAATCTAGACATGATGTTGGAGTACATTTGCAGTTGATAAGAAATTGATGGTGTGGTAAATAATAAGAACATAGAAACTAGGAGGTGTAGGCAATTCAGCCCCTTGAGCCTACTCTGCCATTTAATGCAATCTCATCTCAGTCTCAACTCCATTTCTCTGCCTGCTCCCCATGTTTATCTCCTTCTTAAATTTGTTCAGTGTTCTGGCATCAACCACACTCCGGGGTAGTGAATTCCACAGATTCATGATCCTTTAAAAGAAGTAATTCCTCCTTATCTCTGCTTTAAATCTGACACCCCTCAGCCGAAAACTATGACCTCACATTCTAGGTTTGCCTACAAAGGGAAATAGTGTGAACTGTGAAAAAGTTACCCGTCGCTTTTAAATCTTTCCCCCTCTCACCGTAAACCCATGCCCACTAGTTTGGACTCCCCCACCCTAGGAAAAAGACCTTGGCTATTCACCTTATTCATGCCCCTCATGATTTTATAAACCTCTATAAGGTCACCCCTCAGCATCCAATGCTCCAGGGATAAAAGCCCCAGCCGATTCAGCTTCTCCCTATAACTCAAATCCTCCAGTCCCAATAATATTCTTGTAAATCTTTTCTGCACCCTCTCAAGTTTTACAATATCCTTCCTATAGAATTGTGCGCAGTATTCTAAAAATGGCCTTACCAATGTCCTGTACTCAATGTTCTGACCAATGAAAGCAAGCGTGCCAAACACTTGCTTCACCGCCCTGTCTACCTGCAATTCTGCTTTCAAGGAATTATGCACCTGCACCCTTAGGTCTCTTTGTTTGGTAACATGCCCCAGGCCCCTACCATTAACTATATAAGTCCTGCTGTGGTTTGCCTTACCGAAATGCACCACCTCACATTTATCAAAATTAAACTCCATATGCCACTCCTCGGCTCATTGGCCCATCTGATCAAGGTCCCGTTGTACTTTGAGATAATCTTCATCATTGTCCTCTACACCACCTATTGACGTCATCTGCAAACTTACCGACTATGCCTACATTAAGCTTCATCTACCAAAATATTGCCCATTCACCTAACCTACCCATATTCATTTGTAATTTTTTAAATTCTTCATTGCAACTTATATTTCCACCTATTTTAGTCTCTTCTGAAAATTTCACTGTAGAAGATTTTATCCCAGTGTCCAAGACATTAATATAAATTGTAAATAGTTGGGGCCTGAGGACTGAACCTTGTGGCACCCTACTAGTTACATCTTGCTAAGCAGAAATTGACCCATTTATCCCAACTCTCTGCTTTCTGTTGGTTATCCAATCCTCTAAGCAAGCTAATACATTACCCCAACTCCAAGTGATCTTACCTTGTGTATTAACCTTTTATGCAGTAATGTATCAAATGCTTCCTGGAAGTTCAGACTTCATCTACATCTACAGGATCCACATTATCCATGCTGCTTGTTGCATCTTCAAAGACCTGTAGCAAATTAGTCAAACCATGATTCACCCTTCGTAAAACCATGTTGGCTCTGATGGATTGCATTTTGACTTTCTAAATGTCCCATTATTACTTCCTTAATAATTGATGCCTACCTTCTGCCTCCTTCCCTTTTTGAATAAGGGTGTTACATTAGCATTTTTCTAATCTACTGGAACCTTTTCAGAATCCAGGGATCTTTGGAAAAATATAACCAATACATCCATTATCTCTGCTGCCATTTCCTTTAAGACCCTAGGAGGTAGGTCATAGGCCTTGGGAACTTGTCTGTATTTAATCTCAATAATTTGCTCTGTACTTTTTTCCCAGTGATGGTGATTGTTTTAAGTTCAGCTTTTTCGACAACCTCTGCATTACCTGTTATTAATGGGATGGCTCTCAGTGTCCTCCATTATGAAAACTGAGGCAAAATATTGATTTAGTGTGCGTACCATTTAATTCCTAAGTCTCATCCTCTAAGGGACCAACATTCACTTTGGCTACTCTCTCCTTTTTATATACTTATAGAAGCTTTTGCCTTTTTTTCATATATCTGTTGTTAGTTTTATTTCATAACTAACTTTTGTTCTTTTTATTACTTGTTTAGTAGTTCATCACTAGCCTTTAAAAGTTTCTTAATCCTTCGACCTGCTACTGATCTTTAGCTTTTACCTTAATTTTATCTTTAATTTCCTTGCTCAGCCATAGATCCTTTTTCCCATTCTTATAATCTTTCCTCCTCTCTGGGATATAATTTAGTTGGGAAGAACCGAAAATCTATTTAAACATCTGCCACTGTTTATCAACTGTTCTACCATTTAGTCTCTTTGCCCAGTCCACTAGGCCCAAATATGTCCTCATGCTGATATATAATTACCTGTGTTTAACACCAGAACACTAGTGTGTGACTCAACTTTCCCACCCTCAAACTGAACTTGAAATTTCAGCATGCTATGATTACTCTTCCCTAGAGGATCCTTTGCTATGAGATCATTAGGTAATCCCATCTCATTACAGAATACTAGATTCCAAAAAGCCTGCTTCCTGGTTGCTTCCCCAACATATTGCACCAAGAAATAACCTCTAATACACTCTATGAACTCTCTTGAGGCTGCCCTTGCCAATTTGATTAACCCATTCTATATTCATACTGAAATCACTCATGATTATCGTCATACCTTTCTTACAAGCCCCCAGTATTTCCTGGTTTATACTGTTTCCTACTGTGGGACTACTGTAAGGTGTCCTATAAATTACTCCCAGCATGGCTTTCTTTCCTTTGTTATTTCTTATTACTACTCAGACTGATTCTCTGTCTTGATCTCCAATGCCAAAATCATTTCTCACTGCAGCACAGATTTCATCCTTTGCTAATAAAACTACACCATCTCCTTTTTCTTTCTAGCTTACCAAAACACTGAATACCCTTGGATATTAAACTCCCAGATCCAAAGAAGGAAGCCTTAGATTACAGAATGACATAGATGGGCTGGTCAGATGTGCTGATCAGTGGGAAATGGAATTTAATCCTGAAAAGTATGAGATGATACATTTTAGGAGGACTAACAAGACAAGGGAGAATACGATGCATGGCAGGCCCCTAGGAAGCACAAAGGATCACAGGGACCTTGGTGTGCATGTCCATAGATCTTGAAGGGGGGAGGACAAGTAGGTATGATAATTGAGAAGGTGTATGGAATACTTGTCTTTGCTATTGAAGGCACTGAATACAATAGCAAAGAGCTTATGATGGAACTGTAAATAACATTATTTAGGCCACAGTTGGACTGCTGCATGCAGTTCTGATCACCACACCATAGGAAAAATGTGATTGCACCAGAGATAGTACAGAAGAGATTCACCAAGATGTTGCCTGAGCTGCAGCAATTCACCTATGAAGAGAAACTAGATAGGCTGGGGTTACTTTCCTTCGGGAAGAGAAGGCTGCAGGGTGGGGTGCAAGGGGCCTGATCAGGGTGCAGAAATTTCTGAGGGGCTTGGACAGGTAGATAGGAAAAAGCATTTCACTTAGCACAGGGCTCTATAATCAGAGACATGGTTTTAAGATAAGGTACAGGAGGTTCAGAACCTATTTAGATGAACACTTGAAACGCAATAACAGACAAGGCTATGAGCCAAGTCCTGGGAAATGGGATTAAGACTGATGAATGTTTGATGAACAGCATGAACATGATGGGCTGAAGGGCCTGTTACCATGTTTAAAATCACTATGAAACTATTAACCAATGGTACAAGTACTAGGGGGGCACAAATGTAAGATTTTGGCAATAGATGCAGGGAGACCATGAGGAAGAACTTTACACAGTGAGTGGCGATGACCTGGATTTCAGTGCCAGGGAGTATGGTAAAAATGGAAACAATCACTGACTTTTATAGGAATTTGGATGTGTACTAATAAGCTTTCAGGGTGCTGGGGACTCAGCAGGTAAGCAGGTATGGTGCCAATCGCTACACTGGACTTGCTGTGCTGAAAATGACTACAAAGCTAACTAGTTAGATGTTTAATGCTCAGGCAGAATATTAACAGACATTGTGGGTTAGCCTCTCTCAAATCTGCCTGACGTGTATTTCTGTTGGCTGCAATGGAAATGAAAATTCAACAGTTTCTATAAAAATGCTGCCCGCTATGTTTAAGCCTGGGGACAAGTTGTAAATCTGCCACACGATAGAATATGAACTAATATCTCATTAAATGTGTCAACCTGATTTAAGCATTAGAGAATAAGACAGTCAGAATTAATGAATTCCAGCACTAATTTGATGCAGTCCTACTTTGTGAGTGACGTGGTCATTTTGAATACAACTCATAAGAGGTGCTTATTGCGCACCATGTAATTAAAATGAGTCTTGGTCTATTTTGAATATATGAGCGGAAAAGTCACAACAATTGGCATCTCAGGAGTGTTGGGAAGCCTTTCCTCTTTCACTAACTCATCAACTGCCAACATTTTGTTCAAAAATTGGACAAAAACAAATATCCTTATTGGACAGGGAGCAGTTAACATGTATCAGACAAAAACCCTCAGAGACAGTACACCATTACACATACTCCCTGGCTCATTTTGCAGTGTTTTTCTCCTTGGAATGGATAGTGGGGTCACAGATTTAAACAATGAAGAAACTGTAATCTTCAATGTCCACCCTGCCCTTCATAACTCCTGGTGGTGAGGTTGAATGAGGACCCATTTAGTAGGAAAAGGTGCAGCAGAGGTTCACTCATCTAGAAACAGGAGTCTCAGACGTAGTGAATCTTTAGAAATCTCTATCCCAGAGCATTGTGGAAGCTTAATGATTAAATATATTTAAGATAGAGACTGATAAGTTTCTAGACAATAAAGACATCAATAGATTTGGGGTAACAAGGTGTAGCGCTGGATGAACACAGCAGGCCAAGCAGCATCCGAGGAGCAGGAAGGGTGATTCGCCATGATGTAGAATACTATAGCAGGTTTGAAAGGACTGAATGACCTATCCCTGTTCCTATTTTAATGCATCCCCCAGTGCCTGTTAACCTACATTGGTTCCCATTCAAATCTTCCCTTTTCATTCCAATCTTCAGACCAGTCCAATATGCCTTGCCCATCCATAGTTCTGTAATCTCCTCCAGCTTTACAAGCCTTTGTGCTATTTGAACTCTGAGCTTTTGGATATCCCCCACTACCTTCACCTCATTAATGGCCACAATAACTTCAGGAATTCTGTTCACCTAAATATCTCCAGCTCTCTCTCCCCTTCTAAGATGCTTCTTAAAGCCTACCTCTTTGATGAATGGTTGTAATAACTTTCTCCACCGCTTAGTGACAACTTCGCAATTTTTTTTCAGCTAATTCATAGAATGTAGTCTTTGTTGACTGGGCTACCATTAGTTGCCCTGGAGAAGGTGATAGAAAGCTGGCTTCTTGAAACGTGCAGCCCATTTACTGTGGGTACTCCCATGATGCTGTTTGACAGTGAGTTCCAGGATTTTGATCCAGTGACTCTGAAAGCACTGTGATGTATTTTGAAGTTACAATTATAATTGACTGGAGAGGAACTTGTAGCTGGTGGTATACCCATGTACCTGTTGCCCTTGCCTTTCTAGATGGGAGTGATCATGGGTTGGATAGTTCTGTTTAAGAAACCTCAGTGAATTTTTGTAGTGCATCATGTACATGGGACACACTGCTGGTACTGAGCATCAGTAATGGAGAGAGTCGATGCTTGTGGATGTGGACGTGATGCCAAACAAATAGGCTGCTTTGTCCTGGATGGTAACGAGCTCCATGAGTGTTGTTGGAGCAGCACTCATCCAGGCAAGTGGGGAATGTTCCATCACACTCCTGACTGTGCCTTGTAGATGCTTGACAGACTTTAGGGAGTCAGAAGGTGAGCTACTGGTCACAGTATACCTAGCCTCTGACCTGCTCTTCTCGCCCTTGTGTTTATGTGGTGGGTCCAGTTTAGCTTCTGGCCAATGGTAAACCCCAAGATGTTGATAGTAGGGGATTGAATGGGGGTGATGCTATTTAAATCTCAAAGAGTGATTGTTAGATTCTCTTTTGTTGCAGATAATCATTGCCTAGCACTTATGTGGCATGAATATTACTTGCCATTTGTCATTTCAAACCTGGATATTGTCCAGGTCTTGCTGCATTTGAACTTGAACTGTTTCTCTAACTGAAGAGGGGCAAAATGGTGCTGAACATTGCGCAATCATTGACAAACGCTCCCACTATTCGAAGACCATCCTATTTATTAGTGATAAGTGACTTCATCTTTGCAGGGACTGTGTGGGTTGTCAGTCTTACTGATACCGTCATGAACAGATGCATCTGCAGCCAGCAGATTGGTCAGGCTGTGGTCTAATATGCTTTTCCCTCTTATTGGCTCCCTCAACATCTGATGCAAACCCAGGCTAGCTACCATGTCCCTTAAGACTTGACCAGTCAGTAGTGATGCTGCTGAGCCACTCTTGGTGGTCGACAATGAAAGTTCTCCATTCAATGTACATCCTATGCCCGTTCCACCATAAGTACTTCCTCCAAGTCGTGCTTACCACAGATGAGTACTGACACAGCAGCTGGGGTTTGGTGTTGGTGGGGGGGGGGGGGCGCGGCACTCGAGCTTGATTTGTGTTAATCAGCTGGGGTGTTTCCTTACACATGTCTGACTTGATGCCATGAGATTTCATGCAGCCTGGAATTAATGTTGAGGACTCACAAAGCATCTCTGTCTCAACTGTATATCTGTGCTGCCAACCCTACTGGGCCTATCCAGGAAATACCCAAGGAAAGTAATGGTGAATGCCTGGGACATTATGTGACAGTTATGATTCTGTAGGTATGATTATATCAGGTAGTTGCCTGACTAGTCTGTGAGACAGCTCTTCCAACTTTAGCACTAGCTCCCAGATGGTGAAAAGAAAGACTTTTCAGGGTCTACAGGACTGAGTTTGCCATTGTCATTTCTAGTGCCTAGGTCAATACCAAGTGGCCTGTCCAATTTAATTCCTCTTATGAGATTTTTCAGTGTTTTATTTCAACTGAGTGGTTTGCCAATCCACTACAAGGGGCAGTTAGAGTCAAGCACATTACTATGGGTCTGTTTGGAGGCACTTGTCGACCACACCAGGTAAGAATGGCAGGTTTTTTTCCCTAAAGGGCATTAGGGAAGCAGATAGGTTTTTACGACAATCAAGAATAGCTTCATTATCATCATTAGACTTTTAATTTTAGATTTTTTTTTAAATTAAAATTCATCCATTGGCCACGATGAGACTTTATCCCAGGTCGCCACCTTACCTGGGTCTCTGGATTTCTTGTCTAGTGACAATTCCACTCTGCCATTAAAACCAACCCTCCCCCCCACTTTTAAATGCTCATGTGCTCATTTAGTTTGCTTGGAGACATTCTATAATGTGTTCTATTAATGCAAAAGGCAAGAATCAAATTCCTCATTTTATGGACAAAAACAGAAGTTTTTGTCCAGCAGGTCTGGCGGCATCTGTGAGTAAAAAATTAAAGTTAATGTTTTAGGTCGAGTTCTGAGGAAGGCTCACCAGATGCAAAACATTAACTCTGATTTTTTCTTCACAGACCTGCTGAGCTTTTCCAGCAACTTCTGTTTTTGTTCCTGATTTACAGTATCCACAGTTCTTTTGGCTTCCTCATTTTATGAGTCATTGGTTCCAGATTTTCTTTACCTTATCAGGTATCGAAACAAAACTGTTACTCTTTACCTGTAATGATTGCTCTTCTGAATTAGTCCATGTTATTCACACTGTAAACCAAAGAATACTGGAAACAGAGGCTCACTCAGGTGTCTAAAGGATCACGCACAAACTATCTAATAATTTCACCAATCACCTCTGTATTGAATGCATCTTTACCAACACAAGTCAGTCAAATTATAAAGCTTTCAAGCAAGCAAACATGATGGATAACTTATTGCTCTAAATTTAATGGATTTACATATATTACATTACTGAAGTATGTCAACAAAACCTGTTCAAGCTATTTACTTCACATTCACTCATTACATTTCACAGTACATTAAGCAATATTGTGGCGAAACTTCATATCCATATCATTTGCATTATAGCTGGTCTGTAATGGGACAGGAAAGGATATGGTGATTCATAGAAGTGTTTCAGATTTAAATCACACACAGAAAATAGATGCATGACTTAATAGGACAAATCAGTAGACAATTAGAGCAGAATAAAGCATGAAAATAGATTCATGATGGGACTCGTTTTCATCAGTGCTGAACCTCACCCAGTTGTGTTTTCCCTTCATGTGTGACTTGACCAAAGACCACCAAGTATTTAATCAACTTAGAATAACAGACAAGACCAGTCACATCATCGGTCAGAATCCACAAGAGTTTAACTCCAGATAGGGATTCCTTGTGCCCCCTATATTTATATCTTCCTGACAAGTTTCCATCCAGTTTTTTTTTTAATATCTAGAAGTGCTCTCATGCACAACTGTATGTTTGTTTATTTTCAACCTATGGTACTTACTTTTCTTCTTTATCCTCCATCACTAAATCACCCACATTTCCAAGTAAATGACCAAGTGATTTACAAAGCCCATCAGGGTCAGTGTAATGACAGCAAAAAGCGAGGGTAAAGTAGAGAGGGAGGGAGGGAACTAAACCAAAACAGATTTCATCCAATTATCTCTTAATTACCAGATAACCATTGCCTGTTCCCTAATTCCATTTGGTCTCAGGCATCCAGCTCGATGATAATACTTATGTGGGGTGGTTTAACACAGACCAGTGAGTTTCTAGAACCTCCTATTTGGGAAATCCTCAAATTGGAATGTCCTGCACACCAGTACTTTCATATATCAGTTGTTATATTTACCGTATATTACCAATTTGTTATTACTTTCTATCTAATGTAACTTGGACATTCCACCAGAAGATGTTAGATCAGTTAACAAAGAGCAACATTCCCAAATATTAGTAAGTATTACAATGACCAAGGGAAAAATTAAATGTTATCACTTTCTACAAAAGCAGAATACTAAAAAGCAGTTCCTTGCCAGGACTGTGAGTTGGGAAAGAAAATAACTATTCTGTAAACAAGAGATAGTAGGAACTGCAGATGCTGGAGAATCTGTGATAACAAGGTGTAGAGCTGGATGAACACAGCAGGCCAAGCAGCATCATAGGAGCAGGAAGAAGAAGGGTCTAGGCCCGAAACATCAGCCTTCCTGTTCCCCTGACGCTGCTTGGCCTGCTGTGTTCATCCAGCTCTACACCTTGTTATCCTGTAAACAAAGCTGTTGGAAATGTTAATTTCCAATATAAACACCCTTATGTTACTATCAACCTACTACTAAAACAAAACAAAATTCAAGCAACGTATTGAAAGTGAGCGTGCTGCCATGTGTCTTGAAAGAGCCAATTTAAAACTCAGAGGACCTCTGTTTAACTATGGCAGGATCATAGAATCCCTGCAGTGTGGAAACAGGTTATTTAGCCCAATAAATCCACACCTCCCCTTCAAAGAGCATCCCACCCAGGCTCATTCCCCCAACCCTGCATTTCCCATGTCTAACCCAAACATCCCTGGACACTATGGGCAACTTAGCATGGCCAATCCATCTACCCTGCATATCTTTGGACTGCGGGAGGAAACTGGAACACACCTACACAGACATGGAGAGAATGTGCAAACTCCACATAGACAGTTGCCTGAGGGCGGAATTGAACCTGGGTCCCTGGTGTTATGAAGCAGCAGCGCTAATCACTGAGCCACTGCGCTGCCCAAACCAGTGCTCCCGGTGAGGTTTACAAAAATTAAAAAGCAGCAATTAAGTGATATTAATATATTTGCTTAAATCCTCAAGATTATAGGAACAACAGCAAATGACAGAGAAACCTGGGCTATGAATTGGTCAGCTCCTTGAAAAAGGGCAATGAAATCAGGATCATTGAGGTAAATGTGACAGCAGGCTGATTTCATGTGGCCTGCTAAGGAAAATGATTCTGCAAGCAGCCAGCACACCCAATGAGTTCACAGGCTATACACATCTATGGGGGACTCACTTCTGTGAGTAACTTACATTTCTTTGGGGAAGTGTGCACTATTTAAAGCTAACCCACACCTCTCATTGTGGCAGTACAACAGATGCTGAGATCATGTTATTCCATAACCAGATCTGTGCTGGGAAAAAGAGATCAATGGCTGACTATGGGGAAGCACTGACACCAGGTTTTTAAGTACTGCGCTGGAGGTCTTGGTGGAAGGAGTAGTATGGAGAAGACACATTCTGTATTCCCAGGGACACTGGAGGCTCATCAGACACGCTATGAGAAGGCAGTGGCAGCAGATAGCTGTGGAGGTCAATGCCAGGAGAATATAAACCGAAGGGCCTGCTTGACTCCTGACATTCCTGACACTCACCCTGCAACAAGCTGTCAATCAATATTCATAACAAACATTTGTTGCAAACCATCACACACTCAGCACTGCTGCAAGCCTCACACCCACATCTCTGAGCTGCACACACTGCCAACTACATAACTATGACCAACACACCATTAAAACAAATTATGTACCACTCACTGGCAGTCTTGCCCCTTTCTTGCAGGAGAAGGTAGTTCACAGCTGGATCCAGCAGGAACTCACTGGAGTGGGGGAGACACCCCTCCAAGTTTCTACTCACATGGAGTAGATTTTTAGTGTCATTATAGGAAGGGTCATTCCTGAGTCCACGGTCACCAGTGGAGCTGAAACCATTGAGCATAAAACCACTTGTGTACCTAATCCTCCTTTTCTCAGCCCATTTCTCCCTCAACCTAGTGTCTTTAATTGAGAAGTTGCTGACTTGTCAAGCTTATACTGCCTTGCTTCTCCTGTCCTTTCACCAGTACCTTATCCATGGCTCCTTTTCCTTTCAGCTGCCCAAGACTGCAACCTACCCAGGTTGTAGGGGAAAGGAAGAAAACAATTAGGATGAAGACATGTTGCTACCGGATTTCATAGCTGCAGCAATTAGTTCCGATACTGAGGAGTCTAAAGGATATGCGAGAGGCAGAATGTGCATGGGGTAAAAAAAACTCGTACTAGTTTGCTACTCCCAGGGGCAGAGACAAAGGATAATGTAGGTGCTTGCTCATTCAAAGGTGAGGTTGTACATTAGTCATGGCTTCAGAGGACTCAGATAAGGGCTTTAATGGGGCAGAACATATGCGAAGATGGCTTTACTGATATAGATGCATGCTGCGCCAAAAAGCTTGTCAGAAAGTCTGCATTCATTATTGAGGAACCTTACATCAACTTGGTACAAGATTATGCTGAGAGCCTAGGCCTAGCCTTTCCAACATGGATCAGATGACGTCTATTGTGGTAATAAAAAGGTCATTTCTTAAACTACTGTCAATCACTACAGATCTCATCATCAAATGATGTATTAGTCCATGGCTTGATGGATGACCTGAAGTAGCAATAGTAGAAGCCCTTTCTATTCTCCTTAGCCGCCCACTGTATCTTTTGGAGATAATTTCTAAGACACCTTTGGAGAAAGTGGGATTTGGAGCCAGACCTCCTGGCTCAGATGCATGGACGATACCACAGTGCCATATCCATTTGCATGTAGACTGTTATGTTTCAGCTTGGGAAAGCACTCTGATTTCGACCCTCACTAGTGCCAGAGTCACGAAAACTGTTAAGTCAAGTCAATAATTTATCTCAAAATAGTCAGAACTGCCGATGCTGGAGTCTGAGGTACCACAGTGTGGAGCTAGAGGAACACAGCAGGCCAGGCAGCATCAGAGGAGCAGGAAAGCTGCCGTTCCGGATCGGGATCAGAGATAAAAGGTACTGCAGATGCTGGAGAATCCGAGATAACAAGCGTGGGGCTGGATGAACACAGCAGGTCAAGTAGCATCATAGGAGCAGGAAAACTTGACGTTTCGGGCCTAAACCCTTCATCAGAAATGGGGGAGGGGAAGAGGGTTCTGAAATAAATAGGGAGAGAGGGGGAGGCGGATAGAGGATG
>JAHRHZ010000013.1:55524206-55557364 GCA_024137785.1 Ginglymostoma cirratum
GAAACGTCAGCTTTCCTGCTCCTCTGATGCTGTTTGGCCTGCTGTGTTCATCCAACTCTACACTTTGTTATCTCGTGGTCTGGAAGCTGTTCACTGCAGTTAAGGTTCAAACAAAGCTGTCGGGAGGACAGAAGGTGACAGTAGGTCAGTGGCTTTCTGCTGCTTGCCGTTGAGGTAAAAGTAATGCTTTGAGCAGTGGTGTTCTGCAAAAAGTGACTAAAGAAGCAGAACTATGGCTCTGATTGGAAGTTAGAACGCATCCCTAGGGGATAGAATCTCATCTTCGAATGAGCAGGAAAAAAGATTGGACCACTGGGAGATGAGCAATTATTGGGGCAATCTGAGTTAGAGCAGCTTTTGAGGGAAATTTGGAGGCTGGATTTTCAGAAGTGGGGAATTGAAATCACTCAAGAAAGATGGAATGTTAATGAGCTTTTTGTGACTCCTTTGGATTACTGACGTGTGTGTGTGTTGCTGATACATCCATGGGATCTGTCTTAATCACACTTGTCACTTGATGCTCCGTATATTGTGTTTTACTGCACTGTTCCTGTTAATTCTTATTTACCTGGTGTTGATTCCGGATGTTGGAGTATAAGACAAATATTGTAGCTTGTTTTATTTTGCTATTTTTAAATAGCAAAATTTATTTTGTTTGTTTTAAAAACATGGACTCCTGTGGCTTTTGTTTCTCTCAGTAAGTATCTGGGACCCACTTTTATTCAAAATTATTGGTTCCTTACCATTTCAGAACCATCCTTATGGGTTTTGGCCTGAGGACATAATATACAAATATAAAAATTTTAAGGTGAAGTCTGATGTATCTTATTTTTAGTTGCATCTGGTTTGGCATATATATAAAATATGAATATGTTTAGTTTCAGAAGAGAAAGATCACACTTTAGAGACAGTAAATGCTGTTTATGAATAAAAGATTAACAGAAACAGCTCTAGCAAGCAATCAAAACATTATCTATTAATATGCACTGTAACACAGGGTGCAGAAATTCCTTCGTGAGCTTTTCCTAATAAATTGTTTAACATGCTTGGGTGACATTCATTAGCTCAGTATTCTTACAAAGCTGTTTTATTTTAAATGGGTTAATGATTTTCACGTGGCATGCATAAAGGCTTCATCCAATTTCTCAAAAGTAGCCTTCAAAGGAACTGCTACTCCCAAATGTCAAAGCAATAAGATTTCACACCAATGGATTCTGAGGAGACTGCAAAGAGAGGTTAAGTCCAGAAATAGGTCGATTTAGTAGGTTATTTAATCAGATAGCACCTCTGCCATGCATCATCCTAGCTTTCGCTGATGCACACTTTCCAAGCAATGGCTATTGAATAACAATCAAAAGTGTAAAAATTGATTATTTGATTTTTTAAATGTGGGAGACAACATCACGCAATCGCTACCTCAAGACTGCCTTGACTAAAATGAGTCAATAAAGACTACCAGCATCCTTAGTCAAGAAGCTGCTCATTAGATTTATGCACCACATCAATCCCCCGGTGTTTCAATTCAAAACTATTGTGGTGACGTGATTACTTTTTAATTGGATTATTTTCCCAGGTCAACTGTATTCCCTTACCCTGTTATCTGCATATCATTACAACATATCTGTTTCTTTCTCTCTCTCTCTTTGTCTTTCTTGTCTCACTTCCCATCTCTTTTTTTTCTACACTCACTCTCTCTCTAAGTCTACCTCTCTCTCTTCCTCACCACTGCGCCCCCACCCCCCCACCCCCGAGAGAGGATGGACTTGCCACAGAGGGAGTGCAGCAGAGGTTCACTTGGCTGATACCGGGGATGGCAGGACTGTCCCATGAGGAAAGTTATTACAGTTATTGACAAGATTCATCTTACCATCTTTTAATGGCTTTGGCAGAAGTCTTCTCTTGGCCCAGTGGTAAGGTGGCTTGCAGAAGCCCAGTGTGGCGGTCTTGTCCCAGCATGGAGGTCTTCCTCAGCATCAGCTCCCAGATATTCCAATGGCCTGGCAGGTGGAATTGTCCTGGAATGGCAGTCTTGACCCAGCATGGTGGTCTTCTTTGGCAGAGGCTTCCAGCTCGGTATTCCTGCCATCCAGCGTGACATTCTCGTCCTAGAATGGCAGTGTCATTCCACCTGCATCTTCCATGTTTCCCATCATTCATTATTCAGCTTTCCCCGAGCCCAGGAGCCATTAACTAATACTTTTTTAAAAATTATGTTTGATTTTTGTAATTAATATGGGCTTCGTGGTACAGCAACTTTATAAAATTTTTCACTGTATTTTTCATGTAAAAGTACACGCGGCAATAAATTTCTATTCTACTTAAAGTCTCTCACAGAAGAGTAGCCAAGTTTTTTAAATCTTCAGTCTTCTCTCCAATTATAAAGTTTAATATCAAAAAGAAAATGCTGGGTTGATGGAAATAAAATTTTTAAAAGTTTAAAAACATTCAGATTGCTCAATGACAATACGATGAGCATCTGATCCATTTCATCACGTGTTCCATGCTTCCCTTTAGATCATAGTGGCCTCAGTCACCTGACTCAGGATTATTTAAATTGGCAGTGTTTCTGCTCCTGCTCCTGATCTCTTTCTAGAAACTCCTGATATTTAAGGTGACACTTGAAGAAAAGATTCTGAACCAGGCTCAGAGTTTTGGTACACATAAGAACATAATAAATAGGAGCTGCAGTAAGCCATTCTGCCACTCAAGTCTTCCCTGCCACTCTAAAAGATCATGGCTGATGAGCTCCTTACTTGTGTCAGCTCCTTAAAGCCCGCAATTCCCTGTTATTTGAAAAATCTATTTACCTCCTCTAACAATTTTAGTGAACTAGCCTCCTCAACTCTATGGGGTAGAGAATTCCAGACATTCACAACACTTTGGGAGAAGAAATTCCTTTGCAACTCATTTTTAAATGTGTTCCCTTAATCTGCAACAATGTTCCCTTGTTCAAGACTCCCCCAGTAGTGGAAACGTCTTCTCAACATCTACATTGTCAAGCATGCAAGCTAGTCTTCATTTTGAGATCCATGCATTTCGTGACAAAGAATAACAACTTAAGACTTAACACATTGAATCACTGAACTGTACACATTTATTTTCTGTAGCAACACACATTTTAAAAAGTTGTAGATTTTCTTCCGATATTAGGGCTTACACAATATGATTACAGGCTATGTGAAAGGCATTAAATAAGGCCAGTGTTTTTTACTGCGATATCTTGATAGTCAAATTGCTTTACAATCCTGTGCTTACTGATGAAGAATGGCTCGTTGGGTGAAGCACCAAAGCTGACCTGGTGCCTGGAATTTTATCATAACAAGAAGTCATAACCCTTGGAGGAGAAGAGAAAAGAAAGGATTGAATAATCAAGCTACTATTGTAGCTAATCCTCTAAACTTTCTGCTCCTTCCCTTAAAGCAGGAGGGAGCTGACACTGTCAATGGTAGAGCTCAGCTGTGTTGGGTGCTACAAGTCAGACAGAACTTCACTGACATGTGCCTCCAGTGGATGACAGCTGGGTTCAACAGACAAATGTTGACTTACATTTTTTGGTGACGATGTTAAAATCTCATTGACATTGTGAGGGCACATTTCAGCCTCTGTTGACTTTGTTTCTGCTCCCTTTTCCCTTCCGTAAATAAAAGCACATATTTTTGTTTGGGATTGTCCAATTGCTTGCCTGTATGTGAAGTTTCCCCATTGGACAATGACAACATGTGTGTGTTGTAGGCATTGGAGGCAGAGAAATGCTGCCTTACAGGGTGTTCAGATGGGATGTAACTAGGGACAGGTAAAGTGTGTGGCCTAGTGGTTAAACTGCGACTAGGCTGAGACAAATCAGGTTGTGTCTGTGAGGAAGTGTCAACAATGTCGGCCATTTTGCATGGACAGCATGGTTTTGTGATCACTGTGCTATGATGTTGCTGATGAGCGGTATCAGTGGATTGCCAACTCTCGTCCGGGCACACAGGAACATTTCAAAGACAATATGGGCATAAGGGATGTCAGCCTTTGGGCAGATATCTGCTGAGTGGTGAATTTTTCCAGAGACACCACATGGTAAGATGGGGCAGAAATCAGGCATGAGAGACACTGATTAATGCAGCAAGCTTAGTAAGTTAGGGTGAGAAAACTTGCAAAGCTTCAAAGCGAATAACCTTCCAAAAAAACCTGATGCAAATCAGAGTTGTTCAAAAATATGTAAGATTCAGCCCAAAGATTCTGAACCAGGAACAAAGCATTGGACAGTGGTCTTAATTTCGAGAACCACGCAGTTTATACTGAAGATTTGACAGTTATTGAATTATTGAACCATACACTTGTGGTTCCTGCAGAAACTTACGTTTTAAAACGTTGCAGATTTCATTTCAATAGAAGTATGTACCTAATAGGATTACAGTAGCTTGACATTAATCTTCCCATTTTGGCCTCCATGAACAATCAACAATAATTCACAGCTTTTCGAGTGATTCTGATAAATTAACAAAGGCATGTTGTCTTCCAATGTCACTCGTAAATTAAATCTGTTGAATCCTCTTTCAGTTCTCCTGTGTAAACTAACTCAATGGTCCACATTATGAGCTGGGCAGTAACATATTTTGTCTGTTCTCTCTTGAACAATATTGATTTAATGACATTGATTAAACTGTATCTGTGATAAAACTGAAGACAATGAAGTTTACTCCAAAATAAATCCTAAAAATGGCTTTCGAAACAGATTATGACGAGTGCAGAGCCAGCTGTGTTCACAGTCAGTCTGCAAATTAATTATAATGTCATATCATCGGAATCTGACTTGACCAGTATTGCCATCATCTGGGATCATAACATAGTTTCATAAGCTATTTAGTTGTTCAACAAGTAAAGGTAGAGAATAAATACTGGGCTTGCCAGTAACCCCTGCATCCTAAAAATCATATTTTACGTCTAAACATCTTCATTTTATACTCTTCTGATGCAAATAAGTGAATGTTTTGGTCTCACTGCCTGTAAGGCTGGCTGATATGTTTCTCAACCCCATTCTCCTGCCCTCTCTCTGTAACCCTATCTCTCTCTGTCTTAAACACACTCAATGACTTGGCCTCCACAGCCCTCTGTGCCTTTGTGCTTTTCTTCACTTCACCTGATGAAGGAACAGCACTCTGCAAAACTTATAATTTCAAAAATATCTGTTGGACTCTAACCTGGTGTCATGTGACTTCTGACTTTGGTCTCTTTATTTATGGAGGAATGCACTTATATTGGAAACACTACAGAATAGGTTCAGTAGCCTGATTCCTGGACGAAAGGGATTTCCTTCTGAAAAACGTGGAGCAGGTTTGGGGTGCACTGACGGGCTAAATATTGGGAGGATGTTTCCTCTAGTGAGGGAACCTATAACTGGGGCACAGCTAAAGATAAGGGCTCTCCACCTTCAATAAAGATGACTATACTCACTCAAAGTGTTGTTAGTCTTTAGAATTCAATTCCCCAGCGAAAAGTGGTGCTGGGTCATTTAATGCATGATGAAGAATTTTTTTTTTATTATTCATTCATGGGATGAGAGCATCACAGGCTGGGCCAGCATTTATTGCCCATCGCCAACTGCCTAGGTGGCATTTAACCACAATGCTGTGGGTGTGGAGTCACGTAAAACCAGATCAAATAAGGGAAGGCAGTTTCCTTCCCTAAAGGGCATTAGTGAACTAGATGGGGTTTTCTAACAATCGACTGTAGATTCATGGTCATCATTAGATCCTTAATTCCTGATTTTTTAAAAATTGAATTCAAATTCAATTCAAATTCAGGATTCAAAGCCAGAGCCTCAGAACATTAGCTGGTTCTGGATTAACAGTCCAGTGATAATACCATAGGACATCGCCTCCCCAGAATTATTTACCGTTCAGAAGGAAGCTATTTGGTTATTTGTGTCCTTGCCAGCTGAGAAAGCATTATTCCTTAAAGAAAAGAATTCTGAAATGTACAGGATCAGCAGCTTTCAAGCTGTGGGGTACAACCCTGAGTGAGATCACAGACAACATGACAGGGGTCATGGGCTCACCCTCCTTCAAGCCACAAACCCGGCACGAGGGCCTGGGCACATTCGGCTATGGCCATGGCCTGCTCATTGCTCAGGATCTTTCTCCACTACTCAAGGCCTTCTATGATGATGCCTGCAAGGCCTTGCCAACGCAGTAAAATCTGGGCCATTCCCTTGTGTCGTTTGAAATGTTCAATAGAAAAGTAAACGTTTATTTGAGTCCTCTCATTTTAAAATCAATGATGTCAAACTGGCCTCTAGGGATCTTTGGAACGATGTTGCTATTGATCAGCAATACTGAATGTAGATATGAACACTAAGTGTGCGCTGCTTCCCGGTCAAGGTCCAAAAGCAGAAGCAATTTACAGATTCCATTACTTATATAATACAATTACTAAATGTATATATAAACAAGCTTTAATGATTATGTACCGAATGTTATACAGTGCTTCTCTATTGCTGTTTTGTTTTTGTTAGTATTCTGCATCATGTTAATGTTCAAATGTCAAAAAGCAGTCACACTGGATAATAGTTTGGAAAGCATCGCGTGAGTATGGAGTCTTTCCCAGGGTGGAAATGTCAAATACTAGGGAGCATAGGTTTAAGGTGAGAGAAGAAAATTTTAAAGGTGTGCAAGGAAATGTTTTTACACAGAGGATGGTTGGTGCCTTGTGCTGCCAGGGGATGTGGTAGAAGCAGAAACAATAGCAACGTTTAAGATGCATTTAGACAGACACTTGAACAGGCAGGGAATAGAGGGAAATGGACCACATTCTGGCTAATGTGATTAGTTCAGAATGGCATTATGGTTGGCACAGACATGGTGGGATGAGAAACCTTCCTCTGCTGTACTGTTCTATGTTCTGTAGCCTGTGTACTGTAACCTAGTCAGTCAGAGGTAGTACTCTTCCTTCTGAATTAGAAGGCTATATGTTTAAGTCTGCACCAAAGGCTGCAGCATTAAGTTTAAGCTTCCCCTAAAGTTTGGTTCTGAAAATGTTCAGCACTGTTAAAGATTCTGATTCTTTGAATAAATATTAACCTGAGATTCCCCCTTCCCTGCTCCCACTCTCTCAGATGTACTGAAAAGATCTCCTGACACAACTGTAAGGAAAATTGGGGTGTTCTCACAGTGTCGTGGCCAATATTTATCAATATTACTATATTGTTATTTGTGCAAGTGGGCAACACTTCAATGCAGTATGTGCATCACTGGTCATAATAGAAGAGGTGGTGGAGTAATAACAATGTCAGTGGACTAGTATTCCAGAATCCCAGGCTAATGTTCTGGCGATATTGGTTTGAAACCAATCATGGCAAATGGTGTAAGTGGCATGCAAAGGTATAGAATGAAATAAAGATAGTCTAATGATAACCATGTGGCCACTGCCAACTGTCATAAAATCCCAGTTGGCCTTCCGTTTAGGGAAGGAAACAATTGTCCTTACTTGGTTTGGCCTACATGTGACTCCGGACTTACAACAATATGGTTGATTCTGAAGAAGGGTCTAGGCCCGAAACGTCAGCCCTCCTGCTCCTCTGATGCTGCTTGACCTGGTGTGTTCATCCAGCTCTGCACCTTGTTATCTCTATTGTTGATTCTTAACTGCCTTCTGTAGTATCCCAAACTGGTGCTTGGGTTCAATGTAATTGCAAATCTCTGAAGAAATTTCCACTGACTGACTGTGGTGTTGACACTTAATAGGAGAAACATGAAGGAGGGATTAAAAATTGGAATAGAATACTGGGCATTGACACACGGAGTAGGGAAGCATTGGAGCTGCGAAAGACACACTAACGGATTAGGTTAGGAACTGTTGCGCTCTGAGCTTGTTTGGATTTGTAAAGTGATATTTTCATTTCATTGGTCAACTGAAACAGTGCAGTGAAATTTAGGTTCACAGAAAGCACTTTTAACCATGCTAATTTGCATCAAAAGTGACTGACAAGTCAATTTCTGTGCCATAAAGGCTTGATGAAGCAGAGTTCCACAGATCTGTTTTAAAAAGAGGTTTAGACAGCTGCTTATGAAGATTGCCAGCAAAACATGGGGACAAAACCATGCAGTTTATATGAAAATGAACAGTTTCTCACTTTAACAATGAAATGTGTTGCTTCCACACTGCAACTTTCTCCCAAACAAACTGAGGGGCAAATTTGGAGAATTTAAGCTAAGAGGTGACAAAAGCTTTTGGCAGTAGTGGAATGAGGTTGTAATCCTAGCGTGTGATGGGACGGGGTAAAGTTAAGATGTTTGGGTGATCGACTGGATTTAGGTCTTAACACTCAGGTTAGGGTCAAGCTAGTCAGAAATGCTCTTAATATATACCAAGCTCTGTTTGAGCATGTAAGTATCAAGCTCTGAAGGAGGGCCACTGGACTCAAACTGTTGATTCTGTTTCTCTCTCAACAGATGCTGTCAGACCTCTTAAGTTTCTCCAGCACCCTGTTTTTGTCTGTTCTGGACATGAAGTGGGATCAAATTGGCATGTACAGCTTGCAGTTTTTATTGCAGAGAATGACTTTGATCTTAAGATTAATTGATGAAAGTAATAAAAGTTCTGCTGTTAAGTCTGTGCCAGCTATAATTTCTGTCTCCCTCCCTCAAACACCATTATTTGCATGAAGAACAAAGATCAGCAGAATGTAAAGAAGCTGTCTTAAACTGTTATACTAATTATTTGATGTACTATATAGTTACAAAATGATATACTTAATTCAGTCTTAGGATACCACAATAATGTTCTCATCACCTCATATGATTCTATAGTAGACAATCACTTAGGTTGATCAATGTCTTTTTTAAATTCTACTTTTAAATAATTAGCACAGTGTTGACTGAGATTACAGTTTATACATTGACCGAGATTACAGTTTATACATAGTTATAGATGTTAAAAATATTATTAGAAGTCACACAACACCAGTTATCACTTCACCTGACAAAGAAGCAGCACTATGAAAGCTAGTGATTTCAAATAAACCTGTTGGACTATAACCTGGTGTCATATGACATCTGACCTTGCCAACACTGGCACCTCTACATCAAAAATATTCTTGAAATTTGAAGTCAATCAAAAGGCCACTATCATTGCAAAGTAAATTACAACACCATAACTCAATCTCAATAACCAATAATCCCATGTTTTACTTCATCAAATAGTTAAAACATTTAAATACAACTAGCCTTCTTCAAGTATACATATATATACATAATATATACACATTTTAAATCCAGAAATATGTCCCCTAGATTGGATGAAACATACCTGCACTAAATTTCTCACATTTCATATTTGCAATTTGCTGAATGTTAGTTTTTATGTATCTGGTCCAACAAACTATGATATCCATTTACAGAGAATACCCAGTTTTGATTGCAGACTTCCAGTCATGAGTTGCATGAAGACTCAAAACTGTAGGTCAGTGCCATTTTGAAATAAATATTAAATATCTGTGACAACTTACTTCAGCAAGATAGCTTATTAAAATTACAATGTGGTTATATTAAAATTCCTCAGAGCACTACAATAGTTGTAAGGTTAGACTATAAAAGCTTAAAATCTAATAACCAAGTAACTCATTTCAGAACAATAACATGGAACTTAAGATCAGTTAGGTTTTTATTTCTACGAAGTATAATTTCCCAAGTAAATTATGCTGTGATATCAGGACAACAGAAATTTATTTTTCATTTTGTAATAGATTTTAGGAGGAAAAAAACACAAAAAAGCATTGCATTATTAGTTACAGATATTCAGTCTAAATATTATACATGATTATTTCCTGGTTGAAGTTAATGGCAGTAATCATGGAATTTTAGAGTTATTTATACAATTCTACACAAGAAATAAAACGTCTTTTCTATTTCATATACTGATCAATGACTTTGGTCGACTGTCCAAGAATCCAAAAATACTTTCCTCTTTGGCAAGACAGAAGATTACTGTCAACTTCACTGCTTCAGAAACATTCACAATCACAATCTTCATGGCAATATAAAGTTAATTTACTCCTGTGGTCCATCCCTAGTTCAGCTAATTCAGAACCAACAGTAATCACAAATTTTTAAGAACATAAGCATCCAATCTTGCCAAAATTTCACCTTGCAAATTGGTATGCAAAATAATGTCACTAACATATGTTTTCCAGTTAACTGGGCCTGGCTTACTCTGCTTTGGTTTTGCCAAAATATTCCAGTCACATATTGGAACGAGTCAGCCAAGTAAAATCCTGAAAGCAAACATCATAAGAGCATAGAGTCAAAGGTAGTAAAAGATTATTTGGATACTTAGTCCACAAAATCAAGTAATGCTATTAATATTATCTCTCACTATATTGATTGCTGATTTAATCCTCAATAATATTTAATAGATTTATGAAAGAAAATGTCAACATTGTTCTTACACATATCCAAAACTTTCTGCAGTCGAACATGATTTCCAATAATTAGTCCGAGCTAAGAGGTGAATTGGAACTGTAGTGATCTTTCCCCCCACATGCACTTCTGCATGTAAAAGAAATTAAATGACGACTGAAACAGCAGAAACACCAACATTTCTTTGCCATACCCCCTTTCCCAACTTCACCAAAATACAAAACCATGATTTTGAACTGACAAAGAGATCTCACCTTCACATTCAGAACTTTTTGAGTAATGCACTGCAGCTATTTTTAACTTATTGCTTCAAAAAACTACACCTTCTGATCATAGGATTACATATGATATAAAACTCATCATTTGGTCCAACAGTCCATGCTGGCAGTTACACTCCAATTGCACCACCCCTATCTTTTTCTCACCTACATCTATGATCATCTATTGCCCCTCATTAGGCTGTCTAGTTCTCCCTGAAATAAATCTATATTATTTGCTTACACATGCCATGTGGCAGTCAGTTCCTCACTCTCACCACTTTTTAGGTGAATAGGTTTTTCTTCTGAACTCCTTATGGGATTTCTTGGTGACTATCTCCTTTGGATGGCCTCTGGTCATATTCAGCCCCATAAGAGGAAACATTTTTTTCTGTATCCACTGTATCAAAATCTTTTGTGATTCTCAAAGCTTCTTTTCAGTCACTCCTCAACTTTCATTTATCAAGAACAAAGAGACCCAGCATATTAATCCTTTTCTGATGTATATAATCATGTATTTTGGATATGCTCTTGCAAGCTTCACCTGCATCTTCTCCAGCCCTCTCGATTCTACTTTCAAAATGACAACTAACCTCCAATCAAAGTTTAACCTGGTTTAGCAAGACTTGTATATACTTTTTGGTTTAACCAACTGAAGGGTCCTTCATGCCTCTACTCCGACAGGACTTGGACCTTTCAAGTCAAGAATGACCTCCCTATTCTTCCTTTCAAAATGTACTAACCCTTATTTATCTGCATTGAACTTCATTTGCCAAACATTTGCTCATTCAGTAAGTTTATTAATGTCCTCCTGTAATTTGTTGCAGTCCTTCTCCTTGTTAATAAACCTCTTCATTTATATAATTTATAAATTTATAAATCGTAAGTTTGATTACAAAGTCCCAAATCATTATTGTGAACATCAGTGGTTACAACACTGATCCTTGTGGCACACCACTTTCAACCTTCCATCACTCTGAAATACTACACTTTATTCCCATAACTCTGCTTTTGTTGGTTCGTAACTCATTCCGTCTGCTTGTCTCCAGCTCCACATTCTCTGGCCTTAAGACAACAAGAGCATTACTACTCATATTTAATAATTTGTTAGAAATAAGCTGTCGTGCCAGAGAATTGGTCAATAGTTAATAAAATCCCAATACTTTAAAAGGGCAACAGAAAATAGGAAGGCAATAATACAGAAGTCAGTTTAAGATAAGTGATAAGAAAAGTAATAAGAGTTGTTACTAAGGATGACAATAAACACACGTAGAAGTAAGTCATATCATAATGAATGGTCAGCACTGTTTTCAAAAGCGAAAATTTTGCTTGACCACAATTATAGAATTTTTTGAGGAAGTAAGAAAGAGATAAGTTATTGATACTGCAACAAATGTAGTTTATCTAGATTTTCAAAAGGTCTTTGATAAGGAATGTGAGTATTAATGTCTTTATTATCTCTTCCCTAGATTCTTTCAATATACGTAGCTACAATCCATTGAGACCAGGAGTTTTATCCTCTTTAAATTTGTTTAGTCTATTCAATATATCGTTTTAATTTGAAGTGGATGTAACTCATTACGCCACTGATTATTTAATGTCATGATCACATGTTCTATCTCACTGGTAAATACATTATCATCTCCCAAATCATCTCCTCTTCGGATTCCTCAATGACATTTGCCAACTGAAACCGAGATGACAGACAAGACAGAGCCAATTCTTGGGTTCTTGGCAATGCTGCTCTTGCAAAGCAGGACGGGCCAATCCTTCCTCTCTGTAGGAAAGTAGCTGACGTCTATCACCCATCCTGTCCAGACAGCTGGCTGAGGGTTGAAAGCTGACTGTGTGGGTAGTCTCGCGAAAATCTTGAGCGTAACAATTCTATTGGCACTATCTTGATATGTTGCTGGAACCCCGCTACCAAACATAAAATTAATTTAATAGATTCATGATAAAGAGTATAATCATCACCACAGGAGGTCACTCTAAATACAGTACACTCTACAAAATACACAATCATCTAAACATACACAGTAATTTAATGTGATTAATTATAGATATGTTCATTCACATATCAGACTCTTTCAACTTTCTTTCCACCTCAAAATATCAATGGCTGCTTCAAATCCTTAAGAGTTAGGGGACTTCAAAATTGTTACACGCACAAAACATTCATTCCTTCAAATACACTTACTTGTTTCTTTCTATCAGATGATGGGTCAATCATCACATTAATAAGTGATGGTAGTTTCTGGTCTGCCAAACATGCAGCAAGAGCCTTTTGCAGCTCCTCTGGCGTTTGTACAAAGTAGCCTTTTCCACCAAATGCAATCATGACCTGCTCATAATGAGCATTAGGTGTGAGAGAGATAGGTGGAGCCCTAAAAGAATTGAGAAAATGTTTATGTAAATTTATATTTATTTGTCAAAAGAAGAAAAACAAATGCCATTCTTTCAATTATTATTGTTTAAACAAGAACCAAATTACACAATTAATCACGTTTTCAAAATTCAGCCAATTAGTGAAATGTTATCCATTGTTACATAAAAATATCCTCAGACAATTGCTTCATCTGTAACATGGGCAATCAATGTTTAGATAATGCCATTATTAGAAAGCATGTTTGACAATATCAATATTAACTGCTGCCTCAGTCATGTACAATAACAAGTAAGATATAAACAAAAGTTGCTATAAATTAAAAGTACATAATTCCCTACAATTTGGGGGAAGGCAAAGGCCAAGTGGTATTGTCGCTAGACTGTTAATCCAAACCTCACATACAGTTCTGAGGGTTGGGTATGAATCCCACCATAGTAAAATTTGAATGAATTAAATATCTGAAATTAAGAATCTAATGATGACCACAAAACCATTGCTGATCATCGGGATAACCCCATCTGGTTCACTAATGTCCATCAGGGATGGAAATCTGCCATCCTCACCCGGTCTGACCTACATGTGGCTCCAGACGCACAGCAATGTGATTAATTCTCAGCTGCCCTCTGAAATGGCCGAGCAAGCCACTCAGTTGTATCAGTAACTATTAAGTCTCAAGAAAGAAATGAAAATGGACAGATGACTTGGCATAAATCTAGGCATCAGAAAAGACAACAGCAGAAACAGCTCTGACAATGATGCAAAGTCCTCGTTATTAATATCTGCGGGTTAGTGCCAAAATTGGGAGAGTTTTCTCACAGACTAATCAAACAACAACTCGATGTAGTCATACTCATGGAATCATTCCTTACAGACAATGTCCCAAACACCACCGTCACCATCTCTGGATATGTCCTATCCCACCAGAAGGACAGACCCACAGGGATAGCGGCACTTTGGCATACTGTCAGGAGAGTTTTACCCTGGGAGTCTTCAAACATTGACTCAATAATTTCAATGTCCACCACCAAGAGTGGCTCGGCAGCAGTACTACTGATCAAGCTGCTCAGGTCCTAAAGGTCACAGCTGCTAGACTGGGTCTGCAGCTGGCTGTGAAGGTATCAACAAGAGAGCAAAACATACTCGACATCATCCTTACCGAACTGCCAGCTGCAGATGCATCTGTCCATGACAGTATCAGTAACAGCGACCACCGCACAATCCTTGTTGAGACAAAGTCCTGCCTTCACATTGAAAATAACTTCCATCATATTGTGTGGCAGTATTACCATGTTAAATGGATAGACTTGGAACAGATTTAGCAACTCAAGTCTAGGCATCCGTGATGCTCTATGGGCCAGCAGCAGAATTGTACTCCAGCACAATCTGTAACCTCATGGCCCAGCAAATGCCTCACTGAACCATTACCAAGCCAGGGGATCAATCCTGGTTCAGTGGAGAATGCAGCAGAGCAGGCCAGGACCAGCACCAGACTCATCTAAAAATAAGGTGTCAATCTGATAGCACAACTGAACAGGATTACTTATACATCAAACAGCATAAGCAGTAAGTGATAGACAGAGCTAAGTGATCCCACAATCAATTGATTAGATCTAAGCTCTGTACTCCTGCCACATCTAGTTGCAAATGCTGGTGGACAATTAAATAACCCAGAAGCCCCACAAATATCCTCAACCTCAATGATAGAAGAGTCCAACAGATCAGTGCAAAGACAAGGCTGAAGCATTCACAGCAATCTTCACTGAGAAATATTGAGTGGATGATCCATCTCAGCCTCTTCCAGAGATGCCCAACATCACAGATATGTCTTCAGCTAATTGGATTCACTCCACATGATATCAAGAAACAATTAGAGGCACTGGATACTGCAAAGGCTATGGGCTCTGAAAACATTCCAGCAAAGTACTGAAGACTTGTGCTCCAGAACTTGCTGCTCCCCTCATCAAGCTGTTCCAGTACAGTTACAACACTGACAACGTGGAAAATTGCTTAAGTACGTTCCATACACAGAAAACAGGACAAATCCAACCCAGACAATTGCTACCCCATCAGTAAAGTGATGGAAGGTGTCATCAACAGTACTATTTGAGGAACACCTACTCAGCAATAACCGGCTCAGTGACACCCAGTTTGGGTTCTGCCAGGGCCACTCAGCTCCTGATCTCATCATGGCCCTGGTTCAAACATGGACTAAAGAGCTAAATTCCAGAGGTGAGGCAAGTGACAGCCTTTGACATCAAGGCTGCATCTGACCAAGTATGGCATTAAAGGTGCCCTAGCAAAACTGTAATCAATGTGTATCGGGGGCAAATTCTCCATCAGTTACAGTCATACCTGGCACATAGGAAGATGGCTGTGGTTGTTGGAGGTCAGTTATCTCCATTCCAGAACATCTCTGCAGGAGTTCCTCAAGGTAATTTCCTAGGCCCAATGATTTTCAGCTGCTTTATCAACATCTTTTCCTCCATCATAAGGCCAAACGTGAGGAGGTTCACCAATGACTGCACAATGTTCAGCACCATTCGCAACTCCTCAGATACCGAAACAGTCCATGTTCAAATGCAACAAGATCTGCACAACATCTAGGGCTGGGCTGAAAAATGGCAAGGAACATTCATGCCGTACAAATGCCAGGCAATGATCATCTCCAAAAAGAGACAATCTATTCACCACTCCTTGACTTTTAGTGGCATTACCATGACTGAATCCCCTACTATTAACATCCTGGGGATGAATCAGGAACTCATTGTACAACCACTGAGACAGAGAATGCTGCATCGGGGCACCCAACTCTGCTTCCAAACAATAAGTTGCATCTTGCCAACTTGTTTGAATATTTTGAAGAAGTCAAAGAACGAACCAGCATAAAATGAGCCTGTGCCAAGCCTTTGCTGGATCTTCCCAAAATCAATCCCACTGTTTACCCACTCCTTATCATCTTCCGACTTCAAGTATGAAGCAGCTAAGGAGATTCAGCCAACATTCAAGTTTTCTTAAAATATGCACAAACAAAATGAAATATAGATTTGTTTCCTATGCAGTGCCAAATTTTGCATTTAGTGTACTCCAAAGGAAGTGAAAATAAGAGCATAATGTTTAATTTATTTCAATACATTTGTAAGTTTCATTCTCACGAATGAGAGTAGCAGGATAATACTCACATCATCATTAGTATTCTCTTCCATGAATCAGTGGTGTGCTCTCTCATCAGAGACTTAACCTGAGGGTCACCATGCCTCAGGCGAGGAGAGAGGTTGTGAAGGAGAGTCTTTCATGGCAACCTCAGGTGGTGTGGGAATTGAATCTGCACTTTTGGGATTGCTCAGCATCACAAACTAGCTATCCAGCTAACTGAGCTAACCTACGTCCCTACCCCCTTGACAATTCACCGCACACCACTGAAGAGAGAAATGTGGTCCGAAGAGAAAAGAGGCTTGATCACAGATACAACGCTGTATGAACAGGTGGTATGTAAAATCACTAGGCCATGCGACGATCTGCATTTGAATGGAGCCCAGTCAAACGGGAGGGCAAATAACTTCATTGAACTGCCATTTAAAAAAATCATGGGAAAGGATTCTTAACAGTTACGGATAAACATCAATTCAGAACTAAAGGTAACAATCTATATCTCACCATTGGATATACAAATCATCTCAGAGGCTGCGGAAAAAAAAACATTCAACCCAAAACATCAGAAAATATATTTATACAGCGGCTTTAATTGTTATCGAGGCAAAATACTAGTATGTTATCAAGATTATTTATTTATTAAGGAACAAGAGGAGACAAGCCATGGAAAACACAGCTGCTAATAAAACGAGAAGAGAAATAAGCAAGCCCTGTAATGTTACTGGCCTGGAATAATAGCTTCATTATCAAAAGGGCACTTCACCTAACAGCTAGGCAAAGAACATACTGAACCTCCTATAAACAAATCATATCTTATAAATAGAGCTTTGTTTTATACCCTCCGAATGAAAATCTAACAATCAAGGCTTTGGTTTAGTAAAACTTCATTTAGTAAACTAGTTGCACAAACACCCACTGATGCCCAAAAAGATCATTGATACCAAATGACTTTTTTTTATGAAAACGGATGAATCAAGACTAACATTAACAATGTGGGTCTTGTTCTCTGATCAGCCTCTTAACATGCAATGTGAACTCCCTCAATACTGTAGTGTCACAACAGTCCAGCACCTGCTGCTCTTGTACCATCAGCTGTATCTAACTTTGTAGTCGCTGGAAAATCCAGTCACTCTGTACGCTATCATTTTGATTGAGAGGCAGGGGACGTGATCTATTTGGATTTCTAGAAGGCCTTTGACAAGGTGCCGCACAGGAGGCTGCTAAATAAGATAAGAGGCCACGGTGTTAGAGCAAGGTACTGATACAGATAAGCAATTGGCTGACTGGCAGAAAACAGTGGGGATTCTTCAGGATGTCAGTCAGTGACTAGTGGAGTTTACATATTGGGACCACAGCTATTCACATTATACATTAATGATCTGGATGCAGGAACTGGGAGCATTGTTACAAAAGTTTGCAGATGCTACAAAGATAAGTGGAGGGGGCAGGAAATGTTGAGGAAGTGGGGAGAGTGCAGAAGCACTTGGACAGGCTAGGAGAGTGGGCAATGAAGTGGCAATTGGAATGTAATGTGGGAAATTATCAGGTTATGCCCTTTGGTAGGAAGAATAGAGGCATAGACTATTTTCTAAATGGGGAAAGGCTTAAGAAATCTGAAGCACAAAGGGACATGAAAGTCCTAGTTCAGGATTATTTTAAGATTAACCTGCAGGTTCAACTGGCAAATGTAATGCTGCCAATTCATTTCAACAGGGCTAGATACAAAAGCAGGACGTACTGCTAAGGCTGTACAAATTTTTCCTAATCCAGATGTTAGGAGATATTATTATACACCTCTGGAGCAGATAGAACTTGATCCCCAGCCTCCTGCTTCAGGAGTAGGGACACTACCATTGTGCCACAAGAACCCACTAAGTCTATATAAGGTTCTGATCAGACCATGTTTGGAATATTGTGAGCAGTTTTGGGCTCTATTTCAAAGGAAGGATTTGCTAAATGTTGGAGGGGGTCCAGAGGAAGTTGCCAAGCATGATCCTGGGGATGGAGGGCTTGTCAAATGAGGAGTGGGGAGGTTGAGGACTCTGAGTCTGCACTTGATGGAGTTTAGAAGGATGAAAAAAATCTCATTGAAACTTGCTGAATACTGAAAGGCCTGGATAGTTTGGACATGGAGAAGATGTTTCCACTAGTAGGAGAGACAAGGATCTGAGGGCACAGCCTTAGATTGAAGGGATGACCTTTTAGAACTGGGATGAGGAAATATTTCTTCAGCCAGGGGGTGGTTAATCTGTGGAACTCACTGAAACAGAAGGCTGCAGGCTCCAAGTCATTAAGTGTCTTTAGGACAGAGATAAATAGGTTTTGATTAATCTGGCCATCAAAGTTTATGGGTAAAGTCATGATTAAATGGCACAGCAAACTCAACGGGCCATATGGCTCAATTCTGCTCCTATTTCTTATTACCTTATGGTCTTTTTTCTCATGCCGTTTCATTGACAGCATAATTAGAAATAGAAGTTTGGTGAAGTTCAAACTTGTAATCGTATGTCCAAAAGTATGCAAAACACGTGATTACCCATGCTTAACTCTACTAAGGAATAATTTGCAAGAGAGAAGTATATTGTTAGGGCAGCCAGTGGTGTGTGTATGGAATGAGCTGCTGGAGGAGGTGGTGGAGGCTGGTACAATTACAACATTTAAAAAGACATCTGGATGGGTATATGAACAGGAAGGTTTTACAGGGATATGGGCCAAATGCTGGCAAATGGGACTAGGTCAGATTGGGATGACAGATCAGCATGGATGAGTTGGACCGAAGGGTCTGTTTCCACGCTGTATGACTCTACGACATTATGACCAAATTATTCCCCCCATTCTGAACAACTGAGAGAATGGGTTAGATTGAGAGCAGGTGATGACCCAGTGGTATCGAGACTGGTAAGGTAGTGTTGCCTCAGTCCCAGAGGAACATTGAGGTGGCGTTGAGGGGCAGGTCTTTCATGATAACCTAAACCAGTGTGGGTTAGCAATCCAGAGACGCAGGTAATGTTCTGGAGTTCCGGTTTCGAATGCTGTGGAAGGTGGTCAAATTTGAGTTCAATAAGAATCTGGAATTAAGAGTCTAATGTTGACCATTGTCAATTGTTGTGAAAATCCATCTGGTTCACTAATGTCCTTTAGAGAAGGAAATCTGTTTACATTGCCTATATGTGACTCCAAACCAATGGCAATGTGGTAGACTCTTAACTGCCCTCTGGGCAATTAGAGATGAGCAATAAATCCTGGCCAAGCTAGCAACACCCACATCCCATTAATGAAAACAAAAATCACAAAGCACTTTACAACACCAAGACTCCAGGGGTTGAGAGATATGATTGAGATACCAGGAATGAGTAGTAATTTAGGGCTTTAAGGTGGCCTTTAAAGAAAGAGAGGGAGGGAGAGACGTTTTATGTAAGGAATTCCAAAGTGAGGCAACTTAATGGCTGAAGGCGTAGCCACAATGTTGATGCAAAGGGAATGGAGGTCCACAAGAGAAGTGGCCAGAGTGCTTCCTCAGTTACAGAGCTGAGGCAGTTCTCAGAAATAAGGAGGGGTGAAGATTAACATGCAAGAGATGATCCCCTTCTCAAAAACAGAACCCGTGTATGTCCAAGGCTGAGACTGAAAATGCTGTCTGTCAGTAAATGAAATTAGGGTTACAGGTAAGTGGAGTTGAAGATTATCAGATCAACCATGGTCTAACTGATTGGCAGAGCAGACTTGAGGGGCTGAATGGCCTACTTCTGCCCTGAGACATTATTTCTTATAAATGGGGCCCTTGCTGGAGTTCTCTGAAGGGCTCCACTGGACTAATCAAGGCACTGAAATTGCATCTTCAGAACCTCTATGGTCCGCGAGATGGCTGCATGGATTGTCTTGTGGATCCTCCTGAAGTAGATCTCAGGCCCTTCAATGATGTACTGCAAACTGTGAGACCCCACACCTGTCTCCTATTGATCCCTGAAACAATCTGCAGGTTTAGATGTTCAGTGTCATGGTGACCTTCAAGTGCCACAGGAAGGGGGTGGTTACCATCTCCTATGGAGGTCAACTCACCCTGCATGATGGCACAGAGACCAGTGATGGCCTCACTCAAAAAGAGAATCTACAGAGACAGAGTTGCTTGGACATTTACCTTAGATAGTGGACTCTGTCTAGAGGACCTATTTTCAAGATACGGCTCACATAATTCCAATTATTTCTCTTTTAAAGTTCTGCAACTTCTTAAGAAATACTCCATCACAGATTGCCTCATCAACTGCTCATGTTCTGGTATTTCACCCTCCGTCCCTAAGCCTAAATTCTTCTGCATTCTGGGAATTGTTCTCTAGCGCTTACTCACAGGTGCAACTCCAGCTTTTCACGGACAGCTAGCTTCACCAAGCTAGCATTGCCATGGATTCCTTCCCTGGCGTCTACTCATATACAGTTTCATTACCAATTACTGGAACACCTTCATGATTCCTGAGCCACAGAACTAGCTGACTATTCTTTGACTTCTTCCTGAGCCCCAGCCCACAGAACCTGTGAAGTTTAGTTGTCTTCTGAGCATTCAAGCTAAACAGTGGCACTGTTTAAAATGAAGCCTGCTTCTGTTGGCCTCTCTCTCAAGCACTGTTTAATATCCCACCGTAACCTTTATACTGCTCTTCAGAGACCCTAGAATTGTTTTTGAATGGCCTATTGAAAACTTTGCAACGAGACCATTTTTGTACCTAGGTTGGTTTGAATGAGTCACTTAACAACCATTAGAACACTCGGTTCCTGGAATGGTCCACTTCATTGATCGTTGTCTCTTACAGATCAAATGGATGCAACAAAAAAAAAGAATCCGTTAGAGGGGAAAAGTGTGTTACAGAGTGTGTATGAATACTAAGCATCCAGACTAATAAATTACAAGAACTAAATAAGAACATCACCAAATGAAGAAATTCAGCTTAGATAAATATTTTTTTAAAAATTCTTCCTCTTAACCCACCATCCAGATGTTCCAATTTAAGGGGTAAAATGAATCAACCCAATCAAGTGCTGACTGATAACATACCAGTTTTTAACTAAGTTACAAAACCTATTATTCAACAATAAGTACAAAGCTTGCAAATGTGCCTTGGTTTCACTAACCTTGACAAGCTTGACAACTAAGGAATATGCCTGCAGTTGACTTGTTACCTTGCAGCCATGTGGACATATTGGCTGAAGTTTAATCAGCTCCAGATACAGTTCTGTGCATTCAAAGGAAACTTTTGTATTCTAACTTTATTGCGCACGCTGAGATTTATTCACCACTGAAAGATTCTATACTTACACAATTTCAGTGTCCCCAACTTTTTTCAGCTCTTTCCAAGTGTCCTCATCCACTCCACTGTAAATTCCATTATTGTTTACTACAATGACCACTATTGGCAAACCATACCTAAGATTAAAAAAAAATGCTTAGTAGTGGATCATATTTATATGTACATGGGACAAATGACACAAGGAAATACATAATGAACAGTAGGACCTTGGGAAACACCAAGAATCTGAGAACCTTGGTGTGCATGTACATCAGATCCTTCGGGTAGCAGGAAAGAGGCATATGGAATACTCGCCTTTATTATCTGAGGCACAGAGTTTAAAAGCTGGGAGATTTTGCTGGAACCATCTAAAAGAATGGTTAGGCCACATCAAGAATATTGTGTGCAGTCTTGTAGCCACATTATAGGAAGGATATAATTGCTCTGTAGAGGATGCAGAGAGTGTTTACTAGGAGGTTGCCCGAGTTGGACAGGTTGTCATGAAGACAGATTGGATCACTAAGTTTTTATTGCTTGGAGTAGGGAGACTAAGGGGGACATGATTAAGTTGTCTAAATTGTGAGGTGCACAGATAATGTAAACAGGAAGAGACTTTTCCCCTGGAGGGGTGGGTGGACAGATCAATGATTTGAGATCGACATAGATTTAAGGTAAGGGCCAGGGTAAGAGGAGATGTGAGGAGATATTTTCACCCAGAGGGAACTCACAGTCTGTAAGACTGGTGGAGACAGCAACCCTGATAACATTTAAGGCGTATTTAGAAGTGCACTCACAATACCAAGGCATACAAGGACATGGGTCAGCAGACAAAAAATGGGATTAGAATAGTTTGACTGGCACAGATTCGATGGGCTAAAGGACTTTTTTCTGTGCTATAGATCTCTGCGACTATATCTCCATTTAAGATATTCCAAACCAACTCTGTAACGGTAAATGTTTAAAAATACAAGTTAGTGAAAAGGGAATCTCAAAAGACCTCATTCATATTTTCAAGATAAGGCTTGGTGAGGATGCAGTGCAGATTCACTGGAATCTTATTAGGACATAAAGGGTTAAATGATAAGGGCCAGTTCCACAAACATAGTTTTAATTCCCCAGAGCTTAGAATGTCAATTTCTGATCTAAATAAGATACTTCTGTGGATTAAGGAGTTCAATGTTGAGAGAGAAAAAAAATTTCTTCTGGGGGTTTTATTTCAGTACAAAAGAGCATAATTTTAAGTTAGAGTTAGGCCAGTTTACAAGCGAAATCAAGAAGCACTTTCTCCTCAAAAACCTGTAGGAGGAAGTGCTGGGCTAATTGCAATTTTAAAGATGAAGATGAACAGATTTTGGGATGGACTGAAATGACAGGAAAATGGAAGTGAAGGACTGAGAGGATCTCATTGGCCTACTTCTCTTCTCATGTTCCTATAAAAGGGATTAACAAAACTAATTCACACCAATTGTTCACCAAAACCAATGAAATGACTGGTCACTTTGCACCCAGTCCTGAAGGAGTTATTGATCCCCATTGTAGGTTTTGAGAATAGAAAATTAGAATGCAGACCCCAAAGGCCGGGGGTGGGTGGAGTCCAGATCCAGCAGAAAACTGGATCAGAACTGAACTGAAGTCTTGGGGTCTAAGTAAAACCACAGGGTGTTTGTAAAATAACTGGCTACAGTGGGCTCCTGTGCACGTTGTCTTTGTATATGTGACAGTCCAAACAGAAGTCATACTGATTGCCCTAAGTGTCTTCCATCTCCCTCTCTGCTCTGTAGGTTTTACCTACTTTGGAATATGGAAGCTCATGAATCAAAACTAACAATGATTTACGAGTGTTAGCTCAATCTGACAAAGATTAAACAAACACATGAGCAAAATACAGAGACCCGGTCCTCAGTAATAGCGAGTTTCATTGTTACCTGTTATCTCACTAAAATAAATAGGGCAGCCAAACTATTTTTAATAAGAAGGAAGCTGGTAAAAAGTTCTGAAGGAATCTTTGAGTCCAAAGTCAATATTTGTCTACACTAGGGATAGTTACCTTCCATTGGAAACACTCCATTGAAAGTGCACTCACATAGCACCTTTTTTGAGCACAGGATCTTCCAAATCCATAACAGCCAACATAGGGCATTGTTGTAGAGTTGGGAAGCCCAACAGAGAATGTCCAAATAGCAAAGCAAATAGCAATAGCAACAGGCAGCCACAAAACCATTCCAGGTGTTGGTTGAGGATTCACTTTTGACCTGAACATTCGGAGAACATCCCAGATCTTGACTGAATAGTGTCATTGAATCTCAGTTTGCACATTCTCAAGTGAATACATGTAACCTATAAACCTTTCCTCCTTCAAGCACATATGATACATAATTTCATCAAGAAATGTTCAGGCTGCCGTAAGTGACTGATGATAACTTGTTTTGCAGCCACTTCCAAAGGGTGAACTTGATAAAACCTGCTTTCAGGATTATATATGGATCCTGATCCCTCGATGTCCCTCGATGGTGATCACACTTGCCTATGTGATCGTCACAGAGGTGGCCAATCAACAAGCTCTCTCCAGGAGCTTTGCCCAAATAGGGACAGTGGACTAGCTGCACAGACAGGAGAACTGAATGGACAACCAAAGGCTGTAGACACCCGCACCTCCACCAGGAAACTGCTGACGTTGGTGTGAAATGGCAAGGACACCTCATGATGGAGGTGCTCCCCGAGAACAGATTAAGTGTGGCAGCATCTGCCAGGCTATAACTGTGGAGGGGGGGGGACATGTGACTGCAATAATATAAAACAAAGAATTGTGAATGCTGAAGATCTGAATAGAAAACAGAAACTGCAGAAGAAACTCTGCATGTCTGCCAGCATCTGTGGAGAGAAAGCAGACTCAACGTTTTGAGTTCAGTGACCCTTCTTCAGATCTGTGGCCTGATGATCACAGCAAAGGCAGGGATTTAATGCAGGCATTGACAGATCCCCAGCTTGCTGCTGGGATACCCACTCCACAGCTAACAAGTTCTGCACATGGCAAACACACACACTGGGGCCGTTGCAGCCAGCCCTTGAGCAGTGTTCTAATTATCTTAATTGGCTGCCCACCTCCAAGGAGTAGACAGATGAGTCCGGTCCCAATCCGCGCCAGGAAAACTGCCCTTAGTCCAGAATAAATGGTGATCCGTCCCAATGCAGCTCCTCCCTATTTTCCTGGCTGCCATCCCACCTCCAACCTTTACCTCACAGAGCTGGGAAAATTCAGCCCTGGATTTCAGGACTTCCTTTCACCATTTTGCGGTTCTTGCTTTTCTCTCAATTCCTTCGCTACCAGTTTCTCTTTCTGGTGTGAGGGAATTCCTTTTCAAACAGTGCCAAAGTATAATTTTAAAAACCAATTAACCTTTCGGACCATAGATATTGCTCATGCATGCCTGAGGGGCAATGCTACCACTGAGATATACGCTCTGTTCTGAAGGTGGACTGCTCACATATTCAGCAAACTGGAAAAATAGCATTGCCAGGATAATTATATTTTTATCAATATTAAATATTACACTATCACCCAAGCACCTAACCTTCCAGAAGCTTCAGCAATGACAAAATTACAGATTTACACAATTCTTTGATTGTTACTTTGATTTAAAATTATTGTCTAGAAAACCCTGAGAACGGAACAACAATCTCAATAAAGATGTTAACACTATCACTGGTGATTCAGTAACTGTGGCTGCCACAGTGGTTTAGTAAGTGTTATATAAGCAAAAAGTGTTTTTCCAAAATAATAGGAAAATAGTCAATGAACCAAATTTATTTCAAAAGTCATATGCTGCCTGAGACACATCTCATTGCGTTAAGATTTCAAATCATTTCTTGGTTCCTTCTGAAGTGGTGTGATCTTAGCTTGGCTTATAGAGTGGGCAAGGCCTCAGCATCTGAGTCTAAAGGGAACAGGAAATAAAGAGGATTTGTTTTTCTGCAGTGGCTCCTGATTATACAAGACTGCAAAAGTGTTGCTAGTGACAATGTGGGATGAGTGGGGCCACAGCATTACCCACCGAGATGTCCTGACATTAGGGCCATCATATAACCAATAAAACTAACATCTGTGATTTGCCCTTGATTCTGTTCAATATATTGAGGAGTTCCAGCGGAAGAAGTGTTTTGATTTGACGGATAGAACTGTTAACCAACATTGAGGTCCCCAAATCCTTCTTGTATGCCACTGGCTCACAGCTTGAACCTTCTCTCAACAATCCCTTCTGCACCATTCCTGTATTCCACTATATGGCTGCCTTCACTGGCTCTTGTTGCACACTTGCCTTCATCATCTGTCCTGACACTTGCAGGAACTAAAACCTCTTTACTTGATAGGGCTGAGCTTCCAGTCAAGATCAGGGATAGCAAGTGCTACTCTGATGCCAAATCATTATTACCCAAATTTTCATCGTGCCATGTCTATTCTCCCATCTCTGAGCCATTGACTCCATGTGAAAATCTAGGCCCATCAGGGAGGGAAGGGCAGAGGGTTCTAAATTGCATTTGATTGATTCACAGAGGTATCCATTCATACAACAAACAGCTGCCTCCACTCATGCGTATTTTTAGTGAGGTAGGTGCCTGAAATTCGAAGTGTGCTGTTTAGAGCTGGTAGGAGCAGGTCAGAACTTTGTGGACACAGTCCAAAACTGAAGATATTCCTTTGGAGAGGTAAGGCACCTATTTGGGCATATTTCCAGGATATGTTTGGGAAACATCAGGTGCCTTTTTGGATAGGTAAGGTACACTTTGGAGGGAGGTCAGATGCCCCTTGGAATTGTTTAAAGTAGATATTAATATGCGTAAAAACCTAAGAACACATTTGAACCATCAAAGTTGCAGAAGAACTGTCAAGATGGCCAAGAACTGTCAAATTTCATAGGAACTGGCAAAGCTTTCAAAATAAAATGATTACTGTTTTCTTTAAAATGATCTCATTTTCAGTCTACAAGCCAATAGTAAGGTCCATTCTTTCATATACTCAGACGTTTATTGCATTACCTGCATATGGTCTCCACCTCCATGCTGGAAAAGCCAAAGGCACTGTCTCCTTCAATACAGATCACCCGCTGATGCGGGCTTTCATCCTTGGCAATCAGTGCTGCAGCTAGAGCAAAACCTAGACCTACACCCATGGTGCCAAAGGTGCCAGCATCCAATCTAAAATAAAATCAGCAGGGAGAACTTTTTTATAGATTTTAGTTGTAACAATACAAAGTAGCATAGTTTGAGAAAATATTACATGGAAGTAGCCCATTTGACCCTTCCCACCCATTCTGGCATTCCATGGGAATATAGCAGGTATGCATCATAACTCCATCTACCTGTCTTTGATCCATATCCTGATCTATCCTTGTCTGGCAAAAATCTATTCAGATCAGATTTAAAATGAATAATTAAGATACCACCTGCCACATTTTGTGGGGATGGATTCTGCACAATTCACATTTCTACCAGCCTTTCAATGGAGAAGTGTTTCCTGGCTCCTCTACTAAACGCAAAGCTGGCGTTGGCACAAAGCTTCAAGGTCCATGCGGGCAGCGACTTCCAGAACTGGAAGTCAATGCCATGATTGGCATTGACATAATGCACATGTATGCAGCTCAGCCACTCAAAGGCCACTTCCTGCCTGGCCACAATTCCGAGGTAGTGGGGGAAACCCAGCTTTTCCTGCTCAGGCCATGAATGGGAATGGGAAGAGAGGCACCTCCTCCATGAGCCCCTTCTACAACTGGGCCCTCACCTGTCTTCAGGTGCTCCCAATGCCCTTGGCCTTTTCAGAGTCACCACCCAACCATACGGGTCCCCAGCTGTCCCCGCTTTAACATCCCTCTCCCTTCCTGGTCCGAGGGTTCCCAGCACTTTCACCCATGGGACACAGTCCCAGCACTGGCCACTGCTTCCTGTGGTACTGCTTGGATTACCAAGTTCAATCGGACTGGCCAGCAGCTCTCTGAGCCAAGACTTCCTCCTGAGCGAGGAATGGAGATACTACCCCCTGCTCCAGCCAGCATCGATTCCCCTGAAGCTTTTACCAAACGACTGGGACAAAATATAGAGAATTTTGTCGAACTACAAAGCATTTATTAAGAACTAGAAATGCTCTTTTTATTAATGCGACGCTTTATTTAGTAAGAGAACAAGTACCTGTGCCGAGGCAGGTAGTTTTGCAGCACTGTACGGCCAATGTCCATGGTATTGGCACCCTCACTGACAATAATACAATCTTTTGGTAGCACTGCTTGAATGTTGTGGAACACAGTGTAGTAGTTCATGGGCAGAGATTTCTGTGCAGCCAAAGCCTGGAATTCAGAAAATTTTGACTCATTAAATAATAATCTCTTCTGATATAAGGTGACAAGTAGCCAAACGAAGTTTATCACTGTGGCTAAGATATTACTTAGTGGGTCGACTGAGGACTGTGTAAACTCATGATCCTTGTTATAATAGAAAGTCACATCTTCAACTCACCTTCAGATAAGACGTTAAATGTGTCCTTCGGCTCTGTGCACTGATCAAAATCCATCCTACAAACTGACAAATAATTACATAACCTAAGGTGACACCAATTCATAACACTTTGGGATCGGAGGTTGCATTGTCAAAGGTGCAGCCCTACAGATAAATTGTTAAACTGCAGTTTCAATGTGTTTTGAGGTGAACAGGATGGAACAATGTTTGTGGATATGGTACTGATCCAACAACCCAGAGGTCATGACATTAAAGCCAACATGAAGTTGTAAAGTTGTGAAACTCAATTTCAAAAAGCCCGTCCATTTAAATGGCAAGAAAGCAGAAGGACCACTGTTGAAAACCAATGGAGTTACTGGACAAAAGACCTGCTCCTACTACATGGTATGATGTGTACATGACAGTAGTTCCACATGATTGAATTAACTACTAATGCCCTCAGAACCATTCAAAATGTGCAAAAAAAATGTTGCCCGGCTAGAAAGGTCACATCACAAAAATAAGTTTAAAAAACATTGAGGAGTGAATTTTCATCTGACATGATGCAACATTGATGGACATGGCCAAAGGTGTACTCACTGTTCAAAATTTTTATTCATTCACAGGACATGGGCATCACTGGTTCAGCAATAATGAAGCAACAGCCATATCACTTAAGTTAGAATGGTGTGTGATTTGAAGGGAAATTTGTAAGCACCGATGTTCCCATGTATTGTCTGTCTGGTCACAATTAAACATAGCAACCCAGGTTCCTAAAGTTGGAGGGCCAGGAGGACAGCCAGCTACACTGACAGAATGGCGGACAGAGGGAGAGAGAGAGGGTGTCCCAAAATGGAAGAGCACTCTGAGTACGCTCGACTTCAAAAGTGGTCACAAACATGTGACAAACATGGTGGAAGGCTCTCCATATGGAGGCTTGTGACCATGGCTATGGAGATCACAGTCTGTCAGCTACTGACGGAATGGCGAGGGTTTCAAATGCAGTAGAAGGCTCCCCAGCACTCCCGACCAAACCCCCAATTCCCTGCATTAGTTCAGCTCTGGATACCACAGGAAATTACAGTTGGCCTCAGAACCTCAGCCCTCTCATTGCCTCAAGCAGCTGCTCCTGGGCTCGCAGGCAGGTTAAGTGTCACCCCCACCAAACCTAACTCGACCTAAATGGGCTGGAGGTAGGAACATCCGGACTAAAGGGCACTTCACAGTATGGCACCAATTTACTGGGCCTCCCATACCTGTCCCTACCAAAACCATGCCTGGCCAAAACCCCCATCCCTTCCCTCTACCACATCAAACCTCTGTACAACTCAAAACATCTACCCTAGGAGAAGTGTGATTTCACTCATTTCAATATTTCAATCCACATGACGGAGATTCAATTAAATGCTCATTATTCAGTATCAGTGGGAAATCTTGCTGCAAGTAACACTGTTGACTGATTCATTTGAATAAATGTTTCTGAAGCAAGTGATGACTTCTTTTAAATAAAATGCTTTTCTTCTTTTTCTATGGGGTAAATGATTACTTAGAAGTGGTCTTTTTTATGGTATATAGTTACCAATTGGGTCAGAAATACATGTTACTGAGCAATAATTCTTTTAACTACCCTTCAGTAGAAAGCTCTGCCTTAACACAAAGCATTTTCCACCTGGATTAACAAACTGGCCAGTACAGCATGATGTAGCAAACTGAATTGTGTTGACATGAGATAAATGCCTCACAATTTCGATAATTGTTCATTTCCAATAAAGACCTTCATAGAATCGTTGAATTCCTACAATGTGGAAGCAGGCCAGTCAGCCCATCGAGTCCACACCATCCCTCTGAACAGCATCCCACCCAAACCCACCCTCCTGCCCTATCCTTGTATCCCTGCATTTCCCATGGCCAATCCACCTAATCTGCACATCGCTGGACTGTGGGAGGAAACCCACGCAGACACGGGGAGAACATGCAAACTCCACTCAGACAGTCGCAGAGTGGAATCAGTTGGTTCAGCAGCGGGAATCCGGGAGGAAGCGCGAGGGCAGCCTGGGAAGGTAAGCTTTTCCATTATAAAAGTCTTACCTCGCGTGACTGCAGCCTTTCAGTTGTTTCAGCGGCGGGAGTCCGGGAGGAAGCGCGAGGGCAGCCTGGGAAGGTAAGCTTCCACCCAATAAATTTGGGAGTTAACTGACCGGCTTGAGAGGGTACTAGAGAGGGAGGGGGAGGATCCAGTTGTTGTGGTCCACGTAGGTACCAACAACATAGGCAGGACTAGGAAAAAAGACCTGTTTCGGGATTGTGAAAAGCTAGGTACAAAATTAAAAAACAGGTCTTCAAGGGTCATAATCTCTGGATTGCTGCCCGAGCCACGTGCAAATTGGCATAGGGAAGCGAGGATCAGGGAAGTAAACACGTGGCTCAGAGAGTGGTGTGGGAAAGAGGGTTTCCTTTTCATGGGGCACTGGCACCAGTTCTGGGACAGGAGGGATCTATACCACTGGGATGGACTCCACCTGAACAGGGCCGGGTCCAGTGTTCTGGCGAAAAGGGTAAATAGGGTGGTTAATAGGACTTAAACTAGTAAGTAGGGGGGAAGGGAGAAGTGAGCGTAGAGGGAGAACAACGATAAATGTAAGGCAAAGCAGCAGGTTAGCAGGTAACGAGGAAGCTTCAACTCCATTGAAAATTAGGAAAAAAGTTAAAGGGAAGGAGAACTCAAGAGCTGTTAGTAATGGAGGTAATAGGACCCAAAAAGGTGCAAAAACTGGCATAAGGGCACTTTATCTGAATGATCGGAGCATTCGAAACAAGGTGGATGAGTTGACGGTGCAAATCATGGCAAATGGGTATGATTTAGTGGCCATTACAGAGACATGGTTGCAGGATGGTCATGACTGGGAGTTAAATATCCAGGGGTATTAAACTGTTTGGAAGGACAGACAGAAAGGTAAGGGAGGTGGTGTCGCTCTGATTTTTAAGGATGATATCAGGGCAGTAATGAGAGATGATATAGGTTCTACCGAACAAAACGTTGAATCCATTTGGGTGGAAATTAGGAATAGCAGGGAGAAGGAGTCACTGATAGGTGCGGTCTATAGGCCTCCAAATAATGACATCGTGGTGGGCCGGGCAATAAACATAGAAATAGCTAATGCATGTAAAAATGGTACAGCAATTATCATGGGGGATTTTAATTTACATATCAATTGGTCAAACCAGGTCGGTCATGGCATCCTTGAGGAGGGGTTCATAGAATGCATCCGCGATAACTTCCTTGAACAATATGTAATGGAACCTACTAGGGAGCAAGCTATCCTAGATCTAGTCCTGTGTAATGAGACAGGAATAATTAATGATTTCACAGTTAGGGATCCTCTCAGAAGGAGTGATCACAGTATGATTGAATTTAAAATACAAATGGAGCATGAGAAGGTTAAATCCAGTACCTGTGTCCAGTGCTTAAACAAAGGAGACTATGAAGGAATGAGGAAGGAGTTAGCTAAGGTAGAATGGGAGCAAAAACTTTATGGTGGGTCAATTGAGGAACAGTGGAGGACTTTCAAAACGATTTTTGACAGTGCTCAGCAGAAGTATATTCCAGTGATAAGGAAGAACTGTAGGAAAAGAGAGAGCCAGCCACAGATGTCTAAGGAAATAAAGGAAAGTATCAGACTGAAAAAAAAACACACAGAAAAGCAAAGAGTAGTGGGAAACTAGTGGACTGGGAAATCTTCAAAGGCCAACAGAAAGCCACAAGAAAAGTTATAAAGAAAAGGAGGATAGATTATGAGAGTAAACTAGCTCAGAATACAAAAACAGGCAGCAAAAGTTTCTACAAATATGTAAATCGTAAAAGAGTGGCGAAGGCAAACATTGGTCCTTTAGAGGATGAGAAGGCCAATTTAATAACTGGAAATGAGGAAATAGCCGAGGCATTAAACAGTTATTTTGTGGCGGTCTTCACAGTGGAAGACACAAATAACATGCCGAAAACCAATAGCTACTCCTGAGATAGAAAACATACATATTTTCATTCAGACAATCATTATGCTGCCGGGCCTCTAACATTTTTGAGTGTGTTTCAAAATTTTCAACACTCTGGTTGTTTCCTCCGCATTTGTAGCCAGAATTTTTATGTGTTCCTTGTTTCTTAATGCTAACAGACTGTTACTACTTCTCCAGCCAATGTTATTTTCCTTGAAAAAAGATTTGAGAATAACCTCCAGAATATTCTTTCACACAAATGAAAACTAAGCTGTCAATGAAAATTTGTGAAATATTTCAATTCTAGTCCTAAATCTCAATGTAGAAGTGTCAATCAAATCCACAAATTAAAACTAAATTGAATAATCATAGCTCCTATTTTAAAGAAATCATAATCTTTCTGCTAGAATTTTCCATCAGTCTTCCTCCCCTCTGAAATGCAGCCTTCTGCTGCTTGGAACACTTCACTCTGTGATCCAGGAAGAAACACAAATGAGGTTTCAAATGTCAATCAAAACTGACATTTTAATCACAACCTATCAGGCTGCCATGAACAATTTATTCAAATTAGTAACAGTTTAAGAAATTCAACCATAATGAATGGCACAAATGACACAAGTCACATCTTTCCATCAATATACAGAACTGCATTAATTTAGACAATCATTTGCAATAGAAGTGTATCATTCAACAGTTTTGCTGATTTACCTTGGATGCTTCTTCATTGTCTTTCATCTTTTCCTTCAAGTGAAGCCACCATTCAGAGTCGGACGGATAAGTCCAAGGGTTAATCCTGAAGCACTCCAATAACTGAAAAACAAAAGTTGCTGTTGTTTTGCTTAATAAGAGGTGGAATAAATAAATTCATGTGTTGAAAATAAATGGTCGGGTTTTTTTTTCAAAATCTATCTCAACAAGATAGTAACAGATCTAAAAGAGAATATAGTTAGCTACAAGGAAGAAGTTTCTCGTGAGCAGCCATGTGTTGAACAAGAAATGCTCACATAGCAATGTACAATGATAAATGTTTTTGTGTGAGTGTGATCAAAAATTGTGACAACTGAATGAAGATTGAAGACAGGAAACACGTATCCTATACAAGGCAACAAGCATGGGGCTGGATGAACACAGCAGGTCAAGCAGCATCATAGGAGCAGGAAAACTTGACGTTTCGGGCCTAAACCCTTCATCAGAAATGGATTTCTGATGAAGG
>JAHRHZ010000013.1:55557764-55572743 GCA_024137785.1 Ginglymostoma cirratum
TCTCGGATTCTCCAGCATCTGCAGTACCTTTTATCTCTTATACAAGGCATATAGGCATGTATACAAAGCTGCACAGTCAGCTATGCCAATGCATCTTACCATGTTTCTAGTGAAGTGGCAAAGTCTGTAAAAACTGCTGTGCTCGGGTCAGGAGGAGGGGGCTGCTGCGCTTGGGTTGGGAGGAGGGGGCTGCTGTGCTCGGGTCAGGAGGAGGGGGCTGCTGTGCTCGGGTCGGGAGGAGGGGGCTGCTGTGCTTGGTTTGGGAGGAGGGGGCTGCTGTGCTCGGGTCAGGAGGAGGGGGCTGCTGTGCTCAGGTCAGGAGTCGCAGGTAGGGCCAGGGATCCAGGTTCTGGTCTCTGCCCCTGTATAACTGTTAAATCAATGCCCCTGGATCACTGCTAATAGCAATTGCACCACCACCCCTCTCCAAACCAAGGCCTAATCCTTCCCACCACATCCAATCTAACCACCGACTCTTTCAGTCCAACGCAAAACTGACGACTCCCACTGCACTTAACCTGACCATGAATTCCCAGGCTTTCACACCCACCTAACCCCTGCACAGATCCAACAACTCCCTGCCAAACCCCAATCTAAAATCCATGCTCCACCCCCAGGATCTGGTTCCCTATAACCCCAGGCCTTCCAGTATACCCTACAGCATCTCCCCAATACCAACCCATTCCATCTCCCAACATACCCCATACCAACACACCCAATCTCACCTGACCCAACCGCCCCCAGTGCCTCCCAATACCCAAGTCCTCCTCCCGGCCAGAACTATAACCAGATCAGTCCCAAAAAAGTCAAAATTCCACCCCTCTCAACGTGACCTCCCCACCAACCAATCCAAATACAGATCCATTTACCTGCTATCATACTGACTGTCCACTTGAAACCCTATCCTACCCCTCAGCCTCCTGCCACCTCACTCCCCAGCCACCTGCTACTTCAGCTTCTCACCCACCTCTCACCTAAACCCTCACCCACTTGTCACCTAAGCCCCTTCACTCAACTGGTACCCTAAACCCTTTGCCCAGCTGGCACCGTTACCCCTCACTGATCTCACAGGCCTACTTTCCCACAATAGGTGTGATAGTTGTTTCAAAACCTTTGAAACCTGGAAGATGGCAGAATGTTGAAAAAGAGACACTGGTTGCAACACTGATCCACTTTGCTACCAGTCATATGAATTCCTGGCCTGGACTAAAACTGCTTCACCTGAGAAGGCTCCTCACTCAGAGACCACAATGATATTTTTTCAGAACGGTAGCGTGGATTTTATTTTTTTGGCTGATTGGGATTGGAAATCTGTTTCCATTCACAGAACACGGAACAGTACAGCGCAGGAACAGACCCTTCGGCCCACCATGTCTGTGCCGACAATGCTGCTATTCTAAACTACTCCCACCTGCCTGTGCATGGTCCATATCCCTCTATTCTCAGCCTGTTCATGTGTCTGTCTCACTGCCTCTTAAACACTGCAATTGTACCTGTTTCTATCATCCCTCCTGGCAGCGTGTTCCAGGCACCTACCACCCTCTGTGTAAAAATTTTTCCTTGCACATCTCCTTTAAACTTTCTCCCTTACCTGATCAGAATATTTGGGCCCACATGTTCACTGTCCTATGGCCAAATAAACATCGCAACCATCATTATTGAGACTTATACAATAGTCATTGCATCAAGGCAACATTTAACAGCATACAAGTCAAAAGAATAGAGAACACTGTTGAATGGGCAGCACGGTGGCTCAGTGGTTAGCATAGCTGCCTCACAGCACCAGGAACCCAGTGTGATTCCAGCCTCGGGCGGCCATTTGTGTGGAATTTGCACATGCTCCCCGTGTCTGCATGGGGTTTCCTCACACAGTCCAAAGTGGATTGGGCATGCTAAATTGCCCATAATGTCTAGGGTAAAGCTGGGGGTGGGTCTGGGTGGGATGCCCTTTGGAGCATTGGTGTGGGCTTGATGGGCCAAACAGCCTGCTTCCACACTGTAGGGATTCAAACAATTATAAATAAAGCAATTACCGACACATTATCCAGACTTGATGAAAGCACTCACAAGAACTAAGCTAAGTCAGTTAGTAATAACAGAATCATTAAATCCACATGGGGTCCTCAATGTTGTATTATACATCAAAAGGTCGCATCAAGTTCAACCTACTTTTGAGAACAATGAAGTCCATGCTGCAGTTGCCGTAGTCCTAAGAGCTGGTATCTGAGGAGCATGGTTAGAAAAAGTCTATGCCACTGAGTTACTGAAGACTTAACCCATGACACCTCCATGGGCCAGCTGGCCACAGCCAGCTATTCATGCAGCTTTCTCCACCTGCTCCACTCACTTTCTATTTATTAATCTCTGTAGCTGCACACAAGTAAAAATATAGCTATTTCACATTCTGAAATGTCTATTTACTACCTTCACTGTAATAAACAGGTTGTCTCAAAAGATTAAGTGATGTTTAGCCAAAATAATTGAAAATGACTATTTACCAAAAGGATAAAATTGCAAAACAGAAATTACAACGTTTGCTAAGATAATTAGTGCTTCCTGTATGTCAGGTTTTGATGAAAGTGTGCATGGATCATGGAAGCAATGATAAAGACAGAACTGTAATTTGTACACTACTCAAGCTGGATTTAATTGCTCCCAAGTGTGATATTATAGACATCAGAACTTTAATAACTGTTCATGGAATGAATGAATCAACAAAGATAAACTGTTACACATGGAAAGAATCAGTATTAACTCTGTCTGGAATAAACTATTAAAGGACAAGGACAAGCTTATACAGGAAGTGAAAGAAGTTAGCCACATCTGGGAGTGGAGGTTACATAGACAAAACTGCTTTGACACCTCCTTGATAAACTGGATGCTTTATGCCAGGAGGAACATTAATTGTCCTGCAGACGAATTAAGGAGTTAATCACAGGGAAGCTGTGTCTTCGAACAGACAGTTTAAGGCCAAATGTAACAAGGTACAAAGAAATTACTTTTGACAAGACAGCAAGCTGCAGATTGTAATAATTTGGATGAAAGGACTTTTAAACAATCATCAATATATCACATCAGAGACCAAAGGACAAAAATCTGTACAGGGATCGAACTCTAGAACAACAGCAGAATTTCCAAAAACAACACTACAGAAGGACCGAACCCTGGAAATTTCCGGAGACAGACGACCATAGGTTAAATTTCTAGCCAGATTTCACCACTAATCGGGTAATAACCAAGTTGAGTTGCAGGCTTATACTTGCTTACTTGAGGGGTCTTATATTTAGTTGCTACATGCAATGAAGTTTGAATTACTGTTTCAGTACTTGATTATGAGATTTCTTAATAAGTAGTTGGATTATATGTAAATTGCAGTGATTTAACACAACATAAGTTGTGCTAAGGCTGCAGCTACTCTATACAGACAGTCTCAGGCCAATGATTACATAGTGTGAAGTAAAGTTGGCAAGGCTCAATTAATATTGCAGGTCACACTCGATGTGCTTGCATTCTGCCCACTAGATGAGTCACCGCTTTACATCCATGGAAAGCTTTTGTATAGCAGCATGTACTTCCTTGTCTGTCATACTTCAGTTATTACGGAATTTTTATGCACACTTCCCAGTTTTATGTATAGGTATCAATATTTTACAATTACCATTTAAATCAATCAAATTGCTGTAAAACAACTTTTCATGTATTTTCACACTTGGCAGTGATTGTCCTCATGTGCTTGCAAAATGTGAGTCAGGTTTTTTTGGGGCTTCCAAAATGCACAGAACTGACCTGGCCTGGGATTTTGTTTTTAAGTTTAATTACAAATTGACATCAGCAGGTATGCATAAGGTGGCAATAGGTGGCTGATCGGTCTGTGGACTGGTGAGCAGTTGTCAATGACAAAGGCCTCCTGTCTGCCAACAACTATGTGATTGGCTCTCAGGTAGCTCAACAGCTTATGGGTGTCGACTGTACGGCCAGAAGCCTATGGACCTCTGGAATGGGAGGTGGTGTCTGTCTTTCTGTAGTTAAAGATACCTAGAGCTTGACTAAAGTCGATTTATTTTCCCTCACCAATTGCTGCACGCTGTGCTTTTTTACCCAACAAGGTAAAGGCTTTATAAGTCATGGACCAGTCGCTCTGTGCCTTCTGCAAGCAAGTGAAAGTACCTGCAGATGAGAGACCAAGGAACAGCATGGCCTAACAAGTGAACAGAATTGTCTTTGTGAACCCTGTGGACAGGGACCACTGCACTGCCTTGCCAGCATTTTCCTCCATGCATAACATCCACTGTTTATGGGTCTGTCTGCATGTGAGTGTGGGGGATGTTTTCTATAGGGGTCAGAGTTTTAATTAGTAGTTATATGTGAACATTTTATAAGCATTTACCTGCAGCTAGAGTTTGTTTATTTCTAATAAATAGTAGCTTTTGTTAAGTACAGTTTGTGTTTTCGTGGTTCGTGCTTTCTGTCAAGCTGGGGTTGATAAGGTCAGCTAGTTTGAGGAAACTTTGCATACTTTTATAAAACCTTTAACTTTTGCACTAACAACAGGAATAATGAGGTTTTCCAGCAGGCCACCCAGCAAGATGTGACAGCAGACTGGTTAGGAGGCCCATCTCAGTACTCAGGGACAGCAACCGGAACAGCCCAGCTTAGTTTTATGTCTTTTGACTTTACCCCTTTCATACATGAAGTTAAGCACTTCTCAGCTTTTAGAACACTGTCAAACATTCATAATGTACAAAGCTTTTAAAACATTCGCTTTCAGCTTTCAGAACCACCTGAACCTGAAAGAGCAGGTGGTATATTTTCAATTTCAAAGGAGGTTAACTGTCAATCAATGGAGTGGAGGTGGTAGTTAAAAATTTTTAATGTTCAATAGCAGGGCATTTTTTAAAATAAATTATACATGACATTTAAGTCTCAGTCCAAAATATCTTTCTAATGCTTTGAATGCATTGTAGCACTTCCTCCATTTGGGAAAGTACTTTAATGTTGGTCAATGTAATGGCCAGCTTAAATTTGCAGAACAGCATCCTATGATCATTCGCTGCATTAAAACACGTATTGTAATATAGCACCTGATAGTGATTTTTGAAGATGTCAAAATGTTTAACACTTACTCCTCAGCTGGCTTCCCCTATTGGTCAAACTCTCCAAGGTGTTGCATTTTTCAGTGGGTTTTGCAGAAATGGCGAGGGAAAAGGAATACAAATTTCTTATCATTCTCACAGAGGCAACCTGGCATCAGAACAGATGTGTGTATCTTTAATATCCAAGGACTTCCCAACTCATGAATAAACTAGGTCTGGGACAAAGGAAATCTGTTTTTGCAGCCACTATAAAATCACAACTTCAGGCTTCCTGAGCAGGTTCCCACTTCTAATAGTAAAAGGTAAAATAAAGGTCACCATAGTCCTACTCTCCCATTAGACAGCGATGACTCTAATGGTGGTTTAACCTGGTAACCGCCACATCTCAGGTGAGGGGAGAAGTTGAGAAGGAGATTCCTTCATTGTAACCTCAGCCTGGGGGGGGGGGCAGGAACTGAACCCATGCTGTTGGCATCAGTCTGCATTGCAAACTAGCCATCCAATCAAATGAGCTAACAGATCCCCACCTCCTCTGTGTAAGAGTAGAATCTTTCTGTTCTAAACTGAAAATTGCTTCATTCACATTCTGCATTTTTGTGATTTCTATAAAGGTGGACAAAAATACTTGGGAAGAGGCCTGAGATAACAAGGTATAGAGCTGGATGAACACAGCAGGCCATGCAGCATCAGAGGAGCAGGAAAGCTGACGCTTCCGGTCTACACCCAAGAGGCCTGATGTGAATAATTAAAATAATTAATTTCACAGCCAGCAAGTGGGGCACAACAGTATCAAATTAAATTCCACCATGTTGGTTCAATCTCACATCTCTCCTCGAAAACATGCGCCTGAATTTTGTAGTAGCATTGTCAGCAAAGTTAAGGATTCTCAGTCATTTTTCCAACTCGTCACATCTTCTGGGGCTGGATATTTATGGCCGTTGGGGGCAAGATCAGAGGCAAGCAGGAACTAAAAAGAGCCCTGCTGGCAACTAGCAATTCCTTGGCTTCATCCTGCATGAGGAACTCTGCAGAAACTGGACATTGTTTAAAAATGCAACATTGCAATCAAAGAACCCTTTGGTTGAAAACACAATCAGTCAAACATCCCACAACGTAACAGTTATATAATTCACATTGACGGAATTGAAGTTTCCGATATTTAATTAGCTCATAGTATGTATGCATTGTTTGTTGTGAATCCTTAATTGCTCTTCAGAAGGTACAATGCCTTTTGGTTCTGCTGCAGTCCATATGTATTAGGCAGGTAGTTATCAACTCTACTTTCTTTTATTTCATTAGGGTAATGCACCATAAATTGAGCCCTTTAATCTCAAGAGTCATACCAAATGTTACTTTCCTTTTGCACGTACGTACAGCACCCCAATTTACCCAACTTTTAGACTGAGGTCGATGGAAAGCACAGACCAGCTTTCTGTAGAAAACAAGAATGATTAATATTTACGTAATTGGATTACAGCTACAAGCAAACACATACAAACCCCTTATACATAACAATGCTAACTGAAACTCTAACGCTGTTATAAACTCCCCCTTATATACAGGGAACGCAGGTTCCATGATCTTTGCTTCCTGATTCTAACATTGAAAATACCTTTCTTCAGCTTGCTAGGTTCTGGATGTTCAGTTGACTTTATTTGGAAGTTTCTACTGGTTTGTAAGAAAGATGAGAGTGACTTCATCCTTTGGAAAATGTCTCCATTTATCAATTCCAAAGTCACAGCTTGAAGCAACTGATATTGGGAAGTTAACTGGTTTTCTTCAAGTTTAAACTGAGCTTTTTTTTAAATTATAGAGAACAGGTGGCCTCTCTGTGAACAGCAGCACACGCCTCTGTAACCAGTTTCCAGTTCCAACCTGCTCAGTTAGCTGAAACCAGTCAGCTTCAATTGTAAACAACTCTGATCATCTGCATTTGACAGCAATTTGCAATAGGTAACAAATTCCTTGCTTTGAAATTATGTAGCCATCTTAGTAAATTATGGTTTTTAGAAAGTTATTTTTCCTCACAGTTCACTGTTTGTAAAGACACAAAGGTAAGAAGATATGGTTCTTACATTTTATATTTATTCATGGGATGCGGGCATCACTGACTGTTCCAGTCTTTATTGCCCATTCCCACTTGCCTTTTAGAAGGTGATGGGGAGCTGCCTTCTTGAACCGCTGCAGTGCATTTACTCTAGGTACACCCACAATGCTGTTAGAGACAGATTAGCTGGACTTTGACCCTGCAATACTGAAAGAACAGTGATATATTTTCAAAACAGAATGATGCATGGCTTGGAGGGAAACTTGCAGGTGGGTAGCATTCCCATGTATCTGTGGCTCTTGTCTTTCTAGATAGAAGCGGTTATGGGTTTGGAAGGTGCTTTCTAAGGAGCCTGGGTGAAGTTCTGCAATGCATCTTGCATATCGTACATATTGCTGCTACTGAGCGTCAGTGGTAGAGCAAGTGGATGTTTGTGAGTATGGTGCCATTCAAGGGGGCTGTTTTATCCTGAATGGTGTCAAGCTTCCTGAGTTTTGTTGGAGCTGTACTCATCCAGGCAAGTGGGGAGTATTCTATCGTACTCCTGACTTGTGCCTTATCGATGTTGGACAGGCTTTGGGGAGGTCAAGGATGTGTTACTTGCTGCAGGATTCCTAGCTACTGACTGCTCTTATAGAGGGTGCACTTACATGGCTAACTGTTTCTGTCTCCAAAGATGCCGCCTGCCCTGCTGGGTTTCTCCAGCACCTTCAGTTTCTATTTCAGATTTCTAACATCCACACTATTTCATTTTATATGGCTAGCCCAATTCAATTTATGACTAATGGTACTCCCTAACGACGTTGATAATGAGGAATTCAGCAATGGCAGTTCAAATACTGCAAAACCTGGACAATATTCAGACTTTGGCTGAAAAGTGGCAAATAACATTTGTGAAATGTTATTAATGTCAGTGGCAATGGTTGGATTCTCTCCTGTTCCAGCTGGCACATATGTAGTGCAAATGTTAATTGCAACTTTTCAGCCAAAGTCTGAATATTGTCCAGGTTTTGCTACATCTGAACACGGATTGCTTCAGGATTTGAGGAGTCATGAATGTGCTGTACATTGTGTAACTATCGACGAACATCTTGACTTTTGACCTTATAATGACTGACAATAGTTGGGCCTAGGACACTGCCATGAGGAAGATGTGTCCTGGAGCTGAGAAGACTAACCTCCAACAGCCACAACCATCTTCTTCTGTGCTATGGACGACTGCAATGAGCTGAGAGTTTTTCCCTTGATTCCCATTGACTTCAGTTTTGCTAGGGCTCCTTGATATCACATATGGTCAAATGTGTTCTTGAAACAAGGACAGTCACTTTTATCTCACCTCTGGAATTCAGTTCATTTGTCCATGTTTTGATCAGGTCCGTAATAAAGCTAGGAGCTGAGTGCCCTCAGTAGAACCCAAACTGAGTGATTTGCCTGCAGCGTCAATTATAGAATTAGTGCACTGCAGAAGACAGATCTTCCAGCCTACAGCAACTACATCTGCACTCGAAATGAATAATTCACTTAGCTCCATTCTCTAAACGTCCCTCTGTGTCACTGCACAGTATTCTTTGTCAGATACAGGTTCAATTCCTTTTTGAATGTTTCTGTTGAATCTGCCTCCATCACAGACACAGCCCGAACCATGCACTGTGTGAGAAACCTTTCTCTCACGTCAGTTTTTCATATCTTACCAATGACTTTGAATCTGTGTCATCATGTCCGAGATCCCTTCATGAAGGGCAACAGTTTCTCCTTATCTATTCTGTATACAGCCCTCATGATTTTGAATACCTCAATTAAATCTCCTCTCAGCCTTGGCTTTCTTCAAAGAAAACAATTCTAACTTCTAAAATCTATCTTCATGAGTAAAGTTCTTCATCCCTGAAACATTTCTCAGGAATTGTTTTCTCACTGTTTCCCAAGCATTCACATCCTTCCTAAAGTGCAGTTTCTAGAACTGGAGGCAATACTGTAACTTAGGCTGAAGCAGTGATTTGTTCAAGTTCAACATAAACTTTTCACTTCTGTACCTTACGTTCCCATTGATAAAGCCTAGGATACTAAATGCTTTTTTTAACCATGCTCTCAACCCATTCAACCACCTTTAATAAAAACCAAAAGAACTGCAGATGTTGTAGATCAGAAATTAAAACAGAAGTTGGTGGAAAAGCTCAGCAGGTCTGGTAGCATCTTTGGACAGAAATCACAGTTAACGTTTCGAGTCCAGTGATCCTTCATCAGAATTGTTCTGAGGAAGGGTCACTCGACCCAAAATGTTAACTGTGATTTCTCTCCACAGATATTGCCTGACCTGTTGAGATTTTCCAGAAAATTTTGGTTTTGTTTATGCCAATTTTAATGACTTACACACAAACACACTTGAGTTGAATCCACTATTTTATGTCGCCTTACACATGGACCTTGGGGTTTCCATTCTCTGTTGTCATTGATCATTTTCTATCAGTCCTTGTGCCTTCAGTCTTGCTGCTAATGCTTTCACAACTTCTGTCTCTCTATTGCAGCACTTCTATCTGCTCACATTTAACATATTCAATATTCCTAGCGCTTATTGAAACTGACTCCTGAATCAGTATCAAATTACAACAATGAAGTGACCTCAGAAATTAGTTATAAAAAGCACACTTCCATTCATGTTCCTATCCATTTGAAAATCAACTGCATTCATAGGAGCAATTTGGCTTCCTTTTTCACATGCCTACACAAGATATCTGTGCTTTGCTCCAGCTTCAAGAACAATTTGCATTTATTTAGCACTTTTCACACAATAAAACTGCATCATAGCAGTTGTAAATATTTACTGCGGTGACATCCTGAACTCATGAAGGTGCTATATAAACACAAGTCTTGAAGATCTTAAGGTTTTTAGGACAGTCTTGAAGAACAAAGAGGTTTAAGATGACAGAGAATGCAGACCACACAACAGTAACAATGTTGCAATGAAACCCAAATCAGACATGTGCAAGGGGTCAGATTAGCAGTGGCTCAAATATTTTGGAGGGTTGTTGACTTGGAACAGATAGCAGAGAAATGTTGGGGGGGAGGTGAGGAGGTCATGGAAAGATTTGAAAAACAAAAGTGAAACTTTCCAAACCGAGGGCAATGCCAAAAGTTGCACCGATGTATATTAGCAAACAGAAAGGTGACAGGCGAATGAGACTAGCAGCAAGTTAGGATATGGCAACAGAGTTTGGATTGCACAAAAATACCTAGTACATGGGAAGTATTAGACCAAACGGCTTTACACCTGTAGCTGCAGTATATCTGATAAGATAGCTCGATGTTGACGCTGACTCCAGAATTAGAATGTTTTGAAGTCACTGACTCACCCCCTTGGTGAAGGCAGCAACTGAGCTGTCTGAAGCTCCAGATTTCCACCAACTCCAGCCTGACCCACTTTCTCAGACAGTGCAGACTGCAGAAGATTGCATGCACCGTTTCAAAATAAACAGGCTTATTCCTTCACTTATGCTATTCACAATGGGCTTACTCTACTCCTTATTCAACAAAGTGGAGAAGATTCAGATTTCCATGGAGAAGACCTGTAAAAAAACTTTATTTTTGAAAATTACTGTAGATGAGCTAAATATGTGAAACTGATCTACAGCTTAGCTACTAAATATAATGCTTACTTTGTAGAGTTCTTTACTTTCATAGATCCATTTAAGAATCATTAAATTCCTCTGTGAACAAAGTGTATTAGGTGAGAAGCTGATGAGTCATGAGTAAAATGCTATTGCTTCAAGAGATTTTGAAACAAACAAGGAACAAGAGTAGGCCATTTGGCCTCTCAAGCCATCTCGGCCATTTGATAAGATCATGGCTGATCTGATTGTAACCTCAAATTTAAATTCCCAACAATCTCTGATAACCTTTCACTCTCTTGTTTATCAAGAACCTAGCCACCTCTGCCTTAAAAATATTTAGACTCTGCTTCCATTGCCTTTTCAATAAGAGAATTCCAAAGATTCATGACTCGCGAGAATGAATTACATCTTTAAACCACATTGAATGACATTAGCTAAAATTGTGTTGAAAAACCAAATGGTCCTATGCACTTCTCTGATAAAGATAATGAGGCTGGAGGGATATAGGAACAAAGTGGGTTAGTGTGATTTGAACAATGTACTTGTTTGCAGGCTAAATGCACAGGCTGAGCCAAATATTCTAACAGCAATGTAGATATCTGATTTCAGCCGGGCTATGTTACAAAGGTGGAAATTGGCAGACTTAGTGATCAGGCCAGTTATGTGGTTGAAAGCAAATGCTTAGGCTGAATTTACATCAAGGTTAAGTACAGTCTGGTCCAGCCTCAGGCAGCCACAAGGGAGGAGTCAGTGGCAAGTGAAGAGTTTGCAGTGGAGATTGAAGATAATGGATTTTTCCCATTATTTAAATGGAGACTAAGCAGTCTGATCATTTAGCAACAGTGGAGGAGTGGAGAGAGCTGACAGATTAGGTAGAGTCAAGTATCCTTAGTCTACAGGAACAAACTAATGCTGTACCTTTAGATGAGTTTACTGAGGACTAGCACATTGTTAAGGAACAGGCAGAGACAATGGATAGATTCTGGGGGTACACAGAAGTAACAGCACAAGGCTGTATGAGAAGTCATTACACATGGTTGTCTGGTTATTATTAGACTGATAAGAATTTAATGATGTGAGGGCAGTCCCCCCACCTGGATGATAGCGGAGGGACTTAGGAGCAAACAGTACCACCAGCTGGGGAAAAGGCTGAAGACAGGTCAAGAAAAACTAAGAGGGAAAGTTCACCACTGTCACACAATCACATAGCAGTTCATTTGTAACTTTAGAAAAGGCTCTTTCTGTACTGAATAAAAACCAAAAGAAGCTGTAAATCAGGATCAAAGTTCTGAGGAAGGGTCACCGGACCCGAAATGTTAACTCTGATACTTTCTTCACAGATGCTGCCAGATCTGCTGAGCTTTTCCAGCAACTTCTGTTTTTGTTCTTTCTGTACTGAGGCAGGGGCAGAAAGCTGACCACAGGGGCTCAAAAATGACACTGCAGAACAGATGGACATATAGTTGGGATGTGGCATGATCAAGGGCTTCAGAGTAAAGGGAAGTTGGAGAGGGGTCTGATGCTTGCGAAGAAGGTAGATCAATGTTTGTTTCTTTGAGAAGGGTGACGACAGCAGATTTTAAGAAGAAGGAGACCGCAGCTGAAAAGAGACAAACAAAAATAACATCAGGAAATGTAACAGCCTCGATGGGAAGTTGGATGCTCAGCAGTTTGGTGGGAATAGGGTCAAGGGAGCAGGAAGTAGGTCTTTGGACAAGATGAACTTGGAGGGAGCGTGAGGGGATAGAGACTGCAGAACAGTGCCAGGTCTTGGCTATGGCAACGAACAGGGTCACAGAAAGAAAGATTGGTTTAGTGGGTCACTGAAAGGGAGGGAAGTGACAGAAGCAGCTGATCAGATGGTGTCAATCTTACTGACCAAATAGTGCATGAGTTTCTTGCATTTGCTGCTGGGGTGAGGGTGGAGGAAACAGGGGAGAAGGGTTTAAGAAGATGGTTTGCAGAAAAGAATCTGAGTGTTATCTTGGCCGGCAAACGTGAAGAGCAAGAACCAGCAATGTTTTATGAGGTGAAGAATGGTTAAACCATAATATAATGCCTGAAGAGATATCTAGCCAGCGAGGAAAATAACTCAGAAAAGGAAATCTTTATGAAAATATTAAATTACCTGTTCGACCACAGCATTCACATCACCTAGTAAGGCGGCAACAGGCTTCACATTATTTCCTAGTTCTTCAGCACATAGGTCAACCTTATTTAAAAACAAAAGTGAAGTCGTTGTTTAATATCTAAGGGCCACATGTAATATATATGTAACAAATAGAAAGGTGCAGTAAAATTGAGATCAGAGAAAGAAAAATAACTAGCAATTTTTAAAAATCTGACATAAAAACAGGAAATGCTGGAAATAAAGACTGTATTTTCCTGTTTGAGGCACTTATCAGGAAATTAGACTGATCCTGGGTCACATTGATGGCCTGGACTGCATTTTAATGGGGTCAGGATCTTACTAACACAAGAGACTGGTTTGCTGCCCAATTAATGCCTGTAGTAATTGTGCTGGGACACGAGGAAAGCAGGCCACACTGAGGCAGTGGTTGCCGGCTGTGTGCAGTCTGAACAATATCAGTGGATCTTCTTCAAAGTGTCAGTGGCTTTTTGTTTTAGTTAAAACGTTGACTGACATGCCTTTTCGCAGGCACAGTAACATTCCAAAATCAATTGTTTTCAATGTAGGCCGAATTCAAAATACTGTGGGATCGTAGAATCCCTACAGTGTGGAAAGAAGCCATTTGGCCCATCGAGTCTACACTGACCCTCTGAAGAGCATCCCACCCACACTCAGTCACCCAGTCTCTACCTGTAAGCCCACATTTCTCATGGCTAACCCATCTTGCCAGCACATCCCTGGACATGGCCAATCCACCTTGGATTACGGGAGGAAACCGGAACACCCAGCAGAAACCCACACAGACAGAAGGAGAACATGCAACCCCTACACAGACAGTCACCCAAGGCTGGAATCGAACCCAGTTTCCTGGCGCTATGAGTGCTCACCACTATGCCACCGAACGTCCTTTGTTGTGGCCAAAATTGTACAGATGGCAGGTTTCCTGCCCTGCCACCCGAAGAGTTGGGCAGGGAATGGATCCCTCCCAATGAAGCTGCATTTAATTGGCTTTAGGTGAGACTCTTGTCCCCTGATTTGGCCAAAAGCCCCTCTGCAAAGAGATGCTTCGGCAATATAATTAGTCGGTACCTCTCTAGTCCCAGCTGCAGGAAAGCAGTGTTGGTCTTTCCTGAGGTTACAAGCAGTCCCCAGATTCTAAATCCTAGAGATAAGTTTGGGGGTGTCGCGGCAGTCACTAGAGAGAAGGTCCATGTGGTGCTCGCAACGGCCAGGTCAGGCCAGGAGGCAGCAGCGCTGGCCTCTGATCTGGAAGGAAGCCAGTGATTCTGGCACCTACCCAACCCCACTCTCCTACCTGAAGATCAAGCAGGGAGATGGGTCTCTCTGTCACCAAACATCTCTCCCCAGCCTGAGAAATGCAGCCAGGTAGGAAGTGGGGCTTGAGTGGCCAGTAATTGACCACTTAAGGGCCTCAACTGGGGCAAGGGTAGGCCGACTGCCCTAGGCCTCACCCGCTTCCTGTAAAATCGCAAACTAGCTGGGGATGGGAGGCAAGGCCAGCCAGAATATTGCAGTCCCCCTGCAAACCTGCAAGGAGGGAAACTGTAAAATTCTACCATGTATAAAACTGCTGGAAGATCGGAGTTTCAGACACATTTATTTTTCAGGTCCTAAAAGATGTATTAAGAAGGGATAATAGTGTAGGACATCACAGGTCACTCTCAAAGCCCTCCAAGTAAGTAGCCAGTAGGAAAATGAACAAATACATAAGAATCACTGCCTCAACACTCTCTGACAGGGATGCAGGGGATGCAAAGGAAACTTAATAAATATTATGGTGACAACTCTTTATTGAAGGCACTATTAAATTCTTTGTGTGCTGAAGAAGCAAAACATTTTATGCATGCTGCATAGAACTGCAATAAGAATAAAATAAAAACAGTTTTAGTTACCAATTCATTACTTGATTTTTTTTTAGGCAACACAGTTCCATTAGTTACAAATCTTTCTTGCTTCTCCTTAGGGAGATCCTAAATTAGGACAACAGACCACAGAGATAGCATCTTAAACACAGGTGAAGTGCCGGAGGACTGGGGAGTTGCTAATGTTGTCCCCCTGTACAAGAAGGGTAGTAGGGATATT
>JAHRHZ010000013.1:55577743-55590845 GCA_024137785.1 Ginglymostoma cirratum
TGTTATCTCTTATTGCTAGAGAAACTCAGCTGGTCTGGCAGCATCTGCAGGAAGAAAGCAGAGTTAACATTTTGAGTCCAGTGAATCTTCATCAAAACATTAACACTGCTTTCTCTCTACTGATGCTGTCAGACCTTTTGAGTTTTTCGAGAAATTTCTGTTTCTGTTTCAGATTTTCAGCAGCAGCTCTTTGTTTTATTTTAGATTTTAAACCATAAGGTTAACTCTAATTGGTTAAGGTTTTGTCCTGAGGAATGAACCAGCTGTCACCTATTTTTTGAGTTGAAACAGATACTTGTAAACATGATGCTGTATCTTTTCGTCTTAAACTTATCAGGACAATTGCAAAACTCCAAAGTTTCAAACAATCATATTGACACCCTTGGGTTTGTCCAAATGACTTGAAGTCAAATAGCTGCAGCAACATGGCTCCCTTATCAGATATAATGCAATACCAAAAAACTGTTCCGATAGCATTGCTCACATGGAGCATAAATTTCTGTACTTTATAACAATTATATTTTACAAACAAAGCATGTTAGTTCCAGCAATTAATCATGACAAGACATCTTGCGTGTATACACACACACACAGAATGTAAAACATAGTTTTAATCTTTTTTAGCCTTTATGTAGTTTGATGGGGAAGATACACTATGGATAAGACAGGATCATCACAGAATTGAGAGATGATTAGAAACCTGAAGTACACAGGATGAAACTAAATATGTTGCAATTTAATGACAATGAAAGTGCTACAAAAGAAAAAAGAGAATATTAGTATAATTAAGAGTGCAATTAATGGAGAAAGGGTATTTGCAATCGTGTTCCCACACGCAGAAAATGGAAATTGAACTACGCTTAAATATGAAGCCCTGACAGATTGCTTAATATTTGGAATGTAATTTCCAGACTTATTTTCCACATTGAAAAGACATCAGCATCATTTCCCATACTAACCTAGACCTGGCTGCAGACACACAGTTACGATGGTTGTCAGGTACCACACCTTTCCCCATTGGAGTTGGCAGAAATGGTAGTCCACACAAGTTTATAAGCTTTTTGATGTTATCTTCAGCACGAGAATAGGCTGCACCTTTAAGAAGTGAAGACAATACATTTGTAAAGTTATGCATGTTTTCACAAACAAATGTTTTTATTGTAACTGTAAAAGAATATATCTTGCTACAATACCCATAACCTTTGATTATTAATCCAATATCATATAATCCTCAGACTTTCACGTTAGCTTGTTGATGCAGTAGCTTCTATCTATGCACTTTAGAATCAATGCAATATACAATTTGCTTTACATAAATAAAGACACCTTGGATTCATTGTGGAATGTTTTAGTTTTGCCCGGGAAAGACAAATTGCCTTAGCAAATCCATGCTGGCTTTCTGTAATTAATCCTCTCTTATCCAGTGACTATTAATTTTGATCCAGATTATTGCTTTTAAATTCTTTCTCCCAACAAGGTGAAACTGACTGTAGTTTCTGGTTTATCTGAATTTATTTGACTAAGACCTTAACGATTCTCAGTCCTATTCGAGAGAAGAGGGGTGGATGATCATAGGCAGAATCTCTGAAGTTTCCAGGCTGACTCTCCTAAGTGTCCTCAGATACGGCCCATCCTGTGACTTAACACAGTGTGGAGCTGGAGGAACACAGCAGGCCAGGCAGCATCAGAGGAGCAGGAAAATTGACGTTTCGGGTCAGGATACTTCTTCAGAAATTTGAAGAAGGGTCCTGACCTGAAACGTCAGCTTTCCTGCTCCTTTGATGCTGCCTGGCCTGTGTGTACCTCCAGCTCCACATTGTGTTATCTCTGACTCCAGCAATGGCAGTTCTTACTATCTCCATCCTGTGATTTATCAACTTTACGTACAGTTAGTCAATTTCAAGTCCATTCAGTACCCCAATTTCCACTTCTTTCATTATGAGTTTGAAAGCATTTAAAACATTTTATTTGTTGCGTCTTAAACATATCCTCAATAGTACTGAACTTCAGACAAGCAGTCTGACAATTTACACATAAAGGTAGTGGTGGCACAGAGTTGAACATCATCAGGAATATACGGAGCCTGATGTGATGGTTTTGGATGATATTGGTGAAGGGGGTGGATAGGAAACAGGGGAGAGTCAAGGTTAGCTCCTTAAAGGAATCCTAAGATTCACGAGCAGAAAGTGAAGCCACTGAGGTGGAATGTCTGGTTATGAGTGTATAGGTAACAATGGAACTAGGTGATTAAGTCCCACTTAGCTGGTCAGTAGAGAAGCTTTGAAGGAGGATGGTATAGACAACTATCCCAAAGGGGTGCAGACGGGTTGACAAGGCTGAGACGGTATCATTGACATGATCAATGTCACACAGGAAGACACTGTGAGTTTGTTGAGAGTAGTTTTGGTACTAGTGCAAGTCCACAAACCTGTCTTTCAGGGGCCTAGAAAGATTTTGCTCTTAACGTTTGTGTTTTGCTACCTTCCTGAAACTTGGGCTATTATTCCATTGTCTGGAGGCCCAACGAGATAACAGACTACAACACCCAGCATAATACAGTGGTGCAGAGTAAATTCAAACTGCTGCTGCCATCTACTGTTCAAAGTGAAATGGGAGGGTTGGTACAAAGTATGTGACTGACCTGTACTGCCAGACTTTTTGCAATAAGAACCTTCTCAATTTCACATTCTAAAAAGCACAATCTCCACTATGTAAAATGGGAATCAAATTCAAGAAAAGCTTGTTATCACTGAAAACTCATAGATGATTACAGCACAGAAGAAGGCCATTCAGCCCACTGTGTTCAAGAGTCAACAAAGATCTGACTACACTAACCCCATTTCACAGCCTTTGACCCATAGCCCTGGAGGCTATGATAATGCAACTGATTCTGTTATAAAAAAATACTGCCTAAATGTTACAAGGGTTTCAACTCAAACACTCTTTCACGCAGTGAGTCTAGACACCCACTTTGCTCTGGGTGAAACAGTTTCTCCTCAACTCAACTATTAGCCTTCTACCTTTTACCTGGTTATTGACCCTATACTATTGGAAAAAAGTTCTTCCCATCCACCCTATATATGTCCCTTATAATCTTGTACATCTTTATCAAGTCCCCTCTCAAACTTCACTGCTCCAAGGAAAACAACCCCAGCCTATTCAATCTTTCCTCATAGCTCAGACCCCTCCCCAGTCCAGGCAGCATCCTGGTAAATCTCCTCTGCAGCCTCTCTACTGCAATCGTATTATTCTTGTATTGTGTTGATCAGGACTATATGCAGTTCTCCAGTTTGGCCTACCCAGAATCTTATACAGTCCCTGCATAACCTCCCTGTTCCTATATTCTATGCAACTCTGAGTATCTCTCCACCCTTACTGCTCTTTTACTACTCCCGAATCTCTGAAGGGTCTCGACCCGAAACGTCAGCTTTCCTGCTCCTCTGATGCTGCTTGGCCTGCTGTGTTCATCCAGCTCCACACCGTGTTATCTCAGATTCTCCAGCATCAGCAGTTCCTACTATCTCCTGCCAGAGTGTCGGCTTCGGGGTCCTCTGCATCCTCTAGCCTTTTGTTATTTTTTTATGAAAGAAGGGTGAGAGGCATTTCTGAGAGGAGATGCCTTTCAGGTTTACCTCAGTCTTTCAGAAGAATACTTCCATTCTGACTGTTGTGAGGTGGTGACAAACCATGCCCCCTTTTCACAGCAGTTAGCTGCCGAATTCTTTCAAAGTCCTGACAGCCACTTTGACAGCTGGTGTCTAAGGGTGAGTACAGGAGGTAAGTGTGATGTTAGGATGTTCTGAGGTCAAGCCCACTTTTCGGTAGCAGGGACAGAGTGCCAGTTAAGTAGAATGCCAGCTGGGAAGGATATGGAGTGACAAGGATAGGAATGCCAGATTAGCAGGGGATAGGGTGCCAGCTGGGGAAGAGGTAGGGTGCTAGGGGTAGGATGCTAGGTGGGTAGCGGTAAGATGGCAGTTAAATAGGGTGTCAAGTAGGTACAATGTCAGGTATGTAGGTTACCAGCTGTATAGGGTGCTAGCTGGGGATGGGTATGGTACTAGGAGAAGGATACCAGGTGGGTAGAGGTAAAGTGGCAGGTAGGTAGGGTGCCAGTTGGAGCGGAGCAATGCTGCCAGGCTTACTGTGCAAATGAGCAGGGGATGGGGTGCCAGTCATGTACAATGCCAGCTGTGTAAGGACTGAGTAAGAGGTAGGTGGTCAGGTGGGTAGAATGCCAAATGGGATTTGGGGTAAGGTGTCAAGTGGCAAGGTGAGGAATGCCATGTTTAGGGTAGGTCAGGGTGAGTGGGACAAATCAGGTCTTGTAGGCTGGGGGTGTTGGGTCAGGGTCGGGCAGGTGTAAGTTCTGGGAGAGTTGTAGTTACATGTGTGTGTGTGAGTTAACTGTGCAGTCAGTATAATAGTTACTCAGAAGTTAGACTATGTATTTATTAGTCTGGATTTTCCAGACGAGCTACTTTGTTTCATTTCATTGGAACTCTCCAAAATCTCTGATTTAAATGGAGACCTTCAGACAGTTCTAGGCATAGATTTAATTTCCAGGGCAATTCCTTCAGTGCGAACCACAATGAGTATTCTGTAAGGTGCACAACTCCCATCTTTGCGGGAACAATAACAGTCTGGCTACTGGAAAATCTGGGTCATGCATTTATCAATCTTCCATATTTGGTTCAATTTTAATTATCATTTACAATGTAACAGTTGAATAGTATCCCTTAAGTAGGACAGCTACGCAGCATTATCCTCTTATTGCAGAGCGTCTGACAGCTCAATAACTGTTTCAAAACAAAGTAGCCATTGCAATTAGCATGGATATTTACAATTCTACAGATCAATAACATGTGACAATCCTGCACTTAATAGTCTTAATATGCATTATAGCAGCATGAGAAATAGCATGAATAATACAAAGATTGCTCTTAAAAATATCTTGCAGTATTACATTGTCATCCTGCTCATATATCAAAAGGCTTTAAAGGTAATAGAAAGAACCAAGTTTATAACAGCTATATTCTACCAGGATAAATTTTAAGCAGACCTCTATTTTAACCACTGCTGCCAAACGAATCTTACAACAAATGAATACAGTTTCCAAAACATTCACAGCTTCTTTTCAAATGCGCTATTTTACTGAAAGCGAGGTAAAATGAATCTAGAGACGAACACATATTGATGGAGAGTTAAATAAGTTTGGCATGAGCATAGTTTGGTCAGTGTTAAGGAGATTTTTTTGAAATCATGTTTCAGAATATCCATTACACATTAAAAAATACTTTATCTAAATGCTTACTGTTTATCATTAAAATTACTCAAGGCAGCTCTTTCCATTTCAAACTAAATACATAAAACGAAAACTGCCCATATAGTGCTGCTAAACTGTAATTACAGTGAAGGTAATTTAAGGCTACTGCATTGCAGTTATGTTCCTAAATGAGTAATTCATAGGCCTGGGCTAATTATCTAAAGGTAATTCAATTCCCATCAAGGCAGCTGAGGAATTTTAAATTCAATGAATAGAATAAAATTTGAAATAAAAGAGCTAGTATTATTTATTGTGACCATGAAACTGCTGCAGTGCTGTAAAAGCCTAACTGGTTCACCTTTTGAGGAAGGAAATAGGTTGTCCTGACAGGATCTGTACCACGTAACTCCAGGACCACAGCAAGTGGTTATTTTCTGAAACGCCATAGTAAGCCAGTGAGTTTTAATCAAGAAGGCACCTCACCACCTTCTGAAAGTCCATTAGGGATTGACATTAGATGCTGGGCTTGTCAGTGACAGCCATTTCTTGTGAATTAAAAATATTATGCTCTTCGGCCAGTGGGGGCAGTATTGCACCTCAGTTTTACAGCACCAGTTGGTTACTCTGTACCACAGAGAAACTTCTAAACTCCAATTCTATCTCTACCTTTTTTGTTTCCCAAACTATTGACCTTTTTACTATTTAATTATAAATTATACAGTACTATAAAGTACGATATAAAACTAAAGGCAGAAACGTAAGATTTTGAATTGAGGACACAATTGCTGGGCCATCTGGGTATTTTCTAATCAACCTGTTCAGAGATATTACTACACACCTCTGGAGCAGGTGGGCCTTGAATCCAGGTCTCCTTGTCCAGAGATAGGGACACTACTGCTGCACCACATGAACCCACCCCTCCAATCCACTTTACTCTATCCTCTCAACCTGCATCACCTGATGACTACACATGAAAAGCTATTTATCATCAGAGATACTAAGGAATATGGTGGCGTAGTGGTAGTGACCCTACTTCTGAACCAGGGGGCCTAGGTTCAATCCCACCTATTCCAAAGGTGCGTCATAGCATATCTGAACATGCTGATTATCAGGTGGGATGTAGAACTGAGCAGGAATCACTGAGATAGCAAAAGAGAAGGATATGAAAGAAAGGACAGGAAATATAATTTTGTTTTAATGCAGGTTGTTGTTGTCCTACAAGGACAGAGTTGATGGGTATACAAGGCTTGCTGAGCTGAAGAGGCAGGCTAAGATGCTCTTACAGAGCTGCAATTCACAGAAGCTCCCAATGAGGGGAGACACAAGAAAATTTCAGAAACGGAGCCTCACAATGAATAAACATACATGACAACTAACAGTGGATAATCAGTGGAACGTGGTCCTGTTCCCACCAAAATTTGTAAACCAACATCATTAACCTTATTGAACCACATCGGATTGCGCCACACGCTGTTAAAAATGTGTGTACGCACTCAATCTTCCCACCTGACCAAAACAACAATGTTTTCAGTAATAAAGTAAACTGAAAACTTAGAAAATTGCAACAGATTTGAAAGAAATGTCCAGGACCCATGCTGCCTCAGTGAGGTCTTTGATGTCGGAAAAGCAAGAGGATCACAACTCACCTGATTTTTCACTTGAACCAGGGATCCCAGGGAGCAGGACTGGAATGTATCAGCTCTGTCTTTATTCTATTAGAATAAACTGAACTTTTCGCAACCTGGGTCCAACCATGAACAAAGGAGCTGAATTCCAGAGGTGGGGTAAGAGTGATTGCCTTTGTCATCCGGCAGCATTGACTGCGTGTGGCATCAAGAAGGTCTGGCTAAACTAGAGTCAATGGGTATCAGGGACAAACTCTTGCTGGTTGGAGTCATAGCCGGCACAAAGGAAAGTAAACTGTGGTTCTGGAGGTGAGTCATCTCAGCTCCAGGACATCTCTGCAGGTTCCTCACGATAATGTCTTAAGTCCGACCACCTTCAGCTGCTTCATTAATGACATTCCCTCCATTATAATGCCAAAAATGGGGATATTCACTGATGATTGCCCAATGTTCGGCACCATTCACAACTTCTCAGATACTGAAGCAGTCCACATCCAAAGGCCACAAAACTTAGACAACATCCAGGCTTAGACTGATAAGTGGCAAGTAACAATCATGCCATACAAACGCCCTCTATATTTGAGAATATTCTACCATCTAAGCTGTTGAAACAAACATGTTTAGAGAGTTTCTGATACAACTGGAAACTACGACAGAGGAATTGAAATGTGAGGGGAATAAACTCAGAGTCCAATATCCTTTACATATCCTTGCTTTTCCCCATATTCTGATGAGCTCAAGTTTTGGTGCAGCAATTCTCTTACCTCCCTCATTTCCTGCCCTTGCTCCTCCGTGTATCTTAAATAATCATGTCTCTCCACTCGTATTAGCCCAGATGGCTCTGAGCCAAAAAGGCAAGGAGCAAAATTTGTCACAATTCATATTATGCCTCATTAATACACACGAGAGGAAAATGCTATGGTGAATCCCATTCATGACCTGGCACAAATTACCAAACCCTCCACAGCGAAAGATCGTACTATTGCTTGTAGATTTAAGATTAGTGTGAGTGATTTCCTTCCTGGGACTTTCCCTCTTCTACCAGGTTGTCTCATGTTACATTTATTTGATTCATTCAGGTCATATGGATGCTATTAGCTGGGACAGTATTTACTGCCCATGCCAAGCTGTCCTTGGGAAAGTACATTCTTGAATTGCTGTAGCCTAATTGGTGTTGGCAGATTCACAATGTCACTGGGAATGGAATTCCAGGATTCTGACCCATTTATACTGAAGGAATGGCGATATATTTTTTAAGACAGAATCGTGAGTGAGTTGGAAAGGAATTTGCAGACAGTGGCACTCCTATGTATCCGCTGCCCTTGACTTTTAAATGGCAGTGACTGTGGGATGGAAGGTACAGTCTAAGGAGCTTTGGTGAATTTCTGTAATGCATCTTGTAGATGGTACACACTGCTGCTTCTGAGTGGCAATGATTGAGAGAGTGGATATTGGTGGATGTGGTGCCAATCAAGGGGGCAGCTTTGTCCTGGATGGCGTCAAGCTTTGAGTGTTGTTGGAGCTGCACCCATCCAGACAAGTGGGGAGTATTCCATCACACTCCTGACTTGTGCCTTGTAGATGGTGGACAGTTTTCGGGCAGATGGACAATGAGGTTCCCACTACAGGATTCCTAGCCTCTGACTTGATCTCGTACAGGTAATATGGCTAGTCCAATTCATTCTGGCCAATCGTAATCCCAGAATGTTAACAGTACAAAGAACAAAGAAAATTACTGCACAGGAACAGGTCCTTTGGCCCTCCAAGCCTGCACCGATCCAGATCCTCTATCTGAACCTGTCAACTTTTTTCCAAGGATCTGTATCCCTCTGCTCCCTGCCCATTCATGTATCTGTCTAGATACATCTTAAATGAAGCTATCATGCCCGCCTCTACCACCTTCGCTGGCAACGCGTTCCAGGCACCCACCACCCTCTGCATAAAGAACTTTCCACGCACATCTCCCTTAAACTTTTCCCCTCTCACCTTGAAATTGTGACCCCTAGTAATTCAGTCCCCCACTCTGGGGAAAGAGCTTCTTGCTATCCACCCTGTCTATACCTCTCATGGTTTTGTAGACCTCAATCAAGTCCTCCCTCAACCTCCGTCTTTCTAATGTAAATAATCCTAATCTACTCAACCTCTCTTCATAGCTAGTGCCCTCCATACCAGGCAACATCCTGGTGAACCTGCTCTGCACCGTCTCCAAAGCATCCATATCCTTTTGGTAATGTGCGACCAGAACTGTACGCAGTATTCCAAATGTGGTCGAACCAAAGTCCGATACAACTGTAACATGACCTGCCAACTCTTGTACTCAATACCCCGTCTGATGAATGAAAGCATGCCGTATGACTTCTTGACCACTCTATTGACCTGCGTTGCCACCTTCAGGGGACAATGGACCTGAACACCCATATCTTTCTGTGCATCAGTTCTCCCCAGGGCTTTTCCCTTTACTGTATTGTTCGCTCTTGAATTGGATCTTGCGAAATGCATCACCTCGCATTTGCCTCGATTGAACTCCATCTGCCATTTCTCCGCCCAACTCTCTAATCTATCTATATTCCGCTGCGTTCTCTGACAGTCCCCTTCTCTATCTGCTACTCCACCAATCTTAGTGTCATCTGCAAACTTGCTAATCAGATCATCTATACCTTCCTCCAAATCATTTATGTAGATCACAAACAACAGTGGTCCCAACACGGATCCCTGTGGAACACCACTGGTCACAGCTCTCCATTTTGAGAAACTCCCTTCCACTACAACTCTCTGTCTCCTGTCGCCCAGCTAGTTCTCTATCCATCTAGCTAATACACCATGGACCCCATGCGACTTCACTTTCTCCATCAGCTTACCATGGGGAACCTTATCAAACGCCTCACTGAAGTCCATGTATATGACATCTACAGTCGTTCCCTCATCTATCATCTTTGTCACTTCCTCAAAGAATTCTATCAAGTTGGGAAGACATGACCTTCCCTGCACAAAACCATGCTGCCTATCACTAATAAGCCCATTTTCTTCCAAATGTAAATAAATCCTATCCCTCAGTATCTTCTCCAGCAGCTTCCCTACCACTGACGTCAGGCTCATCGGTCTATAATTACCTGGATTATCCTTGCTACCCTTCTTAAACAAAGGGACAACATTAGCAATTCTCCAGTCCTCCGGGACCTCACCCATGCTCCAGGATGCTGCAAAGATATCTGTTAAGGCCCCTGCTATTTCTTCTCTCGCTTCCCTCATCACCTGGGATAGATCCCATCTGGACCTGGGGACTTGTCCACCCTAATGCTTTTTAGAATACCCAACACTTCCCCACTCCTTATGCCGACTTGATCTAAGGTAATCAAACATCTATCCATAACCTCAACATCCGTCATGTCCCTCTCCTCGGTGAATACCGACGCAAAGTACTCATTAAGAATCTCTTAATATAATGTAATCTCTTAGTAGGGGACCCAGTGATGAAAATACCATTGAATGTCCAAGGGCAGTAGTTAGATTCTCTTTTGTTGGAGATGGCCATTGCCTGCCACTTTCACGGTGTGATTGTTAATTGCCACTTGTCAGCCCAAATGTGAATACAGTCCACGTCTTGATTTATCTACTGATAAAGGTATTAAGCTGCATGCATTGTCATCCTCTCACAGATCTGCAGCAAACACCAGCACACCAGAATTTTAACCAATTAGCCAGAATGAGGACATCAGGTTTTGCGATGCTGTCACTTTCCAACTTATGACATGTCTTTAATGCTACATTCTCTGTCAGAATCAAAGAATCATTCATCTTAAGAATATCTCTACATTAAAGTTCAAAAAGCAAAACAGCACATTTCAAACATGCATCAATACGACATAGTCGACAATATAATCCCAACTACAATCAGGAAGAGGTTTTTTTAAATATTACGAACATTTAACATTTCTGTTTTATAAACTTGCTGCAAAATTATTATCGATATGGAACCATAAGCCAAGATTTTGACTTACTTGATTTGGTAAATGAAAACTACAGAACTTAACACTTTCATTTTTAAAGATCCTAATTTTCATCTCCGTACCTTTGCCAACGATAACAAGGGGCCTCTTGGCACTTTTAATGATCAAAGCTGCTTCTTTCACAACTTGAGATTCTGCCATGGCCATGGGAGCACGGAGACAACAAGGAACAGGTCTATACGGAGAAAATAAAATTAGATGGATTCCCTCAGCTCTACAGAGGTCTTTGATTTTATAACAGCACATTTCACAGTAAAATAAATCAACATCAATTGCGAGATTTGTGTCAACAAGAAAAAATGCATTCACCACGCATGTGATTTACTAGGTCAGCAGAACACTTTATAATGATAGTCAGGGAAAAATAATTGTGTTCAGAGGTGCTTTCCAAAGCTATAAATTAATAATATCTAGAATTTATTCGAGGGGAGGTGCTGTAAGATAGTGGGTAGTGACCTGCCTCTCAGCCAGAAACTTAAAGTTTGATTCGCACTCTAGGATTCACCGGTCAAAGAAGGTGCCATCATGAAGTGTTTACACAGGTTAGGAGTTGATCTGCAAATCCTCTCATTACACACCAAAAGCAAGTGGAGAATGCAGAAGAAGCTTTTGTTCAGACAGAAAGAACATTTCTATCCATATCTCCAAGCAAGACACGCATGTATATTTACATGTTGCCAACTCAAAGGCTCCTCATAGACTCCTTGAGTGAACATTAACACACACAGACACACACACGCGCGCACACACAAAAATGGTAACCAAGTGTTATGTCATTAACTACCATGAAATGGTAAGTTATGAGTAAAGCACAGTCATCAGTACTGTACTGGAAGACTGCAGGCAGTCAGCCTGGAAAATCAAAGCAGTGTCTGTAATCTCCCAGCCCAGGACAGGTCAGAGCCCAATATTTGGCCTCTGCTACTATTCAAGCCTGTGCTTTTTTGTGAAATATTGCTGCTGGAAAACATGTTGAAGTCAATTGTAACTACCATGTGCTAAATTGGTCCTGAGGGCACACTTGAGCATAGTAAAACTTCAAATTGTTATCTGAAGCCTCGTGATCAATTCCCAGTTTTCAGATTTTGCCTGGACTCTCAGACAAAAATCTAAGGGAGTTTATTGCTTTCTCCTCTAATGAGCCACAAATAATCAGAGATAAGCATGGTCCTAGAACTGTATTGCCTTAGTTTCATCAGTGAGCAAAGAATTTAATGCAATATTACATCGATCACTTCATGTAAAGGAGAGTCACTTGTCAGAGGAATACTAATGCTAAAATATTGGGAAAGGTCTGGTGTAAACATCTATGCTGGCCCGTATCTGTTAATTGCATATCAGTTGGGTGATTTCTTTTGGGGGTGAGTTTTAATTGGAAATTTACCTTTGCTCATTAATATAAAAGCAGGCTTCTGTAAATGTGTTCCTGTAAATAAACTCTGTAAGTGAATAAAGACTAGGCTCCAGTGTTTTATCGATCACCAGCTGGCTATCTCAAGATTGTTATCAGCTCCCTTTGAAATTATAGCAATATGATTTTCTTTCATGACTATTACATTATAAAAGATTTTTCCATATAGTTACAGCACAACCTGGTTTAGGCCTACCGAACATAGGTGATCTACACAAACTGAAGGATAGGGACAACAAGGGGCAAAATGTAGTGTAATGTGGACAAATGCAGTGCGATGAGTCTGAGGAAGGGGAATATAGCAGAAATATTACTGTACCACAAGACAAGAGGGATCTGGTACGACTGAATAAGGAAAACACTAAAACCATTAGCAAAGTATACATTAGCATGTCAAAGTTTTAGGAATGAGTAGCTGAAAGGATGTAATAGACATTTTGGAGATATTAATATAAAAATAGCATGAATGGCCACAAATAGAATTTTCTAAATGCACTTCGAAAATAAAATGAGTTTGAGCACAGCCTATTTCACACCCTGTATATTCTGTATTGAGCATGGTCACCAAACAACAATGGGGAAATTCTGTCTATGAGTTGACTTGATTTGATTTATTGTAGTCACATGTACCTAAGTAAAGTGAAAAGTTTTGTTTTGCGAGCAGTACTGGCAGATCATAGCAAACAAGGACAGACAGATCATAGATAACAAGGTGTAGAGCTGGATGAACACAGCAGGCCAAGCACCATCAGAGGAGCAGGAAAGCTGACATTTCGGGCCTAGACCCTTCTTC
>JAHRHZ010000013.1:55591245-55614472 GCA_024137785.1 Ginglymostoma cirratum
AACATTAGCTTTCCTGCTCCTCTGATGCTGCGTGGCCTGCTGTGTTCATCCAGCTCTACACCTTGTTATTTCAGACTCTCCAGCATCAGCAGTTCCTACTATCTCTAAACAATTTTAATCCCACTGCGAAGCCATTTTCTGAAGAAGGGTCTAGGCCCGAAACATCAGCTTTCCTGCTCCTCTGATGCTGCTTGGCCTGCTGCGTTCATCCAGCTCCACACTTTGTTATCTCAGACTCTCCAGCATCTGCAGTTCCTACTCTCTCTCCATACAGATCATAGGGTACTTAGACAGAGCAAAGCATACAAGGTTATGGCTGCACAGGAAGTGTACGGAGCAAGATCAACATTAGCAAGATCAACATTATTTGAAGTTAGAGAGGTCCATTCATCAGTCTAACAACAGCTGGGAAGAAGCTGTTCTTGAACTTGTTGTTGCATGTGTTCAAGCTTCTGTATCTTCTGCCTGAGGGAAGAGGTTGTAAGAGAGCATTACCGGGGTAGGAGGGGTCTTTGATTACGTTGGCAGCCTTTCCGCAGCAGCAAGCCATGTAAATGGAGTCCATGGATGGAAGGTTGGGTTCCGTGATGGTCTGGGCTGTGCACACAACCTTCTGTAGTTTCTTACAGTCCAGGGCAGAGCAGTTGCCATTCCACGCTGTTATGGAGGGACAGAAACTAAGATAACGAAGACAGTTTACTCTGGAACAAAGGAAACTGTAGGAGCTCTCACCTCCTTCAGATTTTTAAAAGGAGATAAAGTGAATTCAAGTACATATCACTCACAGTCAATGGCACAGATTCAGGCTCAGGAGAATGAGCGTAGACAGAAAGTGTAGATTTAACTGCCCAACATGAAGGTCAGTGAATGTGTTGAATTCACTGCCCAGGAAACAAACTGTTAACTTTGGAGATTAATGACTGAGTCAGCCATGATCATACCAAACAGCAGAGCAGGCTCAAAGGGCCAAATAGCCTACTTCTGTTCCTTGTTCCTTTGTTTCAATGAGTGGGTAAAGGTGAAGGTATTCTTTTCATATAAGATAATATTAGAACTTTCCAGACACAATGTTCCTTCCCACAACCCCATGATCAAAGAAGCAGCAATTAAACTGAGTCGTTATTTCTAAAGCTAATGACCCATGTCCTAGCATACAGACCTACCTCAGTAATTCACTTCGGATTTTTGACGTCACCATATCTCCAGGAATATCAACATAACAAGCTCCTGGGCGGCCATAGATACTGCTTCTAACTGCCTTGAATAAAATATAAGATTATTTGAGATTTCTACAGATGAATAAGTTGTAGAACAACAAAGAGAAAGGACAAACGTAAATTTATGTGGCACAAATCAAGATGCCTCAAAGTGCTTTGCAGACAATTTTAGATCATACCTTTCAAATCTTCCATTACCATCCTTGAAGATGTCCTCTCCCACCAACAGGGTACAACCATTACATGTGGCAGCACAGTGGTGTAAGTGGTATATCACTGAGAGGGAGTTGCACAGGGTCAAAATAATTTTCCTTTTCCAAGGGCTACTCTTGACACATTTGTGAGGGATACTTTTAGATTTTTGGGGGCCACGTTTTCATTCTCAGTAAGGAGCAGGTGAGCTGAGGGCCCTGGGACCATGCATAAGCAGAGCAATTCAGGCCCATGAAACCAATGTGAGAAAACACAAGTCACTGAGCTCAGTCGGAGCTGCAGCTAAATCACAACAGGAATGCCCACCCCCTCACCACAACACATTTCTGCGAGTAACTACAGACCCCCAACAGGGAGGCAAATCTCAGAGAAATGTAAATACATGAAAATGTAACTGGGGAACAATGGTAGGAGATTTCAAATTCTCCAATATTGACTGTGATAGATAATACTTGAAAGCCTTGGAGGGGGCACGTTCTTAACATGCATCCAGGAGAGCTTTTCAAGCCAACACATGGAAAGCAATTCAAAGGTGGAAGGTGCTAAATTTAATTTTGGAGAATGAAACCAAGCAAGTGTTGTAAGACTCAGTGGATGAGCATTTTGGCAATAGTGACCATAACTCATCAAGACTTATGGTAGTTATGGAAAAGTACAGAGATAGTAAAGTATAGGAATTGGACAAAGGCCAATAGGTCAGGATCTGGCCAAAGAGGACTGGGAGCAACAACTAACTGGAAAATCTACAGCTGTCCAACCTGATGAAAAGTCATCTAGACTTGAAGCATTAGCTTGCTGTGTCTCTATGGATGCTGCCTGACCTGCTGTGATCTCCAGCATTTGTTCTCAGTTCAGATTCCAGCATCTGCAGTAATCTGCTCCAGCATTACAGCAAGATGTGTAAGATGTGAAGAGATGTACAGGATTGCATAAGGAGAGAAAGGGAAGCTTATACCTTTTGCTTAAGAGTTCAAAACAGTAGGACCTGGAGGAGTACAGAAAGTACAGGGGGTTACTAAATGAAGAAATTTAAAAAAAACACTGGCAGGCAAAATAAAGGAATTTATGCCAAAGGCATTTCATAAATATATCAAGGGCAGGAGCATACCAGAGAAAGAGGGGGAATACGTTGGGATTAAAGTGGCAATCTGGGGCTGGAGCCAGAAGACATAGGTGAAGACTTAAATGAGTGCTTTGCATCTAGAGAAGCACAATGTAAGTGAGGAGATCAGGAGGGGAGCTGCAATATACTCGAACAGATTAGCATTGTGAGAGAGGTGATATTGGCGGTTTTAATGTATCCAAACTGCTGCGGGAAGCAAAGGAGGAGACTGCAGGGGCTCTGACATTAATTTTCAAATCCTCTCAGGCCACAGGAAAGGTGCCAGAGGACCGGAGGGCAGCTAATGTGGTATTTTTATTCAAGAAGGGGAGTAGGAATAAAGCAAGAAATGACAGACCAGTGAGTCAAATATCAGTGGTAGGAAAAATGTTAGAAAGAAGTCAAAGGGTCAGGATTCTTCTCCACTTGGAAAGACAGGATTAATCAAGAATAGTCAACATGACTTTGATCATTCCAACAAATTTGTCTGATGTCTCCAAAGAAGTCACCAGGATGTAGATAAGAGTTGTGTAATTAATGTAGCCTCAGCAAAGCTTTTGACAAGGTCTCACATGGGAGACTGGTCAAGCTGTAAGAGCCCTTAGAATCCATAGTAACTTGAAAAATTAGATCCAAAATCATCTTAGTGACAGGAAACAGAGGGTGATGGTCAAAGGGTGTTTTTGTGACTGGAAGCCTGTGTCCAGTAGCATGTTCCAGGCACAGTGCTGGGTTCCTTGCTGTTTGTTGTATACGTTAATGATATAGGCATAAATGTAGGAGGTATGGTCATAAGTTCACGGATGATTCAAAAATTGGTGATGAGAAAAACAATTTTAGATTTTGGGATAATATAGACTGGTCAGATGGGCTGAACAGTAGCAAATAAGAATTTAATCCTGAAAAGGGTGAGGTAATGCACTTTGGGAGCACTGCTTGAGGAAGTGATAGATGCAGGTACAATTATAACATTTAAAAGACATTTGGACAGAAACCTGAAGAGGAAAGGTTTAAAGGGATATAGGCCAAATGCAGGCAAATGGAACTAGCTCAGTTTGGGAAACTTGGTCAGCATGGACGGTTTGGACCTAAGGGTCTGTTTCCTTGCTGTATGACTCTACGACTCTATTAGCATGATGTAATAACTGTGCAGCCAAGTTGCACAAACATGAGATATTCTGTATCAATGAATGAGAAAGGAACTTGGAATAACATATTCAAAAGATGGCCACCCCCTGAGAGTACAGCACTCCTTCAGTACTGCACTGAGGTAACATTGGATGTTTGATCAGATATATAGTAACTAGTTTAGTTTATATACGCACTGACAATATAAACTTGCTCTGAATGCTTCTTACTGCGGTTGAAAATCCATAAATTTTAAGCAATTTGAAAATTTTGATTACATTTAAACTCGTGATGAATCAAAAGGTTGGTAAGTAGTCATTAGCTGACAAAGTAATACAAATTTCAATGTTGCTGGGTGGAATTTTTCCAGGCTTAGGTAAGTGGGTTTGTCTACATGTAGGGATTTAACTGTACCAAAGTTTTGAGATAATGATATCATCCTGCTCTTTCAGGGTGGGGTTGAAGACAAACAAGCCACATCTTGCAGGTTCCAGCTGAACAATTACAGTAATCAAATAGCTCTTTAAGTAATGTTTTCTAATTTCACAGTGAGAATGCCTGCTTCTGGACCTGTCAGCTACTGGCAGGGTCACTGAAGTGAAGGAGAAGCTGGAAAAGATACTTCAGTGAAGTTGAAGAGCTGGAAATGCTCTGATCGGTGAAGCTGAAGAGCTCCAGGCAGGGCCAGGTAAGAGGCTGGTGTTCAAAGCACTGGCCTCAGAGTGTTATCATTGTTTGACAGCTGACTTTTAACTCTTGGGAATTAGTTCAGCAGCCTGGTACTTCACTCACTTTCAGCTGCACTTTCCATCTGCCAGCTTTCACAGCTTATGCAGCTGTCCCTGAGAAATCTGATGAGGAAGCAGAGGATAAGCCACACAATCCCCAACACCAGCAGCAGTAGTTACCCTACCATCAGCGACATAGACCTCTACAGGGCAGACAGAATGGACACCAAGATGCAGCTGGAAGGAGGAAATACACCTCAACCCAGAGTCTATAGGCAGAGGATCAACTCTCTCATCTTGGACAAGCACCAGTCTCACAAGATGCTCAGACTCTCAAAGCAATTTACTGCTGAGTTCTACAGCCTCCTGGAACAAGACCATCTTCCAATGAAGAAGGTTCGCACAGATTAGCAGCTGCTTAAAAAGCACAGGGAGCCAATGTCCCCACTGGATCTCTACCTCTCACTAAGACTACGTATTCTCTTCTCCCACAAGAAGAAAAAGGAGAAAGATTTGACGGCTGGAATGTCCTGTGGAAAGGAGAAAAGAATGTTTGTGGTGGGTAACTGTGAAGTCTGGGTGTCAGAATACAATAAGCTGAGGGCGAATGAGTGTTTGTTGCACAGATGAGGCTATGAGGAGATGCCTGGAAAGACAGAAATGGGTGGAGTTGCAGGATGTGTTATCCTGAGGAATACTGTGCAGTCAAATGCAGGAAAAGGCAGAGTGTGGTGTCCGGCAATGACAGAATTCCAGCACTGTTTCTTGGTTAGATGGACCAGACTCCTGCCGCTGACTTCCTGAGCCAATTCCATACTTGTCTGTTTGATTATGGGGCCGGCACGCCTGTCAAGTGGAAGAACTCGCCTTGCTGCAAGCCCTCAACAAGACATCCAGGTAAGAGTGAGAGACCTGTACCATAGCCTTCTAAGATCTCCTCATCATTCCTGTGCTTGTTGGTCTTCCAAAAATACAAGTATTCCCTTCTAACTCATCCTGGAGTTCCACAAATTGCAAATCCTTCTTTTGACAAATCCAGCATGTCATTTCAGCCACTCACCCTAACTGATTGAGGAACCTAGGAGCAGGATGCTAATGTTGAGACTCAGCTGAAAAGTTCCAGCTAAGCCTGTTAAATGTTCCTGCCATTTGGCCAGGGATGAAATTGGCAAAACCTGACTCACTGCGTCAAATTAACCACTGGGGAATAAAGTGTTCATCTGAAAACAACAAATCTCAGGAGTTCTTCCACTTGTAAACACTGGAAAACAGATTTCTCACATTTTCTGAAGAAGGGTCCAAACCCGAAACATCAGCTTTCCTGCTCCTCTGATGCTGCTTGGCCTGCTGTGTTCATCCAGCTCCACACCTTGTTATATCAGATTTCTCACATCTTAGTCTCTCTTAAGTTAATTATTGGAGACCAGAAAGTTAACTCATTAAACTTCCTTTGACAAAGGTTACGAATCATATCGAATATTAGGGTTAATAATTTCCACTGATGTTTTCTCTTTAGTGTCAATTTACAACAAATAGTTTGATATATTCTGTTTATGGTCACAAAAGAAATAAGTTGTAATTGTATTATATAACAATGAGCCTCTGCCAACTTTCTATGGAAGAGCATTCACTGTATATTTTTAAACAATTGTTTTTGAGATAAACTCAATAATACAGAGTATTTTATTTACTATATCTACGATGCATTCCAAATTACCTTTTCTATAATGGCAGGTATAGCTTCCAAACTGTTTGGTCTAGCTGCAAATTTGCTGTAAAGCCGACATGCCTCAACCTGTCAAAAAAAATTATAATGAAACCTGTTGAATAGAATTGACAGGGAAAGATAGAAGACAACAAATCACAAAGAGAACGTCTACAATTTTAATAAATAATGTAATGGCCTGGCATTTGCGGCAAAGGAAAATGTTCACCATTTACCTCAAAGAAAGTCTCTGATAGCACCAGCAATCTATGGGGAAAATGTTACTTCCTCTCACCATACAATAGATACTAATGTCATGTGAACTCCTGTCGTAGAGCTGTCGAGATGTTTTCAAGCTCTCCAAGCCGCCAACTGCATCAAAGATGTTTCACAGTCAGCCAATCAGGAGATCTGTAAGTGCTATAATCTAATGACTTTTCAAAGATTTTGCAAAATGAAGATGGGAACATGTGCTTTGGGTGTGAAGGTGGCAGCTGAAATATCACGAAGGCATTTCCTCATTATCTTTGAAGATCCAGTTTTTAAAAAAAAAATCAGGTTCTACTGATTGCCTTGGGATGCATCACCATGGCCAAGTACAGAGCTGAATTTTACCAAAAATTGGCTAAGCGTCGATTTCAGGGAGGTTCATAAAGGATTCTCTCCATGAGCTCCATTGAGTTATCTCTCACCACGCTCTCCTGTTCACCTTGAATTGAATGCGATGTGCTCTTACAGGGCCACTCTGACAGTACCTTGAGATCACCGTTTTCGGGAGTGCTCACCACTGCCACGGTGTTCTGGGATTTCTGTCGCAGGCACTGTATTCCACTCCCAGCTGTGCACCAGCTCAAACGTTGTCAAACAGGAAGTACCATCTACTGTGTCGTTGCCCAATTCAAAAAGACATCGCTAGGAAAGGGAAGTTGTCAAGCTGTTCTGCCGATTGGTACTTGGACACTGAACAGAATGGTGGAGAGGTGAGCCATCCTCTTCCCTCAGGGCTATCAGAAGAACAGCTGGCACCAGATGCTGCCAGTTTGCTCTGTGGTTGCCACCTGGGTCAGTACAGTATCTGGAGGAATGCCCAGCAATGCCACAAGAAGATGAATGACCACTGGGGCAGCATGGTGGCTCAGTGGTTAGCACTGCTGCCTCACAGTGCTAAGGACCCACATTTAATTCCAGTCTTGAGCAACTGTCTGTGTGTAGTTTGCACATTCTCCACGTATCAGTATGGGTTTCCTCTGGGTGTTCCAGTTTCCTCCCACAGTCCAACAATGTGCAGGTTATGTGGATTAGCCATGGGGAATACAGGGTTACAGAGATAGGATAGGGGCTGGGGCTGGGTCTGGGTCTGGGTGGGATGCTCTTCAGAGGGTCAGTGTGATCTCGATGGGCAGAATGATGTGCTTCTACACTGTAGGAGAGTGGGGGATTGTGATCTGGGTGCAGTGGTAGGGATAGCTTAAGGTTGCAGAAAGAAGAACATGGCACTTCTGCAGAATGTGCTGAAACACAGAATCCCTTTGGCCCATCGAGTCCACACTGGCCCTCAGAAGAGCATCCACCCAGACCCACCCCCTACCCATAACCCTGCATTTCCCATGGCTGATCCACCTCGCATGCACATCCCTGAACACTACGGGCACGTTCACATGGCCAACCCACCTAACCTGCACATCTTTGGACTATGGGATGAAACCAGGTCATGGCTAGGCCCTGGTGCATGCATTGGTAGGTGAGCATTCCAAATGCCTTTAACACTTTAAAATCTGGATGTTTTTCTTTTCTTTTGACTCTGTTTCTTTTATTCCTACTGCTTTCTATAAATTCTGACTTTATATCCAAGATGGCACCAGAGAATGGCAACTTGGTACACTTTTCACCGTACTCCTGCATTTCTATACTTGAGTACACGTGACAATAAAATCTAATTCTAATTCCACCTTGAAGAGAGAAGCCCTTCTGGAAATCTCCTTGAAAAATCGAATAGAAAATTGCACTTTACTCCCTGACATCGAAAACCTAAATTTTTCAACCTCACCATATTTGGTCAACTGAATCGCCATTGCCCACATCATTCAGAGGCTTTGAAGATTCTACCCTCTGTGCTATTTTGCACATCCTGCTTGGTAGTTTGCAGAGGATTAGCAGTCTTATCCTCTGCTACTAGGCGCACTCTTTTCCACCTTAACATCTCCCTTACCCTCCTTTTGCTGACTGCCTGGGCAGTGAAAGTCTATCCACAGTCAGCACTGCTGCTCGTGCCTTTGGCTTCAGTTGGAACATTTGACATTGTTTGTTTCAACCTGAGCCTCCTTGTCTCCACAGAAACCAAACCATCCAGGAACAGATCACATGACTGTCTTCAAGACTCCATTTTACCTTTTGTTAAAGAGAAAGTTCCAAAACACAACCATCTCATAAAACCTTGTATTCATAAAAGCATCAATTGATTTCAATGATTGAATGCTTCAGGGAAAGTGACACTAAAACAACCAGTGCAGAGCTCAACTTCAGGGCTTTCGTTTTAATCTGCACTCTTACTAAATTCTGAAGTTGCAGTCAGTATCAGAGGCTAACGATGGTGAACACTGACTGCTCAACTTTTCTTCCATGTTAGGTACATTAACAGTTCAGAAGCTTTGACCTTCAAAATCTGAACATCTATATCACTGCTTTCACAGGAGTATGAATTTTGAAATGAAAATGCAGAATATCAACCATTTAGTAATTAATAGGGAAGAAAATCATAAGAGCGATAGTGTCTGAACAGTATCAAAAGTACATACTTTTGCACCAGTGCTGCAGGCTTCGACAGCAGACAGCATGCAGTATACTGGCAAACTCACAGAGGTAAACACAGCAGGACAGGCAAGTAAAACATTTGCAGAAATATATGAAATTTTTAAATTGAATAATCTGCAGGATAATTTTAGGAAAGATATAGTTACCGTTTACGGAGGTGAAGAGAGTTGGTATCAACAGGCTGGTGTTTCTTCTCAAGAGCAATGCCACTTACATGCCTTCATACCTTATTCCTGTACCATTGTCTCAATTGCCAAACATATCCTATTCTGCTTGAGATAGTAAAAACTGCTGATGCTGGAGTCAGAAATAACACAGTGTAGTGCTGGAGGAACACAGCAGGCCAGGCAGCATCAGGAGAGCAGGAAAGCTGACGTTTCAGGCCTGGACCTTCTTCAGAAATCTGAAGAATTTCTGATTTCAGATTTCTGAAGAAGGGTCCTGATCTGAAATGTCAGCTTTCCTGCTCCTCTGATGCTGCCTGGCCTGTTGTGTTCCTCCAGCTCCACACTGTGTTATCTTTATTCTGCTTGAACCTGTTTTAATGTGTTTCTCTGACTGTTCATCTTTTGATAACACATAAAAGAAAATTCTATTGCCATTATAACTGATCATTGAATCCAAAAACCAAGGAAAACAATTTTACAAATATCCATCAGATCATCAACTATGTAGCTTCACAGCTTTATGAGCTGGGGACAACTGGTTAGCTGGACAGCTGACGTACAATGCAGAGTAACACCAACAGCACGGGTTCAATTCTCACACTCGCTAAGGTTACTACGAAGCACTCTCCTACTCAACCTCTACTCTCATCTGAGACATGGTCCTCAGGCTAAACCTCCAGCAATTATCTCTCTCTGTCTCTCATTACAGACAGAAGCCCTATGGTCTGGTACAACCACAACAGCTTTATCCCTACATCTTTTGGTTTTTATTACCATTATACCAAAGGTTTTTAATAGATCATAATATCTTATGTCAAAATGTATTGAAAAACTTTCTACAACTGGATTTTCTACTGTATCTAATTTTTATTTCCTTGCTACATCTGGTACACCTGATGGTGGCTCTTACATGATAATGTTTAGAATCAACCAGCACAATAGTTTTGGTTTTGAATAGTCAGGCAGTATGTAGTTCCTTTCTAATGCCACAGGGTGACTCCACAGCGCTTGTATATCTACTGATTTCAGGCTTGCAACTTCTACTCATATCTACTAGTATCTATTGTTGGCTAGTTTTTGCATTGATCCTTTGAAACGTCCCGTTCCAACAGCTCCAAGGAGAAATACAAAGGGCATTCATCAGGTTTGCACTTCGTCCTCAGAAGGGGTTTTAGATTTGATTGCGAATTTAATGGACTAACAATATATGGTCAATGGACTTTAATAGAGAATGCAGAATAAGTTTAATTTTTATTCTGTATACTCCAGGACATCATAATATGCTTGAATTTTATTTTCAGTTTGAGGGAGAGAAGAGCGGACTCAAGAACAATACATTAAATTTAAATGAGGGCAAATAAATGGACATGAAAACAGGGGCAGCTAAAGTAGGGGTGGATCAATGGTGTTGCAGTGGCAGACATTTAATGGGATATTTCAGCATATACTTAATACAGTAGTTACATTCCAACAGGAAAGAAAAATTCCAAGGGAGGCCACACCATCTGTAGTTAACTAAGAAAGTTAATGTTAGTATCAAACTTAAAGAGAAAGCATATAACTATGCAAAGATGGATAGCAGATCAGAACATTGGGCAGTTTATTAAAAAAAAAATCAGCAAAGAATGATCAAAAAATTAATTAAATAGTAAAAAATTTGAGTATGAAAGAAAACGATCCAGAAATACAAATACAGATACAAACAGTTTCTGTAGATTTGTTTTAAAAGGGTTAATAAAGTGAGCATCATCCAATAGAAATTGAGCCTGCGGATCAGTAAAGGAAGCTAAGGAGATGGCAGATGAATTGAACAAATTCTACTTTATTGATTTTGTGGTATGTGGATGTCGCTGGCTGGTGAGCATTTCTTGCCCATCCCCAGTTGCCCTTGAGAAGGCCGTGATGAGCTGCCTTCTTAAACCACTGCAGTCCGCCTGCTTTAGGTTGACCCACAATGCTATTACGGAGGGAATTCCAGGATTTGGACCCAGCGACAGCGATGTACTTCCAAGTTACGATGGTGAGTTTCTTGGGGGGGGGCTTGAAGGTGGTGGTGTTCCCATATATCTGCTGCCCTTGCCCTTCTAGATAGAAGGTGCTGTCTGAGGATCTTTGCTGAATTTCTGCAGTGTATCTTGTAGATAGTACACACTGCCGCTACTGAGCATCGGTGATGGAGGGTGTGGATGCTTGTGGATGTAGTGCCAGTCAAGCGGGTGGCTTTGTCCTGATGGTGTCAAGCTTCTTGAGTGTTGTTGGGGCTGCACTCATCCAGGCAAGTGGGGAGTTTTCCATCACACTCCTGACTTGTGCCTTGTAGATGGTGGACAGGCTTTGGGGAGTCAGGAGGTGAGTTACTCACCACAGTATTCCTAGCTGTGACCTGCTTTTGTAGCCACTGTATTATATGGTGAGTCCATTTGAGTGTCTGATCAATGGTAACCGCTAGGATGTTGATAGTGGGGGATTCAGTGATGGTAATACCATTGAATGTCAAGGGCTGGTGGTTGGATTGTCTCTTATTGGTGATGGTCATAGCCTGGCATTTGTGTGGCGCAAATGATACTTGCCACCTGTCAGCCCAAGCCTGGATATTGCCCACATCTAGTTCCATTTGGACACAGACTGCTGCAGTATCTGAGGAGTAATGAATGGTGCTGAAAATTGTGCGATCATCAGCAAACATCCCCACTTCTGACCTTACTACGCAGGAAAGGTCATTGATGAAGCAGCTGAAGATGGTTGGGCCGAGGACACTACCCTGAGGAACTCCTGCAGAGATGTCCAAGAGCTGAGATGACTGACCTCCAATAACATGGGTGGCACGGTGGCTCAGTGGTTAGCACTGCTGCCTCACAACACCAGTGACCTGGGTTCAATTCCACCCTCGGGTGACTGTCTGTGTGGAGTTTGTACTTTCTCCCCATGTCTGCGTGGGTTTCCTCCAGGTGCTCCAGTTTCCTCCCACGGTCCAAAGATGTGCAGGCTAGGTGGATTGGCTATGCTAAATTACCTGTGGTGTTCAGGGATGTGCAGATTAGGTGGGCTATAGGGGAATGGGTCTGGGTGGGATACTGTGTGGACTTGTTGTGCCAAAGGGCCTGTTGCCACACTGTAGGGATTCTACAACTACAACCATCTTCATTTGTGTCAGGTATGACACTAACCACCAGAGAGTTTGCCCACTGATTCCTGTTTTGCTAGGGCTCCTTGATGCTACACTCGGTCGAATGCAGCCTTGATATCAAGGGCTGCCACTCTCACCTTACCTATGGAATTCAGCTCTTTTGTCCATGTTTGAATCAAGGCTGTGATGACGTCAGGAGCTGAGTGGCCCTGGCGGAACCCAAACTGGGCATCACTGAGCAGGTTATTTCTGAGCAGGTGCTGCTTGATAGCACTGTTGATGACACCTTCCATCACTTTACTGATGATCGACAGTAGACTGATGGGGCAGTAATTGGCTGGGTTGGGTTTGTCCTGCTTTTTGTGTACATGGCATACTTGGGCAATTTTCCACATTGTCGAGTAGATGCCAGTGTTGTCACTGTACTGGAACAGCTTGGCTAGGGGAGCGGCATGTTCTGGAGCACAAGACTTCAGCACTATTGTCGGAATGTTGTCAGGGCCCATAGCCTTTGCAGTATCCAGTGTCTCCAACCGTTTCTTGATATCACACGGAGTGAATCGAATTGGCTGAAGACTGGTATCTGTGATGCTGGGGACCACTGGAGGAGGCCGAGATGGATCATCCACTCAGCACTTCTGGCTGAAGATTGCTGCGAATGCTTCAGCCTTATCTTTTGCACTGATGTGCTGGGCTCTTCCATCATTGAGCATGGGGATATTTGTGGAGCCTCCTCCTCCAGTGAGTTGTTTTAATTGTCCACCACCGTTCATGACTGGATGTGGCAGGACTGCAGAGCTTAGAGCTGATCCGTTGGTTATGGGATCGCTTAGCTCTGTCTATCCCTTGCTGCTTTCGCTGTTTGATGGCTTCACCAGGTTGACATCTCATCTTCAGATATGCCTGGTGCTGCTCCTGGCATGCCCTCCTGCACTATCCATTGAACCAGAGTTGATCCCCTGGCTTGATGGTAATGGTTGAGTGGGCAGTATGCCAGGCCATGAGGTTACAGATTGTATTGGAGTACAGTTCTGCTGCTGCTGATGGCCTACAGCACCTCATGGATGCCTAGTTTTGAGTTGCTAGATCTGTTCCAAATCTATCCCATTTAACATGGTAATAGTGCCATACAACATGATAGATGTTATTTTCAATGTGAAGGCAGGACTTCATCTCCACAAGGACTGTCTGATGGCCACTCTTACCGGTACTGTCATGGACAGATGCATCTGCAGCTGGCAGATTAGTAAGGATGAGGTCAAGTATGTTTTTCTCTCTTGTTGGTTCCCTCACCACCTGCTGCAGACCCAGTCTAGCAGCTATGTCCTTTAGGACCCAACCGGCTCGATCAGTAGTACTGCTGCCGAGCCAGGCATTGCGGTGGACACTGAAATCCCCCACCCAGAGTCCATTCAGTGCCCTTGCCATCCTCAGTGTTTCCTCTAAGTGTTGTTCAACATGGAGGAGTACTGATTCATCAGCTGAGAGGGGACGATATGTGGTAATCAGCAGGAGGTTTCCTTGCCCAGGTTTAACCTGAAGTCATGAGACTTCATGGGGTCCAGAGTTAATGTTGAGGACTCCTAGAAGAACTCCCTCCCGACCGTATACCACTGTGCCGCCCCCTCTCCTGGGTCTGTCCTGCCGGTTGGACAGGGCATATGCAGGGATGGTGATGGTGGTGTCTGGGACATTTTCTGTAAGGTATGATTCTGTGAGTATGTCTATGTCAGGCTGTTGCTTGACTAGTCTATGAGACAGCTCTCCCAATTCTGGCACTAACGCCCCAGATGTTAGTGAGGAGGACTTTGCAGGGTCAACAGGGCTGCTTCTGCCGTTGGCTTTTCCGGTGCCTAGGTGCCAAGTGATCCATCAGTTTCATTTCTTTGACACTTTGTAGTGATTGGTACAACTGAATAGCTTGTTAGACCATTTCAGAGGGCAACTGAGAGTCAACGACATTGCTGTGTGTCTGGAGTCACATGTAGGCCAGACCAGCTGAGGGTGGCAGATTTTCCTTCCCTGAAGGACATTAGAGAACCAGATGGGTTTTTCCAACAATCAACAATGGTTTCATGGTCATCAGTAGATTCTTAATTTGAGACACTTTTTCCTGTGGCAGGATTCAATCCTGGATCCCCAGAACATTATCTGCGTCTCAGAATTAATAGTTTAGCAATAAAACCACTAGGCCATCGCCTAGCCATCTGTTGTCACTATCAAGGAAATAAGTAGCTGCAAAATGGAAATGAAAGGGAGGGAGGAAATCAAAAAAATTATCATCACCAGGGAAGTTTGTACTGAGTAAATTGTTGGAGCTGCAAGCTGACAAGTCCCTAGGCCCTGATGGAATTCATCCTAGAGATTCATCCTTGATTCATCTTAAAAGAAGTGGACAGTTCGCACTCGGACAGTTCATTAACTCAGTTAGCAGGATGGCAGACTGATACAAATAGCGTGCTTTCAATTCCTGTTGAAGCCATCATGATGACCATACAAAATAAGAACTGGCATAGATTGTTTGGCCCCTGGAGCCTGATCCACCAATCAGTAAGATCATGGCTAACCCAACGTTCTTCATATCCACTTTCCTGCGTTTTCCTGTCACCCTTGTTTCCCCGACTGATCAAGAATCTACCTATCGCAGCCTTGAATATACACAGGGACTCTGTCCTCATAGCTCTTTATAGGAAGGCGTTTAAAAGACTCTCAACCCTCTGAGAGAAGGAATTCCTCTTCATCTCAGTCTTAAATTGGTTCCACTTTATTCTGAGACTGTGCTGTCTGCTCCTAAACTCTCCCATGAGGGGAAACATCCTTTCAGTATTTACCTTGTTGAGTGTCTTAAGAATCTTACATGTTTGAATGAGATCACCTCTCATTGTCCTAAATGCTAGCGAGTAAAGTCCCAAATTGTTTAATCTTTGTTCATAAGACAATCCCTCCATACTGGGGATCATCCTAGCGAACCTTCTCTGAGCTTCTTCCAATGAAATAATGTATTTTCTCAAATAAGGGGACCAAAACTACTCTCACTACCTCACTCCGGTTGAGACTTCCTCAAAAACCTCAATTAATTGGTCACACATGATTTCCCTTTCCTGAAACCATGCTGACTCTGCTTGATTTGATAATTTTCCAAATATTCTGCTATTACTTCCTTAATAATTAATTCCAATACATTCCCAACAATAACTGTTACCCTATAGTTACATGCTTTTTGACTCCCTCCCTTTTTGAACAAGGATGTCACACTGGCAGGTTTCCAATCCCCTGGCTCATCCCCAGAATCCAAGGCTTTTTGGAAAATTACGATTGATACAATCACTCTCTCTGTAGCTGCCTCTTTTAGGATCCTAGGATGCAAGCCATCAGGGCTAGGGGTCCTATCTGCCTTTAGCCCCATCGGTTTATCTAATACAATTTCTCTAGTGATGGTACTTAATTCCTCCTCTGTATTCTTTAATAATAATGGGATGTTCTTCTACTGTAATGACTGATGCAAACTATCTGTTCATCTCCTTTGCCATTCCATTGTTTCCCATACCCATCATCCATTCACTTTCTCAGGGGCCTATGTTCACTTTGACCCCCTCTTCCTTGTTATATATTAAAAGAAGCTCTTATTGTCAGTTTTTATATTTCTCACTAGCTTGTCCTCATCATTTATTTTTTATATCTTCATTAGCCTTTTATTGACCTTTGCCGGATTCTGAATGTATCTCAGATTTCGGGGCTATCAGTGATTTTTGCCTCCCTATATGCTTTTTCTTTCAACTTACCATTCTTCTTAACTTCCTTGATTAGCCATGGTTTGTTTATCCCTCTCTTAGAATCTTTCACCCTTGCTGGGATGAATTTTTACTGAGAGTAATGAAATATTTCCTTAAGTGTCTACCACTGTTTGCTTTCTGTCATTTCTGCCCATCTATCAACCTAGTTCACGATAGCTAACCTTATCCTCATTTGATTGCAGTTCCCTTTAGTTAAGTTAAACACAGTTGTTTCTGACCCATGTTTCTCACACTCAAACTGAATATTAAGTTTTATCATGTTATGATCACTACTTCCTAGGTAATCTTTTACTTGGAGGTCATTTATTAAACCTGCCTCGTTACCCATTATCAGATTTAAGATAGCTTGTTCCTTGGTTGGGTCCCGGACATATTGCTCTGGTAAAGTATCTAAGGTATCTAAATAATATGAAGGTATTGTCGTTTGTCTTGTACAGAGTGCGGATGCTAAAGTTACCTGGTGGTGTGTTTCAGGAGGCAGTCACATGTATTCTCCAGCCTTCTCCCTGAAACACTTGATCCCTTTACCTATCAAGAACCGATCTATCTCTGCCTTAAAAACACTCATTGACTTGCCCTCCTCAGCCTTCTGTAGCAATGAATTTTACAGAATCTCCAGCCTCTGGCTGAAGAAATTCCTCCTCATCTCAGTTCTGAAGGATTGTCCCTTCACTCTGAAGCTGTGACTTCAGGTCCTAGTCTCCCCTACTCGTGGAAACATCTTCTCCACATCCACTCTCTCCAGGCCTCTCAGTATTGTGTTAGTTTCAATGAGACTTCCCCCTCATCCTTCTAAACTCCACTGAGCACAGACCCTGAATCATTAACTGTTCTTGAAATGACAAGCCCTTCATCCCCAGTATCGTTCTTGTAAACCTCCTCTGGGCCCCCTCCAATGCCAGCACATCCTTCCTTAGATACGGAGCCCAAAAATTCTCACAATATTCCAAATGCAGTCTGACCAGAGCTTTATACAACCTGAGCAGTACACCTCAGGAGATAGAAAAGGTATCCAAGAAAGGCACTCTTACAATAATCAGGGGGGTTCAATATGCAGGTGGTCTAAGAAAGTCTGGTTAGTCACAAGTCCCAAGAAAAGGAATCTGTGGAATGTGTATGAGATGGTTTAGTGGACAGGCTAATGGTAGAGCCCACTTAGGAAGAGGTAATTCTGGATTTGGTGATGTGTAATGATGCAGACTTGATTAGGGAGCTTAAGGTGAAGGAACCCCTAGGGGGCAGTGCCCTTAATATGATAGAATTCACCCTGCAGTTTGAGAGGGAGAAACTGAAATCAGACGTAACGGTATTATAGTTGGGTAAAGGTAACTACAAAGACATGAGGGAGGAGCTGGCCAGAATTGATTGGAAGGGGAGCCTAGCAGGAATGATATTCAAGATAAGAAGATGTGGAGCTGGATGAACACAGCAGGCCAAGCAGCATATTAGGAGCAGGAAAGCTTGACGTTTCGGGCCTAGACCTTTCTTCAGAAAATGACATTCAAGCAGCTTTGGTAAGATTTCCAGGGGTAATTCGGGAGGCACAGCAGGAATTCATCCCAGGGAAGAAGAAACATAAGAAACAGATGAGGAGGCAACCATGGCTGACAAGAGAAAGTCAGGGACAGCATAAAAACCAAGTACTGGGATCAATGTCCTATGACTTCAAGCCTGGTTCTCCCACACCAATCTTTGAAACATGCGTTTACCTCCTTAATCTTGTTGACCCTGTGACAATTTGCTTGTTGCTCAGGTAGTAATCAGAAGATTATTACCTTTTTGGCTTGGTTTCTTAATATAGCCCCCCAAGTGTTTATATTCCCTCAGAAGAACCATGAAAATGTGGGGACCTCAGGCTAAATTCACCACCAGTCGTCTCTCTCAAACGAGAGAGCAGCCCAATGGGACTATGATGACTCTACCTTTACCTGCTATATTTTACCAAAAGTTCCTAGGGTTAGGGAAAGTTCCAATAGATTAGAAAAAAGTGAATGTGATACAAAACAGAGAAGTAAGGAAGGCATAATTCATTGATGCAGAGAATTAGTGTCCAACATAGAGGAGCATGCAACAAGCTGAAGTCACCAAGAATCCGCTCTGATTTCCATGTTGAAATTTGTTGGCATCAAGCTTGCTTGGTTTGGTAAGATGGAAGCTGAATATTAATGAGGTGAGGAATGTTAACAAGGTGTTTAACAAGGAATAATCCCTCATAATTAGCAACATCCTACTGCATTGCGAAAAACTCACCACTCAGCAAAAGCATTAAAGATGGCACAAAGAGCTCTTGTGGTGCAGTGTTACTGTCTCCACATTTCAGCCAGGAGGCCTGGGTTCAAGTCCTGCCTGCTCCAGAAGTGGGTCTGAACAGGCTGAATAAAAATACCTAAAAGATGGTGTGAAGTTGTGAGATGTTTGACATTAAAATGCCAGGCTTCTCATTCAAATCATGTTGTAGCCCGCATCACTGAGACTCCTACCTGATTCCACCCCAAGTGCTTTTTTTTCTGGGGGCAGGCAAAGAAGAACTTATTTTAAGAACTGTCTTTCATTATCTCTCTCTTCACATTTGGAAGCAAACAGGTTGTTTGGACAGCCCATTCCAACCTGTTCCTCTCCTCCCTCCTGCTCCTAGAAATATGGCCTAACATATGCCATAAGATGGCTAATGTATATTGGCTGTGTGCCACAATTTACCATTTCCACAATGACACCACAGTTTCTGTTAGAATGTGCCATCCATAAACACTCACATGGATGTTATTTCTCAAGAAAAAGGGGTCAATAAGTACATTTCGAGCATTTAAGAAGATTACCAGTTGATGTGCTTTGTAATTCAAGGTAATCCCTCTGACTCACACTTTGTGCTTTCACTGTTTTCATTAAAAGGGATACAATATTCAGAAACAAAGAGCCACCTACATAATCTTTTAATTTAAGATAGACTGAAAAACAGCAGAGCCAAAGTTTAGATGATTGGTAATTGATTATTTGAAGAAAATAATTACAATGAACAACAGCCAAACTCAGCAGTCAAACTTGCATTCTGATACCACAAGTGTTAGACTGAATCACTTATTTTCTTTGCAGAGTGTCACTAACAATTTCAATCATAAAGCATCCAGCAGGTTTTGCAAGTGTCAGAATTTGGGATAATATTGGATCCATTGCCAATATTTTAAACTAACCTTATCTGGCAGTCTATCTTAAACCTGAGACGTAGGCTGAAATCCAGGCGATAGCAATAATGTTAACTAGATAAAGCTTTCACTACAATGCCTCCATCCAAACAGATGAGTTTTGAGTCCAACAAACCTGTGGAAATTCCTGAAATGCACCCATTGTTTCCTGATTTCGGTCAGAGGATCCTGCAAGGACAACTACAGGCCTGAAAGAAATAGCACAGTTTTTAATTCAATGGTTTTTCATATAAGCCCAGCGAATTGCATTCTTTGAAATTTTTAATCTTCTCAAAGTTTGATGTTTAGCGACCTTAGAGCACTCGGCATCAATACATCAATCACCTCAACTCCACATGCAATTTCTTCAAATTAAAATGCATAGTTATACAAAACTTAAGTGCAGATGAAGCCTGATTCAACAATTATGCAGCTGGTAATGAGCACAAGTGCTCTTAATTTAAATTATTGAGCAATGCTGCACTGATGTGAGAATATACCCTTTCCATTCATCACTCAGCTAAAATCTATTCTTTTTAGTGGCTCACAAAATATGCACCTTCAATTACAATGGTGAATTTCATCTATCTACAATGTTAATTGAACTGCGGTATCGCGCACTCTGTAAAAATTGCAAGAAATATCAGGTAGGTCTTTCAGCAATCGAAATAAACAAAAAGCAACGATTTTTCAGGTACAGACATTACTTCCAATGACAGGTAAATGCCAAAATCATGAACCGATGTTCCACAAGCAATTTGGCGATTGACTTACACTGAGAAAAATTTAACCCGGTGAAAATAATCAACTTTAAAATGATGCAATGATTTGGGAGGCACAGCAGACCGAGCTACACAATTTGAATTATTCAATGAGATTTAATGCAGATAAAAATGAGTAGCCAAATTTAAAATAAAATCACAGTATACTATTTAACTTACTTTAAAATAAATATCTAAAAGAGACTCATATTTCACAAGATCCCTGGTGCAGGTCTCTTTTAAAAGCAAGTTTATTGAACTCAGTCATATTTATTTGTTTCAATTACAGTAAATACAATAGTTACACTATTTCGCAATGATGATGTCAGCAAAGCTGTTACTGTTACTGTTTATCCTCATTTGTCACTGAAACTGACAGCAAACCCTGGGGCCAGAGTTCGCCACTGGAGACAGGAAACGGAGAGGCAGACCTGATTTCAGAGGGGTTCAGTGGCAAAGGGCAGTCACATGGTATCTGGTCCAGTGAAATGGCAGGCTGGGGCGGGGGCAACTGAGGCGAGGGTGTTCAGCTGCAAAGCAGGGGAAGGGGAGACTGCGTCGAGCAGCGAGGAAGGCGGAGTGTGGGGTGTGGGCAAGAGAAGGGGAGTGTGGGGAGAATACAGCAAGTGGGCAGCCAGGTCCCAGAGTGTGGTAAGGGTTGGGGACATCATCTGTGGGGGATGTAAATGCTCTTCAGGATATGTCGGTGGGAGGTAGTGTGACATAACTTTGATTTCTGTTTAATAGCTCCTCAGGAGTTAGACAAAGTATTTAATGGTTTAACTTTACCTGAGTAAATATTTAACTTAATTTCATTGGAACTATCCAAATGGAGACTTTCAGAGGGTTCCAGGTGTAGGAGAAATGCCCAGTGTTAAATTCAATTTCCCTGGCAATTCCTTCAATGAGCTACTCCCATCTTCACTGGAATAACCATCGTCTGGGCAGTGGAAAATCTGAGCCTTCAGGCCCTGAGAGGGTTTGACAGGCTGAATGCTGAAAAGATGTTTCCCTTTGTGCAAGAGACTAAAACTACGGGGACACATTTTACAAATGAAGGATCTCTCATTTCGGATTCAGACAAGAATTCTTTATTCTCAGGATCATGAGTTACTGGAACTCACTTCCCCAGAGAGCAGTGGTGGCAGAGTCCCTGAATTTTTTTAAAGGCAAATGTAGTTTGTTTCTCTATGAAAAACAGAGTCAAAAGTTACCAGGCTAGACAGGAAAGTGGAGATACGGTCATAATCAGATCAACTGAAATGCAGAGCAAGCTTGAGGAACTGAATGGCCAACTCCTGCCCAGAAATGCACATACAAATGCTCCTATAACCACATCTGTGATCAGATTTTGGATCTTTTACCTCATATCGTTTTGTCTGATTCGGTATCCTGCTTTGTATTACAGCACATCTGTAAAATGCTTTGCGATATATTAATTGAGTTTAAGGTGTTTAATGACATAAGTTGTTGTCATTCCAAACTTTGAAAATTGGATTTGCATCAAAAAAACTTGCAGTGATCAAAAGTTGCAAGGCGATGGCAAAACAGCAGGGTATTGCATGTATTGGTCAAATCTATCAGAGTCAGCACAGGCAGAATGGACTGAACAACTGCCTTCTGTGCTGAAAGATTTATTGACAGGGTAAATGCTGAGTGGTTGTCTCACCACATGGAAGAGTCTAGGGCCAGAGGCATAGTCTCAGAATAAAGAGGTACCAATTTAAGACTGAGATGAAGATGGATTTCTTCTCTCAAAGGGTTGAGTCTTTGCAACTCCTTGCCACAGAGGGTTGTGGGGCAAAGTCCTTGTTTATATATAAACTGAGATAGATAAGATTCTTGATCAGCAGAGCAGTCAAGGATTATGGGGAAAGGGCAAGAAAATGAATATAAGGGATGTCAGATCAGCCATGATTCTATTGAATCATGGACCAGGCTCCAAGGGCCTAACAGCCTTCTCCTATTTCTTATGGTCTTATTTATAAATGGTCTTCATTGGTCTCCTGCACATTACCAACAACCCTTTCTTCTCACATTTGTTCACTCTCCCCACCCCTTTGGTAAAAATATGTTCTTGAAGATGAGATGCACACCTCTTCCTGGGGATACCTGAAATAACCCCACAAATGCCGGTACCCTGTCACCAAGTCACCTTTTATTTATGTAAGGTGAGTCCCTGACAGTGGTCCAGCTTGCTCAGAACCAGTTCTCAGAGTGAACAGATCCTCTGATAGATATAAACTCCTGTTACTCCGCAGTCTCTGATTGGACCAGGTTAACAGCCCCAATCAGGGAACTCATATTCTATGAGGTCCACGTGGCTGACCCTATAATACTAACGACCAAAACAGAAGATTTCCATTGTAATATCTGTGGAGGAGCTTTTGTACAAAAATAAATTTTGATTAGAATAAGAATGTTTAAGTTTTCCACCTGTAATAACTCAGGAAACCTGACGAGAAAGGAACATTGTTCATTGCTGAACACCAAAATAGAGCCACTTCTTCTGGTTAGTCCCAGACCTGGATCGACAGTTCTCTCTGGATCTATGTATTTTCCTTCCTAACCAACCCGTTCAGAGGTGTTACAACACACCTCTGGAACAGGTGGGACTTGAACTTGGGGCTCCTGTCTCAAAGGTAGGGTCAAACTACTGTGCCACAAGAACCAACCTGGATCTGCTTTATGATTTTTCCCATCAACCTGTACAGAGATGTTATGATACACCTCTGGAGCAGGTGGGACTTGAACCTAGGCCGCCTGGTCCAGAGATTGAGATACTACCGCTGTGCCATGAGAGATTTCCTTGGGTCTGCTTTATTTTTTGCCATGGGCCTTGTAGGGGTTATCATACCACGCATTCTTCCCAAAACTGCTCAATTGATAATGCACTGTCCAGATGGAAATGAATCACAGAGGCAATGCAGGCCCCAGGGTCACTAGTGGTCCATGTATAATTATCCTGGACAATGCCTAATGACAACCGATGTTTTATACTATGCCTCTAAATGTACAGAACATAGAACATAGAACAGGACAGCATAGTACAGGCTCTTCGACCCACGATGTTGTGCCGACCTATTACCCTACTAAGATCAAACTACCCTGCATACCCGAGATAACAAGCATGGGGCTGGATGAACACAGCAGGTCAAGCTGCATCATAGGAGCAGGAAAACTTGACGTTTCGGGCCTAGACCCTTCATCAGAAAAAGATTTTCTGATGAAGGGTCTTGGCCCGAAACGTCAAGTTCTCAAGTCCTATGGTCCAGATTGGTGTTGTTTCTCCATG
>JAHRHZ010000013.1:55614872-55657272 GCA_024137785.1 Ginglymostoma cirratum
ATCTGACTCCACTACCACTGCTGGCAGCGCATTCCACACGCCCACCACTCTCTGCGTAAAGAACCTACCTCTGACATCTCCCCATACCTTCCTCCAATCACCTTAAAATTATGCCCCCTCGTAACAGTCATTCCTGCCCTGGGAAAATGTCTCTGACTATCCACTCTACCTATGCCCCTCGTCATCTTGTACACCTCTATCAAGTCACCTCTCATCCTTCTTCGCTCCAATGAGAAAAGCCCTAGCTCCCTCAACCTTTCTTCATAAGACCTGCCCTCCAGGCCAGGCTGCATCCTGGTAAATCTCCTCTGCACCTTCCCTAAAGCTTCCACATCGTTCCTATAATGAGGTGACCAGAACTGAACACAATATTCCAAGTGTGGTCTAACCAGGATTTTATAGAGCTGCAGCATAACCTCATGGCTCTTCAACTCAATTCCCCTGCCAATGAAAGCCAACATACCATACGCCTTCCTAACAATCCTATCAACTTGGGTTGCAACTTTGGTGCGGACTCCAAGATCCCTCTGTTCCTCCACACTGCCAAGAATCCTGCCATTAACCCTGTATTCTGCATTCAAATTCTACCTTTCAAAATGAATCACTTCACACTTTTCTGGGTTGAATTCCATCTGCCACTTCTTTGCCCAGCTCTGCATCCTGTCAATGTTCTGTTGCAACCTATAACAGCCCTCCACGCCATCCACAACTCCACCAGCCTTCGTGTCATCGGCAAACTTGCTAACCCACCCTTCCACTTCCTCATCCAAGTCATTTATAAAGATCACAAAGAGAAAAGGTCCCAGAACAGATCCCTGTGGAACACCACTGGTCACCGAGCTCCACGCTGAACACTTTCCATCTACTACCACTCTCTGTCTTCTATTGGACAGCCAATTCTATATCCAGACGGCAAAATTTCCCTGAATCCCATGAGTCCTTACTTTCTGAATGAGCCTACCATGGGGAACCTTATCAAATGCCTTGCTAAAATCCATATGCACCACATGCACTGTTTGACCTTCATCAATGTGTTTTGTCAAATCCTCAATGAATTCTATAAGGTTTGAGAGGCATGACCTGCCCCTCACAAAGCCATGCTGACTATTTCTAATCAAACTATGCTTTTCCAAATAATCATAAATACTATCCCTCAGAATCCCCTCCAATAATGTGCCCACCACAGAAGTAAAACTGACTGGTCTGTAATTTCCAGGATTATCCCTATTCCCTTTCCTGAGCAAGGGAATAACATTTGCCACCCTCCAAATCTTCTGGTACTAATCCAGTGGATAATGAGGACACAAAGATCATCGCCAAAGGCGCAGCAATCTCTTCCCTCGCTTCCCATAGGAACCCTGGGTATATCCCATCTGGCCCAGGGGACTTATCTATCCTCATTTTTTTTTCAAACTTTCTAGTACATCCTCCTTCCTAACATCAACCTGTTCGAGCATATCAGCCTGTTTCATGCTGTCCTCACAAACGCCAAGGTCCTTCTCACTGGTGAATGCTGAAGCAAAGTATTCATCAAGGACCTCCCCTACCTCCTCCAACTCCACGCACAAGTTCCCTCCACTATCCCTGATTGGCCCTACTCTCACTCTAGCCATTCTCTTGTTCCTCACATAAGTATAGAATGCCTTGGGGTCTTCCTTAATCCTACCCACCAAGGCTTTTTCATATCCCCTTCTAGCTCTCCTAAGTCCATTCTTCAGTTCCTTCCTGGCTACCTTGTAGCCCTCTAGAGCCCTGTCCGATCCTTGCTTCCTCAACCTTAAGTAAGCTTCCTTCTTCCTCTTGAAGAGACGTTCCATATGTCTTGTCATCCAATGTTCCTTCACCTTACCATCCATTCATTGCCTCAGTGGGACATACCAATCCAGTACTCGTAGCAAGTGCTCCCTAAACAACCTCCACATTTCTGTTGTGCATTTCCCTGAGAACATCTGTTCCCAATTTACGCTCCGCAGTTCTTGCCTAAGAGCATTGTAATTCCCCCTCCCCCAATTAAATACTTTCCCATACCATCTGCTCCTATCCCTCTCCATGACTATAGTAAAGCTCAGGGCGTTGTTGTCACTATCACCGAAGTGCTCTCTCATCGAGAGATCTGACACCTGGCCTGATTCGTTGCCAAGCACCAAATCCAATATGGCCTCCCCTCTAGTTGGCCTATCTACATGTTGAGTCAGAAATCCTTCCTGCATACACCTGACAAAATCTGCTCCATCCAAACTATTTGCACTTAGGAGGTTCCAGTCTATACTAGGGAAGTTAAAATCACCCATGACAACAACCCTATTACTTCTGCACCTTTCCAAAATCTGCCTCCCAATCTGTTCCTCAGTGTCCCTGTTGCTATTGGGGTGTCTATAGAAAACTCCCAATAAAGTGACTGCTCCTTTCCTGTTTCTGATTTCCACCCATACTGACTCAGTGGAGAAACCCTCCTCGACAACCTCCCTTTCTGCAGCTGTGATACCATCCCTGATTAGCAATGCCACTCCCCCACCTCTTTTATCTCCCTCCCTACTTCTTTCGAAACATCTAAACCCCAGACCGTCCAACAACCATTCCCGCCCCTGTGTTACCCAAGTCTCCGTAATGGCCACAATAGTTACCAGTTTAAATAAATATTTGCAAGTTGACTTCCCAGAATTGTAACGCTTATACCTGCATCTTTGGCAAAGCAAATTGGGAAAAAACACAAACTGTAATAGTTCACAGAACTTACCAGCAGTTCATGTTTGCATTTGCCATTCCTCCCAATGCATGTAAAAGACCTGGGCCAGAGACTGTAAGGCAAATGCCTGGCCTTAAAAGGAGAAAAACAGTCATGTTTAAATTCCAGATACATAGGTAAAGTACAATTAAATTAATATTAGTGGCAAAGTCATGAAATTAAAAGGCAGCTACATCTTGAGAGACTAACCTTCCAGTTAAATATCCCACTGCAGATGCTGCATAACAAGCCTGTTTAAACAGCAAACATGAGATCAGTAAAATATTAATCAAAGTTTTTGAGTACACGGTACAAAGAAGAGACAGAAAATACACAGAATATTACTCACAGATTGCTCATTTCTCATGCCAACGTACTTAATCCCAGCAGCTTGGGCTGCCATGGCTATTTCTATCACCGGAATACCAACAATCCCAAACATATACCGAAGGTTCTGCAAAAAATTATCAAAGGTGGCTTTCAGGTTGCTACAAGTTTATTGGACATTTTTAGTGTGAAGTTAGCAAGAAATAATCTGTTCAGATCACAAGCATAGTCTTAAAAGATTTTCTGGTATTCTATAAGAATGTGTTGCAAACATTCAAGATACAGAGAATCTGAGTAATTCATAACTCCAGAGTGGAAACCTTGTATTACCTTTGGTCACATTCTAAAGGCTGAGTGATCTTTCTTAGTAGCAGTACTAAAGGTCATCGAGTTTGGGAGATTTTTATTTAAACAATAAGTGCAGTGCAGCTCACTATTGCTCACTATGTATCTCAAATGCATTGCTTTCTCTTAAATTGTTCTAACACTTTTCATCGACCATTCTACAAAATGACAGCCATGGAGTCAAAGAATCCCAGCAGTGTGGAAAGAGGCCACTAGGCCCATTGAGTCTGCGCTGACTGTCCAAACAGCATCCCACACTGACCCAGCTCCCTTACCCTATCCCATATTTACCATGGCTAAACCACCTAAACTGTACATCTTTGGAATGTGGGAGGAAACCCACGCAGACACGGGGTGAATGTGCAAACTCCACATAGACAGTGACCCAAGCCTGGAATCAAACCCAGGCTCCTGCCACTGAGACAGCAGTGCTAACCACTGAGCCACCATGCTGCCCAATACTAAACACCAGTTAAAATATACAAGGCTATCCATCTGTTCTCATTCCCTGCCCTTTCCCCACATGCACAAAAAGTTGTAGGTGTTTTCTTTATCCAAATTCCTTTTAAAATTTCTGATGAAGATTAAGCTTTCTGATCTTTCCATGTCATAACAGATCTACTCCAAATCTTTCCTTTTGTATTTTTGGTAGTGTTCTTCAATTTATATCCTCTGGATACTAACTCACCAAACCAACAGATATTGTTTTCCCAAGATGACTTCATAAGGTTTCCTCTTGACATTTTCTGTTCTCATGAAAAGAAGCCTTGACCTAAGAGCAGTGTCTGAAGCTAAAGCTTGAGGGTTTCCCACATGTCAGCTCTTTTTATTCACTCATAGGAGATTGGCATCACTGGCTGGGCCAGCATTTATTGCCCATCCCTAGTCGCCCTTGAGAAGGTGGTGGTGAGCTGCCTTCTTGAACCGCTGCAGTCCACCTGCGATGGGTAGATCCACACCAGAGAGGGAATTCCAGGAAGCTGAGCTGCTTAGAGAGAAACTTTCAGTTGGTGGTGTTCCCATGTGTCTGCTGCCCCTGTCCTTGTAGATGGAAGTGGTCATGGATTTGGAAGGTGCTGTCTGAGGACCGTTTGTAAACTTGCGTAGTACACCTTGTAGATAATGTACACTGCTGCTACTGAGCATTGATTTTCGGAATGACTGAATGTTTGTGAATGTAGTGCCACTCAAGCAGGCTGCTTTGTCCTGGATGGTGTCAAGCTTCCTGAGTGTTGTTGGTGCTGCACTCATCCAGGCAAGTGGGGAGCATTCCATCACACTCCTGACTTGTGCCTTGTAGGTGGTGGACAGGCTTTGAGGAGCCAGGAGGTGAGAAACACGCTGCATTATTCCTAGCCTCTGATCTGATCTTGTAACCACAGTATTTAAATGGCAAGTCCAGTTCCGTTTCTGGTCAATGGTAACCCCCATGATGTTGATAGTGCAGGACTGAGTGACGGTAATATGACTGAATGTCAAGGCAGTGGTTAGACTTAATGGAGATGGCCATTGCCTGGCACTTGTATGGCACAAATGTTATTTGCCTGCCCCCGATGTGGGTGAAATACTGAGAGGGGTAGGATAAGGACCTTCTGGCCTTAAATTGGCCACATGGGACTTCATACATGCTCAACACCTCCCTTGAATCTATTAAACCTTGGACAGGTCAGCAGCAGAGGGGAGACAGCAGGAAGACCTCCTGCTGGATTGAGTGACCCCTGCCACCTGGTGGGCTTGGAGGTGTAAACTCTAATCCAATTGAGGGCACCGAATAGCAAATGAAGGATTGAGTGGGATAGACAGTAGCAAACCCTCTCAGAACATGGAACAGCATTGAACAACCCAAAAACTAAAAATAAAAGCAAAATATTGGGGGTGCTGGAGATCTAAAATGATAAATGCTCATCAGGTCAGACTGTATCCATGAGAAACACAGTTAATATTTCACCATTTTTCAGAACTGATCTGGTGATAACTCACAAACCTGAAAGGTAACTTTGTTTTAGTCTATTACCGCGTCCAGACCTGATTAGTGTTTCCAGGTCTTTTTGTTTTATAAACAAACGCGTTGAGTGATCAGGAAATGATAAATTCAGGCGTAAGGGGAGGTTTAAGTTCAAATTGTAACTAATGCGTTGTGGCTTCCTGCTCAAGGCGAGGATGTTGTTGACGTCAATGAAATTGAATGTGTTAGTACACAGTGGCCTATTTTGGTGCAGCCCACTCATTTCGATAAAGTTTCACTTATTGCAGTGGACTGGCAGCACTTTGGGTGAATGCTCCTCACCTGCCTTCTCAGTGCCTCTGCTATGACTTGAGCTCCGCTGAGTTCCTCTGGCTGTCGCCCACCATCTCCCTCTGGAACTGCCATTCCACTCGGTGTAAGAGAGCAATTGGCAGCTTCAGATCGATGCAGTTTGGTGAGTGACAAACAGCAACACCAGCCCGAGCAAAGGGGGAAGCAAATCGCTCCGGAAGAGGTGTCAGTGCAGTATAGATGTACATCCTGTTGGCAAATTCCGTTCTTTTCGTTTTGTGGGGAATTTTGAACATTAGAGTAATTTGAAAAGTTTTGAAATTCAGCCCAATGCAGTAGTTTGGCTTTTGTGTACAAGATTACAAACCAATACAGGTCCCGTGAGAGCTCAATGTTTCTACTTGGGCTTTTTCAGTGGATGTGGTGCAACTCGGTGTCGGAAGCAAACATAAAAACATGATTTTTTTAAAAAGTGGATCAGCAAGAATGTACAATTCCAGGCCAGCCCTTAATGTGCTCCCGAAAGGAACTCCCTCAGTCTCTGATTTTTTTTTTATTTATTGAGAAATTCTCACGCGTTCATCTGAAGCAGAACAAGGGAGAAAAGAAAACGTAAGAGAGTTGTCTATAAATTAGTGAAAGGGGAGAGAGAGCAGGTAAACCAGAAACTGGAGACAAAGAATGAACTGGAAAAGGTTGGATGATTACAATAATGTACATTGATACAGTGCTTTTACAATGAAGCTTTAATCCAACGTGTTCCACAGCGACATTACAAAAGAAAATATGTTAAATTGGATGAGCAAAAGCTTAGGTGGGCTTAACAAGGAGTGTCTTAAACAAAGAAATCATCATAGAAAAGATCAGGGAGAGAAGTCCGAAGTTTACAGAGAGGCTACCTGAGGAGAAAGCCACCAGCGGTTGAGTGCGTAACATCAGGGATTCTAACGAGGTCAGAATTAGAGAGGAACAGAGGCTTCGGATTTTGACAAATGGAGATGGGAAGAGATAAAGCCCTTGAAAGATTTCTAAACCATGGGTTAACAACATGTAGGTGACCTCAGTGTGGAATATAGGAGAGTAGCCAGGAGTGTGGTGGAATAATCAAGCCTTCTACCTAACAAAGGCATGAATGAGGGTTTCAACAGCAGATGAACTGAGGCAGGAACAAGTTAAACGAGTGGGCAAACACTTGGCCAATGGAATACTGTTGCAGAAATGTGAGGTTTAGCAAAAATAATAGAGGACCTGAATATTATTTAAATAGAGAAGAACTGCAGAGATGCAGAGCAGAGGGATATGGGAGTCCTCATCCATGAATCACAAAAAGCAAGCATCCAACTTCAGTGGGTCATAGGGAAGTCAAATGGAATCTTGGCTTTTATTTCGAAGGGAATTGAATAGAAAAATGGGGAGGTTTTGCTAAAACTATACAAGGTAGTTGTCAGACCACAGCTGGAATACTGTGATAGGCACTTTGTCTAAGGAAAGATATACTGGGATTGGAGGCAGTCTGATATCAAGTATGGAGTGACTGTCTTATGAGTAGACAGTGAGTAGATTGGGCCTGTACTTATTGGAATTTGAGGAATCAGAGGCAATCTTATTGAAACATACAAGATTTTTAGGGGACTTGACAGATTAGATGCAGAAAGGCTGATTTCCCACTTGGGAGAGTCTAGGACCAGAGACCGTAATATCAAAATAAGGGGTATAAGACAGAGATTTAAGACAGAGATGAGGAAGAATTTCTTCTCTCAGAGGAATTAAGTATATTCAAAGCTGAGATAGACAGATTTTCAAACAGTAAGGGAATCAAGGGTTATGGGAATGGCAGGAAAATCAGAAATAAGGAATATCGGATTAGCCATGATCTCATTGAATGGCCAAGCAAACTTGATGGGCTGAATGACATAGTAGGATGATTTTCCCAAGGTGATAAATAGGCAGTCTTAGTGATGACAGCTCAACTGGATCAAATATGACACCAGTGTTGTGAACAGACTGGTTTGCTTTCAGACAGTTACGAGGGAGAGGGTTGTATAGGGAAAATAGTTTGCAGCAGGGACAGAAAGCAACAGCTTCAGTCTTCCACATATTTAATTGAAGGACATTTCTGCTCATCTAAAAATGGACATGGATCAAGCAAAAAGTAGGGGAATTGAGAAAAATGTTGTTGATATAGATCTAGGTGTCATCAGTGTACATGTGAAAACTAACATGCTTGTGGCTGATGTTACTGAGAAGCAGCATGTAGATGGGAATTAGGTGGGAAAATCCTTGAGGGAAAACCAGAAGTAACAGTGGATGGCCTTCACCACCTGGATGCCAGCTGATGCTTTTAAGTGACCTCTTAAGGGTCACATGCTGACATTGCAGGAATTCAACCAACAGTTTCCCACCAGGATACAAGCAGCTGAACCCTGGTAGGAGAGAGGCCCCTCCTTATCTGGTATCCACCATCCCAAAGGAAAGAACCATCCTCCTCAAGAGAGGAACCCACATGAGCCACTGCCAGCCATTTTTATCAACTCACCTTTACCTACAACTCCCATGTCCTTTCTGGGGCATGACTGATTGCCTCTTGATGATTCTGCCCCATTTACCTGCATTCGAGGGCTCCATTCGGACCTCAATGCAGTACCAGCAGTGCCCACTGCTCTGAGTGGGACTGCCAGCCTCTCGATGGCCAGCAGCTCTCAGTGATGAGCTATCTGCCTGAAAAGAGAATTTAATTTGAGAAAGTTCCCGTGTAGGTGCCAGGACCCCTGCTGACGTCCAAGAGACTGCCTGATTCGAACTTAATCCTTTTGCTCTCCAACAAAAGTCTGTGGTCAGATTACCAGCAGTCCTCCTGTCGGTGGAGGACCCCACCGCTACAACTCTTCGATTGTGCCAATGGTAAAATGCTGCTTGCTATGATTCTATGATTAAGTTATTACTTCACAACCGTGTGTAAATTATTTGCTTTAAAAGAAACCAAATTACTTAATTTGTGTGGATCCTGAGAGGTTGCTAGTGTTGATATTTGAACTGTTCCAGGGTGGTTTGGCAAATCACATTTAGACATGGTCTGTGTAATAAACATCATCCAATTCCATATTGAGCAATTAAAATGAAAGAGTTGAGAATTTATTTCATGTCCTTAATGAATATTCTTGTCTAGATGTCAATGGAATATTTTTATATAGGGATAGGTTAATTCAGTTACATTCAGTGAACCGTTACTATCAACATTTTTCCCGCTGTGTGAAATACATCACCTAACTTATATTTTTGTCTTCCCACCTGCATAAACCTATCCAAATAGGTTAATTCAAGATAACATGACAATGAGAGACTGTAATCAATAATAACAGACCTGTAGTGAGAAACTAAGTTTCTCAAGTAGTAAGGGAAGAAAAGTAATGGAGCATGATGAAGTAGGGGAGCAGGATAAAACTTTAACTACTTTCACAAACTGTACTAGAATGGTACAATTATAGTAGTGAAATCATTTAGTAAGAAATTCATAGATACAAGGGACAAATGTATTCATTACAATGGACACCATAAAATTAAACCACCTGAAGATTTATTTCACCTTGAAACATAATGTATTGGATTGAGGAATTTCAATGAATCAAACTGCTTATTGACCAGGGCAGCAAATAGCAAAGTTTAACCATCAGTTACAAACAAACTCCAACACATATTTATCTATTATGACACCTTAAAAACAGAAGAGGTTGCCTTTGATTAGCCTCCTTTATTCTACATTGGCTGCAAGTATTGTGACAATTCCAAGAGAGGGCATCCTTTATGAAACAAACAACCAGTGTACATAAATAAACTAATTAACTAGTACACACCTTCTGTTCATGCTGTCCTTGAATCTAAAAGATTATATTAGGTTGTTTTGAAAATCCATTGACACATATTGAATGCACAATCCAATATAATCATTAACCATCACACAGATAAAAGATGATATCTTAAGTGTCCAAATTGTTGTCAAATTTATCTTCATATGAATTAATTTTGCTTGCATATGCCCCTTGAAGCCTTTCATTTCTGCCAAATCCCAGATTCATCCCTCTGCCAGTAAAATAGGATTGAAGGATTCGGAAAAACTGTTTTGAATAGGAAAGAAAACAAAATGTTTAAGCAGACAATTAAATCTGTATAGTGCACTATCTGTTCAAAGATTTAATTTTTGGTAATTAGAATCCCTGAAATTGCTCACAAGTTCCTGATGAAAATTGTAGGTAACATGTCAAATTAATAATCTTAAAATTATCTTTCCAAGTGAAAATGCACTCAGTTAATCGTCGAAAGTGGGATTGTTTTTAGAATCCTGGATATCGTTTGCTTTTCCAAACAGAAGTAATGGGTAATTAGTGCAATCACAGGAACAGCCTATCAATTTTCTTTTACATATTTGCTTAGAGCTTATCATTTTTAACATGATTTTAAACCAAAACCATAATATCCCATCCAGCAAGTCTTGTCCCTAATAAAACATAAGAACATAAGAACTAGGAGCAGGAGTAGGCAATGCGGCCCTTCGAGCCTGCTCCACCATTCAATAAGACCATGGCTGATCTTTTTGTGGACTCAGATCCACTTAACTGCGCTCTCACCATATCCCTTAATTCCTTTATTGTTCAAAAAAATGTCTACCTTAGCTTTAAAAACGTTTACTGAAGTAGCGTCAACTACTTCACTGGGCAAGGAATTCTATAGATAAGCATGTCATGTTCCTCACTTTAAATATGGATTGTATTCAGTTTAGATTTTTTTGGATCAGCCATCTCTTAAAAATGGATATCATAAGGTTTCTAAGATGGCTGATGATTACTGCAGTTTTTCTCCAGGCTACCTTAAGTATTTGGAAAGTCCCTAACTGATTGACTATGGGTTGGATGCCTCCTTGAATGGGCATACTAAAGTAAAAATCATCTGCAGAATTCATATCATTTGTGAAGTTACCCCAAACTCCACATCAATGAACTCCAGGACTTACTTTTGATGAGCTTGGAAATGAATAATGAATGCTGTACAGAAACAGTAAAATCATCAGCAGGTGTGAATGGCCACCATCCCTTCTCCATTGTATAGCAATGACATCAAGGATTAAATCGTGCTGGGTGTGCAATTGAAGTATTGATCAATTGACTGGAACTGATAACAGATAATAAATCTTGCTATCCCAAAAACTGGATTAAAACAGTCAGTCTGGAAACCAACAGGATGAAAGGGACCCACTCCAGCAACATCCAGTCAACCCAAAGAGTGCAATGGGGGGAAATTCATTGTCACTTGCAATGATTTACCTCTACAGAAAATCAACAGCTTTTGGAAATCCAAAGACTTCAAACCACCATTCATCTCTGAAGAAACATGAGATTCAGGCCTACAACACCTGAAGCTTAAAGAACTGAAATTTGAGTACGAGTTACTTCCTGTATTTCTGCTAAAAGCCTAAACGCATACTTTGTCATTTTACATCTGTATGGATGAGGGAGTTAGTGTTTTTTTACTGCACTTACATTTCAGATTGCTGTGTGAATAAGCATCATCTTGTGATTTAAAGTTAACAGAAAGCCTGTTTTGTGTTTATTGAAATCACAATGCTAAGAGAGTTTAAAACACTACCTCTCAAGCACATTTCATTGCAGCAATTAATAAGTAAGGAGAAAGGGGACAGTCCCACCATTTCTCTTCCTGTCCACAACAGTATAAGCAAGCTTTGCCAGCAATGACTTCCCAACCTGTCATCATAGACCTGGTAACATTCATCTTGCGTGTATTTTGTTAATTTGGCATAAAAGGTAGATTCTTGATGTTCTGAATAAAGAGCTGTTGACCTGAATGAAATAGAATTACAATAATCACTTCACCTGTAAAATTAGAGGAGGATCATTGTCAGCTCGTTGATGCAGGAATATGACGTACACTGGCAAGCACCAAACTGACATTTCTACCACACAATGTAACAAATCTTAATACAAGTCATGTCACATGATACATTTTGGCTAACGAAAGAAAGCAGCCTTTTCTATCTAAATATTGGAGGCAGTGACTCTCCTGTTTCATGAGTGTGGTGATTTATTTAATACCTAGCCTTAGGAAATCAACTGCTCTGCAGTACTTTTTAAACCTCCCACTTTGTGATAATATCATGTTTATTGTATCCTTATCATTGAAGGCTTCACAAGTACAATTTAACAGAATTTAGAAATCCACTTTGAAATATTGACATTTGCTGTTATCCAGATCAACGTTTTTCAGAATTTCTTCCTTTGATGAAGGAACATGAAAAATTAAGTTGGGTCATAAAACAGCATTCTATCCTCAATTATAATATCATTGGTAAACTTGCTTTCTCTTTTAATCTTAATGCAATGAAAGCGCTTCTGAGTAAAGTTAGATCTCCATCCATACGCTTCAGTGCTGCATGTTACTTACCAAGTCCCTGTTTTGTTGTTTATCTAACGATTTCCATCCACCCTCAGTGATGACCAGCTCAGCAGTTACACATACCAGCAGAAAAATACAAGCGGATATCATAAGGAAATGAATATTTTTCATCCTAAAGCACAAGAAATATATTTACAACAATAAATATGTAGAATTTACAGCACTAGAAGTGTCCTTTAAGCCCATATAGTCTATGTCCATGTTTATGCTCAACATGAGTCTCCTCCTTCCACATTTCATCCCTACGTGATCAGAATATTGTTGTATTTTCCTGTCCTTCGTGAGCTTATTAGGTTGTGAGTGACTACCTTATAATTATGGGTTTATGCTTTAGACCTGTGCACAGGTAGAAACTTCCACATCACCTCTACTGTATTGACATGTAATAAATTGTAAAGACCTGTAGGGAATAGGGCACGAACCTGTTCAGCCTTTCCTGATAATAGTGACAAATGTCTTCCACAGAATTCTGAGATTGAGTGTATGAATGAATTTCACAGTTAAAGCATAAACATGGCTGACTGAACGACAGCTTCTTGTTGATAATACTACTCCTAACCTAGCCACAATGCTTCACACCCAGCATCAGAAGTAATAACCTTAGTTACTTAATGTGCTTACACTTCAAGATAAGTCACTGGCCTGCAGTAGACAAACAGGAGGCTGGAAGAACACAGCAGGCCAGGCAGCATCTGGAGGAAAGGAGCATCAATGTTTCAGGCATAACCCTTCTTCAGGACTCGATGGGGGGGGCTAGTGGGAGCTGCAGATAAAGGTGGGGGGGGTGGGGAGGGGCAAGTGGTGTAGGTGGAATGCTGGTGATAGGTGGACACTGGTGGTAGGTAAGACCTGGGTCATAACTAGGTGACCATTTCACTGAGTATCTCTGCCTGGCCCGAAATGGCCAGCCTAACCTCCTGGTCATCGCCCATTTCAACTCCCCACCCTCCGACATGTCTGTCCTCGGCCTCCTCCAGTGTCGCAGTGAATCAGAACACGAATTTGAAGAACAACACCGTATCTTCCACCTGCACCCTACAGCTCAGAGCACTCAACATTGATTTCTCTAATTTCAACTAACCTTCCCACCCATCCCCCGTCTCCCTTTCCAGCCGCACCTCCTCCCTTCCATTCCACCTTCTGACCCTCCCTTCCAGCCACCAACCGGATTCATCCCTCACATTGACCAACCAGGTCATACCTACTACCGGTGTCCACCTATCACCACAAGTCTGCCTGTAACGCCCCCTCCCCCCGCTTTATCTGCAGCTTCCCCTACCCCCACATCCAGTCCTGAGGAAGAGTTATATCCAAACGTTGACTGCTCCTTTTCTCCACATGCTACCTGGCCTGCTGTGTTCCTCCAGCCTCCTGTTTGTCTACCTTGGATTCCAGCATCTGCAGGTTTTTTGTCTCTAACTAGCCTGCAGGAAATGTTAACTCTTCATCCTCAGCTGATGCCAGAATCTAACCAGTGACCTAAAAGTCAAATTGTTTAGTGAAGTGCTGACTGATGATGAGGAATCTGAACTCATTTCTCACCTCCTAATAACTCTGGAGAAGGAATTCTCCTCTCCCAAGCAAGCCAATACAGTAAATCAGAATGAAGCTGGCTAATCCCAGTCTCTGGTAAACAGAGTATGTTGAGGTATGGGGCTTAGCATAAAAAACATGTGGAAGACTTTAGCAACCATGACAATCCAGAAAGAGATTAGTGAATAAAATGTATGAATGATAAGCTTTTCCATTCAGATTGTAACATATTAATTGTAGAACAGGAATACGGTGAATTAAATTAGACCATTTATAAATTACTTAAATTAATAGCAATACATCCTTGACAATATATTCTCAAAATGACTGGGATTATGCACATTTACAGATTTATCACATCTACTAGACATTACCATACTGATAAAGCAGAGCAAGTAAATTGAAACAAAGTGAAATGTTTGCCAGATTGCAACACAGCACACAAGTGAACAAATGTGCAACATCGTAAGTAAGTGAATAAACACAAAGTAAGAATGGTAGAAACAGAAGTAAATGTTTCATAAAGGCCAATGAAAATAGATTTGACATTGCATTTTACATTGAGAGGATGTGCTAGTAAAAATGTTGATTTTTTTTGCGTAGAAACATTGATACAGATAAGATATGCATAAGAAAGAAAGACATTTGTAATATAAAGATAATGGCAGCAGATTCCCAGCACTGTTTGTTACCTGTCTAGATGTTGAAAATTGTGTACTAGTGAAGGCTGTGCTGCTGCCTCTGATTTCAATCTATAGAATCTTCCCAATTTATACACTCTCTCCAACCCACTCTGATCTCTCAATGAAAGAATGACTCACTGAGCACAGACAACGTGCTAACTAGACCAGATATCATAACACTTTGAAAATCTCAGACTTTTTTCAACCTGTCTTTGTAGAACATACTTAGCGCATGTGTCACTAATGAATTTATGCAAAAGTGGCATTGTTAACTGAATGTGGAAATACAGATGAAAGAATACTGCCATTATAATTTTAATCTATATTGAAATAATGGAATTCATTAGCTAGCCAATTTTATAATTGTAATTATGGAACCACTTCCTTTGAAAATGTGTTATATTGAAAGGTTTGAATATTTTATTTAGAGTTGAATAAATAAATATTTAAACAACGTTTATTTTTATTCAAAGTAGGGAAGGTGATCTGCTCCAGCAAAATTTGAGGTGCAGTAAATTAAAGTTCTGAATAAATAATTTTCAAAATAGTATATCATTAATACACTTTTGAACTCAAGTATGATGAATGTATCTTTTAATGTGATGATCAGCTATTGGGTTTTGAGATTATTATGCTGGAGATACAACAATCCAGTTGAATGTTGTACAATGGAAGTTATGCACAGTATGTTTTTCAGGTGCACTGTCTGATGGCAGGATATTGCAATAAAAGCAGAATAGTTGAGAAGCAACTTGAAACAATTCTGGATACAAGGAAGCTTTATTGGGTGGACTAATCAAACAACACTTGCATTATTTTGGTAGCTATATTTGCACAATACCATGAGGTTTATAATTGTGCAGATTATCCCTGCCCTATCCCTATCCCTGCCATGTATCCACTCATCTTATCATTTAAACCAATTCCTGTTAACATATCTTTCAATTCTTACAGGGTCAATTGCTATTAATCTGAACCCAGAAGCATTTCCTGATACCATGGCGTGGAATAGTTTTTTTTTGTAGTGTAAAATCTCTCCTAAATTAATTTCACAGGGGAGTGAAATGGATTTAGGTGATGGAGGATGTTCAGTACATTGTATTCATTTCATCTCTCCAGAATATCAACCTGAGTAATGTCCCATTGCAACTACTTTTTGTTTCACATGAATCAAGTTGCTGGCCTCAGCCACTGCAGCAAGATTTGATGTTGCATGTTATGATAATAATGAACATCTATTGCTCTAACTGTTTCATTCATTTAGTTTAAGGCAAATCATATTGAAAAGATTCAGTTGTACAGATACAAACCAATAATAAAAATAGACACAGTTATTTTCATCAGCATGTGTATGTGGAACTTCACAGTGACTAGAAACACTATTGAGTAAGCATGACAAAACTATTAAATAGCGCAGCAAAGTCCATGGTAAGTTAGTTTACTAGTTGACACAAACGTGTCATGTTCAGAAAATCCAGATAATATGCTGTTTACTAAATTACAGTCCAACATTACACAATGCATAAGGGATGATGACGTGTTGTCAGATCAATCTGATCTCTGTTTCCTTCCAAAGTACAGATTGGATGTTAACTGTTGAGCAACGTTGGAAGTATATATATCCAGACTAAGCTCCGGACTCTAGTGCGGCAACTTAACTGAAACATCATTCAGTTATGGAGATATTTTTCTTGAGAGGGTTGCTGTTTTGTTGGCAGTGCTTAGTAATTCCAGTGTGGGGGCTGGATTTTTACACTGCGGCAGTTTATGAACACCCATCAGTCCTTCAGCTAAACTCAACCATCCTTTCAACACGTTCGGAGGCACTGGAGATAATGAGGGAAAACCTGAATATCTACCAAGAGCAAGTCAATGCTGCAAGCAAACAGGTAAAGCAACTTCCTCGTGTTTAATCCGCCTGCACAACACGTCGCATTTATTCACCCTTTGCAATAAGCCGCGTTATTACCAGATAATAGCTGATGTTAAGAGAATAATTGCAGATGTCATAGCAAAATGTTTTAGAAAGTCATAGAGTTGTACAGAAGAGGCCCTTTAGCCCATCAAATCTGCACTGACCTATCTACACCAGTCCAACTTTCGTGCACTTGGCCCATAGCCTTGATTGTTATGACATTTCAAGAGCTCATCCAAGTACAATTTAAAGGTGTGAGGTTTCCCACCTCAAGTACCCTCCCAGGCAGTGCATTACACATTCCCAGCTTCCTCTGAGTGAAAACATGTCTCATAAAACTCCCTCCAAAACTCCTGCTCTTCTTCTTAAAATTATGACTTGTCATTATAGCTAAACTGCTCCATCCCAGGCAACATCCTGCTGGGTTGCCTTTGCACCCCTTTCCAATACAATCACAACCTTCCTATGCTGCACTAACCAGAACTGTACACCATACTCCAGCTGTGGCCTAACCAAATTTTTGCACAGTTTTAACATAAACCCCCTGCTTTTATAATCAATGCCAGAACTGTTAAAGGCCCGTGTCCCATATGTCTTATTAATCACCCTATTAACCATTACTGCTTTGACGTTTTTCTAGATTATGACAGATTAAAACATCAAAGAAAAGGCTATTCATTCCTTTGTATTCTTTAAAGGAGCAATTCTAAGTCAACTAAGCTTCCTGCTCTTCCTCTGTAATAAATCCTCGTTCTCTATTTTCATTCTATCCAAATTCTGTACAGTCCCTTCATTTACCGTTATGCAGCATCCTCTCTGTGGTGATGACAGATATAAAGTACTCATTTAGCCATTCTCTCTTTTGCTCCAGAAAAACCTGTTTTTAGTCCACAATCAGCTCCTTTCCCTTTGATTATCCTTATGCTATTTAAAAATCTACAAAACCTTTTGTTTATTTTAATACAACCACAAGTATTCTCCTACCAGTGCTTTTTTTATATTATTCACTCATGAGATATAGACATCTCTGCCAGCCCAGAAATCACAGCCCTCTGCCAGCCCAGAAATCACAGCCAGTCCCTAGCTGTCCTTGTGAAAGTGGTGGTAAGCTCCCATCGGATTTCCTTTTCTGGTACTTCTCCATAATTATTTTTTGTACTCACCTTAGTTCCTGACTGAATTAGGAGCCTGACATTTTTCAGAAATATTTGTTAGAAGAGTCGTGGTGGTGAGGATTTCAGCCACTGCCTGGATACTGCCTCACCTCACTACTGCTGCATTATGTAATACTCAGGCAGATGACCAGGCTGGTCGGGGACACCTGGGGCTTCACCCCACCACCCACAGACCAGCAGCTCTATTGGACAGCTGTAGCACGGATCCATCACCGGCAGCCACGCAGTGTCTTGGATTGTTGCCAGATCCCAGCTCAAATGTGAATGATAGCAGGAAGTAGTCACAAAATGGAGGAGCAGGGAGGGGAACAACAAGAACAGGAGGTTGACCCACAGCCGTACTCAGATGCTGGGTCGCTCGATAAGGCACTGAATATATTTTACAGGCCTCCCCTGGAAGCCATCCGGCAACACCAAAAGGTGTATCACCACACGGCAAGTCCCTGTCTATGGCCAGGTGAATAAAAGCGATAGCAGCACTAATTGCCCTCTTAAAGACCTCTCTGGTAGTGGGAGGAAATGCTGCTCACAGGCATTCCCATCATGGAATTAATCAAGGTCAAGGCAGGAAGGCAATGTGGATCCCACTGCCCTCCTACCCAATTAAATGCCCTCTGCCACCATGGGGGGAGGGTCAACATCTCACTCCTCCTTTTCACTCTTTCAGTTTAATTGCTACATCTTTTAGCAGATAGCTCTGCTAAGCCAGCTCCACTTTGAAGACTTCCCATTGATTCTGCCTATATTACTGACCAGACTTTGAGTCCATTCACCTGGCCCTGATCCATGTTCAACTCACTGAAGTTAGTCTGTCTCCATTTGGATGTTTTACATCTGAATTTGCCTTTTACTTTTTCATCACTTGTAGTGCTTGTATCTCTGGATCTGGGCCTGAATCTATAAACTTTTGACAGGTCCCACACATGCAGAAGATTGTTTTATCAATTTTGCTAAAGAGAAGGGCCAATGCATTCACCAAATGCTGCTTTTCCAGGCTAAATGTGGTTTGGTTCCTATCCTTCTTGATGCATAGGATCATTTAGCTGCTTCATAGTGCTACGTAAGTTAATATGGTTCAATTCCACTGAAGTTGGTTACAATAATTGTTAATTTAGCATGCTCCTGGGCTTATTGAGCTCTGTATAACATCAGCATTATCGTATGGATAGGCTCTGGCATTATTAATGTATTGGCACTCTCCTGCAATAAATATTGCAATAACACACAAAATAATCACTATAGTTCGACAATTTAACTTTTGGGACTTCATTTCTAATTGAGATCATGCTAATGCATCAATTATTTTGTTTTGGATCTATACTGCAGGGAGTTAAAATAATTGTATTTCCAGAGGATGGTATCCATGGCTTTCATTCCAGCAGACCTGCTCTTTTTCCATATTTGGAGCCTATTCCAGATCCTAATGTTGTTCAATGGAATCCATGCCTGCATCCAACTGTATATAATGATACAGAGGTAGGAACTGAGCAATGTTTGCATTAGTTTATTTGTTTTTACATTTTAAGAACATTTGTAGCTTTTTGTAGAGCTCTCAACTATAACCATTTAGACAACAGTGATGCCAGTTTATACAGAATACTTTGCAAACAGATTGGCACTCATTGTTTGGAATGCAGAATTGGTTTTATTTGATAAATGTCTTCGCATCTTAAAGCATTGTGTATGTAGAAATGTGTTTGCATCAGTATTAACAAGCGGATTTTGATAATAGTACTGATTTTGACAAATTAATGCTGTTGAATCATTCTCCTGATATGGAGACTTCCGACAAGGAGTGTGGATTGAGACTCCTGCCACAGTTTTTCATCCAAACCCATCACAGAAAATCCAATATGCACTCAGAGCATGTGAGGCTTTTCACTGAGTGCAGTTGTGTAAAACTATCTCTAGTATGTATTTAATTAATTAACAGAAGAGTGTATGTTAACGAAATTGGCCTATGAAAGGCTTTTCAGCCAAAGAACCTATGGTCAACCTCAAATAAAATTAAACTTTCCTCAACTGTTTCATATTTAGACTGACAATTCTTCATTCTTCCCTTCCTCAGGGTCCTGCCTTTATATTTATTCCACACACTTCCATGAATAACAATTCATGTAGAATTGGCTGAATCTGTTGTTCTGTTTAGCTAAGTGAGAATTCTGTTGAGTTCTCTGAAAGTTATTTTGCTGCAAGTCTGGTGCGAAAATTGCTTCACCTGCTCATGAAAATCATAAAGAACTGTGTAAAATGCTTCCGATGGAATGGTTGGTTGTTGGACTTGTCTGATTCTGCTACATATGTTGCAAAAGCACATATTACCCTATGAGATTTCACACCACATTACATTAAATAAACCATTTCATTAAGTACCCGTTAGTGAGCAAGGAGATTATTTTGCAGAGAAAAGCATAAATGATCCCTTGTACTTTAATTTTGTTAAAATTTAATGACTTTTCATATCTGTTCTATCATAGGTCCTTCATCAGTTGAGCTGTATGGCAAGAAATGGCAGTATGTACTTGATTGCAAACATGGGAGAGAGACAAACCTGTGAGCAAAGTGATCCCAAATGTCCGCCAGATGGAAGATATCAGTTTAACACAAATGTAGTTTTTGATGCTGAGGGCACTCTCATAGCTAAGTACCAGAAATGGAACCTTTACTTTGAAGTTGCTTATGACACACCCAAAACAGTGCAACACGTCATCTTTAATACATCTTTTGCTGGAAGATTTGGCATCTTTACTTGCTTTGATATATTGTTCTATGAGCCAGCAGTAAGTTTAATCGAGAATTATGGTGTAAAACAAATTATATTTCCTACTGCCTGGATGAACCAGCTGCCACTCTTATCTGCAATAGAGTTTCATCAAGCATTTGCTGCTGCATTTGAGATCAATCTTTTTGCAGCCAATCAGCATCATCCTGAATATAATATGACAGGAAGTGGCATCTATACCCCATTAGATTTCCCTTATTATTACAACTCCGAGAGCAGTGAAGGTAAACTTCTTGTGGCCAAGGTCCCTATAATTACATCCACCCAAAATCACCGCCTACAACAGTCTAAGTCACAGATGACGTCAGCATTTCTTGAAGAGACTAATTATCTTGAAGCTTCTCTCCTTCAGAAGGAGGGAGGAAAGCAGGAACAAACTGGCCCATTGGAAAGCAATGATCCTGGTTATGTGTTTCATAACGTCATGATGTTTGACAATTACACATTTATCTCTTTGACAGGCTTGAAAGGTAATGTGCAAGTCTGTTCCAACACCCTCTGTTGCCATGTAGCCTACGAACGTAGCAGTTACACAGACGGAAACCTGTATGCGTTAGGAGCCTATGACGGGCTTCACACAGTGAATGGCATCTATTACATACAAGTGTGTGCCTTGGTGAAGTGTGCAGGATCCAGTTATGACACATGTGGCCAAAGTGTTACAACTGCCTCTGATATCATAGACTTTAGATTATGGGGGAATTTCAGCACAACCCATATTTATCCAGAAATATTGGCTGATGGGATGAAAATTTATCGTGCAGATAGCAGAGGATGGACTAACAAGAATTATTATATGACCAAGAAGGGGATGTCAGCAGGTCTTGTCACTGCAGCATCCTATGGAAGGTGGTACAAGAAAGACTAGCTTCTGCTGCAGATTATTTCTAAATGCGACTTGGATTAAATATAATAGCACCATTTCAAATGCTTTGCAGATAGTTTACAGTAATAATACTTTTGCATTCTGTGTTATAATCTTGAGTTTTGGCCAGTTGATTACAAAAAGAAATGGGATGTTAGAAATAAGACAGTGACAATATTTACTTCCCCAAAAAGCATGACTTGAAGATGCAAGACAATGGCTGGCTGTCACATTAATGACCTGAATTGCCATTGGGCCTATTTGAAATAATTGCCATGGATTCTGCTTTTGGAAGTAGGTGAGACAGCTTGGGGTAACGTCTTACAGCCTTTTCTACTTATTCAACTACCACTATCTGTCTGGAAACCTCCCACTGCAATCAGACACTGGCCACCAAGTTAGCTTCTATAGCAAGCAAAGTTTCTATGCTGTAGCTACCACATTGCACCAAAATGGTGTCTGTGCTTTATCTGTGCACACAGATCCTCAGTACGATCCTCACTGCATGTCATGTGGGGTCATTTGGCAGAACTATAAAGGATTCTTTGTTTCCTTTAGTCAATGTTGCCAGGTCTACCTAAATACTGATACAGCATATTGATACTGTGAACTGATTTGCAAAAATTAAAATGTCGCAGCATTTTAACTGCAGGATTGCCTTTAAAGTCTCAGCCTAATCCATTCCAGGACAGAACACTTGAAAGTGGTGATTTGGACACTATCAGTAAATGAACTACAAACACATAATTATGTTTGAGATTTGAGTTAACAAAAAATAAAGTGATTTGAATTACTATTCCATGATCATGTCACCTGATGCTCAAGTGGGACAATCAAATTTTCAATTAAAGAAACTAAAAAAAATGCGAAACTGTCTCAATGGCATCTGCTTAGCAAGAAATTTTTTTTTGGTGTTGATATGTGGGAATATAACTGAACATCAACACAACCTGTCAAATAACATTACTATTAATTTGGGGGAGTTTTGAAATGATAAAATGTTCAGCACAATTAAATACTTTCTTTCTAAAAAAGTAAAACATCATCCAGAATACAAAACAAATAAGAACAGTTATTGTGCCAAAAACAGAGACATCTTGGGAATGTCCGATTATTGTTTAAAAGGTATTATGAGATTATTGTACTAGGCAGTAAAGTTCCTCGGGACTCATTAATCTGATAGAATCAGATGTGCTCATCTTAGGATAGAAGATTGAGGCAACCAAATGACAGGGAGAAAATTCCAAGGAAAAGTTGAGGGAATGAAATGTATTTGAAAAATAAGTACCATATAATAGGGTTTCTTTTATTCTTTCATAGGATGAGGGCATCACTGGCTAGGTCAGCATTTATTGCCCATCCCTAATTGCCCAGAGGGCAGTTAAGTGTCAACCACATTGCTATTCGTCTGAAGTCAAACATAGGCCAAACCAGTAAGGATGGCAGTTTCCTTCCCTGAATGACAATAATGAACCTGATGTTTTTTCCCCCAACAACCAACAATGGATTCATAGCCATTATTAGACTCTTAATTCCATATATTTATTGAATTCAAATTCCACCATCTGCTGCGAACCCGGCTCCCCAGGATGTTACTTGGGTCTCTGGATAAACAGTCCAATGTTAATACCACTAGGCCATTGCCTCCCCAAGTGGACAAGTGTGTACCCAATGGTATGCAAGGTTCAGTTACCATGGCAAGTTAAAGGGATTAGTTGAGATTTGGATATTTGAACCCAATGTACGCAATGAGGTGGTATCTCTAAAATTCAATCTACCTGATGTGAAAGATAAGAAAAGAATTCTAGGAAAAATCCAGAACGACTTTGGCAGAATCTGAATTTAAACTGTTATATTAATTTAGGAGAGAATTTCCAAGAAGTCCAGAAGATCTTAGCAAAACGCAGAGAGGAGTAGGTGAGATTAGAAAATTGACAGCTTTCTCTTTAAGATGTTTGTATCTTTCCTGTGGACATTTTCAAGATAAATGTGCCTGATGTTAGGCTGACCACAATATGATATAATGGACCAATACAAGGGCAGCTAAGGAAAGAGACACTTTTCCTGATCTAATAGGATTCCTTCTCAGTCCAAGAATGGTTTCTATCAGATGGCATATGTAACATGTAATTGGGGAATCAGTATGAAAGTGCACATGTGATTTATTGCTTGTAAAACAAATAGTATACGGAGACACATCCTCATCTTTTACTTTAGACCTCAGCCACTCACTGTTACTTAACGACAGCATGATATGAGTTGGTTAATGGGGCCACTGGAATGAGAACAAATTTTCTACTTCACTAAAGCATTGCCACATATTCCATAGAGAAATTAACTTTAAGACAAATTGTATAATAGTAAATACAACTGGTAACAACCAGACGAAATAACATTAAATAATAAGAGATACAAATTTTGCATTGGGACAATTGAGAGCTAGGCCAAATGACAATTAGCAAGGATGAGGAAAGACAGATTCTGAGAGGACCAGAGAACTTCTCAAGTCCATATTTTACCTGTCACTTGAAAATCAAGTAACTTGCCCCACCAAAATGTAATGGAGTGAGAGGGTAGGCGCGAAGGCACAGAATCCCTACCTGCCACTTTCCTGTGTGATTAATAGCTCCCTGACATTAAGCTCTCCAAAGGAAGATGCAAAGATTCTGCCCAGAGACACTTGAGGGCAGGCTGTAAGGAAAATAAGGCTTTTGATCTAATTTTCAAGCCTCATGCAAGGCCAGCATGGAATGGAAACTGTGAGCAAACATATGGATGAGCAAACACAAGGGACAAATATGTGTTCTCAGCCTATTTAAAATAAATCTGCTGAACTTGTTGAGCTCTGAAATAAAGTATTACTATAGTAAACAAATAGAGATAGTTCAGGTGAAGAGATTAACTCACATTTAACTTCATAAAAAAACAGACTTTGAACAATATACATGTCACTGGAGGAGGAGCCACTATAAATATCCTCAATGGTGGAAGAGCCCAGCACATCAGTGCAAAAGATATGGCTAAAGCACTCACAACAATCTTCAGCTAGACAGGCTGAATGCATAATTTCCATCTTGGCCTCTTCCAGTGGTCCCCAGCATTACAGGTACCAGTCTTAAGCCAATTTGGTTCATTCCACGTGATATCAAGAAACAGCTGAAGGCACTGGATACTACAAAGGCTATGGGCCCTAACAACATTCCAACAATAGTACTGAAAACTTGTGCTCCAGAACTTGCTGCTCCCCTAGCCAAGCTGTTCCAGTACAGCGTTAAGCAGGGAGCAGGCAATAATTTGGGGACTAAATAATTGGAGTGGCAAGGACCAGCTCTGATGAATGGAGGGCCACAGGGATGAGTGTTGATGTCTTAAATACTTCTGAATTTCCTTTTCATACTTTTGCATTTATATTGTTAACTTGGATAAAGTGACCAAATGTACAAGTTGCTAAATTTGCTGCTGAAACAAAGATAGAAACATAGAAAACAGGAGCAAGAGCAAGTTGTTCTCACCCAGCCCCTCAAGCCTGCTCTGCCATTAAACTAGATCATGGATGATCCTCTTCCTAATGCCATTTTCCTGCACCCAGACTCTGATAGAGAAATCATGTGTCCTAGTCCCTCATTGCCTACAAACCCCAACTACCACATATAACCATCTTTCAGGATTGTCATTTAAGACCCAATCTTTTTTGTTATTAAAATGGCAAAGTTTAGTAAAACAATATAGATTTAAGGATAGAAACTGATCAGCCACTAATAGTAAAAATCTCATTTAAAGGAACCAAAATGCATTTGATTTACATAGACCTACCATTTTGTGTGATTGATCATTGGATCCTGAATAGGTCTGATCAATAGATCTGATTAGAATAGTATGTAATGAGTACTAATGACTTGGATTAAAGACTGTCCGAACTCTAAAGTATGATATAGTTTATGAAGGTGATAGCAAATGTATACGGTCACTTGATACTTCGACGTTATATATTTACTTTAAATGTTGTAACATTGGTGTGCTGCCTCCAAAATTTGCCAAGTTTTTAAAATTCAGTCTTCACTTCCTCACATTTTACTTTCCAGCTTCAGTACTGTCTTCCATAACCAGCGGGCAATTTGTGGCTCAGCTCAGAAGGATTGCATTTAATTTTATTGAAGCCAGGACTTCTGGCAAAAAAAGACGAAATCCTGCTTGTCATTTATAATTATCGTGTGCAACATTCACAAATGCATTTTATATTTTGCTACAGTTCTCATGATTTGGTGTTAATAAACCCATAAAAATAATACGTGTATTACTCTTTCACTCATTAACTGGATAAACATTAGGAAATTATTAAAATAGTGCAGCAAAGTCCATGGGAAGTTAGTTTACTAGCCAACACCAATAGTTATCCTACATGGTAATCGGACAGTCCGAATGATATTCCAGTTTTAAGACAACAATCCAATTCTGCACAGTTAATAATAGGTGATTACAGATCATTTTCGACCACGCCTCTTTTGCACAATACACATTTGACGTCGCTGTTGAGTAACCTTTAGGTGCAAATATCGAAGTGTAGTGCTACAGATTATTGTTGCAACAAAATGGAGACATTTGGCTTGAGCTGGTTGCTGTTGGGATGGCAATGTTTGGTAATCCCGGCGTGGGGACAGCAGTTTTACACCGCGGCGGTCTATGAACATGCAGCAGTGCTAAATCCATCCGAGAAAATCCCTTCCACACGTCAGGGGGCGCTGAGACACATGAAAAAAAACCTGGATATCTATCAGGAACAACTCTTTGCAGCAAGCAAACAGGTGAATGAAGTTTGATCCCTCTGTCCGTCACAAAGTGTTTATTGACCTTTGAAGTTGTGGCTTTATTTTATTCTGATAATATTGGGCAGTCAGTGAAACAAATGCAGACGTTGATAGCAAAATATTCTCGGAAGAATAACAGTATTTGAGCCAAACTCTCACTTTGTTAAATATTTAATGTCACTTTGTGTTCCATATTGGGCATTGCCTCCCTTAGAGCGCAAGGAAGGTCTGTGCTATTTATGGGCCACCTATGAAAAGTCAATTTATTGCTCAATGCAAAATTTCTGATCCTGGGCTTATTGTTGGTGGTAAAGTATACATTAAGGATACCAGAAAAACAACTTTGGTCTTCTCTGGAAGGACAGAGTCAGAAATCACATAACAGAAGGACTGAGGCTCTGAAAGCTTGTGGTGTCAAATAAACCTGTTGGACTATAACTAGTGTCATGTGATTTCTGACCTTGTCCACCCCAGTCCAACACCCACACCTTCACATCGTGGCTTCTCTAGAAGGGGTCAGAAGTCACATGACACCAGGTTATAGTCCAGGTTTATTTGACACCACAAGCTTTCAGAGCATTGCTCCTTCACCGAAGGAAGTGCACAGGCACAGAATATATATGCAGAGAGATAATCGCAAGGTAATTCCAGGTGATTAAAGTGTCAAAAGATAAGTACAAATGGTATGAGTGGAGGGTCGACAGGCTGAATAACATGTCTTTGCAGGTGATCAGAAGTGTCAGACAGTGTGTGTGATGTGTCAACAGTTAATCAGCAAATGAAGGGATGACATATAATCTGATTAATTAAGGCAGAGAGTTAATTACAAAAAATCAAAATTGAGACGGTGTTAGAGACAAATCAAATCACTGGAATAACTTCAGAGATAGTAGGAACTGCAGATGCTGGAGAATCTGAGATAACAAGGTGTAGAGCTGGATGAACACAGCAGGCCAAGCAGCATCAGAGGACCAGGAAGTCTCACCAATATACCATGCCTCGGGGCATCCATGCCTACAGCGTATGAGGTAGACAACACTGCCGGAGTCAAATGAGTACATATCGTGCACGTGGTGAGTGGTGTTCCTGTGTGTGATGGTAGTATCCATGTCGATGATCTGACATTATCAGAATTAGTTTGTACAGTTTTGGGTTACTTGTTACTTTGGTTAGATCCTCGTCATGCGACTCTAATACCCATCAAGTTATTCCAGTGATAACAAGGTGTAGAGCTGGATGAACACAGCAGGCCAAGCAGCATCATAGGAGCAGGAAAGTTGACCTGTCAGGTTGGGACTCTTCTTCAGAAAATGGGTTACTTGTTACTTTGGTTAGACCCTCATCATGTGACTCCTATACCCATCAAGTTATTCCAGTGATTTGGTTTGCCTCTAGCACCATCTGATTTCTGAAGAATTATCCCAACCCACAATGTTAACCCTGCTTTTTATTACCGTGTGAAAACATGTCAAGGTTTTGAATACCACTGTCAGATCTCCCTTAAAACTTCACTGCCCTGAGGAGATAACATCAGCTTCTCTAGTTTCTCCATACTGCTAAAGTTTAATCAGCCCCAATCTTGCTTTCACAACCCTTTCAATACCTATATGTTTAGTTATTTTGAACATTAAAGATTGCTAAAAAATACACATTTTGTTAAGTCACAGAACTTGAGTATTACTAAATGAAAAATAAAAAGCATGGAGCTGTAAAGTCTTTACAGCCCTTTGGCCTATGTATCTGTGCTGGTTATCAAAGATCCATCTATTCTAATCCCAATTTTCCAGCACTTTGTCGATAGCCTTGTATGTTATGGCATTTCAAGTGTTCCTCTAAATACTTCTTGTATATTCTTGAGGGTTTCTGCCTCTATCAACCTCTTGAGGCAGTGAATTCCAGATACCCGCAACCCTCTTGCTGAAAAACATCTTTCCTTAAACCTCTTGCTCCTTACTCTAAAACTGTACACCTTGGGTTATTGGCCCCTGCACTAGTGGGCCTGTGCCCCTCAGAGTTTTGTACAACTCCATCAGGTCCCCCTTCAGCCTTCTCCGCTCTGAGGAAAACAACCCCAGCCTACCTAGTCTGTCTTCATTGTGAAATCACTCCAGGCCAGGCAGCATGCTGGTGAATCTCTTATGCACCTTTTTCTTGCAGAAACGTGCCTACCCTGTATTTGAACTAACTCCACTTTGAAGAGTTGTCGTTGCTTATTTCCTGCCAATCTTTATTTCTACCTGGACCTGATCCCTTTTCCTAAAAATGGTCCTCCTCCACTTGGATATTTAACTTCTGAATTTTCCTTTTCTGTTACTACTGTTAATAACTAAACTTTTAAGTCCCTGGAGTTGGGCTTGAACCTATTTTTTTTTTGAGAGGCTGTCCATGTGTAGAAGAATGATTTACCAGACTTTGTTAAAGAGAAAGTCCAACATATACTAGTATTGCTCTACTTCCAGTTTAAATTAAGTTGCTTCCCATCCTTAAGGACATACATGTTCATTCAGCTACCTCATATTGATATGCAACTTTGTATTGTACTGATTCACTGATGTTGGTTCTATTGAAAGATAGAAATTAAGAGCTGCATTGAGCCCCAATCAATCACTCAAAAAGATCATGGCTGATTCTTTATCTCAATATCATCGGCTGATCCTTTGTCTTCACTCTAGATTTAGATTTATTGTCACATGTATATAAAAATACAGTGAAAAGTGTTTTTTCATATGTTATACATAAAGTGTTGCCACGCTCCGGTGCCATTTTGAAACATAGAATAGATTGCAAGGTTTACTGCAGTAGAGTTTGGCTTTCTCTCTTCTTGTTCCTCCTCCATTGCTCCTCCAGTTGCTGCTTGACATTGGCCAGGGTCTCTGAAACGGGCTCTGGAGTCTCAGTTATGGGCCTGCACCACCGCCACTCCCGTGACTGCTGCATCTGATCGGGCTCCATATCTCTTGTTCCTCATCGACGCTCCTCCTGACGCTGTCGGTGGTTGGGATCCTCCACCATACCTTTCGCCAATGCTTCTGCTCCTACAGACGCCCTGGCCTCGGTGCAGCAGTCTTAGAGTGTCAGCCTGTGAGTCCAGGCTAGGGAAGTCAGCCTGGAACCTGCTCCTCGCTCGCCAGGTGTTGTTGCCAGCACTGCTGGAGGCCTCCTCCTTCATCCTTCACTCAGCTGTCGCCACTCTCTAGGCTTTAAAGAAAGAAAATAAAGAAAGAGAAAGCAGACAGGAGTGGATGAGCCCCAGACTCAACCCTGCTCTCTCTCCGTACCCCGTTACTCCGTTAGCTACTATAATTTTTTTTCTTAAACGTATTCAGTGACTTGTTGTCCACAGACTTCTGTGGTACGGAATTCTACAGGATGACCATGCTCTGCATGAAGAAATGTCCGAAATGGCCTACCCTATGTCTTGAGACCATGACCCTTGTTCTGGATCTTCACATTCACTCTAGGCAAGGGAGCCCTCATCCGTGCACCCAATCTGTCCCATCCTATCTGAATTTTATAGGTTTCAATGAGATTCCCGCTCATTCTCCTATGCTGTATTAAATATGGGCACAGTCATCTCAATTTTCTCCTCCATACAACAACTTCAACAACCCAGGAATCAATCTCATGAACCTTCACTACACTGTCTCTAGAGCAAGTATATCTTAGGTAAGAAGACCAAAACTGCATGCAATCTTCCAAGTATGGTCTAATCAAGACCCTGTACAACTGCAGTAAGACGCCCATGCTCCTGTATTCAACCCCTTTCGCAATGAAGGCCACTGTACCACTTCTTTCTAACTGTGTGCTGCACCTTAATGCGTGCTTTCAATGACCAGTGCACGAAGACACCCAGCTCCTTTGTATAACAACATTCCCACTTAAATCATACTCTGCCACTCTGTCTTTCCTCCTGAAGTGGACGACATTTCACATTTTTATTTGTTGTACCGAATCTGCCATGCATCTGTCCACTCAACCTGAAGCCTCTTAAGATCTTCCTAACCACTTCCACTCCCACCTAGGTTTGAAACATTAGCAATGTGGAAATACTACACTTGATTGCCTCATCTAAATGATTGGTAAGTATTGTGAACAACTAGAACCCAAGCACCAATCCCTGTAGTAAGCTCAGTTGTTACTGCTTTCAGCTTTGAAAATAATCCATTTATTCCTACTCTCCTCGTTTCCGGCCTGCTATCCAGTTCTCAGTTCACTTCAGTATATTGTTCACAATCTCATGTGGATTGATTTTGCACTGTAGCATCCTGTGCAGGGATTTATCAACATTTTTTCTGAAAATTATATATATAATAACAGTTTATTTGGCATGGATACAGACCTTGCAATCTCAGCATAATCTCAGCACCACGCTGCCAATTTTTATTTGTTTGTTCATGAGAAGTGGACATCACTGGCATAGGTAGCATTAATTGCCCATCCCTAACAGTCCTGGAGAAGGAGGTGGTGAGATACTTTCTTCTGAAGTCCTAGGATTGTAGGGACACCTACCGTAAGGGAGTTCCAGGATTTTGATCCAGTGACAGTGAAGGGATATTTCCAGTTCAGGATGGTTTGTGGCACGGAAGGGAACTTTCAGGCAGTTTTGATACCAGGCCCTTGATCCTTTGTGGGTGATAGATATTCGCTAGATTTGGATTGTGCTATTGGAGGAGCTCTGGTGATTTACTGCAGTGTATCATGGAGATGGTACACACTGCTTCGCTATGTGTCAGGCTGGAGGAAGTGAATGGGACACATCCACGTGTACTTGAGCAGGTTGTCTTTGTTTTGGATGGTGTCAAGTTTCAAGAATGTCTTGGGGCTGCACCCATCCAGGCAGTGGGGAATATTCCATCACAGTCCTAACTTGTGTATTGTAGATGGTGGACAGGCTTCGGGGAGTTAACTGAATCTCTGACTCTAATAATTGATGTATTTGTTTGGCTAGTCTGGTTAAGTTTCTGGTTAGAACAAAGAACAAAGAAAATTACAGCACAGGAACAGGCCCTTCGGCTCTCCAAGCCTGCGCTGATCCAGATCCTCTATCTAAACCTGTCGCCTATTTTCCAAGGATCTGTATCCATCTGCCCCCTGCCCATTCATGTATCTGTCTAGATACATCTTAAATGAAGCTGTCATGCCTGCCTCTACCACCTCTGCTGGCAACGCGTTCCAGGTACCCACCACCCTCAGCGTGAAGAACTTTCCACACATATCTCCCCTAAACTTTTCCCCTCTCACCTTGAAATCGTGACCCCTAGTAATTTGAGTCCCCCACTCTGGGGAAAAAGCTTCTTGCTATCCACCCTGTCTGTACCTCTCATGATTTTGTAGACCTCAATCAGGTCCCCCCTCAACCTCTATCTTTCTAATGTAAATAATCCTAATCTACTCAACCTCTCATCGTAGCTAGTGCCCTCCATACCAGCAACATCCTGGTGAACCTCCTCTGCACCCTCTCCAAAGCATCCACATCCTTTTGGTAGTGTGGCAACCAGAACTGTACGCAGTATTCCAAATGAGGTCAAACCAAAGTCCTATACAACTGTACATGACCTGCCAACTCTTGTACTGAATACCCTGTCCGATGAATGAAAGCATGCCGTATGCCTTCTTGACCACTCTATCACCCTGCGTTGCCACCTTCAGGGTACGATGGACCTAAACATCCAGATCTCTCTGTGCGTCAGTTTTCCCCAGGGCTTTTCCATTTACCGCATAGTTAATGTTAACTCCCAGGAGATTGATGCTTAAGAAATTTGTATCTTTGAGCATTCTTTATAATTGTGATCATGCTATTGCATCAAATTATTCATGATCTATACTACAGGGAGTTAAGATAATTGTATTCCCAGAGGATGGTCTCCAAGGCTTTCAGTTCAAGAGGACTTCTATTTTTCCTTATTTGGAGCCTATTCCAGATCCTAATGTTGTTCAATGGAATCCCTGCCTGCATCCATCAGCATATAATGGTACAGAGGTAGGAACTATACAAAGCTTAACTTGTTACATGTGATGATTACTTACAGTTTTTACAGAACTCTTAATTATAAATAGACACGCTGATGCCATTTTATCCAGAAAATATTGCAAATAGTTAATGTACATCATTTGAAATACTAAATTCACTTGATAAATTTCTCTAAATGTTACAGACAGTCTGCATAGAAATTTCTCATATCTCCAGAGTTGGGTTTGAGCCTATGACTTTCTGAGAGGGCCTACACATGTGGAAGGATGACTTGAGATAACAAGAGCTGGCCTAGGCCCGAAACGTCAGCTTTCCTGCTCTTCTGATGCTGCTTGGCCTGCTGTGTTCATCCAGCTCTTGTTATCTCAGATTCTCCAGCATCTGCAGTTCCTACTATCTCTGGAAGGATGACTTATCAGTTTTTGTTGAAGAAAAGGGCCTGCGTATTGCTCTGCTTCCAGTTTAAATGTGGTTTGATTTGGTTCCCAACCCCAGTGACGCACCTGTTAATTCAGCTACCTCATATCGATAAGCAGCTTCATATTGTACAGTTTCACTGATGTTGGTTCTATGGTAACGTAGCAATAAAGAGCTGCAGTGGGCCATTCACCCCCATGAGCCCACTCTGCCATTCAAAATGATCATGAATGATCCGTAATCTTAAACACTATGTTTCTGCTCTCTCTTTGCACGCCGTGATTATAAACATTTGGAATTTACAATGATCACATAGTGTGGAGCTGGAGGAACACAGAAATGCTTGAAGAAGGGTCCAGATCTGAAACATCAATTTTCCTGCACCTCTGATGCTGCCTGGCCTGCTGCGTTCCTCCAGCTCCACGCTGTGTTATCTCTGACTCCATCCTCTGCAGTTCTTGCTATCTCTGGAATTTACAATGGTAGTGATTTCAATGAGGTCACATTTCTAAATCATGTTATGGGTATGAGAGCTTTCCTGCTAGGAATGTGCATTGGGAATTAAGGTGCACTCCCACTACAATTTTCCTTAATGGATAGAAACATTGCAGAAGTTTCAGTGTGCACTTGCAGCAGGAATATAATCCAAAGATTTTAATTATTTCTATAAGAGTACTATGTTAAGGGCTTTAGCATATGAAAAGCTTTTCAAACAAATGAATGAATATTCACCTTCAAAAAAATTAACATTTCTACTCTCTTTACACGTGTGGCCTGACTATAGTGCATTTGTCACTTTTTAAATTTTATATTTCAAATATGTGCTAATTTTTTCTTAAATCATAATTTCTCAAGTTTTGGACTTTGTCTCCTTCCTATTCAATTCTTTGCTGAATTATTTTTTGAAAGCGATATTAACTTGGTTTGATCGGGGTTTGGGTAACATTGGTTCCTTGGACTGTCACACAACTGAAATCGGAATGCTGTGAAGGATGAGAATTTCATTTCACAACTTCAAACAGCCCAGCCAATTTTCAAGTCAGGAGGAATAAGGCAGTGCTACAATTAAAAAACAAACTTCTTAAAGTGGTTTTGGTCGTCCATAATTTGTAGAGGCGTGCATTACTGTTTGGCTTTCCTAAACATGGTCATTTTATGCATGATATTAATCAGAAGTCCAGTTTTAACCCTGCAATTTCTACTATCATGACAACATTTCGTCTCTGTGAAATATGTTTTGCACTTGATTCAGTGTTTTATTTTTACTGTCGAGTGTTAATTTGGAGCAGGGCCTGGAGCAGAGGGCTACATCAATGCTCAGTAGCCATTCTGACTCTTTCAGACTCAACATTGTGTTCCTTTCTTGAATTAATAAAAAGTGCAATGCTATTAAATACAAGAAGAATTAATAACATTTCACACTGGTTAGAAATAAGAGGTGAGTCCAAAAAGAAAAAGAATTTAAAAGGCTCAGAAACGGATCAGTCTCTGAATTATTCATGAAGAATGGAGAGTTCAATGTTCTGGTTGTTGCAGTGGAAGCTGTTGGAAATGTTGAAGTTGGTGAACAATAGGCTTCATGATCTTTTAGTTTTGCAGGTTAGTTGAGAATATTGCTGCCAGACATTCCTGCCAAAGTGCATAGCCTCACGTTTTCTCACATTGTATTCCATCTGCCAAGATTTTGATCACTCACTTAACCTGTCTGTACCCCTCTGCAGACTCTTTGTGCCGTGCTCACTGCTTGCCTTCCCATCTTTATTTGTGTCATCCACAAATCTGGCTACAGTATGTTCACTTTCCTTATCCAAGTCATTAATGTATATTGAATGTAATAGCGGCCCCGGCACTAATCACAATGGCACTGCACTAGCTACAGGTTGCCATTCCTGAAAATGCCCCAATTAATCTCAACTCTCTATCTTCTATTAGTTAACCAATCCTCTATCTGTGCTAATACACTACCTACAACACCGTAGGTTCTTATCTTATTAAATAGCCTCATGTGTGGTGCCTTATCACATGCTGTCTGAGAATCCAAATATATTGCATCCTCTGCTTCCCCTTTATCTATCCTATGTGTTACCTCCTCAAAAACATCAATTAAATTGGTCAGGCATGATAGTCCTGAGCATTTAGCCTCTTGTGGCACAATGGTAGTGACCCAACTTCTGATCCAGGAGATCCAGATTCGAGTTTGACCTGCTCCAGAGGTGTGTTTATAACATCTCTGAACAGGTTGATTTGAAGAATACTTGCATCTGGAGCATTAGAAAGCACGATCTTAAAGGTAAGTTTGTACTTAACTACTCCTGTAATCATCTTTCCCTATTCTTTCAGGGATTCACCTGAAATTTGCTCTGGTGTTCCCTAAATTATAGCTCAAGAGGGGAATGATTCACTGTTTAGCTAAGTAAACCACAGCCTTAAATACTCTTTAGCAAGGAATGAGAGGTTTTATTTTGCAGAGAAGAGCATCAAGTGGTTTCTTATTCTTTAATTCTGTTGAAATAAAATTTATGTTTATTCTAAAAATCAACTATGTTTTCATATCTATTGTAGGTCCTTCATCAGTTGAGCTGCATGGCAAGAAATGGCAGTATGTACTTGATTGCAAACATGGGAGAGAGACAAACCTGTGAGCAAAGTGATCCCAAATGTCCGCCAGATGGAAGATATCAGTTTAACACAAATGTAGTTTTTGATGCTGAGGGCACTCTCATAGCTAAGTACCAGAAATGGAACCTTTACTTTGAAGTTGCTTATGACACACCCAAAACAGTGCAACACGTCATCTTTAATACACCTTTTGCTGGAAGATTTGGCATCTTTACTTGCTTTGATATATTGTTCTATGAGCCAGCAGTAAGTTTAATCGAGAATTATGGTGTAAAACAAATTATATTTCCTACTGCCTGGATGAACCAGCTGCCACTCTTATCTGCAATAGAGTTTCATCAAGCATTTGCTGCTGCATTTGAGATCAATCTTTTTGCAGCCAATCAGCATCATCCTGAATATAATATGACAGGAAGTGGCATCTATACCCCATTAGATTTCCCTTATTATTACAACTCCGAGAGCAGTGAAGGTAAACTTCTTGTGGCCAAGGTCCCTATAATTACATCCACCCAAAATCACCGCCTACAACAGTCTAAGTCACAGATGACGTCAGCATTTCTTGAAGAGACTAATTATCTTGAAGCTTCTCTCCTTCAGAAGGAGGGAGGAAAGCAGGAACAAACTGGCCCATTGGAAAGCAATGATCCTGGTTATGTGTTTCATAACGTCATGATGTTTGATAATTACACATTTATCTCTTTGACAGGCTTGAAAGGTAATGTGCAAGTCTGTTCCAACACCCTCTGTTGCCATGTAGCCTACGAACGTAGCAGTTACACAGACGGAAACCTGTGTGCGTTAGGAGCCTATGACGGGCTTCACACAGTGAATGGCATCTATTACATACAAGTGTGTGCCTTGGTGAAGTGTGCAGGATCCAGTTATGACACATGTGGCCAAAGTGTTACAACTGCCTCTGATATCATAGATTTTAGATTATGGGGGAATTTCAGCACAACTCATATTTATCCAGCAATATTGGCTGATGGGATGAAAATTTATCGTGCAGATAGCAGAGGATGGACTAACAAGAATTATTATATGACCAAGAAGGGGATGTCGGCAGGTCTTGTCACTGCAGTACTCTATGGAAGGTGGTATGAGAAAGATTATTGTTGTTGAGTTCTCTGTCTGAATGTAGCTGTTGAGGATTATTAACTAAAATACAGGAATCTAATGTGTCATTTTACTGCAAATTAAGCAAAAAAGGGTTTTTGAGTATACCTCAACCAGGATGAGGATTGCACCTTTTACTGTTGACAGAATATTTACTAACTAATTTCAGGAACTGTGGGAAAGCAGGGAGGTTTAGGAGTTCAATTACAGAAAACAATAAAGCCAGAAGACAGGACCAGAAAAGTGTAATTGACCAATGAAATGTTGACCGTTATTTCAAAGTTCCTGGAAGATCAAGGATGGAGATAATAGCCCTGTTACATAAAGGTCTGGTTCGACCCCATTTAAAGTATTTCCAACTTGCATAATGGATGAGTTGGGGAGGATATATTTTTGTTTGAGGATGTGTAGCACAGAATGATGCTGGGGCTACTGGACTTAAAGAATGAGGATAGTCAAACTTTGTATTCTTTTCGAATATAGAAAATGAAGGTGCAATGTAATTGCAGCGTTTAAGATCATTTAACAGGGCTGTTAGACTCGATCAAGTGAAATAAGTTATTTCTCTAGTGATAGACGCAGAATAAGTCAGCAACGTAATCATAATCTTAGAGATAGGCTTTTCAGGCATCATGTCAAGAAGAAATCTTGATAGAAAGAAGGGAGAAAGTCTGAAAGTCTCCCAAAAAAAGCTGTTGAGGTGAGGTCCCCTGAAAATTTCTGGTTGGTAAAAAAGGTCTGAGATTTAGGAGCTGAAATGACCATTTGGCCCATTGAATCTGCTGTGCCATTCAATCTTGGCTGATGTGTTTCTCAATCCCATAGCCCTGCCTTCTCCCTGTAACCATTGATCCCTTTACTAATCAAGAACCCATCTATCTCTGTCTTAACACAATCAATATTTGTTAGGCAAGCTATCACGATGCCGAGATGAAAATTATGGACTTAGGGTACAGATTATCCATGGGGTAAATGAATGGGTAGAATAGACTGGAAAGATTGACTGTCCTACTCCTATGTTCTCTGAAGTTTAGGATTGAAAGAAAGGACAGCAAAGTCAATTAAATAACATTCACTGTAAACAGCTTATACAGGCTTTATACTTCTGCGCTGTGATAACTTTATATATTTCCTATACATTTTCAGTACTTACAAAATAGGGAATTGTGCACAACTCTTAAAAACTATTACCTTCTGAACTTGGGAGATGAATAAATGAATTAGTTAAATATTCTACTGTTAATACAGTTAAATCCTCGAAGCAAATGTCTTGTGACATGATAAATTTGTTGCTTTTATCTTTTTAATTTTACTACTCCGGTTGCATTTGACTGTTGCTGGAAATTGATCTTACCAGCGTTGAATATATTTCTGGAATCAAAGTATGGCAACATCAGACACAGGCTTTTCAAAGAGTGAACACAAACAATTACTAATGTTTTACATTGCTTACATCGGCACAAAGTCGTCAGGGCTCTAATTATACGTTTAGCTCACTACCAAGATACTTTACCCACACTTATGTTGGGAGGAGAGCGCAGAATTTAAGCTTTAACTAAACTGGATTTATTGATATGCCCATAGATAGGTTTGCCTAAGTTTTCCTTCAGTAATTAGAGTTTATTACAATGGGAAAGAAATGTGATGCCTATTGCTCATTGTCTGTACTTAACCGAGGAAATCAAATGGATACCAATAAAATTTGTCGTAGGATCATTCCCTGCGTTGTTTTTCTTAAAGAAGAAAAGGTATCTTAGTAAAGTTCAGGAAATAGATTCGCTGACTTGCTTCTCTAGGGGATTTGCTTTTAATACTGTAAGATGAATGGAAAAATTTGCCGTAATACTGCAATAAAAAATTAGCATAAATATTGTAAAATTGAATACAAGCATAACGGGGACAGTTTTGTTCTGACAAGCACAGGAAGTCTATAGGCATTAAGTCTACCATCCGACACATTCTTACAGGATGTCCAAGTTTGCGTTTGGAGCGTTGGGGGGTTGGTCAGCTGTAAATCATTGGCAAACGCAACAAACTCAGGTTGAAGGCTGTCAGTCAAATGAAACAGGATGGGGGTGCGATTACTCCCTTCCCTGCTGTCCTCAGCTGCTTCAGCAGAGATATTCCCCTTTCAGAAGATCAGAAGTGGGGTTCAGAGGAAGGGTCACTGGACTCAAAATGTTAACTCTGATTTTTTTTTCTTCACAGATGCTGCCAGACCTGCTGAGCTTTTCCAGCAACTTCTGTTTTTGTATCAGAAGTGAGATTGTTTGCTGATGATTCCAGCTCAATTGGTAACTTTCTTATGATAATGGAACAAGCGGCTTTGGATAAGATCCAAAGATGTGGGTTGAGAACTGGCAGGTAACATCTCGAAAATCATCAAGAGAAAGCCTAACCACCAGCCCTGCCCTTCAATGCATCAACATTGCCCGGTCACCCAATATCACTGACTTGGCTGAGTCACCATTGAGGCAAGGCTTCATTGGATTAGCTGAAATAACATTGTGGTTCCAAGAGCAATGCAGAGGTTTGCTATCTGGTGTCCTTATAACAGCAAAGCTTCCTAAAGATGCCTTACAGGCATTACCTAACACAACTTGACTCTGAAATATTTGAGGAGACATTAGAAGCTCACCTAAAGTGTCAAAGGGAATGGTTTTAACAAGAGTCTTTAAAGAAGGTCAGAGGTGCAGAGACATTGAGTGTGGGAATTTGAAAACTCAAGACAGTTGAAGGAATGGCTGTCCATGCTGGAAAACTCAGAGCGACACATTCAATGGTTAGAATGCTGAAGGTGGTTACAGAAATAGAGTAACATGATGTGACGATGGTAGGCATCAGCAGTCTTTCTCCCGGAGAGGATATGGCTCAGCTCGGGGTAAAATAGAAATCAAGATAGTAAACAGTCTGGACAGCATCAGATAGTGATCAGGGAGAGAGATGGAGTTTGAACCAGAATATGATGACTTAGTACTTGATGCTGTATTGTCCCCAGTCAGAGACTGGAAATGGTAGAAAGCAACCTGGCAGGTCAGTGCCTTGTTGCTTTGCAGGAATTTGTTAGATGGCTGGTATTTTTAGAGAACAGTTAAGAGTTGCTGACTTTGGCATCCAATGCTGCTGCTTTAAGTGTTCAGCAGTGGCCTACATTTATCACATTGTTCCAGGCACTTGACCCTACTAAGTTCTTGGCCTGAGCAAACAATGCTGAAAGATCATTCAAATGACATGGACTAGTAAATTTCTGTGTTGCAAAACCTGGATAAATTTTCATGCAATTCGGAAACATACATAGCACTCAGACAACGGTGCTATGACTGAGACAGGAGGAGTTCACTGTCTCTCTAACGTCCCATTACTTTATGGGTCACAACCTGAATGCAAATGTTTTATACAGTTTCTGATATAACCAGTTATATCATTTCTTAGGTTATAAATATCATTGAATCCTTGCAGTGCGGAAGCAGGCCATTCAGCCCATTGAGTTCACACCAACCCTCCGAGGAGCATTCCACCCAGACCCACCCTCCTGCACCATCCCTGTATTTCCCACCATAGACACTGTGGGCAATTTAGCATAGCCAATCCACCTAACCTGAACATCTTTGGACTGTGGGAGGAAACTGGAGCACCCAGAGGAAACCCACGCAGACACAGGGAAAATGTGCAAACTCCACACAGATAGTTGCCTGAGGGTGGAGTCGACCTGGGTCCTTGGCACTGTGAGGCAGTAATGCTAACCACTGAGCCACCATGCCATATAATATAAATTGGACCTGGACAGTAACTTCAGTGACACGCTATGGCCCTTGTTTTCCATTTCAACTTCGGGCACAGGCTGCCATTCAGTCTCTTTCCGATCCATTCTGCTTCCAATTGGAAGCAGGATAACTTCAAACATCTCACACACCTTGGTCACTGAAAACTGTGACTTGAAGGCCACAGGCCACAGGATGATCAATCACATCATTCTATTCTGATTGGTCTAGGTTTGGCAAAGTTAATTGGTTTAAGGGATTCCTGATCAATTTCTAATTGGCTGTAATGGGTGATGGACAGTGACTGATGTCACCTTCCCACTTTCTCCTGACCAGCTCTTTAAGGTGTCAGTTATCTATAGATTTGAAATGTTCTTTCCATTTTGATTAAGGAAAAGGGAGGTATTTGCAGTCAGGACTGAAAGTTGTATTTCTGTGCTCATGTTTCAATCCTTGCTTAATTCTAGCAAAGTTCCGATCACATCAGACATTTCACACTGACCATTTGTTTCTCCCATAGTCATCAACTAATTAGTTTTGTTTTTGCTGTGTTTGAATGCTTGGAATTTTATTTTTATCTTGTAAAGGCAACAGGAGTGTCAGAGCTGTATAAAAACCAGCACAGAAATTACTAATCTCAACAAATGCTCATACAGGATATAATAAAGTTTAAAGGGTTTTATAGAACTGCAAACTTAAAACACATTGTTACGAAGTTAACTCAAATATAAATGTTACAATTAAGCAAAAAGTGCACTTCTAAACAAATTAAAACAGCTACAGTTATGATTTCTTGATAAGGGTTTATGAGCCGAGAGTGTACTCAGTCTATCTTATCCAACCTTGGGATTCTGATAACATCAGCTAAACAGCGGCCCTTCAGCTTACAGCTGTAACTCTAAAACATGAGGTTACCGTCTTCACACTCTCCACAATCCCATTATGCATTTCTTTGTCAAGGGAAACTTAGCAGAGTCACATGATGTTATTGTGTCAGGATCTGCATTGGTTTTGGCTGAGCAGAATAATAATGTTAGGTTAATCAATAAATATACTTTAATTGTGTGATTATAACTAAAGTAAATCAACCATAAAATGTTAGCTTCCCAACTCAACCTGAAACTGTGCCTTTTTATTTTTGTGTTTTTTAAATTGTGTGCTGAAATTAGAGAGAAACGTTTCAGGAAGTGAAGGAGGTGTTTGGTGTGTTTGCCTTTATTGGTCAGTCCATTGACTATAGGAGTTGGGAGGTCATGTTGCAGCTGTACAGGACATTGATTAGGCTACTTTTGGAATGCTGTGTTTAGTTCTGGTCCCTTACTACAGGAAGTGAAACTTGAAAGGGTTCAGAAACAATTTACAAGGATGTTGCCAGGATTGGAAGGTTTGAGCTATAGGGGGAGGCTGAGGCTATTTTCTGTGGAATGTCAGAGGCTGAGGGGTGGCCTTATAGAAATTTATAAGGTCATGAGGGATAATAGATAGAGTGAATGGTAGTTGTCTTTTCCCTAGGATGGGGTTTTCAAGACCAGGGGTCACATTTTTAAGGTGAGAGGAGAAAGATTTAAAAAGAACATGAAGGGCATTTTTTTTTTTTTTTTTTAAACACAGTGGCTGAGGTGTGGAATAACTTCCTGAGGAAGTGGTGGATGATGTACAAATACAATTCAAAAGTCATTTAGATAAGTTTGTGAATAGGAAAGGTTTGGAGGGATATGGGCCAGGAGCAGGCAGGTGGAACTAGTATCGTTTGGGATTATTGTTTGGCATAGACTGGTTGGACCAAGGGCTCTACTTCTGTGCTGTATGACTCTGACTCTGTGATAGAGTGATGCATATACGGAATGAACTGCCAGAAGAAGTGGTGGAGGTTGGTACAATTACATTTAAAAGGCATCTGGATGGGTAGATGAATATGAAGGGTTTAGAGGGATGTGGACCAAATGCTGGCAAATGGGACAACATTAGTTTAGGATTATGTAATTGGCATGCATGAGTTGGACCAAAAGGTCTGTTTCCATGCTGTACATCTCTATGACTTTATGATTCTAACATAGTGTTTTGCAAGGATTGAAAAAGTGAGTAACCAGACCCTGTTGGAAACCATCAGTTATATGGCCATTTGAACAAGCAACAATTGAAATGGTTGCAGATGAACTGAAGCGGAAAGGTTTTATATTCAGATGGAGCTCTGGTTTGCAACAAAAACTGGACAAGTGACAAAAGTCCTTTTGACAATGATGATGTGATTGGTTCTTGGATAACTGAACAGCTTGGGACGAGGAACAAGATACAGAGAAATGATCAGATCTCCACCAGCTCAAGTGCTGCCTCTCTTTGCAGTCAAAACTCACTTTAAACCTGAAGAAAAGCCATTTACTTTTCCTTCAGCTGCTATAAGTTGTGATTTTTAAATAACGAATCAGAGAAAAATAGTTGTCTTAAGTTTAAGTATTCATAACTGTAACATCTTATAATGAATATCAATACATTAAAACTGCCACACAACTCCATTTTTGATATGAGACAGAAAAACTGCCAATGCTGGAATCCGAGGTGGACAAACAGGAGGCTGGAAGAACACAGCAGGCCAGGCAGCATCTGGAGGAAAGGAGCAGTCAACATTTCAGGTATTACCC
>JAHRHZ010000013.1:55657672-55715190 GCA_024137785.1 Ginglymostoma cirratum
GTGTTCTTCCAGCCTCCTGTTTGTCTACCTCTAGTTTTTATATCCTAACTGTATATAGGTACACAATACGCCAAGTGTGGCCAAAATGATGTTTCATACAGTCAGCTCTTAAATAGTCCCTTTTTTTAAAAAACTTAGTCTGATTTCAGAATCACATCTAGTATGGGCCTGTGCTGTGAGTTTGACAAGAACAGACTGGTTTGGTACAATCAGTACCGTACTTTTTGTAAACTATTGAAGGAGCTTGCTGTTTGAGGTGATCTGCCAATGACTGAGACATAGGGCTTATATTATTGGCAACAGACTGGCACTGAAATGAATATATACCACATTACTCATTTGTGCGATGTGCAGAATGTCTCTTAGATTTCATGGCATAAGATCATAGGACCATAGGACCATAAGATCTAGGAGGCAAAGTAGACCATTTCTGCTCTGTCATTCAATGAGGTCGTGGCTGATCTGATAACTCCACTATCCTGCTGATTCTCCATAACCCTTGATTCCCAGCCTGATTTTAAAAATATCTCTCAGTCTTGAATCTACTGAATGATGAAGCATCTGCAACTTTCTGAGGTAAGGAATTCCACAGATTCACCACCCTCGGAGAGGGGAAATTCCTCATTTCAGTCCTAACTGAACATCTCCTCACTCTGGGATTATACCCTCTGGTCAGAGATTCTCCCAAACTTCCCTGTATCAACCCTGTCAACCCCCAAGAATTTTGGGACAGATTTTCCGCAGGTCAGGCAGTTGTCACTTGGGTAGAGATGGGAGTTACTCTTGTTGATCCTGCAGAATCCTTATTGCAGCATTCTCCAAAGAAATTGCCTGGGAAATTGAATCTCCTGCTGGACAATTCCACAATGTCTGAAACTCTCTGAAAGTGTTCAGAAAAAAGTCAGAGACTTTGAGTTTGAGATTGACTTTGAGACTTTGAGATGAAATTACAGTTACAGGAAATGCTAAGGTTTTGAATACACTTCTGTCTTTACAATAATAGGAGTAGTGAAAGAAACATTGTCTATGTATTTTTCACTATTGCTGACAGCAGTGTTCAGGTCGTCGATTTAGTAGTGGTGGAGATTCTTCAACAACCTTGTAGGGTTTAGAGATGGAAGGTCTGTGTGCTAACGATCTAATTGCAAACAAAGAAATCTGGACATTACAACAGACACTTACGCTGATCTACACTTGAGGAGGTCAACAACCAGAAACATTGGATTTTATTCAGTCTTTTACATGCACCACTATCAAACTGCATTTACAAACAATACACTGTAAAAGTCTCACTGGCTAAGAAACTGTTTGCTTAGGTGCTACCTTGTATGCAAACTGACTTCTTTTGAAGCATCTTGACCTTTCTAGGCACTGATTAATTGTTCATGTTGAGAAAAAATTCGTTAGAAATTACTTATTACAAACCAGTAAAATCATCACCTTGTACTTTTTAAATTTGCATTTCTGCTCACAAGGTGGCAGTGTTACATAACCAGAGACAAGTGAAAACTTAAAGCAAAGGATACCAAAAGGACTAAAACTGTTCCATTGGAAATAGGGACAGGAAGGTACAAAATATATGAATTGTGATTTTATTTATGCAAGCTATTTTCAAGCAAAGAAGTTACATTACAAGGAATCAGTGACATGATAGATCACGAACTAAGAAAAACAGCCTCGAGTCTTGAACAAATAAGCTAAAACTTATAAATGCCACTAAAGTTGCCCAGAAATATTAAGATTGAGCTCTGGAAACAGATTCAGATGGATCATTTTCAATAGGAGAAAAAGTTATTTGAATGTAATTGATTGTCCTGTCAGAGACCAATGACCTGTCGGAGGAGTGTTTGGAAGGATACCTGGCAGAGAATAGTCAACAGGACACAGTGTTTCCTTACTTTCATATCACTCCCATAAAAATTCTAAGCTGATCTAGCAGGCTGGCCTATATGGTACCAAGGAAATGTGTTTCCAGTGTTTACACTTCCATGAAAAAGCAATTCTGTATTAAGGAGGAAACAACAAAACGAGTCAAGGAGCCACAAAATGGATTTGCTGTGCACAGGCAGTTGAAACAAGGAGAAAATTAGCCGAGTATCTGAACTGCAAAAAGGAGTACCATTTCAGTAATTTATAATTAAGATCCAATTGTGAGCTTTTATTTTCAACATCATTTACATTAAGGTTAGTGTTTTTAAAATCATCTACAATATTGAGCAAGCAGAGAGCAGGAGGACATGCTAGGAGTGGCATCAGGTGAACCTAAAAATGAAGTGCCAACCTACGTGCCTACCCTGATAACCTTTAACCCCTTGCTTAACAAGAATCTATATTCTGCTTCTGTCAACTTTTCACAAAGAGAGGTACAAAGCCTCACAAGCCTCAGAGAAAAAAGTCATCTCATCTGTTTTAAATGGGCAATTAGTCTTTTAAACAGTGACCCCTAGTTCTAGATTCTCCCCAAACAGGGAACAGCTTCCCAACATCTACCCTCTCACTGCCCTTCAGAATCTTGAATGTTTCAATCAAGTTACCACTTATTCTTTTAAGCTTTGGGTCGGAGGTGAGGTGACAATGACAGCCCTTGACACCAAGGCAGCATTTGACCAAGTGAAGCTTCATGGAGACCCAGCAACGGGGTCACTTGGAATCGCGGTGAAACAATTCACCGGTTGGAGCCATCCCAAGCACAAAGGAAGATAGTTGTGGTAGGAGGTGATCATCTCAGTCCAAGGACATCACTGCAAGAGTTCCTCAGGGTAAATATTTTCTGATTGATCTGTTTAGAGATGTTATTACACACCTCTGGAGCAGGTGGGCCTTGAATTTGAGTCTGCTGACTCAGAGATAGGGACATTACTACTGTGCCACAAAATCCCTCGGGGTTCCACACATTCCTGTTGTTGAATTCCCTTACTAATAACTCTGGGGGTTACCACTGACTTGAAATGTAACTGGATCAGTCAAACTGTGGCTACAAGAACAGATGAGAAGCTAGGAATTCTGTGGTGTCTTATGGCTTTCCAATGCCTGGCCTTCATCCACAAGGCACAAGTTAGCAGTGGAATGGACTACTTTCCATTTGCTTGGAAGAGGGCTGCTTCAACAGTCAAAAAGCTCACCACCAGCCAGAATAAGGCATCTGCCTGATTGTATTACTGGTGGAAGGACTGAATGTTGAATGAGGAGAACGGATATCAGACTAACATCAATGTGCACCATCTACAAGATGCATTGCAGCAACTTAGTAAATCTCTGATGACAATACCTCAGAACCCAGAATCTTCATTAGCTAGGCCAAGGGCGGCAGGTGCACAGGAACACCATTACCTCCAAGTTTTCCTCCAAACCCCACACCATCCTGAACTGCAACCATCACTCTTTCTTTTTGTTGTTGAGTCAAAAATCTGGAATTTCCCTCCTAACAGTATGATGAATGTATGTACACCACATAAACTACAACAGTTCAAGATAGCTGTCCTCAATTTTGAGAAGCTACATGCTGAAGGTGTAAGTAAACAGTCTAAGTGATCAACTGAGCTTCAAATTTCAGTTCAACCAATGTCAGAAAGGCAGCTGGACAGTGTAGCCACAAACAATGAATCAACAGTAAGTGAATGGTAAAGCTAGATGTTGTCAGCTTACATATCAAAACATTGAGGATTTTGTTTTAGCTATATTCTAAAAATTATAATAAAATACTGTAATGTAAGACGGATATATATTTAAATATCATTTATTTTGGATTTTTGAATCTTGGACGAGTGGCAAATGGGTTTTTTCCATCTGAAGGGGTTTAATGATTAATGTGCAAGTATCTCTAACGAGATGAGTTCTTTTAAAGCACAGTTATTACAGAGAGACTTTATGGGCAGTAATGGGGTTTACTTTGGGAAAGTTTGAGTGAATAAAGTAAACAACGTAATGCAAGATTTTCAGATACAAGATTCTGGACCTTTTTTGGAATTTAGGGAAAACACTGATAATTTGGAAAAAAATACTTTTTATTTTCAGTTTGGGCAGATTTGCAGAGGTATTGGGTGATGAATGTGTAAAACAATTGGTCCAGAAAAAGGGAGGTAGTTCAGGACCATTAACGAAGAAGTTACATCAGTGCAGGTAGTGTAGTTGAAAAGCTCTAGACCAGAAGTGTTTGGCTAAAACCTTGAAGGGGAAGCCGAGAAATCAATGTAGAAGCTATCAGATTATCATGACAGGGAGCTGAAGCCACAGCTAAGCCAAATCCTGTATGGGATTCTCTGGCATGATGACTCAATGGCGTAGTGCTGGGATTAATGGAATTGTATTTTTAACCATGTGTTTCAACATCTTTAAACATGTGTTCATATACAAACAGTATAGGTTATTCTAATCTATTAAAAAAAAATGATCTATGAAGCCAGATTTCAGTCTGGGATCTGACTTGTCCAGTAATAACATCAGCTGGGATCAAAACAAATACACAGAACGCAACACTTAATTACATACAACTCACATTTTTGTTTTATTATCCATAAAATATACAATAATCTCAGCAAAGTATTTAAAGAATGCAGGTAGGTAACCAAGCAGTCACAATTTCTATATACATGCTATAATCTTAACTTCTCCAAAAGAAATAAAACAAATCAGAAATACATTAAAACAGCACAGATTTTGTCCCATTTCATATTCCAAAACTTTGAGAAATCAGTTTGCACTTTAAAGGATTCCAGTTATTAAAATACCATGGTTGGATGGAACTGCTTTTTTAAGGGCCTTTTTCGATGACTGCTGAAAAGTCACACCAACTAAAAAAGTGGCGAAATATGTATAAGTCATACAGTAGTTGACATTAAACAACTAAGTAAAGAAACTGCTGAATGAAATGCAGCAATAAACTTTTAAGATTGTAGTGATTTAAAAGGACTAAACTGAATCAAAATCAGCCATTTATTGTGCACTCCAGGCCTGCTGTTTGGAATGAATACATTTCAGGAGCACTATTTTAACGAACTTATTTGTACCAAGTAGTGTGCTTAAAAGAAAATACTGTTTCATTTTGAGAAGTAACAGGTAAATGTCCTTTACACAAAGCATATTCTTACTTTATAGAACCAAATGCAGGGCTATTGTGCTTCAATTGTGCAAAACAGAATGAAAATACTGTTTGCTTCAACTGAAAACATATGCCTGTCATGAGATTCTGGATAGGTTCTTCCCAAACACCTGTCAAACCAGTTCAAACTATTGTGAAGCAAATTACTGACGAGCTGCAACATTTTGGCTGTGCCAAACGCGTGTTGAAAAATAACTTCACAACATGGAAAGAAGTCTCACTTATAATGACTTCACGTCTCCTCCCTGAATGTATATCCATAACAATGAAACAGACAACAATGAAGGCACTGAAGAATTGGAAACCAAACAAACAGGTGTACAAATGTAGCTCAAATAACTGTAATACAGTTAACCATCCACAAGGTGAATGTCAATTAAAAGCTAAAGTCCAGTATATTGCAAAGTCCAGGAAATCTTACTTTCTGAGACTTGTGGTATAGTTGGCTTCTACACCTACAAATCTATTTTAAAATATCAATTATAAAATACACTGGTAAAATTTGGGTTTGAAAAATTGCAAAAAGAATGGGTGGTTCTCCACAACAACTTGGTAGATTTTAATATTTAATTAACCATCATCCTAACTGCACCATGTCCATTGGTCTTATGCCAAACTAGAAAAGTAGGAAAGGGGCATTTTGTGTTGGTTCAAAAATAGGTTTCAGTTTTCTCTTCCCTTTCCCTCCCCAATCTAACACAATGCCTTTACTATAGTCATGCAAATCTAGTAAGACCCAGAATTGATCAACAAATGTACATCAAAATCTCCGAACGGTATTACTCTAATACTGTTAAAGCAAAGTTTTTAAACTTGCAGGTTGAGAGAGAATCAATTACAGCTCTCTAAATATTTGTGTTTCATTTTTACATAAGATTATTTTTTAAAATCAGTTTGTTTGGTCCCTTTGGCAAATCATCATGCAAGCAAATCATGTGATATACACCAATCTTTTTACACCATTTTCTTCACTAAATTCAATAATGCCTAAGACTTGGGAATTTTTGGTTGGACGTCCCCATTCATTTTAGGTAGTGCTATTCCACCCAGTATTGTAAAGTTTTCTAATTCAAACCATTAACCAGTGTACGCTGTTGAAATGGATCCTGGCACTGGAAATAAAGAGCATTAAAACAACATAACATTGGCATCCATCAACTTTACAAGCTCTGAGCTGCTTGTTTCTTGTTCCATAGACCTGCATTCTTCTGCGTCCTTTTTGTTTTGATAAATTCGACTTTAAACCTATAATGTAATTGCTCCACTTAGCTGAAGGAGTTCAGAAGGCGTTTGTTTTTAAAAAAAAAAAACCCATCCAGCTATGGGCATGCTTCAAGGGCTTTCACCACGAAAGTTCAAGTCAGTGTCTTCAGTAGGTCTCTGAATCAGAATCATTTAGTTCGTCGTCTTCAGTATAAGGGTAACCATCTTCCCTTCCTATACTGTTCAAACTGCAGAAAGAGCTATGATCACTTCTCATTATCGGTAAAGAGTCAAAGGACACAGTCTTCGAAGGATTATTGTAGTGATTAATGGCATTAAAGCTGAGAGTGGGTAAAGTGCTGCTGGATGAAACAGGCATCATGGTGGCCAGAATGAGGGCTAAGCAGTCTGCCACATCTTTATTTGGAGCACAAGCCAATGCAGGCGTGTATCCTAAAACAGCAAGGTTTAAAAGTCACATTAGTTAGATTATTCTACTCTTTTACGAAAGTAATTCTGTACAATTATTGGACAATTATGAAAAACCACTGATTAAAAGTTAGTATACTTGAAACGTATGAAATTTCATTATAGTTCATACAGGTAAATACAACAAATACAAAAACATAGAACTGTGATGGAAATATTTAAAAACGAGACTATAACATTGATAAAGACTATTTTAACAATCTGCAGTCGACAGGCAGGAAGAAAGCACAAAATTACATTTAGTTTGTGGCTGAGCGGTAGAGCACCAGTTTCAGCATATGAAGGAAACAAACTCTGCTTAAAGAACAAGGTTTTTTTTCCTCTTGGAGCTATGTCTAAATCTATTGCAGTTTTGTTGCTGGCTATGTCAATACAATACCAACTAAGGTTCCTTAAATAATGGACGGTTATATGCCCAGTGTCAACAACAAAGGTTGTAAGGAAATTTCTTATCAAGTGCTAGGTGAACAAATGACCAGACATGAATCTATAAATGCTCTCTGGCGAATACAGCTACCCTTGGAGCAGTGGTAGTACTCTCACCCGAGTCAAGAGGTTGAGATTTTAAGTTCCACTGGGGAAACGTGACAGCATGTACCATGTAACAAGTGTAAAAGTTGACAGCCCTCTACTAGTTGGCTAAAATTCTGGTCTTAGAAACTAAACTTTTACACGAGTAATATTTTGGAGAGGGTGCAGTTTAGTCTCTTCTACTGCTACTATTGCAGAATGGCCAAACTGTAGGTAATTGACAGTGGCTTCATAGTCACCGCTGGCTAACTTTTTATTCCAGATCTTTATTGAATTTGAATTTTACTATCTACCTTGGTAGGATTTGAAAACGTGTTCTCATAATATTCACCTGGTGTTCTGGATTACTAGCAGTGATATTAGCATTGCACCAGTGTCTCCTCCTTTTGAAAAACGATTGATTGATTTTGGTCATGTGTCAGGGGTTGACACTTACACGAGATCAACCAGCACTCAGGTATACACTATTAGCAAGATTGACACGTCACTGTAAAACTGAAGGAAGAATGTGATGGCTCTAATCTGAGGAAAGAATGAGAGGCAGTTTGAGGGATAAAAAGAGTAAGCGTGAGATAATTATTTTAAACTTAAATAAGGGCAATTATGAGGGCATGAAGACAGAGCTGGCTGAACTGAACTGGGAAATTAGGTCAAAGATGTAAAGATGTAGATGCAGTAGTAGACTTTTATGGGATATTTCATAATACTCAGCATTCCAGTGAGTAAAACAGACTCAGAGAAGGACCCAAAAGCTGTGGCTAATAAAAGTAATTAAGGATATTATAATAAGTGAATGAAAAAGTTTACAATTCCACAAGATGAATGGCAGGTCAGAAGATTGGACAGACTATTAAAAGAACAGCAAAGAGTGAATAATTCAAAATGAGGGAGAAATTATTGTTTGAGAGAAAGCTAGTGAGAAATACAAAACAAAAAGATAGCAAGTTTCTATAGCTATTTAAAAAAAAGTAAAGCAAGCTTTGGTCCTCTACAGTGTCTAGGGAATCACTCATGGAAAACAGAAATGGCAGATGAACTGAACAAGTATTCACAGCAGAGGAGTTGAGAGAGTGCTTACTGGTTTGATACTTAAATGAGTGGGTTGTTTTAACAAGGATAGAGTGGAAAGTCTGGCTTGTTTCCATTGGAGGTTTTCTCTTGTGGGTTGTGTTTTAACATTAGGAGTCATCCTTTTAGGGCTGAGATGAAGAGAAATGTTTTTCTCAGAGAATTGTACAACATTGAAACACTGTTGCAGGAGGTGGTGGACATGGGGCCACTTAATATTTTACGGTGGAGGTATATTGTTGTTATGCAAGGGATATCGGGGCAGATGGGAATGTGAAATTTGGAACACAAACAGATCAGCCATAATCTTGCTGAATTGCAGAGCAGGCCTGAGGGGCTCAATAGCCTACTTCTGCTCCTAATTGGTATTTTTACGTATTTTGCATCTGTCTTCACTAAAGGTACAAATAATATCCCAGAAATAATTATAAATACAGAGGTGAAAGAAGTACAATTGCCTGGGAAAAGTAGCTGAAAAGTTGAGAACTAAAACCCAACAAATTGCCAGGACCTGATAAGGCTTCACCTGAAGATCTTAAAAAATGAATTAAAGACAAACTTACCATTCTCATCTACAGCAAGTACACTAGCTCCTTTGCTCAGAAGCTCTTGCACAACTACCGTTAGCCCATTGCGTGCAGCAACATGCAGTGGCCTGTGAGAATAAAAAAATTACAAACTGCATCTGCAGCTATTATGATAACAATTGATATTTATATGGTACCTTTAAATGCAGAAAAAAGGTCTTATGACATTTCAGAGAGGTAGAACAGCGTTAAAAATATTTCCCTCCTTAACTCTTGGTCTAGAAGAATGTCTCCTTAACCAAGGGCAAGACGACCTGGCTATTTGTACTATTTAAAGCCCTTAACTTGATACACCTAAATAGTCGTGACTCTAGCCTCCTCTATTTCTCAGAGAACAATTCTAGCTATTTGATCTTTTTGCAAGAAAATTCTCCAGTCCAGGCAACAGCTGAGCCTAGCTAGTGCTTTGTATGGCTAATAAATGCAAACAGCCCTTACGCCTTCTTGACCGCCTTATCTACCTGCCCAGTCACCTTCGGGGATCTGATGAAACGCACTCAAGTCCCTTTGTTTTTTCCCACTTCACATCCTATCATTCATTCTGCATTTCTTGGCCATGTTAGCCTTCCCCAATCGAATTGTCTCACATTTCAACAGATTACATTCCATTTGTCACTATTCATCCAGTCCACAGATATCTTCCTGCCATTGACAGCTTTCTTCCTTATTAACTGCACTGTCAATATTTGTACTGTCTGCAAACTACATAATAACCCCTACATTCAGTCTGAATCATTGATAAATGCCACCAAATACAAAGGACTAAGCATATGGAACCACACAAAGCAGGATCCAAAAACACACATCAAACAATTTGCCATTCTGTGTTGGATCCCATGCGCTTTTACTTTTGTGATGGATTTTAAATGTTAACTCTGTTTAGGTCTCCAAAGATGCTGCCTGCTGGGTTGCTCCAGCAATCTGTGTTTGTTTCTCATTTCCAGCATCCATCATTTCCAGTACTGTAAGCGAACAAATTGTTGATTTTCAGATTGTAGCCTGGACTCCTCATTTTTTGAGCAGCAGCAATCGACGATGATTCTGCTGTCCCATTGACATGTCCTCTAGACCCTTTTTCTCTTGTCCCATTACCACCCCTTTTAATCATTTAATCTCTCAGCCCTTCCTTCCTAGCACAGACATTCCTTTTTATTCTCCTTCACTTATACATAGCTCCAGCCTGCCTTTATAATTGTTTATACCATCTAACTTGTCTAACCTTTCCATTTCTGATGAATGGACATCAATCTGAAACTTAAGCTTCTCTCCACTCAGATGGGATCAGAGTAGCAGAAGTGGACCATTTAGCTCCTCAAGCTTATGCTATTATTCAGTCAGATCATGACAGATCCGTAATCTAATTCCACACATCTTTGCCTCATATTATTTAAATTTTTGTTAACTAAAAGTACTATTGAACTCAGATTTACAGTGAGGAACGGACCGAATCCTCCCTCACTGTTACCCCAGCGCTGAAGACGAGTGGTATTGGACTTGAAATCTTAACTGTGTTTCTCTCTCCACAGATGCTGCCAAACCTACTGAGTTTCTCCAGCACTCTCAACATTTGGTTGCTACCTAATCAGCATTACAAATATTTGTTGCAGCGAATACATTTGGCCAAGATGCTAAAAACAGCATCTAATTACTATCACTGGATGAACACTAGAATTATGTTTCTCAAATAACTGTTAACATAATTTCAATATGCGTGAGATGAGAGAAGAATACTTTAAATATATAGACAACATATCTTGCCTGAAATCTGCCTTTGTGTAGGTAAAGCATTTGATTGCTTGCTCAAAATAAATTTTGAAATGCTTACGTTTGTAATGAAGTATTCGTTGAATTTATGAGGCTCCTGTCAGTAATCTTCTCCAGTATTAACAAGGCACTAGTTTCATGGCCCTAAATGTAATCCAAAGTGTAAATTGTCAGATGTAAACAAGAGAACGTAGGACAACGATAAACATTGCTTAAATCTGAAAGCCTGAAGCTGAGAGATTTCACGAGGACGGGACTCATTGTTGAAGACTCCCAGGGCAACTCCCGCCTCACTGTATACACTGTGCTGCCACCTCAATTGGATCTGTCCTGCTGGTGGAACAGGACATATCCAGGAATGAGGTGTCTGGGACATTGACTGTAAAGTACGATTCTGAGAGTATGACAATGTCAGGCTGTTGCTTGACTAGTCTGTGAGACAGCTCTCCAAATTTTGTTACTAACCCCCATGTTAGCAAGGACTTTGCAGGGCTGACATGGTTGTTTCTGCCCCTTTCCCAGTGCCTAGGTGCCAGGTAGTCCGTCCGGTTTCATTACTTTGTTGAGACTTCGTAACTGAGTGGCTTGCTAAGCCATTTCAGAGGGCAGTTCAGAATAAATCACATTTCTCTGGCTCTGGAGTCGTATGCAGGCCAGATCAAATGAAGATGGCAGATTTCCTTCCCTGAAGGAGGATATTAATGAGCCAGATGGATTTTTCTGACAATCGACTATGGTTACATGATCATCAGTAGATTCTTAATTGCAGACTTTTTTTAAACTGAATTCAATTCTACATTCTGCTGTGGTAGGATTTGAACCCAGGTCCCCAAAACTTTAGCTGAGTTTCTGGATTAATAATCTATTGATAATACCACGAGGCCATTACCTCCCCTAATTCCTAAATTGATCAAAGAGTGGGTACTGCATTAGTCACAGGAAGCTTCAAGCAACTGATGCAGGTGTTTGTGTCAGACACTTTAAAGTGTACTGTATTAGACTGTAGATGCATGTATGCAGTGTGTGGAAAAGACTGGTTACAGACAGTTTGGAACAAAGTTAAGGAATTTGAGAGATTCACCAGTTTCAGATTTGAAGACAATAACATGCTAAAATGTTCAGGCTCATTCTTTAATAAATAGCCAAAATAAATCATTTTATTAGCATGAATACAGCATCCAGTGAGACACCGCTTAATGATTAAGCCATTACTGAAAAAAGGACCACTCAAACTGGGTATAGAAAACAGCAAACCTACTGTATTTGTAAAGTCTGTGAAAGTGAAATTTACACAGTTGGGACATGATTGTATTCTATCAGAGGAACATAACCTTTCCATTGAAGAAACTGAAGTAGTATTATTGACACCAGGGGCTGAAAATTAGAAAATAAAGTCAATTGTGTTAAAACTACATAGTTTATTTGCCCATCTGTCCTTCCAAAGGTTTAAAATGTTAGTAAAGGATACAGAAATAAGGGACAAAGAGTACAATAAGTTTATAGAAAAAACAAGTGATAGATGTGAGATTTGCCAGAAATACCAAAGGACACAGTCAAAGGTTATCATAACTCTGCTCTTAACAAGGGATTTCGGTGAAGTTGTGGTTCTGGATTTAAGGTGCGAGATGAAGAAAAAATAATTTTGATTTTACATTTTTTTAAAATTGTGGATAATGTAAAAGTGGAGAGAAACTACTCTTAAAGCACCAGAAAAGTTTCTAAGTGGTAATTAGTCAGGGATGGTTGAGTGTTTGCTAATGATGAATTTAAAGAACTGTATACAAATATGAAGAACATCATGAATATGACAGCACAGGACACTTTTAGCAATGGGATGTGAGTATGCAACTACACAGAAGTAGACAAAATGGTTCATAAAATTTCAGCAGAACTATAACTTCTCAGCCGCTTGAACGTGGGTTGTCCATACATGGGCTGGATAATGAGAGTGTGAAGATTTTCTTGGTTTTGTTATCAGCGAATGCTTGGAAACAAGTGATGTTAAAAAGCTGCATTTCTGCAGGGAGATCAGCTCAAAAGGAAAAAACCCCTCTGCTGTAAAGAGTCACCAAACACAATACCTATTTAGCCTGAATGATCGCTTTGAAATTTGGTACATCTCATTAAGGTTTGTTTTCATAAAACTGGGCTGTCTCCAGTTGAAAGCAGACCCTGCCATACTTTAATCACATTAAGGACTCAGCTTTCGGGCATCGTTATGCTGTACATCAAAGTTTTTTTTGTGCAACTGGAGCAGTGAATTTGCAAACATTGTCATAAGTGGGTAAACAAATAAGCAGACTAAGCAATTCAATGTTGGAAATCAGGCTTCAGGAACTTTTAAGCTTATTGGATTGGAAATTAGGTAGAATGAGTGGAATGTAACTTTTCATCAGTATTTCTTTTTTGGAAAATGTTAGCCTAATTGCTGTTACTCAAAGTAAAGCCTCACAAGAATATGTAGCAGTTTCCAAATTGGAAGAGTCACGGAGTCTAATTGGACAGCTGAATTAGCTGGGTACCCAAATTAGGCCAGATAACACATTTGAGGTCTTAAGAGCTGAGAGTGATCATAAAAAAAAATCCCAAGATGGAAGACATAATTTGGCAAACAAAACATTAAAAAATATTAAAATGCAGCATTGTGTGTTGAAATTTCCATATTGGGAGATGCCAGGAAAATGAAACTTATTGTCTAGTGATATCTCTTATGCAAATCTCTGTGACAGGCTCTAAAGTACAGGGAAGTTTGTAGATTTTCTTTTGGGAATAGGAGGTACATGTTGCACTTTAGCTGAAGAACCAAAAAGATCCAGAATAGTAGTAAAAAGTACTTTAGCAGTGAAAGTTCATGCTCTTGTTGAGGTGAAAGATATTGGAAGACGTTCTAAAAAGGGATTACGTAGCAATATTCGTTGAATTCCAAATTGATAATAAATAACTATGGGATAATATACTTTCAACAAAATGTACCAATGAAAAAAGACAGGATTGATATCATAGTTTTAAAATAAGGAGAATGAGAAATCTCCAAATTGATATAGGTAGACAGCAACACTAATCAGTTGCTTTAGGAAGAAAGGAGCAAGCTCTAAGAAGCTATTAGAAATACATGAAAAGAACTTTGGAACTTTAATATGCATTAAGAAAAAACAGAACATAATACAGAGCCATTTTTTAAAAATATGTTGAGATTTTGTACTATTTTGTTGATGTATGCTATTTTAAGAGGACGGCAATCTGTTACCATCTCGTAGGATCTGGCAGGGATCCCTGGGACTGAATGAAACTAGGGAACAAGTGATAGTCGTACATTAAAGGATAATTGGGTGAGAACTGGGTATAGAAATATGGGGAACAGGAAATTAGAATTATTGCAGGGGGAGGTGTTTGGTGCAGGAAAAAAAATAGGTGCTTTAAAGTTTATGGCCAGGAATAAAATCTGCTAATTATGACACAGATTTATCACACTTGCAAGGTTTATTCATTGTTGTTTGGTTCATTAGTATTCACGAGGGCATTTTGAACAATAGCAAGATTAAATAATTGAGAAAAGAATGGGGAAGAATACTCCAACTTCAAGGATGCAGTTACTGTGCTATGCAGTGTTTTATTGAAGATGGTTTATTCTAATTTTGCAGGGGTATGGAAATCAGGAGACAATATCAGAGAGGAATACCAAGGTTTACAGACTACTGGCAGAGAGATAGACTGTCTGTACGTAAAGTTGACAAGGCACTGGGACTGGTTAAATGCATGCAAAGATACTGAGGGAAGTGAGAATGGAAATACAGGAGGCAATGGCAATAAATGTTCACTCTTCCATACAGGACTAGAAAATTAAATATATTAAACCCTTGCTCAAAGAAATGGTGCAAGGATAAAGCAAGGAACTATAGATCAATCAATTTAACTCCGTGATTAGGAAATTTCTAGAAACAATAATTTAGGACAAAATTAATAATCACATGGAAAAATGAGGGTTAATTAAGAAGAGACAGCGTGAGTTTCTTAAGGGAAAATCATGTTTAACTAACTTGCTGGATTCTTGTGATGAGCTAAGAGAGGGTTGATGAGGGTAATGCTATTGACATGGTGTACATGGACTTCTAGATGGAAACTGATACAATGCTGCACAGACCTGTGATCGCATGTTAAAAAAAGAACAATAGTAACATCATATAAAACTTGTGGGGCAGGAAACAATAACTGTATCTTTTTCAGGATGGAAGAAGGTTTGTGGTGGGGTTCTTGCTTTTCCTGATATATATTAATGATCTATATTTTGGGATACAATACATGATTTTAAAAAATTGATTCAAAACCAGGAAGCACTATAAATTACAAGATAGTGTAGAACATCAAAAGGACACAGTCAAGTTGGTAGAATAAATAGATAGGAGGCAGATAAAGTTTAATTCGGAGAAGTGTGCGGTGATATATTTTGGTAGGAAGAACAAAGAGAGACAAAATAGAGGGCACAACTCTAAAAAGGGTTAAGAGCAGATGGAGCTTTATTATGTGCGTTAAGATATTAAATGTGACAGGACAGGTGGCCATTAGTTCATACAGCATGCAATAAACTAACTTAATAAGGGCACAGAATATACAAGAGCAAGAGGCTATGCTTATAAAAGACACAGCCTCAGTCGGAATACTACATCGAGTTCCGAGCGACACATTAGAAAGAACGTGAATGTGTTGAAGATGCAGAAGGTTTTACAAGAATTGATCTAGGAATGAGGAATTTCAATTATGGAGATAGACTGGAGAAGCTGGGACTGATCTCCTTGAAGAAGAGAAGGCTAACAGGAGATCTGATTGAAGTACTTAAAGTCATGAGAGGTGTGGGCAGGGTAAATGAGGGAAAAAAAATGCTCGCACTAGTGAAAGGAGAGGAGACAGATTTAAAATTTATTTTATAAATTAATTAATTGATTTATTAATTTTTAAATTTTTTTTATTCATTGATCATAGTGGGAAATTCAGTGATGATGATATGTTGAATGTCATGGGTGGTGGTTGCTCCTTGGAGATGGTCATTGCTTGGCATTTATGTGATCTTGCTGCATTTGGACTGCATCAGTATCTGATGAGATGTGATTGGTGCTGAACATTGGGCGAATATCCCAACTTCTGACCTTATGATGAAGAGAAGATCATTGATGAAGCAGTTAAAGATGGTTGGGCTTAGGACACTATCCTGGAGTTGAGATGACTGAACTCAAAACAATTACAACCGTCTTCCTATGTGTAAGGTATAACACCAACCAGCAGTATGTTTGCACCAATTCTCACTGATTCCAGTTTTCCCAGGGCTCCTTGATGCCATACTCAGTCAAATGCCATCTTGATGTCAAGCGCTGTCACTCTCAGTTCTTCTCTGGAGTTCAGCTCTTTTGACCATGTTTGAACCAAGACTGTAATGAGGTCAGGAGCAGAGTGGCCCTGGTGGGAACTAAACTGGGTGTCATTAAGCAGGTGCTGCTTGGTAGCCACTGTTAGTGACACCTTCCACCAACATTAAGTAAAAGTAGCAAAAAAAGTGATGTGAGGAAAAACATTTTCACTCAGCAAGTAGTCAGGGTCTGGAATGTGCTTCCTGACAGTGCAATGAAAAAGGCTCAGTCAAGAATTGAAATGGAAGAATGTGCAGGGCTATAGGGAGAAATCAGGAGAATAGCACTAAGTGACATGCTCATTTGCACAGCCGCTGCAGATATGATGAGCTGAGTATCTCTCTTCTGCACTGTAATAATTGTGATTTTGAGATCTTTCTGGATTAGCTGAAATATACAGAAGTGGAAAGGTTAGGAGGCCGGCCAAGTTAGTATCATAGTAGTTATATTTAGTGCTCATAAAGGCATGAACGAGGGATTCAGCTGGAGAGGAATTAATGCAGTACTGTAGAATAGTGATGTTGAGATAGAGGTAGTCAGACTTATACAATACAACACAAGAACAGGCCCACCTAGCCTGCGCCAATTCCTAATCCTTACTTAAACCCACTACGTATTGCCCATGCACATTTCTATCCCTCTATTCGCCTCCTGTTCATGTGTCTATCAAGATATGCCTTAAATGGTGCTAATGTGCCTGCTTCCACCACCTCCATTGGTAGTGCGTTCCAGGTGCCCATCACCCTTTGTGTGAAAAATTTCCCTTGCACTTCTTGACTATATTTTCCCCTCTCACCTTGAACCTGGGTTCTCTTGTAGTTGACCCTTCCACCCTAGGAAAAAGCCTCTGACTAGCCACCATCTCTATGCCTCTCATAATTTTATAGACTTCTATCAGGTTGACGCTCAGCCTCTGTCTTTCTGGGCATCAGAATGGCACAGAAGCCCACATTATACACACGACAACTGCTCACCCGAACTAAAGACCCACTCCCCGCCACGGACAGGACCAATGTCATCTACAAGATCTCCTGCAGAGACTGCGAGAAACACTACATCGGACAAACAGGAAGGAAACTAACAAGTGTACATGAACACCAACTGGCTACAAAAAGACATGACCAATACTCACTCATCTCAATCCACGTGGACAAGGAGAACCACCAATTCGACTGGGACAACACCAAAATCCTGGGACAAGTTAAGCAGAGACAGACACGGGAATTCCTAGAAGCCTGGCACTCCACGAAGCATGCTATTAATAAACACATAAAACTGGACCGCATATACACTGCACTACGAAGGAAAACCGGAAGTGAGGCAATCCAGCTCAACGGACTCCAGAGTTTAAAAACCAGGCAGGAAAACACACTGACGCTTCATCGGAGGCTGCACTGAGGATGTTACCCAGCATGGTAATGAAACGCCTGTAAAACAACAAACCAGCTCAGGGAGCCAACCAACCTCAACTGTAACATAATTTGCCAACATTTGTATTTGATGCCCCTGCCAATGAAGGCAACCGTGGTGAGTGCCTTCTTGACCACTTATCAACCTGTGTCACCACTTTCAAGGATCCGTGGACCTATAGCCCAGATACCTCTGAATGTCAACACTATTAAGGCTTCTGCCATTTATTGCATAATTTGCACCTGAATGTGATCTTCCAAAATGTATCACCTCACATCTATCTTGTTGATAGAAGGGGCATGGAGCTGAAAACTCAGCTCAGGGTTGAAACTGGATGCCAAAGTTGCAATCATAAGACCACAAGATACAGGTGCAAAATTAAGCCATTCAGCCAAGTCTATTCTATGACCATGACTGATCTATTTCTCAACCCCACTTCCCTGCCTTCTCCCCGTAACCCTTGATCCCCTTACTAATCAAGAACCTGTCCCTCTCTGTCTTAAATATACTCAATGACTTGGCTTCCACAGCCTTCTTTGGTAATGAATTCCACAGATTAGCCACCTGCTGGCTCAAGAAATTCCTCCTCATCAGTTCTCAAGAGTCTGTGCCCTCAAGTACTAGTCGTTCCTATTCGTGGAACATCTTCTCCACATCCACTCTATCCAGGCCTCTCAAAATTCTGTTGGTTTCAATGAGATTCACCCCCATCCTTCTAAATGCAATCGAGTACAGACCCAGAGTCCTCAAATGCTCCTTATAAGACAAACCCTTCATTCCCAAGATCATTTTTGTAAACCTCCTCTGGACTCCCTCCAAGGCCAGTACAGATACAGGGCCCAAACAGTCTGGTTCACCTTCAGTGAGTGAGCAGGGAATGCCTAAATTACAACAACATATTTAATTTATTTTAACAAAATGAACAACTGCCGAAGGCCAATGCTGTAAAACTGAAAAGATCTGTTTCATATCCGAGATCCTTTAAGTTTGACACTCACCTTGCTACAAGCCAAATGGAGGGCTGTGTTCTTGTTCATATCCTGCAGGGTCAAATTGGCCTTTGCACTGCTGACTAATACTTCTACAAAAGAACAAAAAAATGAAAATTATTTTAATTTTTATCTCAAAACTGCCTTAAAATGAAAACCCCACGAATGAGAGTCCCATTTATTACACTGGATTCTACCTTCTTTAGAACATTTAAAAGGGCAGAAGCATTTGCTACATGTTCAATGCTACAGCATTGTCTCTGGGTGGCTATACTGCCTTTCGACCTGATATATATAATGATTAATATTTACCACATCTTGAATTAAGAAGCATCAGTTGAGGTAAGTTTAGAAACAATAAAATTACAACAAAGTATTAAAGTCGAATAATATATCGACTTTGCTAATCAAGGAAAGTACAGATAAACAAATTATGCATTTTACAATTGCGTCCAATAAGAATCACAGAAGTGTAATGCAGAAAAGAACAGGTCAAATGGCTGTCAAGTCCATAACATTTTTCTGCAAAGAGAATTCAGCGATGCCAACTTCCAAAGACCTTTTCCCCTTCAAGCATTTATGTAATGCCCTTTGAAGTTTCAATTAAGTCTACTCTACCTTGCTGTCAGGCAGTTATCAGAACATAACCACTATAGCATTAAGTTGTTTAGCCTCATGCCTCATTGATAAGTCCCCAGGGTCCAATGGTAACTACCCCAGGGTTTGACAGAGGCAAGAGATTGCTGGGGCTTTAACCAAGATCTTTGTATCCTCGCTAGCCACTGGAAAGGTCCTAGAGAACTGAGATTAGCTGATGTTGTTCCTCTGTTCAAGAAGGGAAATATGGATAATCCAGGAAACTACAGACTGGTGAGTCTTACATTGGTGTTTGGGAAGCTACTGGAAAGAATTCTTCTGGATAAGATTAATGCACATTTGGAAAAGCATGGCCTAATTAGGGGTAGTCAGCATGGCTTTGTACAGGGCAGGTCATATCTTAATAACTTGATTGAATTTTTTGAGAAGGTAACAAAGGTGATTGATGAGGGTGGAGCAGTGGATGTTGTTTACATGGATTTTAGTAAGGCTTTTGACAAGGCTTATCCAGAAGATTACGATGCATGGGATCCTTGGTGACTTGGCAATGTGAATTCAGAATTGGCTTGTCCATAGAAGGCAGAGGGTAGTGGTGGAAGGGTGCTTTTCAGGCTGGTGGCCCATGAATAGTGGTGTTCCACAGGGATCTGTACCGGGACCCCTGCGGTTTGTGATATATATAAATGACTTGGATGAAAATATAGATGTGTGGGTAAGTAAGTTTGCAGACGATGCAAAGATCGTTGGAGTTGTGGATAGTATAGAAGGTTGTAAAAGGATACAGTGGGATATAGATCAGTTGCAGATCTGGGTGGAGAAATGGCAGATGGAGTTCAATCTGGGTAAGTATGAGATGCTACACTTTGGGAGATCAAATGTTGAGGAAAAGTATGCAGTTAATGGCAGGACTCTGAACAGCACTGATATACAGAAGGGTCTTGGGATCAAATCTATAGCTCCCTGAAAGAAGCCACACAAGCAGATAGGGTGGTAAAAGTGGTGTATGGCACACTTGCCTTTATTGGTCGGGCAACTGAGCACAAGAGTCAGGATGCCATGTTGCAGCGCTATAAGACTTTGATTAGGCCACACGTAGAGTATTGTGTTCAATCCTGGTTGCCACATTACAGGAAGAAAGTGGAGGCTTTGGGGTGTGTGCAGAAGTAGTTTACCAAGACGCTGCCTGGATTAGAGAGTATGAGCTATAAGGAGACGCTAGAAAAACTTGGATTATTTTCTCTGGAGTGGCGGAGGCTGAGGGGAGACTTGATAGAAGTTTATAAAATTATGAGATGCATAGATAGGGTTGACAGTCAGAATCTTTTTTCCAGAGTTGAAATATCTAATAATATGGGGCATGCATTTCAGGTGAGGGGTGGGGGGCAAAAGTTTAAAGGAGATGTGAAGTTTTTTTACACAAAGAGTGGTAGGAGTCAGAACACACTGCCAGGGGTGGTGGAAGAGGCAGATATGATAGGGCGGTTTAAAGGACTTTCAGATAGGCATATGAATATGCAAGGAATGGAGGATATGGACCAAGGGCAGGCAGAAGGGATTAGTTTAATTTGGCGTCATGTTCGTCACAACATCATGGGCCAAGGGGCCTGTTCCTGTTCTGTACTGTTCTATGCTCTATGTCACCTTCGGTTCTTTTGCCTTTTACCTTAAATCAGTATTCCCTGATTCCAGTTTTCTCCTGCCAGTGGGAACCATATATTCCTCTATCTAGACATCTCTGGCAGGATGTTTCTGGCATTGGAGTTGCAGGCTGAGCAGTAGAGACTGTGAAAACACCAGGGTGCCGCAACAGGATGGCTCTGAGATATTTGCATCTCTGGATGAGTTTTCCTTTTAGCAGGATCAATACCAATCGGCTGCCTGCCAATTGGAAATGAGTAGCCTATTTAAATAATGGAGGCCATATTACAGAACATCTGAAAAAAGACGTTTTGTCTTTTAATTTTGCACTCAAGTTAATTCATAAGAAATACCAACATAAAGAGAAGCAACATTTATATTGTACGTGGATAGAATATCGACTGAATTCCAAATGGACTTTGGTTCACTTCTCATGGCAATGCCTCAACCAGAGTCTTAAAAAATAAACCTTGGCAGTTAACTGTCAGTCAACGTCTAACGAGTGCACTCTCCACAGCAATGGCTCTACCAATCAGAATCTGCCAATGAATCGGCGGTCTCTTCTGATGCAGTATATATGATGTAGTCTCTTTACAGTGGTATTTCTTGCAAATTGTCTTGATGTGTACACAACAAAGTGTCTTTTTTCAGAAATATTCAAGTTCTGCACTACCTAACAACTATTTACACTATAAGAAGTGCTTTCCCACATTGCCCTAATTTACCAACAGCAAAGCAGTCTCCTGCCAACTGGGATGACTGTGGTTACGTGTAACTATCTGGGGATGGTTGTGGGAGGGCATCGGAGGCAAAAGCGCCATTACTCAGACAGAGTGCAGCATATCCTGTGGTTTCAATCGGCTCCCCAGAGGGTTTACCTTATCTTAGAAGGTATAACATTATTATGACCCTCTCAATCCCCACACTGCCTCTGACGGTTGGCGCAGGCTTGGAGGGCCAAATGGTCTGCCCCTGTGCTGTATTGTTCTTTGTTCATTTCCCACCTCTCAATGAGGCAGCTGAAGGTTTAGTAATGCATTTCCTCTGATTAGGCTAGCAATATGGGGAACCTGCCTTAATGCCTTTAATTGGACAGGCAGGTGAGAGTTGGTCAATTGGAAGGCCACATGTTAAAGATGCCAAGTCAGTCCCAATACCAGATTTTTTATTTTCTCCTGAAACTCTCAATAAAATCCTGTCACTCACAATTCTGAACACATCAAATTCCTTTTCAAACTCTTTCTGCTCTAAAGATAACAATCTCAGCTTCTCCAATCTATCTATCTATCTATCTATATTAATACTCCCATTACTGGAACTATTCTAGTAAAATCTTTCCTGTATCCTCTCAAAGGCCTTCAATATTCTTCTTAGAATGCGATCTCAGAATTGGGCACAGTGCCTGAGTTGGGACCAAACCAGTGTGCTGCACAGGTTTATCGTAATGTCCTTGTTTTTGCACTTTTATATCCTGACTTATAAAGCACAAGAATTCTCTATGTTCCATTTTCCCAAACCACTTTGTCAACCCACCCTGTCAATATTATATCTCCATATGCCTCTATTCCTATACCTTGTTTATTTTATATTACTTCTCTTCTTTCCTCCAATCAAACCATATTACATTGTACTTCTTTACAATAAACCTCACCTGCCATGACAGTCCATATCCTCTTGATGTCTATCATCATAGTTGAAAAGAAATAAATAATGTACTTACCAACTGCATTAGTTTGTCCATTCTCTGCTGCCATCATTATTGGTGTTTTCCCAGTTAAATCTGCAGTGTTTACTTGAGAATTATGGCTGAGTAGAAGTTGTAAACATTCAACATGATCTGTGAAAGCTGCTGCATGAAGAGGGGTTCTGTCATAAATAAAACAATGAAGTTACAATTGTTTACAATGTCTATTCTCTTTCTTCCATCAGAAAGGCTAAGTTACTTGCGGGTTTTCGTTTAAATCACTGCGTTATTCCACGCACATAATATCTGAATACAGTTTAAGACATCTTATCTCTTCGCAGATTTTCCCCAGTCTATTACAAAATTAGTGAAAATAGATTTATACAGTACTTTGGGGTATTTTACGAACATCTCAAGAAACCATACGCCAAGTACAAGGAATTACCGCATAAAAAATGATTTCAATGATGAGATAAATTGCTAGTTAATCTGTTTTCGTGGTTTTGAAGGAATATTGGTCAAAAGACATTGAGGAAATTTGAGGATTGAGGAAATTTTGCTGCTCTTCAATTCATAAAGACTTGAATCACTGAAATAGGGAAACAAATATAAAGTCTTATCCAAGAACTACAAGTTAATAAGTTATCTTGTTCAGACAAAATGCATCCTAGGTTGTTGAACAAAGCCAAGGTAGAAACAGCAGAGGCATTGATCATAATCCTTCAACTGTCATGAGATACAGCAGTAGTTTCAAAGAACAAGGAGGGGAACAAGGAAGGGGTGGGTTGCTATTACTATTCTATCAAAGGAACCAGGAAACCACAGGCCAGTCACTCTAACATCAGCAGTGTGATGCCACTGGAAACATTATCAGAGACAAAATAAACTTTCACTTGCAAAACAATAGATTAAGATGAGCCAGCATAGAGTCATAAAGCACAGAAACAGACCCTTTGGTCCAACTTGTCTGCTCTGACTAGAAATCTCAATCTGATCTAGTCCCATTTGCCAGCATTTGGCCCATGTCCCTCTAAACCTTTCCTATTCATGTACCCATTCAAATGTCTTTTAAATGCTGCAATTTTACCAGTCTCCACTACTTCCTCTGGCAACCTGCTTCAGAGATGCACCAATCTCTGTGAAAACATTAACCCTCAAGTCCCTTGTAAATCTTTCCCATCTCACCCTAAACCTATGCCCTCTAGTTTTGGACTCATCTACCGATAGGAAAAAGAACCTTGCTATTCACTCTATCCATGCCCCTCATGATTTTATACACCTCTTGAAGGTCAACCCCAGCCTCTGATGCTCTGGGGAAAAGAGGTCAGCCTATTCAGCCTCTCCTTATGATTCAAACCCTCCAGTCCTGGTAACATGCTTGTATGTGTTCAGATATGAACGCAAAATTGGCTCAGTGACAGGATGAAGAGGGTGCTGGCTGATTATTTTTGTGGCTGGGAGGTACTTTCAGTCGTGTGCACAAATGGCAGTTTTGGGTCCATTTTTATATTTGATCTAAACCTGGGTGTAAGAATAGCATTGCGATGTTTGCAGCTGTTACAGAACTTGACAATCTAGTAGGTAGCAATGAGGATAGTTGCAGACTTTGGATCACTGATAGAATGGTGAACGAGTCATGAATCTGGCAGACGAAGCTCAATGGAAAGAGATGTGAAGTGATGGGCTTCAGGTGGACCATTATGGGAGAGACACCATGCTACAAAGGGCATGATTTACACGAGTACAGATGCACACAAACCCTTATATCTGACCTGGAAAATTGATAAGGTACTTTACAAAAAGATGTATTGGTTGATAGATTGAGGAATAGAACATGAAAGCTAAGAGATCATGCTAAAACTTTATGAATTATTAGTTAGGCTTCAACTGGAGTACCATGGACAACTCTGGGCACTACATTTCTGAAGATGTAAAGGCATTAGAAAGGGTATATGAGGAGCTTATCACATTATAATCTGGAATGAGGAATCTCTGTTTCAAGGGAAACAGTTCTAAATTTTTACACGACTGAATATGTAGATATATTTTATGGAGAAAACTATTCCCTCTGGAGAGCAAATCATTAACCACAGGTCAAAGATTTAAAACAATTTTGTAAAAATTAAGATGAGAGCTGAGGATTGTTTTCCACTCAGTTGTTTCCATCTGGAATATTCCATCTTAAAAATTGGTGAGAAGCTGACTCCATGAATAATTTTAAAATGGGTGGGATAGGTTCTTGAGGATGAGGAACTTAAAAAATAAAAACGGAAAACAGGGAGGTGGCCAAAGTACTGCTACATTTTCAAACAGCCAGCAGTGGCACAATGGAGTTAGTGGCCTCTCTCTGTGCTGTACAGTTCTATGATGAGTCAATGCCATCAAAAATGCAATATTCATTTAATGCAATATTCCTCGGAGGTGAGAATTTATTTGCTCAAATCCAAGTATGGAGCTAAAGCCTACAATCTTTTCACACACATGATTGCTGACAACTGAATAAAGTTGAAATTCATATATAAATCTTTAAAAAGTTATATTATGAAATTCTGAAATAACAAGTTTAGCTACTGAGAGAAATGTAGAACTGTTCAATGCCAGTACAAGTAGTGTTATTGGAATTGCATGCATGTAATTAAAAACAGTTGGTTAAAGTCATGCTTGGTTGTTTGGGTTTAAAAGCTAATTCACCCTAAAATTGTTCTCCTCAAAACCTTGACCAATAACTCTTACCCCAAAGCAAAAGATAGTTTTACATACAATATTGGATTATATCACTAATTTGGATTGGCACAGCCCTTTTCAACCATTTCATACCCCCTTAGAATACTAACATTGTCTTCTTTCTGCTGAATCTGTGTGGACGAATTTTGAGAATCTAACTGAGCAAAGTGAAGATTGGTTGGTTACACTTAATAGACAACAAGATTCACTCTGCTTTCAATGGGCATACAGAGATTAAATATGAAAAAAAAAAATTCCATTACCTTCCTTTTCCATCTGTAGAGTTTACAATACCAGCACCTAGAACATCTATTAACATTTCTGCTGAACCTTCATTGTCATTTATTCTGAAAGGGAGAAAAAAAAGTGCCAGATGAAATACACATTTATTTGGACATTTACTAATAATTGCAATTATAGCGATTATGGAAAAACTAAACTTACACGGCACAGTGCAATGGATTAAAAGAGTTACCATCCAGTTTTTGAAAAACCTCCTGTTCCAGCAGAAGTTCCACACAGGTATCATGACCTGATGAAGACAAGAAAGCTTTTTATACCACTTTGTACTTTTACACATGTTTCAACTTGTAGAAATGCTGCAGTTGTACTCTTTCAAGAATGTATTCGTTATAAGACATTGCAATTACAAGTCCATACAATAATATCTTTAGTATTATGTGCGCGGATCCAACGGCCAAATAAAAGAAGGAAAATGTGTTGTTCAGCTGTTTTGTGTGTATTTTCTGCAGGAATAAAATATTGTGTAAAGGGATATAACATTCTTTTAAGAAAAGACAAAAAATTCCAGAAAATATTAAAATTAACTAGATTTTATTGATGTAGTGATAATCAATTTTGAGCACCAATATTTAAAAAAATCATTTTAACGCCTTGCTTGAGCAGCACTAATTTCTGTGCGAAGATGGAAATCTCTACAATAATGAAAAATCAAAATCTATAAAATGTAATTTCATGAAGTGATCCATCCAAAGGAGGCATTAGTAAAGGAATCTGAGGTTATCATTGTTCTCCAGAAGGATCCTGTAGTAGTGAGTAGCTTTTGTAATGGAGAATTAGGCTCAGTGATATTTAATGTTGTCCAAACAAATCTGGTGTTGGAGGATCACTCAAGCCTGCATCTCCTGATACACAGATAAGTGTCTGTATATAAATTATTTGGAGAAATTTTATTTTTCTAAGACACAAGAGGTAAGATTTGATGGGTGACGTGGACGGTGAGTGATCCAAGAACATTAATTCTGGCCATGGAGGGATTTTCTTGTGAGGAAAGGCTAAGTAGTTCGGGCTTCTACTTATTGAAGTTTAGAAGAACAGCTTATTTAACCACATTAGATCCTTAGCAGATTTGACAGAGTGGACAGTCTAGGACTAGAGGGCATAATGTCAGAATAAGGGGTTGCCTATTTAAGATAGAAATGGAAGAGAAATTTTTCTCTCAAAGAACAGTCAAATGTGGACATTTTGTTTATACCAATGAGGTCTATCAAGGCTGGATAGGCAGATTTTCAATCGGTTTGGGAATCAATTGTTATACTCAGTTTAGTTTCTCAGTAAATTTCAATGACCGCTTTCATTGCATTTTCAAAGTAACAGCTCCTTAACTGCCTAGATTTACTAAAATGTTTAAACAATTGTTTTCTGTCTCTGTGGACAATGTTAGATTGAACCATTTGTAATATGCCATTTTTGTTTATAAAGGTGCACAGAATAGTAGCTAGAAAATACAATTATTCAAGTACTATCCTTTTGACAAGAGAGCACTACTCCATTTTGTGTAATCCAATAAAATGGGAGGAAAATGTTTGTAATCACACAAAATTCAAAAGCACTTGATGAACAACATTAACTTTACTGGTTCTACAGAATTACATTGGAGGTACATGAGCATGTGTGCAAAGGTCCAGACAGCAGAACTGAAGCAAAAAAAAATCACAAACCTTTAAGTGCTAATGGCGTATAGCATGAAAATACCATAGTTTAATACAAACAAATCTAAACAGAGGAAACTATGATGGTATGAGAAACGAGTTTATGATAGATTGATGAACGATACTTAAAGGAATGGTGATAGAAAGACAATAGCAAACTTTCAAAGAATACACAGATTAACAGTAACAATTGCTCATTCCTGTCTAGTGCAAAAGTAAAATGAGAAGGGTGACTAATGCAGGGCTTACAAGAGAAATCAGAGATAGTATTAGGTCTAATGAAGAAATGTACAAATTGGACAAAACAAAAAAAGACCTGAGGAGTGGGAGCAATTTAGAATTCAGCAAAGGAGGACAAAGGGAAAATGCAGGGAATATAAAAATTAACTGTAAAATTTTCCATGAGCAGGTGAAGAGAAAAAGACTGAAGACAAATGTAGGTCTCTTACAGTCAGAAGCAGGAGAATTTATAATGGGGAACAAAGAAATGGCTGACTGACTAAATACTTAGTTTGCTTGCATTCACAAAGAAATACACAAATAACATACCAGAAATGTTGGGGAACAGAAAAGTTTAGTGAGAGGAACGGAAGGAAATCAGTATTGGTAAGGAAGTGGTGGTGGGGAAATTGATGCGATTGAAGGCAGATACATCCCCAGGCCCTGATAATCCACATCCCAGAGTACTTAAGTAAGCGGCCCTAGAAATGGTGCAAGAATTGGTGGTCATCTTTCAAGATGCTATATACTCTTGAACAGGTCTTGCAGATTAGGGGGTAGCTAACGTAACCCCTCTCTTGTTGAAAAGCTAGACAGAAAGAAAACTGGGAATTATGGGCTAGTCAGCCGGATGCTGGTAGTGAGGAAAATGCTACAGTCCAAAAAAAAATAATAAATAGCTGAGCATTTGGATAAGTGGCAGGATCACACAGTGTCAGCATGGATTTATGAAACGGAAATCATGCTTGACAAATCTACTGGAATTCTTTGAGGATGCAACTAGTAGAACTGATGAGGGGGAGCCAGTGGATGTGGTTTATTTGGACTTTTGAAAGGCTTTCAACAAAGTAACACATCAGAGACTAGGGCATAAAATTAAAGCGCATTGGATTGAGGATAGTATTTTGAGGTGGATAGAAAACCAGTTGGCAAACAGGAAACAAAGACTAGGAATAACCAGGTCTTGTTCCAAATGGCAGGGTACTAGACTAGACTAGAGGGGTACTGCAGAAATCAGAGATCAGGACCCCAGCTATTCACAATATATATTAATGATTTGGATGAGGGAACTAAATGTAATATTTCCAAAACCGCAGATGTCACAAAGCTAGGTGGAAGAGTGAACTGTGAAGAAGATGCAGAGATGCTTCAGTGTGATTTAGACAAGCTGAGTGAGTTAGTAAATGCACGGCAGATATGTATAATGTGGATAAATGTGAGATTATCCACTTTGGTAACAAAAACAGGAAAGCAGATTATCTGAATAGTTACAAATTGAGGGGGGTGGATGGTGGTGATTGTGCAATAAGTCCTGGGCGTCCTCATATACCAGTCGCTGAAAGTAAGTATTCAAATGCAGTAGACGGTAAAGGAAGCAAATGGCATGTTCGCCTTCATAGTGAGAGGATATGAGTAAATGGCAATGTCTTGCTGAAATTATACAGGCCATTGGTGAGACCACACCTGGAATATTGTGTGCAATTTTGGTTTCCTTATCTGAGAAGGGATATTCTTGTGGTGGAGGGAGTGTAGCAAAAGTTTACCTGACTGATTCCTGAGATAGTCGGACTTGTGTATGAGGAGAGGTTGAATCAGTTAAGATTACAGTCGCTGCGGTTCAGAAGATTGAGAGGAGATTTCAAAGAAACCTATAAAATTCTAACAGGACCAGTCAGGGTAGATGAAGGAAGAATGTTTCCGATGGCAGGGGTGTCCAGAACCTGAAATCAAATTCGAAGGATATGGGGTAAACCGTTTACAACTGAGATGAAGAGAAATGTCTTCACCCAGAGATTGTTGAGCCTGTGGAACTTGCTACCACAGAAAGCACTCAAACACATTAAAAGTAGTTGTTGGATATACCACCTGGGGCTAAAGTGATGAAAGGATATGGGAGGAAATGTGGGAGCAGGCTATTGAGTGGAGGATCAGCGACGATCATAATGATTGTGCACATACTATTAGAGCATTTTGGATGCAACTAAGGCGGCAGAAAATAAACTAACAATGTATACTTTATATAAAGGAACAAACAGCTTCTATAAAATGTAATTTCTAAGTAACAGAAAGGCAAGCAGCAAAAGGTATACTTTTCTATAAAGAAATTAATTGTAGAACTGTCTTATTTACCATTGTAACAAGCCCAGTGCAGAGGTGTGTAACCGTGATTGTCTGAAACTGTAGGAACAATATCCATTGAGGATGCAGCTTGAAGCAATGCCCCAAGTACTCCTACATGTCCGCATGCAGCTGCCAAGTGCAGGGACGTGCGGCCCTTGCAGTCCCGAATTAAAAAGTTAGCATTGTGTTGAAGCAAAGCTTCCACGCACTCTTCATGACCAGTTACTGCCTGCAAATCAAAATGTTTAAAATAACAAATCAAATTTTGTAAAATGTACAATTTTGCTGCTTATGAATCAGAAGATAAGTAACATTCTTAATGTATGCAGTTGCTATACGGATAAATTTACTTTGATGAAATAACCATATCATATTCTATGATAAACCATACAAAAAATTTATTTAGGTTTACATTTATCTTAGTGAACAAATGAACCTTTACTCTTTTTAAGAGAACTGTCATCAAGTTGATACCTCAACGAAGCACAGACTAAGAAACGAAGAGCTATTTCAAAGGTTAGAGCCAATATCTCAGACAAGAGTCAGGACATCACGTTTTGGTTATGCCATACTCAGAGTACTGCGTTCAGTTCTGGTCACCACACAACAGTAAGGATACGGAGGCTTGGGAGAGGGTGCAGAAGAGGTTTACCAGAATGCTGTCTGGATTAGAGGGTATGAGCTGTAAGCAGAGGCTAGGGAAAACTTGGGTTGTTTTCCCTAGAGTGGCAGAAACAGAGGTGACGCGTAGATAGGGTTGATGGTCAGAATCTATTTCCCCAAAGTTGAAATGTCTAATATTAGGGGGCATGCATTTCAAGTGAGAGGAAGAAAGTTCAAAGGAGATGTGAGGAGCAAGTTTTTCTTGACAGAGTACGGTAGGCACCTGGAACGTGCTACCAAGGATGGTGCTGGAGGCAGATATGATAGGAGTTTTAAAAAGAACTTCTAGATAAGCACATGAATATGCAAGGAATGGAGGGATATGGACGAAGGGCAGGCAGAAGGGATTTAATTTGGCATTATGTTCAGCGCAACATCATGGGCCGAAGGGTTAGTTCCTGTGCTGTACTGTTCTATGTCAATTGATGGTTTTCAACTGTGAAATGAAATGATAGAACCATGCAATGTTTTTTTAAAACATCTTACATGTTATAGATTGTGTCTTTTTCCAAAAGAACATTTTCAGATTTCCACCTTAAAAATCATAACATATTCTTAAAATCAGTTTTGTGCATACAGTTACAATGAATCTATTTCTGTTATTTTATTTATCATATCCTTGTTTCTTCATTTCTAATTCTCTGCTCTGTGATCAGCAGCGAACAGAGAATGAAAAGTGCAATCCATGCATGAGCAGCTGAGGCTGGAGTGCAATTTTAGGCAGCAACAGGAGCCTCTTTTAAAGGTTTAGATTTCTTCATACAATACACTAGAAGTAGAACCATCAGAAACCACTAACCCCTCTGTGTAATGCAGTTCTCCCCCACTTGTCTTTGGCATCTACATTTGCACCCTTAAGAAGTGAGCACACGCAGTCCGTATGTCCATTCAAAACTGAGAGCATCAGAGGAGTTCTACAATAAACAATTCAAATCTTAGTTTGGTGACACATTAACATTGTTCCAGCAATTTTAAAGCAAATATTCAGCATAAGAGAATTAAACTCAATTCATCAGAGTGCATATTGTGGATATAATAAAAAGTAAAATGGACCAACAGAATAAAATATGGATGTGTTGAGAATGATAGACACTGGGAAAATATTTCCTTTTGATCTTAAATTTATAGAGTAATTAAAATGTACTACAAATAGAATTGATCACTGCTTATCATATTATTTAATTATTGTCAACTTTGTACTTCAGAAGTAGTCATCACTATTGTGACCTTATATCTCTCAATTTATAAGCATTAAATATGATTTATAATTATAAAATGCTATGAACTGGTCTGAGAATTTTCTACCTTAATACCAAGCTTCTGAGAAAGATGTAAACTAGTTGTGTACGCAGAATTTTCTCTGACCATAAAACTGCTACCTAAGCTTTAGACATTTCCTCAGATATATCCAAAACTGCAGACAAAGCAGACTATGCTGAAGGAATCCATGTTTTTAAATTTAGTTTGTATTTTTTGAAGCAGACCATGACTAAAACAGAATCTGACTGAAAGGGAAAACACAATAGGTAAATATAGAAATAAAAGAAACCCTCTGATTTTCTAAGGGCACAAAAACACAACTAATGATTGAAAATTAGAACTTCTGGAAAACTAATTCTGCTCAAAGAATATAAAGGGTAGGAGCCAAGCAATAGCAGTTAGATTCACTGGTATAGCACAGGCAATCTGAGGAAGACGTGACAGGAAGCTAAGAATAAGTTGCTGCAACTGTTTCCGGTGAAAATAACACTGCTGAATTTATACCATCGAGCGGGAGTTGAGCTGGCTCTGAAGTATGCAACCCTGACTGAGGAACCGCAAATTGTTGCGCCCTGTTGTTGGCTGGGGACCAGACTAGCCCGTAGAAGGAAAGGACCTGAAGCTCCTTGCATGGAGGTTGGAGTTGGATGGGCTTTCTGACTTGCTGAGATTACTAATGCTGAAGACTGGACTGCTAAATTAATTTAGAAGATCTGTTTTGGTTGTACAGACTATTAATTGCGCAATTTATAGTCTATAATCAACCACAAATTGCCTATTAATTCATGTTTAACATGCAGAATATGATTAGAGTAAAGAGAGATGATATTTACTGTTTGATTTGTTGACTTTTGCATACTAAAACTTTTTGAAATAAACTAAGGAATGTCATGGCTTCATTCTTTTAAGTACAGAACTAGGTTTTATATTTCTTATTTTAAAAGATGTTATTAGTCTTTACAGAAATGAAATTACTTATACAAATTAAATAGACAAAACATAAAGTAATCCTTTAAAAAAATTAAGCACGTGTCAATGATGGGTATGGAAAGCAGGTTTCTTTTACAAATGTGACTGACCTAGCATTTTAACGCCTGTAACAGATTGTTCATACTTAGGTTACCATAGACTGTGTCTATACCAAATCTGCATCTGTTCTATTTTCTATAGTTTGCTTATCCTCTTTCAAATCTGTACCATTTTGTGCAAATTTTCTGTTCTCCCTGTAATTCCTCCTTGAGCTGTTATGCTTTTCGGCAGTACAGTTGGAAGCGAAGGGGCATTGTATCTGTTTCCTAACACACATTCACGTTAACTTCCAACAAGAAATTATTAGGGGGCAAAGATCACTTCTCAAACCTCCCAACCTCCACCCCACCAGACATGATTTGTTACAACCTGCACTGCCCAGGCACTGAATGATTTGATCAACTCAAATATCCAGGGATCACATCCATTTCCTTCAAGCAGTTTGTAGCTTCAAATAATAATTTACTGAACATTTACAGTAACTGCAGACAAATGCACCAAATGTTGGACTGTCCCCAGCTGCTGTATGGCCATTCAGTGCAAGCTTAAACATTAAATATACATCTAATAATGGCCATAAAGAGAAAACAGTTCACGTTAAACATAATTTGTTTCTCCTTTCTCCCACAGTGAACTTCTCCTTAAACATTAATATTAAAGTTTACAATACATTTACACGGAGTACGGTTTTAATGCAATGCAAAGAAAATGTCCACTTTTTCTACTGAAAATTCCACTAAAGTATTTTACTCACTGTCCATTTCCATCTTGAATGTCCACTGCTGTGTAGAGGTCAGTATTCCCTATTAGGAGCCGCAGGCACTCTGAATGACCATTTGTTGCTTAAAAAAATAAATCGAACGGAATGATTCATGAGCAAAAGTTCATATCTTTTCCAATTAAAAACAAATCCCTGCAATGTTCAACTCCATTCACAACTTGGAAAATGAAGATGCTTAAAGTCTGGACAACATCCAGACTTGAGCTGGCATATGCCACAACTTTCAAGTCAGATTAATGTTAGGCAATCATAACCTTCATAAATAAATAAAAATGTCCAGCAAATTTCCTAGATTTTCAAAACATCACCATTAAAAATGTCTTGGGAAAGGTACAGGCTAAGAACTTGCATCAACTGATTCACTACATAACTCGTCTAAATCATTCTACATGATTCTACATCATTTCAAAGGTTTCTAAAATGAAGTGCTATCTGCTTTAGGAAAGAATATTCCTCTTTAATCTGGTTGATTGAGTCAACACTAAGTGCATCTTAAATTAGACCTTAACTATGTATACAGCTAACTTATACATAACTATTGACATATTAAAAAGGCTGCAAGTTAAACTAATATGCAGAACTCTAAAGTAATTTGCTAAGTTTGAAGTAGCAGAATGCTTACTTGCTTCCTCCCATATTCAATTAAAATTTCATTGATGAACCTGATTAGATATGAATTATAATAAAGAAGGTAAAATGGTTGAGGAAGAATGTACATTAGAACGTGAACAAACAACTTCCACTGAAATTTGTCACTGTAGAATTTTAAGCTCTGGAAATGAACAACTTTATCTGCATTTGTTATTTTTACAAACAGTAAAAAAAAAAAACTTTATTTGTGACTGTGTTCTTTCCAAAGAAAAAGCATGGGTGAATTCCAGGACTTTGCCACTCAGTGCTTAAGAAACTTTTTTCTCACAATTACCTATACCTCTTGCCTAAACTCTTGCTAGTTCTATGTCTGCTGCAACTTTTCCACAATCTTCATTATAATTTGCTATCACTCCAAATTTAGTGGCTTTAACAAAGGACATTGTTCTCTCAATAAATTTCAAATTGCTCCCTTAAGGAGCAAGAGCAGTCCAAGACACAGGTCTGCTGAAAATCACTTTGTACATATTTCCAGTCTGAGAAGCTTTCCTTATTTTACACTTCACACCTGCAAGCATATTAGTTTGAAACAACTATTTATTTCACCCATTTACTTTGCATGCTTACAACTTTTTAAGCATCAAAGTGAAAGTAGTAGTTTGGATCAGGCGATTATTTTTCTATGTGCTCACAACAGCCCAAATCTTCTGGCCATTGGATCACTGGAGACAGGTCATATAAATGGAGATGCAGGCTGAGTCTCTGAGAATTACTGGATGTACTGAACTGTGATAAAATTGATGGGCAAGTTACAACTTGCCACCTGCCTCCCATCACTCCATCTCACTTATCCTCTATACAACTGATCACCTTACTCATTCACCCCTTCACTAACATTCAAACTGGATCTTCAATCTTACTGTCTTGCAGCTCAAGTTGGGGCCCAATTCTACGCTGGCGCTTTGTCGATGTTAGTAAAGCCTGGCTTGGGAGATCAAGCATGAAATGCAAAGCAGTATCAAGGGGCAACATTCCAGCAGAGAATCAATCTGACAATAACTGCCATTCTCTGGAAGATCTCGGTCACTGTAAAAATAAAAGCACGAATTTTCATATATATTTCCCTCTGGTCATGCCATTTACATATAACTATGAGATTGTGTTTTATGAGCCAATTCCTCTCAACATTGTGACGTCCAAGTGAAAACTGCTTCTATGGCATAATCTTGAAAAAATACATGGAACCTCCTATGTACTTACCAAGTTCCGTTGCTGGTGAAAGTGATAGCTGGTAACTAGGTTTATCTTTGTGCTCCACTAAAAGATGCACATGCAAGGGCACATTTGGCATAGTGGCTCACAGCGCCAGGGACCCAGGTTTGATTCCACCTTTGGGTGACTGTGTGTGGAGTTTGTGCATTCTCCCCGTGCCTGCGTGGGTTTCCTGCAGGTGCTCCAGCTTCCTCCCACAGTACAAAGATGGGCAGATTGTGTGGATTGGCCATGCTAAATTGACCACAGTGGCCAGGGATGTGCAGATTAGGAAGATTAGCCATGCAGGGTTACAGAGATAGGGTAGGGGCTTGAGTTTGGGTGGGATGTTCTCCAGAGGGTTGGTTCGGACTCAATGGGCCGAATGGTCTGCTTCCACACTGTAGGGATTCTATGATAAGGAAAGTTATGATTTTATCAACTAGCTCTGAAATGCTGACATTAAAGATTTCATCACTTAATGCACAGCTCCATAAACAATTTAGAACCTCCGATATCTTCATGATCTGCCTGTTGAAATGCACCCTTAAATATTTTGGTGCTGAGTAAAATCAAGCTGAATGCAATAGCAGGCAATTTACTGCAGTTCTCATAACAACCAGAGCTGGGAGGAAGCTCGCATGAACGACAGCCAAAGTGGGAGAGTGAGCAAGAGCCAGAACGAACGACTGTCAGAGCGAGCGAGAGCCAGAGCGAGCTAGATAGAAAGAGATAAAGAGAGAGAGTGTGTCTTCTGAAGTATAATGTTGCATGGTACTTCACCCGAATGTTGAACAAAATCTGAGACTAAGCTACATAGGCAATACTGTCACCTACAACCAAAAACCTGGTTTAAGTGGCCAGTTTTAATGAGATTCTCCAAGGAGGAAAGAGAAGTAATGGCGTGTAATGGATACAGGCTGGAATGCGAGAGGCAAGCCTGAACTGTACTGGAACAGATAAATCTAGGTGATCACAAAGTCATAGATGAAGATTTCAGCAGGGAAGGAATTGAGGTGGGGTGGAATTGAGGAACATTACTGAGGTAGAAACAGGCAGAAATGGTCCAAAACATAACACAGAAAATGCCGGAGACACTCAGCATCTTGCTATCTCTTAAAGCCATCACAGATTTTTTCTGCATTTGGAAGTTGTAGAGAAGTTTTCTGGATGTTTTTGTAAGTTAATATCAAGTTCGCTAACTTTCTACCAACTTTTTTGCCTTCTACTTCTTCAGGAGATTGTATGGTGAAAAGGTAAGTAAACGGCACTTACACTTATACCATATCCAGATTATTTGGATTCTGTGTATGTGAACTGCCTTTGCTGTGCTACAATTCTTAGGTCCCACATTGTAGCAACTTCCAACATTATAGTATTAATGTAGGTTTTGCATGAGCACATAATGAAAATTTGGTGAAATTCATTCCGCACAATATTTTAACAAAATCTGCAAATACCTGCAGCATGAATTGGGGTTCTTTTAGTCACAAAATCTTTAACAAGAATGGATGCTCCCTGATTGATTAATACGTCCACACATTCTACATGCCCTTTGAAAGCTGCCAGGTCCAATGGAGTGCGTCCATTATTATTTCTCACATCCAAATCTAAGAGAGACTGTACCAGTACCTCTAGGGCCTGGTGGTGTCCATGGTAAGCCTGAAAAAGTTGAAAAGAGATTTTGCTTAGCCCAAAAAAAAAATGCATTTTGAATAAACACCACAAGAAATATAAAACTTTATATTTTAAAATTATATGATAAAACCTGCACTTCCAAATATTGCAGGAGAAATCAATCAGTAACGTTCCAAAATTTCAAATCCACTTCCAATGGGAAGTCAGTAAAGTCACTTCAAAGAAGAACACAGCTCAAATTGTCTACCGTTTAATCGACAACAAATTAGCTTACAATTAGAGTTATGATCTATAATAGGGTTTGTACATTGCATGTGATCTTAAAGTAGTTGGAAAATAAAATCATATTCTCCACTCAACAGCATAAAGTTCTTGCTACAATAACAGTCAAAAATATATGAAAATGCTTTTTCAAAAACTGTATAAAACTACATTATGTTCATTAGGTTAGCTTTGGTGATTAGAATACAACAGTTACATATAAATACATCCCAGATTTCACAACAATCCATTACTGGACATGAACAACTAGTTAGGTGGTTTGACTGAAATGTCAGACAGATACCCCGCAAAAGCATTTGTATAAGCATTTTATACTTACAGCCAAATGCAACGGACTGATGGGTGCCTTGTTATCAGAATCATTCAGCATGTCTGTACCTGAAGTTTCCATCAACTAAGAAAATAGATAAGATATGTTAGAAAATAAATATTACCTGGACAAAGACAATCAACACAAGTTCTTGGGCATGGCAGTATATATTCAATCTTAGGAAAATGTTAATACAGAGCTAGTATAAAGCTTCATGGGATAAACTTCAGGAGAGATGGCAAAACTACAGAGGTTATAGATTCAAATATCAATAGATTCTGTCGAGGGCTGTTGAATACTTTCAGAAATAAATGGGGTCAAGAAATCCTGTCTTTCAGACAGGCCTAATATTTTGCTTTCTCCAGCAAGTTGCATTGTCAGCAATGTGGAAGTCAGCACATAACCTTTCATTATGCTCACTTGATACACTTGAGGGAGTGACTTTAAAGTCTTTTCTTGCTTTTTTTAAGGTTTGTAATTATATATGGCAAAAATCAAAGAATACTATATCTATTAAATGGACATTTTGAAAGCAATGCTATTACATCTTCTTTGCATGATAGGATACTGATGCAAAATAATATTGCAATATTTGATACTGTATGCAAGCTAACCTGTTCTGGAAAAAGAAAGGATTGAATTGACTCCTATATTCAATGTTAAAATAGCAATGAAAAAGGGGAGCAATTAAGGGGTTTTAAACATACAAAACTAATATATTTAGCACAACCTCACATTCAGGCATTGAAGGCTATGACATTAAATGACAAACAATTAGGATGCAAGGTATGAAATGAATGTAATAACTTACTACATCTAGAGGAGTTTCATTAGCAATCTGGAAAAGTTTAAAAAAAAAACAATTTACTAAGTGGTAAAAGCTCAAAAGTTTTAAGCAACTCCTTGACTCTACACATCATGTCTAAAAATAAAATGAAACACAGGGCTTAATTTATTTTTACATGAGCAGATATATAATGTATGGATTCACAGCATAAAAAATATAATGCTTAATTCTGGGCACTTGTCACTCTTTGCTGCTGCTAGTTTTCATTACTGTTACTTTTCTCATGTTAATTTTGGAGTGAGTCCTGTTCTTGATGCAGCATCAGTTTTCTTGAATGGCTTGTAAGCAGACTCTTCTACTACTGTAAATACCCAGCCAAAATAATCATGCATCCAATGCTTCCTTATTTCCATTGGCAATGTGACCATGTTCAATTGTCAAAAGACTAACAATGCTGCTGACCACCCTCTTCCTCCTAAATGTAATTGCAAAACCAGTTTTACACTAATTTTGATATCCCTTGAGAGTTTTCAATGATCCTTTCTGTAGCTCAATCACTCTTTGCTGGTCTTCATACTGTCACATTTGCTGGGGTCTATTTGTTTTAACTTGTTCCTTGCTTCTTTAGTGGTCAGTGTATTTTATTTTGGCAAGTCCAATTCTTGCTCTATTGGCATATAAACTGGCTGTGCAGCATACCGAGTATTTTTAAGAACACTTCCACTGATCTCCTATCCCATTGCCCGTCAGCAGACTTGATCAATTTATTGTGAACAGTCTTTACCTGATCCCACTGAAGTCAACATTAGCTAAATACAGAATCTTAATGGTTATTTTGAATTTTTTAAGTCACAAGTTGAATTTGATAGCACCATGATTTCTTTTAGAAAAATGTCCATGCACCATTAGATTGTTGACAAAACCTGGCTAGTTCATTGTTCATTACTAATTATAATGTGACATAGTCCCTCATTTGTTATCAGATATACTGCTGCAGGAAATGGACTCAGGCTAACTCAAAATATTCACCGCCCTTTTTCCCAGGTGACTCATTACAATTTCATGAAGAGTGGCAATCTACGTTTTTTTAACCAACTAAATGTGGCTAGCAATTCTGTTCGGAAACAATGGCAGGATAAATTGTCAAGCCAATCATGAAACGACCGTGGCAAATATGCAATTTCCCTTCCATGAAAGCAAATTTCTTGAAGTATGAACAGGACTGTTTTCTCTCCATACAATGGGTTTGATGGCGGAAGACACAAATCATTTCCATTGTGCAGACTTGGTGAAAAACACAGTGAAGGCAAAATTTTACACTGCACTTTGCTCATTAATCTTGCTATGCATTACAGCTTAAAATGATTTTCAGAACAATTATCAAGGCATTTACTGTTCAGATTAGATATAGTAGCTATTCGGTAGATTATTGCTCAAAGTTCACGGAACAATGTGTAATACCTTGTTTGAAGGATGTAAAATATTTACTAACAATTGTTTTTATATTCCACAAAACCATTTCAAATTGAAATTGGTCCGCTGATTTTGGCAATCTGTGTTCCAAATCTATTTTTTTCCTAAAGAAGGCGGGGAATGTCAGAATATTAGCAACAAATAAGTGCACAGGCATGTCCAATTGATGCAAACTGTTTGAAACATTTGAATGACATGACTATTCTCCATCTATGAATTTTTCTCAATGGTTTACGAAGGTCTACATAGATCAGATGACAGGAGCCGTCAATAAGCAAAACCTACTCACTCAGTAACCACCTCAACAATGCTCAGTTTGGGTTACACCAGAATCGTTTAACTTTAGATCAACCATGGACAAAGAAGCTACTTGTCAGAGAAGAGAGTAGTTGTCCTTTGCATAAATGCACATAGCACAAAGTATGAAACCGTACAAAAATTGAAGTTAATGGAGATCACAGTTTAATCCTGCAGTGGCTGCGGTTAAACCTCTCAAAGGAAGATTGCTGTTAATGATAGATCAGTCATCACAGCTTCAAGATAACATTGTAAAAGTTCTTCCAGGAAACATCCTGCATCCAATTCATGTATTTACAAAGAACAGAAAATAGTTGCTCTAGTTTGAAAACAATGCTGATCAATCAGAAATGTAAGCATTGAACCAAATTATTCGTGACTAAACCAATGATTTTCTGCTGTCATAAAGTCAAAAATAGGGTTGCTGTCAATGATTCCAGCACTCAACTGCACATGCAAACCTCTGATGATAAAACAACCCTTTTGTCAGCCTGTAATAATCCGATATCAACGTATAGATTTGGGCTGATGATGATCAAACGACACTGTACGTGGTGTCAAGTAATAAGAATCTCGAATGTGAAAGCAGCCAACTGCCCCCAACTTTCATTAGTTCCCAGCTTATTACATTACAGGTTACAGATCAGAAATTAAACTAGACCAGTCACATCAACACAATGGCTCATTTTATCCCTGCTAAAATCTCAGCTATTTACAAGGCTCAATTTATGAAAACGGATGATGCAATTACAAAAATACTCGGAAGCTCAAAACCATTAGCAAAGCAGTCCACTTGAGCAGTGATTGCCTATGCTCCTGGATTGAGTATCCATTAACCACTGGCACACTGGTTATAGTACACATGATCAGAAGGATGCATGGAATTTTTTCTTTTTTATCATTCACAGGACCTTGGCATCCCTGCCCATTTGTTGACCGTCCTGAATTGCCCTTGAGAAGTTGGTGGTGAGCTGCCTTCTTGGTAGGTAAACCCACAATTCTATTTGGGAGACAGCTCCAGGATTTCGACCTAGTGGCACTGGAAGGAATAACGATTTATTTCCAAGTCACGATGGTGAGTGACTTGCAGGGAAGGTTGCAGGTGGTTATGTTTGCAAATATTTGCTCCCCTTGTCCTCCAGAAGGCAGTGGTAATGTCCAAGAAGCCTTGGTGAATTTCTGTAGTGCATCTTCTGTAGGTGGTACACACTGCTGTGTCAGCGTTGGAGGGAATCAAGCGGGCTGTTCTGTCCTGGATGGTGTCAAGCTTCTGAAGTGCTGTTGGAATTGCACTCATAAGGCAAGTGGGGAGTATCCATCAAATTTCCTGACTTGGGCCTTGTAGATAATTGACAGGGTTTGGGGAGTCAAGAGGTGAGCTACCCACTGCAGAATTCCTAGCATCGGACCTGCTCTTGTAGTCACACCACTTATATGGCTAGTCTAATTCAGTTTCTAGTCAATGGTAAATCATAGAACGTTGACAATGGGAGATTTAGTTATACCACTGCCACCGAATGTCAAGGAGTGATGATCAGATTTTCTCTTGTTGGAGATGATAATTGCCTGGTACTTGCATGGTGTGATTGCTAGACATGGGCTGCTTCAGTACCTGAGGAGTTGCAAACGCTGCTGAATACTGCACAATTATCAGCGAACATCCCCACATAGAGACATAGAATTGTACAGCGTGGAAACAGTCTCTTTGATCCAACTTGTCCATGCCGGCCAGAAATCCTAAATTAATCTGGTCCCATTTGCCTGCAATTACCCACAACTGCCAGGTATGACTCCAACTGGCAGCAAGTTTTCCCTGATTCCCATTGATGCCAGGTTTACTAGGGATTCTTGCTGCCATACTCTGACAAGCATGGACTCAATGTAAATGACAGTCACACTCATGTCACCCCTGGAATTGAGCTCTTTTGTCTATGTTTGAACTAGGCTTGTAAGATGCCTAGAGTAAGAAACATTGGAAGAACCGATTAGGAGAGTCAGTGAGCAGGTTATTACTAAATAAGTGTTGCTTGATAGCACTGCTGATGATACCTTCCAAAATTTCCCTGACAATCAAGAGTAGAGTGACGTGGCTGTAATTGGTGGAGTTATATTTGTCCTGCTTTTTTGTATTACATTAAGGAGCCATTAAGGGCATTTAAGATACGAATGTCACATTGCTGTTTGTCTAGCGTCACATGCAGGCCAGACCCAGGCATGGATGGCAAAGCAACAGATTTCCAAAAATTCATCCCAACATTGCAACCTTCAGTGACCCCAAGCGAAAAATGAGATGATGTTTGAAGATCAGGACCTCTTCAGGATCCAATATCAAGTTCAAAAATTTTAAGGCTTGAGCTCCTTCTTCCATGTCTTTCCCTCAACCCCCACACACCTGGCCCTGTATTCATACAAGCTGTTTTCACCTCAGCCAAGGCCCACAAATGGTCCCTATTAGCAGCTTGTCTTTCTCCTCGATTCACCATTCCTTTGTCTGCCCCACATCTGTTGTCTCTTTCTGGGCTCCATCTCCACTTATTGTTTACTCCTGCCTGCATTTCCCACCCACCCTTCCACCCCACGCTACTTACATACAGTAAACTCGATGTGCTATTTGCTGCCCACACCTTTCTACCTGCTTTGTATCATCAGCAAACTTGGATACATTACTATCCATCTATTGATGTATATTACCAATAGGTGAGACCCATTGCTGATTTTTGCTATACTCCATCAGCCCCAGTCTGCAACTTTAAAATGCACTAATTATGCCCACTCTGTTTCCCGTACATTAACCAATCCTCAAATGTTATTATACCATGAGTCATGAGTCTATAAAATTTAGTGTGACACTGCATCTCATTTTGGAAATCTAAGTTTACTACAACTGTTAAATATTACTGGAATTTGGAGATTGCAGCTATTGGGAAAGATAGAAAAGGTTAAGACTCCTATCCTTAGGAAATGGTTGAACAGGAGAGATGTGGGGAGAATAAGGTTTCCACATGGAGGCAATACCAAAACCTGGTGCCATAAATACAAGCCAGTTAGCCAATTATGATCAATTCAGGAAGTAAGGAGAAATTTATGTACTGGAATACTGTATTTAAAATATGGGATTTAACAATAGTGAAAATGGTCCAAGACAAGTGGCTTAGATCCTTTGAAAAGGAAACTACTTAGAGGAACTGTGAAAGTATGGATATGGTGAAATATTGATATCAGGCAGGTACACAGGAAGGGAGATCATGACTCGCGTGGAGTAGCAAAGTAGGTGGAATTTTTTCCGTGGCTGTGCTACATATTGTGTATTTTATGAGCAGACACATGGAATCACACAAACAGGTTGACTGCCCCCAAATTAGGTGAAAAAGAAATGACAAGACAGACCATTCACCTGTGTACAGCTCTGGCTATGAATTGCGGAATCTACTTAGTAGCAGTTTCAATACTGGTTCAGAAGGTCATGGGCTTTTCACCACTTGAGATCCGAACCTCAGTATAGAATAGCACTTTACTGAATTACTGTGAAAATAGCACGTCGCTTGGTATGACTTTAAATGAAAATTGCAGCTTATTAAAAAGCAAAATTTAACATGGTTATATTTTAAAAAAAACAGTTCTTCTGGTATGGAGACAATAAGCACTGCAGATGCTGGAAGCTAGAGTCAATAAATGTGGAGCTGGAAAAGCTCAGCAGGTCAGACGGCATCTGAGGAGCAGGAAAGTCAACATTTCAGGCCAAAATAGCACTCCACGAAGCAGGCTATTAATAAACACATTGAACTCGACCCCATATACATTCCACTATGGAGGAAACCCGGAAGTGAGGCAATCCATCGCAACGGACGCCAGAGTTTAAAAACCAGGGGGGAAAACACACCGATGCTTCATCAGAGGCTGCACTGAGGATGTTACCAAGCATGGTAACGAAATGTCTGCGGAACAACAAACCAGCTCGGCGAGCCAACCAACCTCAATAGAGGAATACAGAACACATTTGCTACCTTCGTTCTACTATATCTATCAAAATATTTAGAAATTAGTTTCTCAGTTTAAAAAAAAATGAACAGACTTACAAGTTCAAGACATAAACGGTGCCCATAAGCAGCTGCATAATGCACTGCATTATAGCCCTGTTTATCTCGAATTCCAGGATTTGCATCATTTCGGAGCAGGTACTCCAGGCACCTGAACATGGACAAGAAGTCATGAGTTATAACTTGAAATAACCTTGAGTGAACACCAACACTTCATCTTAAAAAGGTATATGCAAGTATCTTGCACTTCAATATAATAAAAACAGAATATCGGAAATAGTCATCAGGCAGCATTTGTGAAAATGAGTTAACATTTCAGGTCAATGATCTTTCATTAGATTATTTATTCATGGAAAGTTCAGACATTTTTCAGTTTTCACTTATATAGAACACATATTTAAGCACTGACCAATGTTGTTGGTGAGGCTTAAAAAAGTATATTTGATCATAATGTTCCTGCAATGGATAAGACTTTTACTGGGCTATATTTTTTGCCATATCTAGGCGTCAACCCTCTCAACGCCTTTTCAGAATTACCAATTAAATAAGCCGACTGTGGCTCAATACACTTCCCATAGAGTTCTCCTTACATCCTCTTCAGTGGCCATTCCATGTGTTAAAATATTAATTCTAATTTCAATCTCATCAACAGGTTCACGTCACTGGGGGGAGGAGGATGTTAAGGTTTCCTTCAACAATACCAGTACTAACAACTACAGGGCCAACTGTAACAAGGTATAATACTATATGAAGTTACAGATAGAAAGGTCTTTAACCACACACACCAGACATCACTTTTATCCTTGAGTCAACTTCTGCTTTAGCAGCTTTCAATTGCAAACAATTCCAAGCTATCACTTCCCAACCTATTCTCCTCTCCACCACCACCCCCAAAAAAAACATGTTGAATAAAGGCACTGAATTCATGGCTGATACCAGAGAAGAATCTTGCTTATTTTAACAATTGGTAGCAAGCTACAAATTAGCAAGTAAACTGAAATAAAAACAGGAAGTTCTACAAATACACAGCAAGTCTGGCAGCATCAGCGGAGACAGAAGTAGAGTTAAAGTTTCAAGTCACATATTCCTGCTTTGCAGAGCTTTTTTTATTTCAGATCTTCAGCATTCACAATATTTTGCTTTTACTTAAGTTCTCTGAAGAACTGCTCAATACCATTCTTTCCTCCAGTCTTCAATAGCTTTACTCCATAGCTTCTCCTAGGAGGTTTCCTCCTGTGGCATGCATTGATCTGAAAGTGTGCACTGGATTACCTTCAGATTTTACTGCATTTCCCGTTGCTTACCCATGCTTAACTACAAATTGATTTTCTGATAAAATACAGTTGTTGTGCATGATATCTCAACAGATGGCTTATATACCATCAAGGGGCATTCACATGATGTATCACCGTATTATGGTGTGTGATTTAATGGTACAAAACTTGCAGTCTCCATCTTACTGGGCTCTGTTCTCTTGCAGCATGATGTGTTTAGGGAAGTATGCTACAGTACATCAGCAATCACTTCATGTCATGATGACAAGCTCAGAAGTGAACACCAGTAACGGCTTACAAAAGGATCATCACTGAAAAGCAGTGATCCAGTAAAATAAAGAAACAAACAAGTGCTGCACTCTACCTCACTGAAAGTAAAAACCATAGATCTTCAACAAATAAATTTCAGGTCATTAACATTTATTAAAAAAGCAGTGGCATGATGAATGAAATTCACAATATCTCCTGGGTTGTAACTATTTTCCTTGCCCACAATGGTATAAAACAAATCCTACACCATTTATATTAGCTTTTCTTGAGACTAGTTCCGAAACAGGATACAAAGCCCAGTGTAGATTACATACAGCTTCTGAAGAGGACCTCTGGGTACCATTCTTTGGGGAAGCTATATTGGGTACATGGAGTTAGGTCACATGATCTCATGGAACGGCTGAACATACTCAGGGATCAACTCTCTTACTTCTGCTCTTATGACCACCCTCCAATCTTCTCAAGACACATGACTGACTTCTTAACTTCTTCTCTGAATTGCCATACACCAAATATCAATCTAACTCCGATATGGATGAATATCTCAGACTGGTCCTCAAGCACTTAACCCACGAACAGCTGCTATTATTTTATCCTCCACAGGATGGAGCTTTAACATTCAAAAAACAATATTACAAAACTTGTTATGCTTGTTTCTTCTGAGGTGGTGACAGAAATTCAGCCAAGCAAACACAACCAATCCTACATAAGCAAAGTGCAAACTACTTTCCATCAAACAAAGAATTTGCCTACAGAACTTCGCAATTTCAAGCATGTGGACTGAAACTGACTCCAGGCCCCTCACAGCAAAGGGAAGGCAAGTCTTAGCAAAGGAAACCTCAAATTGGTTTTAAAGCATCAACAAGGCCAACCGGAAATTGGATACAATGAACCAGGAGGTTGAAGTTAAATACTATTGAAATATTGATAAATCTACTGCATTGAACATGTTGTCCTACATTGAATTAGATTGGGAACATTCTTTAGGAGACCGTTCAGGTCAAATTGTACAGAAGAACATAAGAACTAGGAGCAGGAGTAGGCCATCCGACCCCTCAAGCCTGCTCCGCCATTTAATAAGACCATTTAATAAGAGCTGATCTTTTTGAGACTCAGCTCCACTTACCCGCCCACTCACCATAACCCTTAATTCCGTCACTATTCAAAAACTTATTGGGTGAAGAAGTTCCTCCTGATCTCAGTCCGACACCTGCTTCCCTTTATTTTGAGGCTATGCCCCCTGGCCCTAGTTTCAACTGCTAGTGGAAACAACCTCCCTGTCTCCAGCTTATTTTTTCCCTTCATAATCTTATATGTTTCTATAAGATCTCCCCGCATTCTTCTGAATTCCAATTAGTATAATCCCAGCCTACTCAGCCTCTCCTCATAATCCAACCCTCTCAACTCCGGAAATAACTGAGTGAATCTCCTCTGCACCCGATCCAGCGCTTGTACATTCCTTCTCAAGTAAGGAGACCAACACTACACACAGTACTCCAGGTGTGGCCTCACCAGGACCCTATACAGCTGCAGCATAGCCACCCTGTTTTAAACTCTATCCCTCTAGCAATGGCAGGCAAAATTCCATTTGCCTTTTTAATCACCTGCTGCACCTGCAATCCCACGTTCAGCGATTCATGCACAAGGACACCAAAGTCCCTCTGCACAGCAGCGTGCTGCAATTTTTTACCATTTAAAACATAGTCCATTTTGCTGTTATTCCTACCAAAATGGATGACCTCACACTTATCAATATTGCACTCCATCTGCCAGACCTTTGCCCACTCACTTAGACTATCTGTATCCCTCTGCAGACTTTCAGTGTCTTCTGCACACTTTGCTCTACCACTCACCTTAGTGTCATCTGCAAATTTTGACACACCACACTTAGTCCCAATTCCAAATCATCTATATAACTTATAAATAATTGCTGTCCCAACAGTGATCCCTGAGGCACACCACTAGCCACTGACCACCAACCAGAAAAACACCCAGTTACCCCTACTCTCTGCTTTCTACTGGTCAACCAATCCCCTATCCAAGCCGATACATTACCTGTAATACCGTGCAACTTTATCTTATGTAGCAGCCTTTGGTGTGGAACCTTGTCAAATGCCTTCTGGAAATCCAGATACACCACATCCACAGGTTCCCCATTGTCCACCATGAAAGTAATGTCCTCAAAGAATTCCACCAAATTAGTTAAACATGACCTACCCTTCATGAACCTATGCTGGGTGTTCCAAATGGGACAATTTATATCCAGATGTCTTGCTTTTTCTTCCTTAATGATAGATTCAAGCATTTTCCCCACTACCGAAGTTAAGCTAACTGGCCTATAATTACCTACTTTTTATCTACTTCCTTTTTCAAACAGTGACGTCACATTAGCTGTTTCCCAATCTGCGGGAACCACCTCAGAGTCCAGTGAATTTTGGTAAATAATTACTAGTGCATTTGCTATTTTCCCCCATCACCCCTTTTAGTACCCTGGGATGCATTTCATCAGGGCCAGGAGACTGGTCTACCTTGCCCAGCACTGCCTCCTGAGTGATAATGATAGTTTCTAGGTCCTCACCTGCTATAACCTTCTTGCCATCAGTTTTCGGCATGTTATTTGTGTCTTCCACTGTGAAGACCTACACAAAATAACTGTTTAATGCCTCGGCTATTTCATCATTCCCAGTTATTAAATTGGCCTTCTCATCCTCTAAAGGACCAATGTTTACCTTCACCACTCTTTTACGACTTACATATTTATAGAAACTTCTGCTGCCTGTTTTTATATTTGGAGCTAGTTTACCCTCATAATCTATCTTACTTTTCTTCATAACTTTTTTTGTGGTTCTCTGTTGGCCTCGAAAGATTTCCTAGTCCACTAGTTTCCCACTACTCTTTGCTTTTTTGTATGTTTTTTTTCTAAATCTGATACTCTCCTTTATTTCCTTCGACATCTGTGGCTGACTATCTCTTTTCCGACAGTTTTTCCTTATCACTGGAATATACTTCTGCTGAGCACTGTAAAAAACCGTTTTGAAAGTCCTCCACTGTTCCTCAATTGACCCACCATAAAAGTTTTTGTTCCCATTCTACCTTACCTAACTCCTCCCTCATCTCTTCATAGTCTCCTTTGTTTAAGCACAGGACATTGGGATTGGATTTAATCTTCTCACGTTCCATCTGTATTTTAAATTCAAGCATACGGTGATCGCTCCTTCCGAGAGGATCCTAGCTGTGAGATCATTAATTGTTCCTGTCTCATTACACAGGACTAGATCTAGGATAGCTTGCTCCCTCGTAGGTTCCATTTCATATTGCTCAAGGAAATTATCGCGGATGCATTCTATGAACCCCTCCTCAAGACTGCCATGACCAGCCTGGTTTGACCAATCGATATTTGACCTGGGGCCTGCTGGGAGGTAAGTTTCCCAATTAAAAACTTACCTCGTGCAATCAGCGGCCTCCATTTTTTTTTTGCAGCAGGAGCAGTGAGAGCAAGGACCGGGGGCCTGCTTGGAAGTAAGTTCTTCATTTCGGCAGCGGAGCTGAGTGGGAGCGGTTGAATTGCGCTCTCGGAAGTGAGTGAACTGATATATTTGGGCAGTGGCTAAACCCGAGACACTACACGTGTAGTGTCGCCCACCCGCCCTCCTCCTCTGACCAAAATAAAAAGATTCTGGTGTGTTGATAAGGTAAGTGTTTTCCTTTTTTTTTTAATCGTGTGCCAGTAAGTAGAGTGAGTTGGTACAAATTTTTTTCATTCCATTTATCTCGTATTTGATATTTTAGGAGGACTAAGTTAAGCTTAAGAGTCAAAATGACAGGACATCCCAGACCCCTGTTGTGCTCCTCTTGCTCAACGTGGGAGTTCAGGGATGTGGCTGATGTCCCTGACTCCTACACGTGCAAGAAGTGTGTCCAGCTGCAGCTCTTGTTAGACCGCATGACGGCTCTGGAGCTGCAGACGGACTCACTTTGGAGCATCCGCGATGCTGAGGAAGTCGTGGATAGCACGTTCAGCAAATTGGTCACACCGCAGATTAGGATTGCTGAGGGAGAAAGGGAATGGGTGACCAAAAGGCAGAAAAAAAAAAGCAGGAAGGCAGTGCAGGTGTCCACTGCAGTCATCTCCCTCCAAAACAGGTATACCGTTTTGGATACTGTTGGGGGAGATGGCTCACCAGGGGAAGGCAGCAGTAGCCAGGTTCATGGCACTGTGGCTGGCTCTGCTGTACAGAAGGGCAGGAAAAAAGAGTGGAAGGGCTATAGTCATAGGAGATTCAATTGTAAGGGGAGTAGATAGGCAGTTCTGTGGTTGAAAACGAGACTCCTGAATTGTATGTTGCCTCCCAGGTGCACGGGTCAGGGATGTCAGATCGACTGCAGGACATTCTGAAGGGGGAGGGTGAACAGCCAGCTGTCATGGTGCATATAGGCACCAATGATATAGGTTTTAAAAAACGGCGCTGTCCTACAAGCAGAATTTGAGTTAGGAGCCAAGTTAAAAAGAAGGACCTCAGAGATAGTAATCTCAGGACTGCTACCAGTGTTACGTGCTAGTCAGAGTAGAAAAGAAAGAATAGGCAGGATAAATGAGTGGCTTGAGAGATGGTGCAGGAGGAAGGGGTTCAGATTTTTGGGACATTGGTACCGGTTCTGGGGGAGGTGGGATAATTACAAATCGCATGGTCTACACCTGGGCAGGACTGGAACCAATGTCCTAGGGGGTGCTTTTGCTAACGCTGTTATTGAGGGTTTAAACTAATGTGGCAGGGGGATGGGAACCAAATGAGGAGGTTAGTGGACAGTAAGGAGCTAGTAACTAAAGCCTGTAAGGAACTAGATAATGAAGTCAGTGTGATTAAGGGGAAGAGGAGGCAGAGAGCAGATGATGAACGCAAAGGGACAGGTGGTCTGAGGTGCATTTGTTTTAATGCGAGAAGTGTAGTAGGTAAGGCAGATGGACTTAGGGCTTGGATTCGTACCTGAGAGTACGATGTTATTGCTATTACTGAGACTCGGTTGAGGGAAGGGCAAGATTGGCAACTAAATATCCCAGGATATAGATGCTTCAGGCGGGAGACAGGGGGAGGTAAAAGGGGTGGAAGAGTTGCATTATTGGTCAAAGAGGATATCACAGCTGTGCTGAAGGAGGGCACTATGGAGGACTCGAACAGTGAGGCAATATGGGTAGAGCTCAGAAATAGGAAGGATGCGGTAACAATGTTGGGGCTGTACTACAGGTCTCTCAACAGCCAGCATGAGATAGAGGTACAAATATGTAGACAGATTATGGAGAGATGTAGGAGCAATAGAGTGGTGGTGGTGATGGGAGATTTTAATTTTCCCAACATTGACTGGGATTCACTTAGTGTCAGGGGTTTAGATGGAGCAGAATTTGTAAGGAGCATCCAGGAGGGTTTTATGGAGCAGTACGTAAATAGTCGAACTCGGGAAGGGGCCATACTGGACCTGGTGTTGGGGAATGAGCCCAGCCAGGTGGTTGAAGTTTCAGTAGGGGGATTACTTTGGGAATAGTGATCACAATTCCGTAAGTTTTAGAATACTGATGGACAAAGACGAGAGTGGTCCTAAAGGAAGAGTGCTGAACCGGGGAAGGTCACGATAGCAAAATTCAGCAGGAGTTGGAGAATGTGGATTGGGAGCAGCTGTTTGAGGGTAAATCCACATTTGATATGTGAGAGGCTTTTAAAGAGAGGTTGATTAGAGTGCAGGACAGACATGTCCCTGTGAAAATGAAGGATAGAAAGGGCAAGATTAGGGAACCATGGATGACAGGTGAAATTGTGAGACTAGCCAAGAGGAAAAAGGAAGCATACATAAGGTCTAGGCGACTGAAAACAGACGAAGCTTTGGAAGAATATCGCAAAAGTAGGACCAATCTGAAATGAGGAATGAAGAGGGCTAAAAGGGGTCATGAAATATCTTTAGCAAACAGGGTTAAGCAAAATCCCAAAGCCTTTTAAATCGTACATAAGGAGCAAGAGGGTAACTAGAGAAAGGGCTGGCCCAGTCAAGGACAAAGGAGGGAAGTTATGCGAGAAGTCAGAGAAAACGAGTGAGATTCTTAATGAGTACTTTGTGTCAGTCTTCACCGAGGAGAGGGACATGACGGATGTTGAGGTTAGGGATAGATGTTTGATTACTCTAGGTCAAGTCGGCATTGGGGGGGGGGGAGGGTGTTGGGTATTCTAAAAGGCATTAGGGTGGACAAGTCCCCAGGTCCGGATGGGATCTATCCCAGGTTCCTGAGGGAAGCGAGAGGGGAAATAGCTGGGGCCTTAACAGATATCTTTGCATCATCCTTGAGCACAGGTGAGGTCCAGGAGGACTGGAGAATTGCTAATGTCGTCCCCTTATTTAAGAAGGGTAGCAAGGATAATCCAGGTAATTATAGACCGGTGAGCCTGATGTCAGTGGTGGGGAAGCTGCTGGAGAAGATACTGAGGGATAGGATCTATTTACATTTGGAAGAAAATGGGCTTATTAGTGATAAGCAGCATGGTTTTGTGCAGGGAAGGTCATGTCTTCCCAACTTGATAGAATTCTTTGAGGAAGTGACAAAGATGATAGGTGAGGGAAGGGCTGTAGATGTCATATACATGGACTTCAGCAAGGCGTTTGATAAGGTTCCCCATGGTAGGCTGATGGAGAAAGTGAGGTGAGGTCCAGGGTGTACTAGTTAGATGGATAGAGAACTGGCTGAGCAACAGGAGACAGAGAGTTGTAGTGGAAGGGAGTTTCTCAAAATGGAGAACTGTGACCAGTGATGTTCCACAGGGATCCGTGTTGGGACCACTGTTGTTTGTGATATACATAAATGATCTGCAGGAAGGTACAGATGGTCTGATTTGCAAGTTTGCAGACGACACCAAGATTGGTGGAGTAGCAGATAGAGAAGGGGACTGTCGGAGAATGCAGCAGAATATAGATGGATTGGAGAGTTGGGTGGAGAAATGGCAGATGGAGTTCAATCCAGGCAAATGAGAGGTGATGCATTTTGGAAGATCCAATTCAAGAACGAACTATACGGTAAATGGAAAAGCCCTAGGGAAAATTGATACACAGAGAGATCTGGGTGTTCGGGTCCATTGTCTCCTGAAGCTGGCAACGCAGGTCGATAGAGTGGTCAAGAAGGCATACGGCATGCTTTCATTCATTCATCGGACGGGGTATTGAGTACAGGAGTTGGCAGGTCATGTTACAGTTGTATAGGACTTTGGTTCGACCACATTTGGAATACTGCGTACAATTCTGGTCGCCACACTACCAAAAGGATGTGGATGCTTTGGAGAGGGTGCAGAGGAGGTTCACCAGGATGTTGCCTGGTATGGAGGGCGCTAGCTATGAAGAAAGGTTGAGTAGAGTAGGATTATTTTCATTAGAAAGACGAAGATTGAGGGGGGACCTGATTGAGGTCTACAAAATCATGAGGGATATACACAAGGTGGATAACAAGGTGGGGGGCTCAATTACTAGGGGTCACGATTTCAAGGTGAGAGGAGGAAAGTTTACGGGAGATATGCGGGGAAAGTTCTTTACGCAGAGGGTGGTGGGTGCCTGGAATGCGTTGCCAGCGGAGGTGGTAGAGGCAGGCATGATAGCATCATTTAAGATGTAGCTAGACAGATACATGAATGGGCAGGGAGCAGAGGGATACAGATCCTTGGAAAATAGTTGACAGGTTTAGATAGAGGATCTGGATCGGCGCAGGCTTGGAGGGTTGCAAGGCCTGTTCCTGTGCTGTAATTTTCTTTGTTCTTTGATATGTAGACTAAAATCCCCCATGATAATTGCTGTACCGTTTTTACATGCATTAGCTTTTTCTACATTTACTGCCCGCCCCGCCTGCCTATAGACCACACCTACCAGTGACTTCTTCTCCCTGCTATTCCTAATTTCCACCCAAATGGATTCACAACCTTTTGTTCAGTAGAACCTATACCATCTCTCAGTACCGCCCTGATATCATCTTTAAAAATCAGAGCGAGACCACCTCCCTTACCTACCTGTCTGCCCTTCCGAACAGTTTGATACCCCGGATAGTTAACTCCCAGTCATGACCATCCTGCAACCATGTCTCTGTAATGGCCACTAAACGATACCCATTTGCCATGATTTGCGCCGTCAACTCATCCACATTGTTTCGAATGCTCCGATCATTCAGATAAAGTGCCCTCATGCCAGTTTTTGTACCTTCTTTTTAAGTCCAGTCACCTCCATTACTAACAGCTCGAGTTCCCCTGCCCTTTAAATTTTTTCCTAATTTTCAATGGAGTTGAAGCTTCCTCGTCACTGCTAACCTGCTGCTTTGCCTTACATTAATTGTTATACTCCCTGTACGCTCACTTCTCCCTTCCCCCCTACTTACTAGTTTAAAGTCCTATTGACCACCCTATTTACCCTTTTCGCCAGAACACTGGACCCGGCCCTGTTCAGGTGGAGTCCATCCCAGCGGTATAGATCCCTCCTGTCCCAGAACTGATGCCAGTGCCCCATGAAAAGGAAACCCTCTTTCCCACACCACTCTTTTAACCACGTGTTTACTTCCCTGATCCTTGCCTCCCTGTGCCAATTTGCACGTGGCTCGGGCAGCAATCCAGAGATTATGACCCTTGAAGACCTGTTTTTTAATTTTGTACCTAGCTTTTCATAATCCCAAAACAAGTATTTTTTCCTAGTCCTGCCTATGTCGTTGGTACCTACATGGACCACAACTGGATCCTCCCCCTCCCCCTCCCTCTCTAGTATCCTCTTTCAAGCCAGTCAAAGATGTCTCACACCCTGGCACTGGGCAGGCAACACACCATGCGGGACTCTCTATCCTGCTTGCAAAGGATACTCTCTATCCCCCGATGATAGAAACCCCTACAATGACAATATGTCCTTTAGCTCCCTCCTCTTGAATGGCTTCCTGAACCGTGGTGTCATGGTCAGTTGACTCATCCTTCCTGCAGCCCTGTTCCTCATCCATGCAGGGAGCAAGTGCCTCATACCTGTGGGACAATGTCAAGGGCTGCGGCTCCTGTCTGCAGGGTCCCTCTACCTGCCTCACTCGCAGTGAGGCACTGCTGTCCCTGGCCGCTGATCAAATTAACATTAGTTAATCTACTGTGTGTGACTGCCTCCTGGAACACGGCATCCAGGTATCTCTCCCCCTCCTGGATGTGCCGCAGTGTTTGGGAGTTTGTATTCCATCTCATCAGTTTTGAGCTGGAGCTCCTTAAGCAGCCAAGACTTGCTGCAGATGTGGTCACTGCCGTTCTCAATGGGATCAGCTAGTTCCCACATCATACAGTTGGCATTTTTACTCAACTTGCAAATCCTCCCATCTAAACCCAATTATTATTACAACTATTTATTCCCTTCTCTCATATGCTTGCAGAGATCCTCTTAAATACACCTACACAATCATTTTAATCTCTCCCTGTGCTAACTAGGCCCAGATTCTCACAACCTCTTCAAGATGCTTCACTTGAATTCCCTATTGGATTTTTAATGACTATCTTATATTGACAGCAATATAAGGACTGGTGCAATATTTTAACAAAGAATGTCTAACAAACTTCAATGAGCAACCCCAAAGCAAAAATCACACCCCTTGTCCAACAAGACAGATACTAACACTTCCAAGCTATTACTGACTTAGAAGTTTAAATGTACGTGAAAGCACTTTGTTCTCTAACCCTTAAAACCCATTTCTTGGGAAACAATTCAATCACTTAATTTTCCACACAAGCTAAGCTGGCCTTTGGAAACTGCCTTGCAACTGACAAATTAACAATCAGTCAAAAGGAAACTTGCCATTCCCTTCACAATTTATGCTGTAACATACATTTACATTTTGGAATTATTTTCAAGGAAGTGAGTTAAACTATGTTGTAGGAGTCAAAATAGAAGCAGTTCAACATACTGATATATTAAAAGCAAAAAGTAAATGACAGTAGTATTTAAATATTTCTATGGGCCAAAAAAGGAAAGACCGCTTTCACAGTCGGACATCAAAACTCAAAACTACGAATTCCACAATACTAGCATAAAACTTTGCACACAAAGTAGCTATTACATTGCAGGAAGTCAAACCAAACTGCTAGTTTACCTACAGGAAGATTTGAAGAGGCAATTAGAAAACGCAGCATGCAAAACCAACCTGGCACATTGCTCTCAGGCATCCTAAAATCTCATTAGTGGGTCACTTTGAACTGACCTAGCACAACCACAATATTGTGTTGAACTGAAACTGATTTTCAATTAAAAAAAATACTTTTCACAATAACTATTTGCAAATCTCTGTAGCACTGTGGACAAGATGATTAATCAAGCATTCAGTATTTCCTTTTTAAACATAAAACAGTAAAGCGTACATTTTGAAAACATTTTGAGTAAGAGGGAAAAGTAGAGAATAAATAAATAATTCAAAAAAGTTTGGGAAGCACACAAGACATATTTAAAATGAGAGGAAACAATACAGACCGCCAAAATATTAACAGCTGCCAATAAAAACACAAATTGCCAAAAAAAGGGAGTGCCTTGTGACACAACAGGAAGACGGAAAAACTCAAAACCGAAGTTGACAACTATTTTGTTCATCTGTTATCATTGGTGGGCTATCAGGTTTATTTTTTCAAATTATGTTACAAATTAGGAGGTTTGGTAGGTAAGATGTCAGACGAAATATGAGGTAATGTACTTTCAGAAATTAAGGAACTATAATCTAAATGGCATAACTGTGAAAAAGACAAAACAGAGATTTAGGGGTTCAGATACATAAACCTTTAAAACAAAGACATGATAAATTGAGAATCTGTTCATGTGTATCCAGTCTCCAATTATTTGGAAACTGGAAGGTCTGGGCCACCTGCCTTAGGAAGGACATTAATGGTACAGAAAGGGTATAATAGAGGCCAGTTTCCAGGATATTAGGAATGAGAGACTTTGAAATATTAACAAATTTAAGAGAAATTACGTTAGAGATGCTCAAAAGAAGAAGGCATTTTGATATAGTAAAATAGAATAAAATCTGTTCATTGGGCTAGCAAAACAGCAAAAAATTCAAGCAAAGGAATATTTGTGTTTTTTTTAAGTTGTTAGCACATAAAACATTCTTAAATGCTTTTGTGTTTTAATGACATGGGGCAATATTTGAATATATTGTAAAGTATTCAGGAAAAAAGGAAAGGCAATGGCACTAAGCACTGAGCCGTTTCCCACATTTGGCAAAAAAATTAAATAACAAGCAGGGAAAACTTCATAAATCACAATGAAATATTTAATACCTGATCAATCTAGGATATCAAGATCACAAAGAACATATTCTGATATCTCAGCATCATTGTAGTTCAAATTATCCAAACAATTTCTGCTGTAAAATGCTATCATTGCACATTCCATTTTCCCTTTGAATTACTATGCTGCATAAACCCACAGTCCAAACAATTAAACTTAAAATGGAGAGAGATAAAATTCAAAATGCTTTGAGGAGAAAAAAAATGACATTGGTTAAACTTCATTTGTCCTTTCAAAAGATCTGATTCAACATCAGTTAATCATTACATAAACCTTTAATAAATAACTTCGCAAATACATTCTCCAATTTCTAACTGGCATTCAAAAATGCTCAACATGTAAAACTGGTAGTGTTAGTTTATGTTAATTAAAGGGGGAGGGGAAGTAAATAGCTGCTGCCTCAAGTAAAAGACAATACACAAATAAAAGATCAATAATGAGCTAGGTCACTGCCAATTTCCAACCATTTTAAATTTGCCTGCGATTACTTACTTTCCATCTGTATCTGATGCTGCTGCATAGTGAAGTGGCGTGCAACCTCTTTCATCAAGGTCGTTTACACTAGCTCCAGATCCCACAAGAGCAAACAGGCACTGGTAGTTGCAGTTCGCAGCAGCATAATGCAGTGAGGTCCTTCCCAGAATAGAAAAAAGAACAGTAAATATCTTTATGCTTGGTTATTATTTTTAGCTACATAATGATTTAAAGTTCCTTAAACCATACTGCCTTGTCATAGATAAGAGATAAAAGGTACTGCAGATGCTGGAGAATCCGAGATAACAAGGTGTGGGGCTG
>JAHRHZ010000013.1:55732704-55746110 GCA_024137785.1 Ginglymostoma cirratum
ACACACACACACACACACACACACACACACACACACACACACACACAATACTTTTCACTGTATCTCAGTACATGTAACAATAAGACGTCAAATCAAATATATGTTGGTAAAATACATAAATCAAAAAAGAATAAAGAAGTCTAGATACACACTACTCAACACACACAGTAGAAGATAAATAAACAATTGGAAAAGTAATAACTTGTCCTCATCCTGTGAATGAGTGAAATCTCAGCATTCAGTTCTTGGATCATCATCTAGCTGACTGCCACAATTGCTGGCAACAGTCAATGTATATGAAGTGCCAGGGATACATCTATATACGATTCTGAAAAGTAAGTTCTTTCTTCAGGAGTAATAAACCTTGCAGTAATAACTCTACAAGCAATCCTCAGTAAAAAGCAGCTCCAAATATTTTTGACTTCAGAAATATTAATTTGATCGGTTAATGGTACTTTATGAAACCAACTGGCAGAGATAGTGGGTTAGTACCTCGAAATTTTTCTTACCTGTTGGAATGCATCTATTCCCTTAATTCTTAAATTCCCTTAAATGTCTTAGACTGTTCCAATAAACCTATCCTTTAACTTAATTTGCCAATTCACATTAATGAATTTTGCTTTCATGCCGTCAACTGTTTTTATTTAAATTTTTACAAAATCTTGCACCCACTCTTGGCTCAAACAGAAGCAAAATTCAATCTTATTTGCTGCTACTTAGTAGCACCTTCATTATGGCATCATAAATTCATTCTCTCTCACTGCACACCACCTGGTCTAGTATAGCCTGCTCTCTGGTCAGCTACAGAGCATGCTGTTCTGAGAAGACACTTTCAATATAATCTGAGTCTTCATTTAGGCAATCTTTGCTCATCTGACTTTTCCAATTGATATGTAGACAGAATCTCCCATGATAACCGCGGTCCATTTGTGACAAACTCTCATTTCTTCCTTTATTCTCCGTTTCTGTTCACGGTCCCATACACCCTTCCCACAAGTGACTTCTTGCCATAATCATTTCTCATCTCTATCCGAACTGTTTCCATATCTTGGTTTCCTGAACTTAGAGCTCAATCCTCGCAATTGTGCTACTTACAAGAACCATCCCACAATCTTTACCTACTTTCCCTTCATTCCTAAATGTCTCACATACTTCAAGATACAAGTCCTCATCCATCTCCACCTGCAGCCATTGCTGTAATGATTACCAGAATGTGTTTACCCATTTCTCTTTGCACACTCAATTCATTGGTTCTGCTTCATGTCCCACATGCATTCACGTACAAAGCTTCTAATGTTATCCTTTTACTCAGTGTGAACGCCAGTTTTATCTGCTGTTTGACTCTTACATTTATAATCTCTATCTCTTCCTATCACAGTCTGTTTATCATCTCCATATTAAAGTCACCACAGTCTGCGGACCATAGAGCTGCTCTCCCACCAAACAGGTATGGGAATTGAACCTCCACTGTTGGTATTACTCTGCATTGCAAATCAGCCAGCCATTCAGCCAACTGAGCTAACCAACCCCATATTTAAAACCTCTCTTTAGCCATGACACTATTTACAAGATTTTACAGATATGTTTAAATTAAGGAATGAATGATCAGTTTTACTGAGACCAACATGTTCTACGTATTTGTATTAATTTTGCTCCCCAACAGCGGATAGGAGAGCCTTCAAGGCACCAGTCCCATTTTCTGGAGGTGTCTTCTAAACCGCTCCTTCTCTTTTATCCCTTTATTCAATCTTTTAAAAAAAAACTTTTCCAGAGCCTATCATTTTGATCAAATGTTTTGTTTTTCTTTATTCATTTGTGGGAATGTGGGCATTGCTAGCTGGCAAACATTTACTGCCCACCCCTAGTTGCCCGAGAGCAGGTGATGGTGAGCTGCTTTCTTGAAACGCTCAATCCACCTGCTGTGGGTAGACCCAGGGAAGGAATTCCAGGATTTTCACCCAGCAACAGTGAAGGAACAGCAATATATTTCCAAGTCAGGATGGTGAGCAGCTTGGAGAAGAACTTGAAGTTCTGAGGAAGGGTTACTCAACCTGAAACAGTAACTATGATATCTCTCCACAAATGGTGTCAGACAATTCTGAGCTTTTCCAGCAATTTCTGTTTTTGTACTTGAAGGTGGTGGTGTTCCCATGTACCTGCTGCCCTTGACCTTCTAGACAGAAGTGGTTGTAGGTTTGTAAAGTGCTGTCTAAGGAGCTTTGGTGAATTTCCGCAGTGCACTGAGTGCCAGTGGTGGAGGGAGCGGATGCCTGTGGATGTAGGGCCAATCAAGCTGGCTCTTTTGTCCTGGATCTTTTCTGATCTTTATATTTATTAATTCTGTTATCTTTACTAATGCTCCCACGATGCTGGGTGCCTTTTCCTTTTTTTTTTATCTTATTCAGAATTTTCATTTTAAAAATAGGCTGAATAGTTCTGTTGGAAATCCGACTTAGTGAAAAAGTAGGAAAGGATCTGGGTGGAATTATTGAAAGTAATCCAGTCAACACTAAAACCATAATTGTTGAATACTTAAATTAAATTTAAAAAATGAAATTATTTTAATCTTTTATAGCCAACATTAGAATTATAAATCATAGGACAGGAACAATAAGCAGTTCCCACCAAACTCAGCCGTTCTGTAAACAATACATAATCCATCATTCCATGGATTCCACTGCACTGTATCTTGTGAAGAGATGTTCAAAAGAAATGTCTTTAATTTTAGACACTTAATTTCAATAAGACTATTAGCATAGCAAGATTAACAATGTCATCCTTGGATTTAAAATCTGGTTATGACGCAAGCTTTATTAAATTGAATTTCTCTAAGAATTGCAGAAAGCATTGCTCAGATGTCTGCAATGGTGAGTGATACCCCACCATGCTAATAAGTTATTTAAAATCAGGTCACAATCCAGATCTTAGTGCCCTTCTTGGCAACTTGCCCTTTTTTTTCTTCAATCAGATGACAGTCAACTTCAGACACTGAATCTGCGCTGAGTTATTTAACTCTAGTCACAACAGTGGCAAAGGTATAAAAGACCTCACCTGGTGGGAAAGCGAGAGAAGTGATCTTGATCACTGTTCAGGTATACCTAATAGAACCACACAAATGTCAAATGAAGACAAACTTGTGTTCAGCTCTGACGCTCTCGTAGTTGAACTACCTATCAACTCTGTCTATTAAGCTCACATTCAATGGAATTTAGGCAGATACTATCTAGCACAAAAGTCAACTACTGTTACTCACTTTGCAGTGTCTGCTCCACTGGTGATTAGAGTGTTTATAAGAAGTTCATGTCCATATCGAGCAGCTATATGTAATGGAGTATTACCATTCTTATCTTCACAATCTATCTCTGCACCTAAAAAGAAAAAATAATTCATATGCATAAATATAAATAAACATGAGACTGGTTGTTTTATTTAGTTGTAGGAGGTTTTTTCATCCAGCAAATGATCCCAATTCCTTCCTCATCATTTCTTCCAACTGAGCAAATGATGCTCAATCTTTGCACTGCTTGACCATTAGCAAAATTTCAAATCCCATGATTCAAACCAACAAAACAGCCTACTTTCATTTGCATAACACTGCTCGCCTACAGTCTTGCCTGTGTTCCCACTGCCTCAGCTCAGTTGAGACATGTACTCATCCTTTTGTCATTTTCAAACTTGATTTATTTTAATCTCCCCTTACTGCTGATTCATTGCTCAGCATCAAGCTATATTTTCCAAAAAAAGTCCAATCCTGTCTGTGGTAAGTCTTGCTCACTAATTACCTTATCTCCTTTGATCTATATTTGTATTAATGCATTAAATTTAAAATCATTATCTATGCTTTTCAATCCCTGACAGCTTCTCTTCTTTACCTTTTTAAATCTTGTCGTGCTCTACATCTTTTAGCTTTGTGCACTGTTTAGTCCTTTGATTATCAACATGTACCTTATAGCTTTGCTGACCATTTATGTTAGCTTTTTTTTAGTTCTCCCTCTGTAAATCCCACATTCCTGCTCTACAAGTTTTTACCTTGCCAAGTCTAATACGCAATTAAATTACCTATTCTAACTTTGTACCATAACTCCATATCCATTGCTCCAATGATGCTACATTGAAGATAGCTATAGTTTTCAAGTTCCTTTACTTCCACCAAGATCTCAAAGTTACGGAAGGATACAACTGTTGCCCCGCTTCAAAACTTTCTCGGCAACTAATAAATCTAAGGTAATGGAAACATTTACTACCTGACTTAAAAAATATGCTTTCCTTTGGACTCGTGTTTATGCTTTGAAACAGTTTTAAAGCACTCCTGTGGCTTGTTTTGAGAAATTAGCTTTTGCTATTCAATTTTTCTTAGGAGATTAGATTGGTGGTCAATAGTAAATTAAAGAAAACTTGTCAGTGTTTGTTTATCTTTCAGAGAAACCTTGTTATCATTTCCATTGCACATCATCAACAAAGCTCTTTATTATTCATCCAGAGAACGTGATTTTGCAGATATTTTGTGCTATAACTTATGGTTAAGTGGTCAGGAAACACAAGCTTGTGTGTAGAGATATCATCTCTAGATGAAATAACAACTAGGGGATCCTTATACACATTGGACTGGACAAATTATTTCAATTATTGTGATTTCTGCTTTTAGTGGAGCTATGAGTGGTGTTGGCAGCAGCAGTGGTCGTCACTAAAGCTGGGCAAGATATCACTCCAATAACAATACCTCTCAAACAGGACAAGTCTTCAATTCAGAGGTGGTTGAATACACAGTAAAAAGTGACTTGTTCAGCATTGGTAATAACATAATATTTTATATCACTAAAAATCTTGAATCATTATGTCATGCCTTTTAAAAGGCTAGACATTCTGTGCTTTGAGCTGTAATATAGTAATGAACTGTAATACTGATTGCTATCACACGGTTAGCATGGATTAAGCAGATATTCAAGGTTTTGTCTTAGAATTTTATATGCTTTTATTTTAAAATCCTCTTGACTGCAGCAAATCATAGTTTACTCAACCTCTCTGCTACAAATAGCCCAAAACCTTTGCCAATCACTCAGGCCCTATATTTAATCTAGCTCTTCTGCCTTGATGGTCTCAATTTTATAAGGAGCCAATTTGTTCAGCTGGTCTGTACCAGATTAAAATTAAATATACAAAGAAGAACAATTTAAAAATGCAGAGGAAGATTACATAGGCAACTAAACTCTTGAAACGTATAATAACTTATTTAATAAATAGGTCAGTTACCATTCTGAATGATGGTCTGTGACCTTGAGAATCTGCCGTGAATTGCTGTCATGTGCAATGGAGTCTTCCCATCTTTACTCTAAAACAGAATTAAATCAAAAACGCATTATCACTGGGCCAGTAATACATATCAACATATATAACAGCTCGGAAAATATATTTTCCATTATCATAAAGTATTTGAATGTCACTTAGCATAGGTGATGATCAGAAAATCAAAACCGACAGCTTATTCATTCTTTATGTTGTACAGAAACAAACGTCAGCTTTTTTCTTTAACTGCATGATCTACAGGGTAATCCATGGAATGTACCCATTGAGCTAAAAAGGATCTTATTCAATGATCAAAAAAGCTCAATGTGCAGTGAATTACCCATCCATAAGAGAGACTCGTAAGTAGGTCAGATGTTCCACATGAGATGTTTCTAGGTTCTACTACACACCATCGGAGCCTATATTTTGAGGTCATGCTGCCTTTTACTATGAACTGATGTATATTCCTGTTACTTAATTTTATCTGCCTCACTTCCACCAAGTCTCCACCATTCCTTGCAAAAATCTCTTGTGCATTTACATGCACACAGACTGCTTAGATTTCACCAATAAAACCAACTTGCAGGATATTTACTGGAAGTGAGCAATGTATTTAAAGAACTGACAAGTCGCACATGCATTGGCCTCTGGACTAATTAATAAACGAAACTTTAAATGTCAATAAGAGACGAAAGCATGATATCAAACCTCCAATACTAACTCATATTTTTCACATATTAACTACTTCTGAAAGTAAGAGGTGTCATTGACAGAATTAAATCTACTTTATGTCAAACAATTAAGGTTTAAATCTGTCTCAAAAGAACAGAAATGGCTATATCCACAAAACAGTAAATCAAGTTGCTGTAAAAGAAAATTCAACTGAGAGAGGGCACTGAATCCACTTACTGAATTCCTAGATTCAACTTTTTCATTGGCTTGTGGTCTTAAATTGTCTGAAGTACGTAAAGCTTTCAAAGTCCAAACAGTCTTGGAGTTATTATCAGAGTTAGAATCATTCAAGTCAAGGTCTGGTAAACAAGGCAGAGATTCTATGAAGAGATACAGTTTCACTAGAATAACTATGGATCAGGAGGGCACTACGAAATGGTATGTGTAAAATCAGAGAGAAATAGAGTAGAGAATTATCCCAATCATCTCTGGATATGAAAGCTGCTCCAGATATCTTGATGATTTCTAATGTAACACTCTATACAGGAATAGGGAAAGGTATTACAGTCTAACATAAGTAGCAGATAGGTTCTATATACCACAAGGTATATGCATTAAGCATCCACTGGCTCTTTGGTAGAGTTATCCAATTCATGCTGTTATTTCCCCATAGCCCAAACTTTTTCCCTTAAAGTCGCTATTTCATTTCTTTTAAATCTACAGCAACATTTCCAATCTAACTTTTCTTGTTCAGAGAGATCAGTTGTGAGAAATTGCTTTTTTTTTTAAATAAAAAAGAGCCAAGCAGTTGGGTCATCAGCATTCTCTTGAAGGGAGCAGAAACATGGAAGATATAGTATTTGAGTAAGTAAAACAACTTATTTCTGCTATATAATATTTTATCACCTTTTAATGTTTGAGGTAAATATTTATATCTTTGGTGTTTTCTGTTTCACATATCTGTGGTCAGGCATTCAAACCACAATAACTCTATAATCAAGAAATGACTAGATATCAAGCATTCTGGGTTGGAGAGGTTACATTGTTTTATTATTAAAATTACAATACCTCCCTTTCAGATAGTGAGTGATCTGTAATGCACTATGTTTAAAGAAAGAGATTTGACATGTTATGAAAGAAAAACAGACAGACCGATAAACTTTGACGTCAGGAATTATGCACTAAATGGTAAAACGGTAACAGAAATTTAGGATTTCTCTATCACAAATTCTGGGGGTTACCATTGAACAGAAACTGACCCGGACTAGCTACATAAATACAGTGGCTGCAAGAGCAGGTCAGAGTCTAGGTAACCTGCAATGAGTAACTCACCTCGACTCCCAAAACCTGTCCACAATCTAAAAGGCAGAAACTAGGAATTTGATAGAATACTCTCTCCACCACTAACACTGAGCAGCAGCAGTGTGTGCCATCTACAAGATGGACTGTAAAGATTCATCAAGACTCCTTAGACAGCCCCTTCCAAATCCACTACTCCTACTTTTGTGAAGGACAAGGGTAGCAGATACATGGGAACACCACCATGAGCAAGTTCCCCTCCAAGTCGCTCACCATTCTGACTTGGAAATACATTGTCATTCCTTCACTGTTGATGAGTGAAAATCTGAGAACTTCCTCTCTAGTATGAGCACTGTGGACATTCTACAGCAGTGTGGAGCAGCAGCAGTTTCAAAAAAAAACCGCTCAACGCCACCTTCTCATGAACACTAGGGATGGGCAAGAAATGCCAGCCTGACCAGCGAAGCCCAAGTCTCATCCGTAACAAAATGGAAAACACAGGAACGTAAAATCTTTGTGAATGGAAAGGCAAAGTTATGAAAATATTACAATACTGGACCCTCATTTTATGAAGAATGACACGGTATACAAATAGAGTGTTAATTCTATATAAATAAGAAAGTTATAACACATTTATAATTTCTACAGGGATTCCTCGATTTCAAATTGAGAAGGAGCTCCAGAAAAACATTTATTGGTGCTTTTCCAGGCTGTCTGCCAACTGTCTGCTAAAACTACATTGAGTGATTGGGAATCCCCCAAAAAATTGGATGACTATGTTCAGTCTTTGGATCCTGCTTCTAAAATTATTTCAAAACTGTGGCAAGGAGGCAAGAAAGGCTTATTTAAAAGTTACTAGGAATAAGCAGTTTTAGAGAAACTGAAATACATTTCTAGATGGAAGTGGATCTGATAAGTGTTCAAAGGTATTTTTTAAAATGGATTTTGATGTGGTAAACCGGAAAAACTATTTTTATTAGTTGATATGTCAATCTTTAAATGGCAATAAACCACAACTGACAAAAAAAAAAATCAACAGGTTAGGAAAAGTTCTTTGAGGGTTATTAGAACATAAATTCCCTACTTAGAGAAGTAGTAGAAGCAGAATTCACATTAGCACTTGAGTGAACAAGACAAATATTTCAAGGTGATTAATCTACAAGGTTAATGGATAATGGAACAAAATGGATAGCTCTTTCAGAAATCTGGCATGTTTCACATGCCAAATGGTTTCTTTCTATTCAGTAAAATCCTACAATTCCAATTTAAATGGAATTTTTCCTCCAACATTTCACCTACATAAATAAACGCCTAAATTTGTCAGCAGTCAGACAGTGAAAACACTAACTCCTTCCCACTTTTCTTATAAAATGTAGTGCATCACCACAGGTAGTTTGACTATACTTTAGGGATTATTTTTGTCGTACAGCAACCCATTGCATTGGTGGTCGGGAGTTCACATTTACATTAACTAAAAATAGATCCAAGGAAAATTCTAAACAAAATAGTTTGATTTCAGCAATGCTGAAAAAAGGTTCTTTTGATTGTTTAGCAGGGATAAAGGTTTTAAAAAAGGCTTACATTCGTATAGCATTCTTCACAACCACAAAGTCACAAAATAGTCTACAGCCAAAGATGAACTTTACAAGTGTAGTACCTGTTAAATATAGGAAATGCTTGTAGGATCGAGCAAAAATCCCCCAATCAAAAGTGCTGGACTAGACTGTGGACCTTTTCCAACATCTTATATACTGGAAAAACACCTGGGCTTCTCAAAACTTTTAAAACGCACAGTCGGTTCTGATAAAACATGATAGTTCTGCTCTCATGCAATCTTGCGTTACAAGAAAATCGTGCAATTGCTGTGCTGTTTAAACTAATGGGGCTGGAATCACGTGTACCCAATACAGGTAAGGAAAGTTTGTGTTCTAAATTCTTCAATTGCATTAAAGAAACATTCATAATATCAACCCCTGTAAATGGAAGCTGGAATGAGTTCTTTGGAGAATACAAACACAACTCGCAGAACTGAGATGGCTGGCTGGAACCATTGTTCAGCCTGGAATTCCAATTTACACCTCCTCTGTAAGAGGACGACCAGAACTAGCTTCTACACTGCTGGCTAGTCAAACAGGAGGCTGGAAAAACACAGCAGGCCAGGCAGCATCTGGAGGAAGTGGAGTGTCAACATTTCGGTACTACCCTTCTTTAGGATTGGATGAGGGGGTAGGGACAGTTGCAGATAAAGTTGGGGGGGGTTGAGAAGCGGTGGAGGCAGAATGGTGGTGATAGGTGGATAATGGTGGTAGGTATGAACTGGTTTTTTGACGGGAGGGATGAATCTAGTTGAAGGTGGAATGGAAGGGAGGAGATGGGGCTAGAAGAGGAGGTGGGGAATGGGTGGTAAGGTTATTTAAAATTGGAGAATTTGGTGTTGACTCCTCCAGTCTGTGGGGTGCCCGGGCGGAAGATATGGTGCTGTTCTTCAAATTTGCGTTCCGAGTCGCTGTAACGCTGGAGGAGGCCGAGGATGGAAACGTCAAAGGGGGGACTGGGACGGGGCATTGAAACAGGCAGTGACCGGGAGGTTAGGCTGGCCATTACGTACTAGGTGAAAATACTCTGAAATGGTCACCTCATCTACGTTTGGTCTCACCGACATAGAGAAGACCAAATTGGGAGTACCGGATGCAATAGGCTATGTTGGGGGAGATGCAGATGAAGCTCTGTCTCACCTGAAAGGGCTGTTTAGGGCTTTGAATGGAGGTGAGGGAGATGGTGTGTGGGCAGGTGTTGCATCTTTTACAGTTACAGGGGAAAGTACCAGGATTGGGTGGGGGAGGGGGGTGCGATTTGGAGTGTGGCGCAAACTAAATAATGGCGAAGGGAATGGTCCTTGCGGAAGGCAGGGAGGGGTGGGGTCTAATTGAAGTTGGCAGAAGTGTTTGAAGATCTCCAACCCCAATTACACCCCAGCACCCGGAACATCTTCCACTCCCCACCGCTCTCTAGCTTCCGCAAGGGCCATTCCCTTCGCCACTCCTCAGTTTGCGCCACACTCCCTACCAACCACTCCAACCCGCTCGGTAACTTCCCCTGTAACCGTAAAAGATGCAACACCTGCCCAAACACCATCTCCCTCACCTCCATTCAAAACCCTAAACAGCCCTTTCACGTGAGACAGAGCTTCATCTGCATCTCCTCCAACAGAGTCTATTGCATCCAGTGCTCCCAATGCGGTCTCCTCTACATTGGTGAGACCAAACATAGACAAGGTGACCATTTCGCTGAGCATCTCTGCCTGGCCTGTAATGGTTAGTCTAACCTACCCGTCACCACCCATTTCAATGCCCCATCCCACTCCCCTTCCGACATGTCCATCCTCGGCCTCCTCCAGTGTTGCAGCACCTCAGAATGCAAATTTGAAGAACAACACCGTATATCCCGCCTGGGCGCCCTACAGCCCAGAGGACTCAACATTGAATGCTCCAATTTCAAACAACCTTCCCACCCAAACCCCAGCTTCCCTTCCAGCCACCAACAGGATTCATCCCTCCCATCAACCAACCAGGTCATACTTACTACCAGTGTCCATCTATCACCAACATTCTGCCTCCACCTCTTCTCCCCACTTTTATCTGCAGCTCCCCCTACCCCCACATCCAGTCCTGAAGAAGGGTAATACCCAAAACACTGTCTGCTCCTTTGCTTCAGATGCTGCCTGGCTTGGTGTGTTCTTCCAGCCTCTTGTTTGACTAATTTGGATTCCAGCATCTGCAGTTTTCTTGTCTCTGCACCTTGGGCTAACCAGTGCAAACAGTATGGGGCCTACAGAGATACTGGATTTTCAACTTCAAATGAAATCCATCCAGAGATACCAGGCATTCACTTCAATCAAAATCCATTCACACATACTTTTAACGACTGGGAAGACTTCAGAAGAAACACCAGAAACACAATGGCCAACACAGATTTGAGGAGAGATATTGGGGCATACATTCTGTATAACTGCCAGCCCCGATCTCACCTGAGGGGAGAACATTTTACAACATCCTTCAGCACAAACAGCTTTCCTGCAGGCTTCCAGCCTCAACAAACAGCTTCGGAACCAAGAATCACACAGGTCAAACCATAAACCAACAGCAGGGAAACCAAACCAAGGGCCTCATCGAAACAAAAGACATCCTGGAGGGGGAAGTGAACCGGAGCTTCCCAAACAAGAGCTACTAGACACAGGCCTGTTCTGAACCAACAGAACTGACAGCAAGAACCTCAGCAACCGGGCACACTTTAAAACTGTGTTTTCCTCATTGGTGAACTGAAACTCCCGAGACCCTAAAGCTCTGACCTAGTTAGTAAGGAGGGGAAGGAAAGTGGTAACAGTGCGTTGGGATCCTATAGGTAGGAAGCCTGATTAAAGATGCTGTAATTAAAAACTACTGTCTAGGTTCTAATATGATTTCATCTTCCTAATAGTGTATTTAATAGCACAAAGAACAAAGATAAAGCACAAAGCACAGAGTAAATTACAGCACAGGAGCAGGCCCTTCGGACCACCAAGCTTGCACCGACATGCTGCCCATCCAACTAAAACCCCCTACCCTTCCAGGGACCGTATCCCTCTATTGCCATCCTATTCATGTACTTGTCAAGACACCCTTTAAAAGTTACTATCATATCTGCTTCTACTACTTCCCCCAGCAGCGAGTTCCAGTCACCAACCACCCTATGTGTAAAAAACTTGCCTCATACATCACCTTTAAACCTTGCCCCTCACACCTTAAACCCATGGCCTCGAGTAACTGACTCTTCCACCCTAGCAAAGCGCTTCTGACTGTTCACTCTGTCCATGCTCTTCATAATCTTGTCGACCTCTATCAGGTCACCCCTCAACCTCTGTCATTCCAGTGAGAACAACCCAAGTTTCTCCAACCTCTCCTCATAGCTAATGCCCTCCAGACCAGGCAACATCCTGGTACATCTTTTCTGTACTCTCTCCAAAGCTACCAAATCCTTCTGGTAGTGTGGTGACCAGAATTAAACACAATATTCCAAATGCGGCCTTACTAAAGTTCTATAAAGCTGCAACATTACCTGCCAATTTTTAAACTCAATGCCCTGGCCAATGAAGGCAAACATGCTGTATGCCTTGTTGATGACCTTCTCCACACAACTGTGTTGCCACTTCAGTGGTCGGTGTACCTCTACAACCATATCTCTCTGCCTATCAGTAATCTTCAGTGTTCTGCCATTTACTGTATATTTTCCATCTGGATTAGACCTTCCAAAATGCACTACCTCACACTCTTCCAGATTTAAGCTTCATCTGCCATCTCTCGGCCCAAGACACCAACTGATCTATATCCTGCTGTAACCTTTGACTGTCCTCATCGCTATCCACAATTCCACCAAGCTTTGTGTCATTGGCAAACTTACTAATCAGGCCAGTTACATTTTCCTCCAAATCATTTATATATGTTACAAATAGCAAAGGTCCCAATACTGATCCCTGAGAAACGCCACCAGTCACAGCCCTCCATTCAGAAACGGACCCTTCCACTGCCACCCTTTGTCTTCTATGATGAGCCAGTTTTTTATCCATCTTGCAAGCTCACCTCTGACCCCATGCGACTTAACCTTCTGTATCAGCTTGCCATAAAGGACCTTGTCAAAGTGTTACTTTGTAGTATTACTGTCCTCTGTATAGTTGATTGTGTCTATTTCCTGTTTGTTGCATTTACCAGTATTTCATGTGTTATACTTACCTTTTGTACTGTAAATAAACTCAGAGATTCTTTTGCCCTGAAACACATGTCTGCTACCTTCTTCATTTCACATTTCCTAAAAAGGTCCAGTGTCTAGAACCAGTGATCTGGGGGGAGCGATTTGAATTACTTAAAAATCAGAAAATGACTGATTACAAATCAGAATCCAAAATGCTGCAGCCAATTTGCACACAGAAAACTCACAAACAGAAAAGTGCTAAATACTAGACGAGAGATAGTAGGAACTGCAGATGCTGGAGAATCTGAGATAACAAGGTGTAGAGCTGGATGAACACAGCAGGCCAAGCAGCATCAGAGGAGCAGGAAAGCTGACGTTTCGGGTCTAGACCCTTCTTTCTGAAGAAGGGTCTAGTCCCGAAACGTCAG
>JAHRHZ010000013.1:55746510-55773727 GCA_024137785.1 Ginglymostoma cirratum
TTTCTGATGAAGGGTCTAGACCCGAAACGTCAGCTTTCCTGCTCCTCTGATGCTGCTTGGCCTGCTGTGTTCATCCAGCTCTACACTTTTTTATCTCAGCTACTAGACAATCTGCTTTTGTCATATTGATTGAGAGATAAATATTGGCTAGGACACTAATGATGACTCCCTTACTCTGCATCAGTGGTGCTGTTGGATCTTTTTATGTTGACCACAGACTATGAGGAACCAGTATTCTGTTTTTTGTAGTCAAAGTTCAAGATCCCAGGTTCTTGCAAAGAAAATAACATCACAAGCTTCCAGGGTGTGGAAGAAAACCAACCTTTACTTTACTATGTTGAAAATACTGCTTATTAACTTCCTTCACCTCACTCTCAGTTGCAGAGAACCATCCATGATTCCCAAGTTTTCCTTTTAGTCCTAACCTTTTTCCACAGCATGCAATCACCACGCATACAGATGTTCCCCAAGCCTTAACTTAGCAGCAACACCTCTTCTCCTTTAGCACTGTCTGGTTCTAAGCTGGAACTGACTTCTCTGAGCAAAAAAAAAAAAACCCCAGATAAACTGAATCCAGAGCATCTTAAATTTTACTTATCTCCATGACAACGTAGACTGATCCAGGCTCCTTAGCGTGCTCTGAATAGTGATTTTAATCTAAGTTAGTTATAACTCCTTTTGGACTGTGAGTACTGCAAGCCTCTCAAACACTACTTATTTATAACTCTCTTCTATTCAGATTATATTAGGTAAACATGGTTGCAGTCTGAACTGTCATTTGTTTTAGGTGTTCTGGCAGTCATTGAAACCCAACATTTTAATTAATTTACCTTCTTAACTATTAATCTCTTAAATCAACATAAGCCCAGCCTTTTAAGTGTAATAGACTTCAAAGTGCTTCAGTTATGTTCAGTGTATTTTCTACTTTTAAACTTTTAATTCTAAGACAAAGAAATACATATACCACAAATCAGATATCTGCAACACCATTCACCAATGTGGGCCCCCTTCAATTTCTAACAATAAACCAAGGTTGTCTCAGGCAGACTTCAGAACAGGTCACATGACAGAACAGGTCCATTTTATCCTAAAGTGGAGATAGAGTCCCAAAATACAACAATCTTATGAAACTCATAATTGGAACAGCACTACAATATATAAAGCAGATAAGAAATTAATTCGAACCAATGCTGCATCAGATAACCTCAGGGCAGACGGTTTCACTTTTTGTACAATTGAGAAAGGCCGAAACCTTAAAGAAATGCCATTGCCAAGATTGAAAAGAATAAGGAGAACTCAAGATAAACAAGGCAGCATTTGTAAAGACAAGCATTGACTTTACAAGTTGAATATGGAAGTAAATACTGAGGCTGACACAGCGTTGAAGTGTTGGGAAACAATGAACCAAACTCAGCAACTGTACAAAGACACTTGATTTCAACACAGTAGGTGTTGGGAACAGCAGACTTAACCGCTAACGTTTGTTTGGATAGGATAAACCTGTCACATACCAGGGCGACAAATAATAGATGCATGCTAGACACAAGACTTTAATATTAAATCAGATGCCTGCTTTAGTTCAGTGGTAGCAGTTTTATATTTCATTTATCCGTTCATTCCTATGTAATTTGACCACACAATTTGTGGAGGCAACTCACTTGAAGATTGTTGCATTGTCGAAGATATGGCATTTTAGTGAATATAAAAAAATTTATGGGCTGTTTAAAGAACAGGGAGATCTTACGGAGTGCTGAATTTCCTCAACTGGCTTTATTAAAAGTAGATTATTCAGTCATTTACCATCTTTCTGTTGTTGATATTCACTGCTGTATTTATTTGTCTATCTTAGCTCCCCTGTTTTCCAACATTAAAGTGAACATTACTCGAGAAACAAACTGATTTGTTGCAAAGTGCTCCAACACATCCTGAAGAACTTAAAGAGGTAATCTAACGCAAGTTTCATCTTTGCTTTTAATGATATTGATTTAACTTTCAGCACAAAATGAATTAATTTTGCTTTTAAATTTAAACAAACAGAAGATAAAAGAATTGGTGCTTTATCTCACGCTTTCCATTTTTAGGACTGAAGTTTCAATTCAATTTCAGGCCACAGATTCATGTCTCATCTCTCTCCTCACAGCATGTTTAAACATTTTCAGTCTGGTTTCAACCAAGGATTTCATAAAGCAAAATGAAAAACACTCAACACAAGTTGACACTAACAGCAATTTGGGGAAACGGAAAATTCACTCTGGTAAAATTAAGACGCACGTCAAAAGTTGGAATTGAGATGCTGCTGCAGTACAGTGAAGGAACAAGACTTCTACACTACATTCAACAAATATTTCTTGGCTCAATACTGACATCCTTTACAGAATTACCAAATTTACAATTTTAAATATATGAATTGTTATATTTTTAGGAAAACCATACAAGGTTTTTCTAAAGGTAGGCAAGTTGGACAAGATAGAGGCATTCGAGTACTGGACGAGTTACAGTTAAGAGAAAAGCACTGCAGATGGCACAAGCTTGGAGGTGAAGTAGAAAGTTTTGGTTCTGGTGGAGCAATATTCTAATGAAGCACTATGGTTTGTCTTGGTTGAGAACAATAACTTGTTTTGTAAACAAAAAAAATCCAAACTCCCAATTATGTACTAAAAGAATGAAGCACTAAGATTCCGCAGTTAACAATGAAAGGATCCTGCTACACAACAGTCAAACAAGGCAAAAACTAAATAGCAAGGTTGGGAGAGAAATCACAGGCTCTAGTGCTTCCCCTCTTTCTAGGGCACTTATTCCTGCACCCCTCCCCAAGAACAAATGCCACCCCAAAAACAATCAATCCACTTACACGAATAGCACTGGCCTCTTATACCACTGTCCTGTTTTGGTGACAGCTTTTTATTGCCCTTTCTCCTGATTTTGTTTTCTCACCTACTCCACTGCTCCTTTCAATGGCACAGCACACACTGGCACTGCTCACACCCAAGTGTCACATCAACATGCCGATGTGCGCTCCCTACAGCTTTCTCTTAATCACTGGAGTTAGTCCAGACCCACCTATGGGCATTTGCAACTGCTCTATCAGGGTCAGGGCTTTATGATGGGGCTCGACCAATTGGCACACATCTGTGCGTACAGTAGTTTCCCATCTGTTTCCCATGAAGTCACCAACAGGTTGTGCCCAGAGCCTGTTGATTGTTACTCAAATACTGCTTGCCCATCAATCTGAACCTACCTGCAATGGACTCGGGGCTAATGTTTGTTCAAAACATCTGTCCAGCAGTACGTGGAGTAAATTTTCTCTCCAAAGGCTAAGACCACTTCTGTTTTGTTTAGTAAAAGCAGAAGTTATTATTTTTGAATTGATCTTGAGCCTAGCTTCCCCACCTCTGGTGCAAGCCTCAGTATTTTGCACCTTGTGTACCTTACTCTCCTAGGCCTTGCTATATTCTATTTTAGGCGACTATCTGTGTTCTATATAGGAGAATTAGCATAAATTTTCAGGAAAAATATGGATGATTATGACCTATAATTACACATTAAATGGCAAATAAAACTAAGACAGATCTCATGAATTGGCTCGTAGTCCATTAAGCTATATGTCGTCAAACCCAGTTACAACATTCTTCAAAACTGTATTCCTCACAAAAGTTTTCAATTCTTGAGTGATTTAACTTGATCCTCAAGTATCAGCAGCACACAACCAACTTGGATTGCACAGGCACAGATTTCACCAAAAATGGGACATGCCTACAGAGGTTGACCAATCCTGCTTATGGCACTCTGGATGGCATGTTCAATGCAATGCTATCTTCAAGAAGAGAAGAGAAGTTGAGTAGATTAGGATTATTTACATTAGAAAGACGGAGGTTGCGGGGGGACCTGATGGAGGTCTACAAAATCATGAGGGGTATAGACAGGGTGGACAGCAAGAAGCATTTTCCCCCCCAGAGTGGGGGACTCAATTACAAGGGGTCACGATTTCAAGGTGAGAGGGGAAAAGTTTATGGGAGATATGCATGGAAAGTTCTTTATGCAGAGGGTGGTGAGTGCCTGGAACGCGTTGCCAGCGGAGGTGGTAGAGGCGGGCACGATAGCGTCATTTAAGATGTATCTAGACAGATACATGAATGGACAGGGAGCAGAGAGATACAGATCCTTGGAAAATAGGCGACAAGTTTAGATAGAGGATCTGGATCGGCGCAGGGTTGGAAGGCCAAAGGGCCTGTTCCTGTGCTGTAATTTTCTTTGTTCTTTTGTTCTTTGTTCTTAACAGAAACAGCTGCAGCTACACCTTTGCTTCTGGATTTAGTCTTTGTCGTCTTGATTTGCACCATTGGATTCAATATCTACTGAGCTCTGATAGCTTTTCTATGATTTCAACCAGAAATTTTACTTGTAATTTCAGATTTGGTCTAAGTTTCACTTCATAATCAGGGTTTGTCTTGAAAAACAGAATCTCTGAAACCATGGATTTCGTGCAGGTCCTAATGTTCATTTTGGAACTGGATATCATAGGACGGACTGCACATGAGCTTTGAAGATCAGCTCAAAGCAAAAAGGGAATGTGCAGCTAAGCATAGCTGACTTCAGTTTGAGGAAGGGAAGGAACCAGGAAACAAAGATATTTCCTATTTAAGAAAGTTCTGTGAGATACACAGCAGTAGCAAGCAAGCATAACAACATTAATCAAGGAGCTGAGGACTGCATTCAGTGGTTAAGCAGTATGGAACCAACTTCCATCCGAACAGCTAGCATTGTTGATAGGAAGCTCACAATTGAGGATTAGGAGAAAGTCAAGGGTGGAACCTCACAACATGGCAAATGTCAATGTGTGGACATTGAACAAGAACGCATTTTAGGGTCTATGTTGACTACACAGATTTTGTTGCACAGGAACAGGCCATTCACATCAACTGGTCTATGGTGACATCAGTGTATGGTCTATGGCGGTCGATGGCACCACACTCACATCCCATCACCCTCTTCATTTAACTTCGTTCTTTACTTCCTCATCAGCTTGTCCAGGTTCCTCTTGATTGAGCTATGCTACTTGCTTCAACTATTCTGGTGGTAACATGTTCCACAGTCTTCTCATTTTTTGAGTAAAGATATTTCTGTGAAATTCCCTTCTGGAATTTTTGTGACTATTTCTATTAACTTCTAGCTTTGGTTTCCCACCCCATCTAACAACTGGAAACAGTGTCTCCACGAAAAGGAGGAAGAAATATAGAGACAAAAGCCCAGCCTATACACCTTTCCTGATAAATGTTACAACTGAAGGATTACATCATCCCCTTTTTTTTTTCACCTACTCTACAACTCATTATCCTTTCTCTTCTATGGAGAACAGAATTTTTTTTTATTCCCAAGAGGTGGACGTCACAGGCTGGATCAGCATTTGTTGCACATCCCTAATTGCTCACGAGAAGGTAATGGTAAGCTGCCTTCCTGAACTGATGCAGCCCTTTTTGCACACCCACAATGCCATTAGGGAAGAAGTTCTAAGATTGTGACACCATGTCACTGAAGGAACACAGACATATTTCCATGTCACGATGATGAGTGGCTTGAGAGCGAACTTGCAGACGGTGATGTTCCCATGTATCTGCTGCCCTTTTCCTTCTAGATGGTAGTGGTCATGGGTGCTGTCAAAAGAGTCTTAGTGAATTTTGCAGTGCATCTTGCAGATAATACACACTGCTGCAAATGAATGTCAGTGATGGAGTGACTGAACATTTGTGGATGTGGTGCCAATCACGCAGGCTGCTTTGGCCTCAGTAGTGTCAAGCTTCTTGACTATTGTTAGAGATGCATTTATCCAGGCAAGTGAAGAGTATTCATCTCACTACTGGTTTGTGCCTTGTAGATGGTGGCAAGGGTTTATGGAGTTAGGAGGCATGTTAATTGCTGGAAGGTTTTTAGTTTCTAACCTGTATTGTGCAGTACTCTCAGAAATGGTGTATACAATGTTTAATACAAATTCAACGACCTGTCTGCTTTTCAATTCTATCACTCTAGAAATAAATGTGAGGTGATGCATTTGGGCAGGACAAACAAGGTTAGGGAATACATAATAAACAGTAGGACCTTGAAAAACACTGAGGATCAGAGGGACTGTGGTGTGCATGTCCACCAGTCCCGTAAAGTTGGGGGACAGGCAGATAAAGTGGTTAAAGGAGGCATTTGGGATACTTGCTTTTATTAGCTGAGGCACAGAATTTAAGAGCAGGGACATTATGTTGTAATCATATAAAGGACTAGTTAAGTGAAAGCCAGAGTACTGTGCACAGTTCTGGAATCCACATTACACGAGGGATGTGACTGCACTGGAGGGGTGCAAAAGAGATTTACCCAGATGTTACCTGGCCCGGAGGGTTTTAGTTATGAACAGAGATGGGACAGACTGGGCTTGTTTTCTTGGAGCAAAGGAGACTGAGGGGGAGATAGGATTTAGATGTGTAAAATTATGAGGGGAGAGATCAGCCATGATCATACTGAATGGCAGACCAGGCTCAAAGAACCGAGTAGTCTACTCCTATTCCTATTTGTTATAGTCTTATAGGGTAGACAGGAAAGAACTTATCCCTCTGGTGGAGGGATCAATGACCATGGGGCATAGGTTCAAAGTAAAGGGCAGGAGGTTTAGAGGAGATGTGAGGAAAAGCTTTGTCACTTAGATGATGGGAATATGGAACTTACTGACTGTAAGGGTGGTAGAGGCAGAAACCCTTGTAGCATTTAAGTAGTGTTTAGATATGCACCTGCAATGCCAAGACATGCAAAAGTATGGCCAAGTGCAAGAAGATGGGATTAAAACAGTTCGGTGCTTGTTATTGACTGGTGCAGACTCAGTGGGCTGAAGGGTCTTTTTATGTGCTGTAGTCCTCTATGACTCTGAATGAACTGCAGTGCTTGGTCTCTTTGTTATGCCTTTATTAAAAGGCACAGTTGTTTTTAGTGATTTTTCTACATGTCCCTGGATCACTTTATTCCTCGGCTCCACTTGGACATGTGGATCAGGAATATTTAACCTCCATATTCTTCCTACCAAAACATAACATCTCAGCTGTGTTTGGGCAACCAGGAATAGTGAAACAAATGATGTCACAGAGTAGAAGTACTGGACTAGAGTGAGATTGTCAATAATGCCAAAATGAAGACAGAGTATTAAGTCCCTGCTATACTTGAACAGTGTTGATAATTTTTGACCAGTATTGTCTCGTGGATGGAATAAAACCCATACTTAACAGATTTAAGTTGGCTCTGTTGGGAAAGGTGGGTGCAGTTGAATAGAAATAACGTGTATAAAAATCTTGTAATGGAAAAAGTTAAGAGATGTGTTTGCAAAAAAAATAGAGGCTAAGGGAACATTTTCAATTTTTTGCAGATCCACTGCTGATTCCAAAACTGAAATTTAACTGCTGCCAATACTTATCATAACACAACATATTAAACTGCATTGATTGACCTATTTTAAAGGAAACAATATATGATACTGACTTACAAAAGTAGGTCCTTTTTAGTCAGAACCTTAAACGAAACTGAAGACTTAAAAACTTGCAGTTAACTTTTACATATATTTGTGATCTGTGAAAGCTAATTAAATTTACAATTCAGACATCTGATCCTCATTTAAAAACAAAATTTAAAACGAAATAAGACCCTCTAAACATAGGAAGATGGAAACTACTTTTATGAAATGATCCACTTAGTATAACAGTTCTCAGTGTTACAAATCTGGTAAATTTTATTTTCATTTACTAACACGACATGTATTTGCCCCTTACCTTAATGTTCACTTCTGCCCCATTACTGACCAAGAGTTCTAAACACAGGGCACCGTGTGTTGAAGCAGCAGCAAAGTGCAGTGGGGTAAAGCCTTTCTCATTCACTTGATTGACATTTGCTCCACAGTCAATGAGCTCATTCACAACTACATCCTGGCCATTGTAACAGGCCACATGAAGAGGAGTATTTCCATATGCATTTGGTTCATTAATCTGTGGAAGTACATAACAGTAATTAGGCACTGTGCTGTCAATCAGTATTTGCGTTGCTCTTACAGGTTGTACATCCTTAAACTGGCATACTCTGGCCCACAATCTGTAGTAATTTTGGCTTTCCCTGTAATGGCATCTTGTAGTTCTGCATCAATTGATATTCATATCACTTCTTGTTAACTTTGCCCAGTTTAGGAACTCTGAATCCAGTGCTTGGTGTCCAACTGGAAATCATCCATTAGGCAGGTGATTGATACAGGTTAAGGTGAGATCTCTACTTTCAAAATGTTTGTGCATTAAATACAGTTGACCTCCCATGGTTCAGCAAAGGTCCGATACTAAGGCTGCGGGAAGAGGGAGGCAAAGCCTGTAAGATTCAAGAGTTCCAAAATAACATGTATTAAGGTGCTAGAGAAATGCAAATACAAAATTTTAAAAACAAACAGTCAGAAATATTTGCACCATCAGCAAATTATTTTAGCAATTCATTGCGCAGTCCAATGAACTGCTAATTTTCAAGGAAAGGTTAACCTAATTCAATAGCTCCATTTATATTTTATTTCAATGTTCAAACTATTTAATTTGCAAATCCATGGTCATTTTATTGGATATTGTGATTATTTACAAGTTATCTATGTTAAGATATGCAAAAATATGTAAAAATTGAAAATATAAATCGGTCTGGGGAAATATGCAGTTGTTTAAAAGAATGACAATTAAATAAAGTAAATTAAAGGATTCTAGATTGGCCGAGATCTCCAAACAGAAGAAACAATGCAGAACTATGCAAAGCAAAGCATATGATCATATCATCCAGTACTTAAATAATACAACTAAGTCTCTTTTAAAAGATATTTGCAAATACAGTTCAACTACATTTTATTACTGTTTTACAGAAAGAAATTGAAACTGAAAATAGTAAGAACATTCAGCTTATCAGGCAGACTCTGCCGATAAGTAATCAGAGTCAATATTTTGAGTTGATGACTTTCAGTGTTTCTATTTCAAGTTTCAAAGTGATTACCATGATCAAATCTTCCCACAATCAATTTCCTAATGAGCTGGGGTTATCACTGACCAGAAACTGAACTGGACCAGTCATGTACATTTTGTGACTGTAGGAACAGATCAAAGGCTAGAAATTCTGAGATTACTAACTTACCGCCTGTTTCCCCAATACCTGTTCATACAGGTACCTATCAACAAGGCCCAAGTCAGGAGCGTCATGGAGCACACACCACTTGCCTGGATAGGTGCAGTTCAAACAATACTTAAGAAACCTGACGCCGAGGTGCCGGTGTTGGACTGGGATGGACAAAGTCAAAAGTCACACGATACCAGGTTATAGTTGAACAGGTTTATTTGAAATCACACAAGCTTTTGAAGCGCAGCCCCTTCATCAGGTGCAGTGAGAAAGGAGAGCACACAGGCACAGAGTCTATAGGCAGAGAGATCAAGAGATCAAACAATTGGTATGAGTGAACAATCAGATAATAATTCTCTGCAGGTGACCAAGAGTGTTGGATGGTGAGTAAAGTATTTATAAGGTCAATGTCTGTGCTCTGTGGTCGTGACAATCAGGCAGAGTGATAGGACTATATAAAAGGTGACATCTCAGGTCAGAAACTGAATGTAGGTGTGAGGCCTGGTTCAGAATCTGTCTCAGAGTTTTAACCTGGCATCAGTCTAGTTCTATTCTGAAAGCAGGAATTTATAAGATGGCACACTGACTGACTGTGACAACAAATTGTGTGTTTTTTTGAATGAAGTAGAATGTATCTGCAAATAAACAAACATCTTGGATGAAATGATTCACCCCATAGATTTATATGTGCATGCGCCTGCGAGAGAGTGCATCTGAGAGAGAGAGAGCGCAGAGACAAAATTTAATAAGTAATTCAAAACTGTACCAACTAATTGGGGTGGAGAGATCATAACAATTTATCCAGTTGATGTTGTCAAAACAGGAAAGTAAGGAAGATTTTGTAGATACAGAACAGGGTGGTGAGATCACCTGTCACGCGACAGTAACCCAGCATCACAGTTGAGGCTGTCCTCATAGATATGGAACTTGGCCATCAGGGTCTGCTCAGCGATTCTGTGTTGTTGTGTACCTTGAAGACTGCCTTGGAGGACACTTACCTGAAGATCGGAGGCTGAACACCCTTGACTGCTGAAGTGATTCCCGACTGGGAGGAAGCATTCCTGTCTGGTGATTGTTGTGTGGTGTCCATTCACCCATTGTTGTAGCTTCTGCACGGTCTCGCAAATATACCATGCCTCGGGGTGTCCTTGCCTGCAGCATATGTGATAGACAATACTGGCTGAATCACACGAGTACCTACCATGTACGTGGTGGGTGGTGTTCCCATGTGTGATAGTAGTGTCCATGTCAATGATCTAACACAACTTGCAGAGGTTGCCATGGCAGGGTTGTGTGGTGTTTTTGTTGAATTCACCCGGAAGGGCGGGTAGTTTGCTGCAAACAATGGTCTGTTTAAGGTTTTGCAGTTGTTTGAAGGTGAGAAGTGGAGGCATAAGGAAGATCTTGGCAAGATACTCATTGTCATTGATGACATGTTGAAGGCTGTGAAGAACATGGCATAGTTTCTCTGCTCTGGGGAAGCACTGGACGATGAAGGGTACTCTATTGGTTGTATCCTGTGTCTGTCTTCTGAGGAGATCATTGCAGTTTTTCATTGTGGGATGTTAGAACTGGTGATCAATGAGTTGAGCATTGTATCCCGTTCTTATGAGGGCGTCCCTCAAAACCTTCAGTTGCTTGTCATGTTCCTCCTCATCCAAGCAGATCCTATGTATGCGCAGGGCTTATCCGTAGGGGGTAGCTTCTTTAATATGTTTATGATGGAAGCTAGAGAAGTGGAGCATCATGAGGTTATCTGTGGGCGTGTGGCACACTGAGGTTGTGAGGTGTCTGTCCTTGATGTAGATGTGTGCGTCCAAGAACAAGACTGATTCTGAAGAGTAGTCCATGCTAAGTCTTGATGGTAGGATGAAACTTATTGATATCGCTATGCAGGTGCTCCAGTGATTCCTTGCCATGAGACGATGAGACAAGGGCATTCAGCCTCCAGTCTTTGGGTAAGCATTCTCCAAGGCAGACTCCGAGATACACAACGCAGAATCACAGAGGAGAGACTGATAGCCAAATTCCATACCCATAAGGCCTCAACTGTGATCTTGGGTTCATGTCACGCTACAGGTGACGCCACCACACTGTTCTGTATCCATAAAATTTTCCTTACTTTCCTGTTTTAACAGCATCAGCTTGATAAATTATGATCTCTTTACCTTAATTAGTTGGTACAGTTTTGAATTACTTATTTATTACTTGTATTACTAATATTACACTCTCTCTCTCACACACACACACAAATAAATCTACTGGGTGAATAATTTCATCCAAGATGTTTGTTTATTTGCAGATACATTCTATTTTGTTCAAAAAACACACAGTTTGTAGTCATAATCAATCACTGTGACATCTTATAATTTCCAGCTTTCAGAATAAAAACAGCCTGATTCCAGGTGAAAACTCTGAGACAGATTCTGAACAAGGCCTCACACCTACGTCCAGTGTCTGACCTGAGATGTCACCTTTTGTATGTCCCTACGGCTCTGCCTGATTGTCATTGCAAGCATAGCATTGACATTGACTTTATAAACACTTTACACACTGTCTAACACTCTTGGTCACCTGCAGAGACTTATTAACTGACACTCCACTCTCACCAGTTGAATGATCTTTTGATCTCTCTGCCCTTGATCTCTCAGCCTATAAATGCTGTACCTGTGCCCTCTCTCTACACATGATGAAGGGCTGCACTCGGACAGCTTGTGCGATTTCAAATAAACCTGTTGGATTATAGCCTGGTGTTGTGTGACTTCTGACTTAGAAACCTAACATCACTTAAGATAACCAGCCCACTTGATTGGCTCCCCATCCACCACCTTCAACATTCACTTCCTTCACCACCGATGCACTGCAGCTTTCCAGTACCAGCTGCAAAACAGAATGCAGCAACACACCAATGCTCCTCTACAAGTCCATTTTAAAGCCATGACCTCAATCATCTAGAAGGATCAGAGCAGCAGATGCATATGAGGACCACTCATTTTCCCTTCAAATCATATAGTTCCAAGTCAGGATTGTACCTCATCACTCCTTCACTGTCACTGGGTCAAAACCCTTCCCAACAGCGCTATGGGGGTTCCTACACTTAAAGGGCCTTAGCACTTAAAGGCAGCAGCTCTATACCATCTTTTCCAAATCACTTAGGGATCAGCAATAAATGTTGGACTATCTAGGGATGCCCATAGTCAGATTTTCAGCATTGTGACCTAGACTTTTAAAACCACAAAGGTTTGCACAGATTTTTTCACCTGAAATACAACATAAACAAAATCAAATATAATACCTTCCCATATTAAAAATTAAGCTAAATCTCATAGGTTGATGAATACAAACAGTCGATTTCAATTTTCGCCATCAAAACAGGTAACATTTCTAAGAGGTTTTAAAAGCCAAATGAGTAAAAAAGGACGAACCTAGTCAAGTTCAGTAAATAACAGAATAAGGTTTGAGCACAGATGCTAATCTTTGGTCATACTTACCATTTTCAAAAAGGCAGATGGAAAGAAAATCAATCAGTCTTGTGAATAAAAGAAAGGATCCCACTAAGATAGTATTACCTCTGACAAATACGTAAACAATATTCATGGATAATTCTACGTGTCCATCTTTAAAACGAAATCTGGCATCTTCTGAGGAACAGATTTCATAAGTTTCGTTAAAATTTGGTGCGGCTTTTTTTTTTAATCATTCACAGGATGAGGGGTATTGCTGGCTAGGCAGCATTTATTGCCCATCTCTAATTGCCCAGAGGGCAGTTCAGAGTCTACCACATTGCTGTGGGTCTCGAGTCACATGTAGGCCAGACCAGGTAAGGATGGCAGTTTTCTTCCCTAAAGGGCATTAGTGAACCAGGTGGGCTTTTCCAACAATCGACAATGGATTCATGGTCATCATTAAATTCTTAATTCCAGATATTTATTGAATTCAAATTCCACCATCTGCCAATATTAATAGCAATAAAATTTTTATCTATTAATGCATTACATAGAGATAAATAAACACATAACTCGATCATTTTCACAAACATTCAAGTGAAAAGCTGTAGGTCGACTCACATCAACTCCAAGATCTAACAGGTACTTGACTACACTGAGCATTCCACTGGAAGCTGCAGCATGAAGCGGTGTATAAGCTTTCTTATCCTTGCACGTTACTTCAGCTCCATGTGCCACCAGCAGTTTGATCACTTCATTGTGGCCTACACAAAACAGCAGGGTAAGAATGGATATCCAAGCACTGATATACTGCTTTCTGTCAATATTACACTCTCACTGTCATCTGACATCATCAAATCTATAAAGATTACTAAGTACATCCTAAAACTATTCTACAATAGAATTTCACAAGTCCCAAGTCATATTAATTCAGTTGGAGAATATATTGAAAGTCCACATTTACTTGAAGTATCAATAATGTTTGAGGCTGCTCTCAATGTTATTTGTAACATTAGTTATTGAAACAATTGTTGATTTTGAGCTAATTCTATAAACAAAATCAAGATAAGTTCACATTGTGGAGGGAAAAAGACAAAGTTCCCACTTCCAAGTTGAGGGTGAGATGTACAGTTTTTAAATGACATCACTATCTCAAAGATGTGCTTCACTTGAGCAATGATCACTTGTAAAGATTTAAATGTAGATATGCATTGTTGAATTCGCCATTAATCTGGCCAAGAGACCTTAAGTTTTTTTTTTAATTTTCATACCATTTAGCTGAAATAAGCATTTGAAGGGGTAAAAATTTTTAAATTTCTAAGCTATATTAATAATTAATAATTCTAATAAAATTACATTTTATTTGGAGTGCTATCTGAAAGGAGCTTAATTTACCAGAGTTCAGCTGGCTATCCTCTCAGCCTTATGAAGTACCCACTCATAACCCTGCTGGGCCCAACCTTGAAACATATCATTCTTTCGATTACCTAACCGCATCATTTCAAACCCTGCCATCACTCCCCCAAACTGTTGCACGTCTGCAATTTTGTGCAAGAAACATTGAAAGACTTAAAAACAGATGAATACTTAACAAAACTTAATCAACAGAATATGAAAATCAATACGATACCCATGTACGCAGCCCAATGAATTGCACGTCGATCTTTCTTATCAAAAGCATTGATATTGGCACCTCGGGATAGAAGCAAGCTAACCATCTGGAAAACAATTTTTTTTATTGAATTCAAATTGGTTTCTTACCAGTATGTAATATTTTTTCAAATTAACTTTAGTTCAAATAATTTGCAAACATCTGTTCAGTAAATAAAAATGCTTCAATATAGAAATCAATGATATTTTCAAGAGAGCTGCAATATTTTCCAACTTAGAAAATGATTAAAGTTTTACATCAAGCAGTATGGGTGTAAAATACTAAATGCAATTCCAAAGTCAACTGAGGAAATCAATACTCCTTCCTTCACTGCTGAGGCAGTGTGTCCCGGAAGACATTGTAATTCATCTTATAGATATTTTTAATCTACCTATTCAGACAAGCTGAGACACACCTCTGAAGCACGTGGGACTAGACACAGATCTCCTGTCTTGGAGACAGAGATGCTACCATTGTTCCACAAGAGACCCCTCAGAATTCATCTTAGATGGGTATAACAGTTTCTTGATAAATTAGTTTCAAAATTAAAACATGGGGGGGAAACACTCAGGCTAGTTGGCACTTACATGGAGCCGGCTTGTGGTATTTTCAGCACTAAATCATGATAATATTGTGAAGGTGTAAATTAAAACTCTTCCTTCACTGTTGCTGGGTCAATATCCTGCAACTTCCTCTTTAACAGTCCTGTGGATGTCCTAATACCACAAGGACTTCAATCATTCAAGATGTAGCACACCACACCTTCTGAAGGGCAATTAGGGATGGGAAATAAAAATTGACTTAACCAGCAACACTCAAATCCCAGGAATTAAAGAAAAAAAATGGGCTGGAGCAAAAAAAAACTCGTATATCATCTAAATTACAGTACGCAATATTTTGCGTGTGGCCTTGAAAAATTTCCCTCATTGTTAACACTTACACTTTTAAAATTGCATCTGAATGTTATCTGAACCAATGCACAAAGCTGAGACTTCTCCCTATAAAGTTCTCCTTTTACCTCTGGTTCGAACATTACACGCAGTTTCAGTATTGACTATTATTTGAATGTTCTATTACTTCAGATGTCTACTCAACAAGGTCATACTCAAACATTGATGTATTTCAAGCCAGATACTTATCGCATTAAATACAAGCCTGTCGAGTTAAATAATAGCATCAATGCTTCCAACACAACAGTAAGAATTTTGGGAAGTAAGAAGTTATCTTGTTATAGATTATTCAAAAAAGAAATTGGATCACCCAGCAATTAACCGACTGAACCACGGCACACTTTACTTTCATTAGCAAAAATAAACTTTGTTATATATCAAAAATAAATAAATTATATCAAATTAACATCTCCGCAGCTTATAAAGACTCAAAGCTGTAACCTTGTTTCCACTATTGACTCACTCTCTCCCTTGCCCCCTCCACAAACCAGGAGTTCCACTTATCTTATGAAATTATTAAAGGCTAATAGCACTTTCCTGGGATGAACCAAAAAAAGGCAAATTAAAGCTCTCAAAGTTTATTCTGATTTCTCTTCAATATTCTGTACTTTCTCCAAAAGTATGAGATTTCACAGGTGGTCCTTCCATTTGCTTTTAGCTAAATGACCCTCCAATTTCTTTAATGACCTCTTGATTTCACACTCTCAGCACAGCCTCTGTGATGCTTGTGTAGAAGCTTAAAATATCAGAAAACACAATTTTTTTTTGTTTAGCATTGGAAATCAAAGAACTGTGGATGCTGAAAATCAGAAACAACAACAAAAATTGCTGGAAAAACTCAGCAGGTCTGGTAGCATCTGTGGAGAGAAAGCAGACAGTAAACATTTTGGGTCCTGTGACCCTTCTTCAGAACTTGATTTTCAGCACCCTGCTGTTATGGTTTCAAACTGCAACCAATTTCCAAATGCACAAAGTTAACCGGCTTTCAATGAGGATTACAACAGAATTTGATCTTTAGTTTCCAACTAAATAAATCTCCCGGGTGTTTTTTGTCCTTCCCAACTTGGTCTCGTACCAAATACCAGCTCCCAACAGCAGACTGCATCATTGTTAACATATCTATCACTTACTCTATTTCAGGCGTAGGTCTAGCTTTATCTTTCAAATTTCACGGAACTACAAGCTCTACAAGGGTCAAAATTGACAGTCTCTCGACTATTTATCCAAACATTAAAAAGTGCTGCCTGCTGGCTATGCCTCGACTGAATTTACAGAAAAAGCTCAAAACAATGAATCTCGCTAAGCACTGTTTCACTTTCATGGTAACGAAAATTTTCAAGATAGAGAAATACAAATTAACTGCCTATTAATTCAAAAGGGATGCTTAATTCTGCAAAACCAGATGAGTAACTTATCGTTTACTGGGACAACTGCAAACTTCATGTCTCTAGTTCTTTGGCCAAATAAGCCTACCTTTTGCTTATAATTTTCGCTTTTTAGCTGTTAAACTCTAAAGTCAACACTGCCCCAAATATTTAAGTGGAATAAGCTCCAAGTTTGAAACTTATTTATTTCAGGTTTGCTTTCATCAGTTTCTGAACGAAACACCATTCATTTCTCCAGCTAAAATTATAAATCCTAAAACTAAAAGTCACATTCTAAAATAAATTATGAATTAGATATTTTGTAATATGAAAAAGATGCTACTTTTAAATTATGAAAAAGACGAGTAATCTCAATGATTCAACTTCAACCCACTTTAAAATAGCTTTAATAGAATACCTCTACATGTCCACTGAAGGCAGCATGGTGTAAAGCAGTTCTCCCTGCTCGGTCGGAGACATTTACATTACTTAAAAGGGGAACGAGAGCCTCAGCACACTTCACAGCCTTGTTTGCAGCAGCAATGTGTAAAGGAGTCTGCCAGTTTTTGTCACGAGCATTCACATCAGCTGAGTGCTTTAAAAGCACCTGAACTGCATCCTAAATCAAAATCAATAGTTAAGCAGAAAATTATTGGATAAAGTATGTAAGCAATGTCAAGCTACTGCAACATATGCATATCATTTGGACTAAATTTTAAGAATACATTTCAACATTTTTTCACTCCCCCCATGGCTACTCCATTCTCAAAGTCTTCAACATTTGTAGCAACAGATCTTCTAGCTAATTCACCTGAAATTAAACGTTTTAAAATTAATATTCCAACTAGATCAGACTGCAAGGAAGTAAATACATTTCCTAAAACTTCCACAGAGTTACTGCAAAAATGGGAAAAGAAAAGCAGTATAGATATATTAGCTAATACCTGATTTCCCTAAAAACATGCACTTAAATCCTAAGTAAAATACAAAAGCACTCTGCACCAAAGTAATTTAAATTCAAAACTTAGCTCTTGAACAACATTATGCAGCTGAATGCATCTGTTCAATTATTTAAGAACAACACTGGGGGTTTCCATAACTTTTTCCTAATTGTAGAAGAAAAGCCCACAATATTACTGAACAACTGAAATAAGTTAACCTTTTATGAGAATTGTTGAAACCTTATGTGCTCATCCTTTTTTGTTACAACAGTGAGCATCTGGAAGGCGAAGCAAACTGACATTATAAAATCATCTGAAATAAACTGAAGTTACTCATACAAATTATTTACAGATAATTTAAATCAAAACAATCCGTCTTTTTGACAAAAAAAGTTTCCTTAAGCACAAGTACAGGTTTAGATTGTACATACTGATAAAGATTTTATTCTAATGCATTATTTAAACCCACAGCAAAACCATTTAATCTGGAAAGTAAAACAAAATATAGCCACAGTATAATTATTTCAAAATGAGCAGGCACCAAACTAGCATCAGTTCAAACTACTAAAGAAAAAATCATGGCATTAGTTTATTTAAGCTAAATAACCCAACTAAGTTCACCCTCTATATATAATGCATAGACATTTGATCATTTGAGTAAAACAGAAAAATTCTCTAACAGGACAGTGGGTCAATTAATAACATAGAAAAACAAAATTACATTATCCAGTTATAGCTTTATCAGACTTAGCTTCATTGTGGGACTTCTTTTACAGGTACATTTAACACAGTAATTACAGCATCAGAGTCAATTTGACCAAACTTCAAATGGAGTTGTCTAATCTGCTCGCAACATTTTATATTTTAGTGACACTTCAATAACCACTTCTCGCAAAGCACCTCATGTTGATATAAAACTTGCATGCAATAACAATCTAAGCTCTCTGCTCTCCTGACAGAAAATATTTTAATTGTGTTGATAGACCGTTGAATAAAATTAATATTTTTATACACCTTGTTCTTGCTTGTTCATTAAAAAGTGAAACATATCTTTCACTTTTTCATCTTAAATTTATCACAATTTCAGGATTTAATGCCACAGATTTTGATTTGTTATGAACATACAGAATAGGAACTGTAGACCATTCAGCCTCTTAAAACTGCTCCACCATTAAATAAAATCATGGCTGATGAATGTGTTTCTAATTCCACATTCCCATCTACCTTCAGCAATTTGATTCACTTACTGGTCTGATTCTAGTTCAGGCAGTTATGAATCCAAGGTTCACACCAGCACACAATTTAATACCAAGGGAGTACTTCGCTGTTGAGGGTGGCAATCTTTGTTTTGCTCTGGCCGTACTCCAAGACAAGAGAGCTTTCTACATATTGGGCAATTTAGCTTGAACTATTCATTTCATTGATCACTGAGAAATTTCATTGGCAAAATAGTTACTGTTTCCATATGTAATAGTGATTTAACTTGAACTTTCTTCATTGTATTGAAGCTTTTACAAGCAAATCCTGAATTTTTTATGACCAGACCCCAGGCAAGGTTGTCCCAACTATTACAGGTCTGGAATGATAGTTGAAATATTAAGCCCTTGGTGAGGAAGCTTAAACTGGTTCCTCTTCTGTATTTACTCATCCCTTGGTTGGTCGAAACTAATTTAAAAAATACATCAGCCCCCGCTTATGAATACCTTTCTACCAGACCAAATTAATCTATATTTTAAAAGAAACCAATTTAACAAGTCTTTCTAGAGTTGACAGAAGTACGGGATTATTAGTTACTGAAAGCAAAAAGAAACATACATACACAGATAAGGAATAGGAGGGGAGTCCAAAAAAAGATAAAAATAAAAAAGATATAGAGATCAATCTATCAGGGTGGTTTGTGAACAGTTGATAGTAGAACATTGACAGTTAACAGTCAACTTCTAGGATTCTTGGCTTTGCTGTTAGTTGAAATAATTTTGTTCAGTTTCCTCATGATAGCGGTTAGCTGGCAGCACTTAATGACAGTGTTCTTCTTGTCCAGAGTTTCCTTCTGATTATCTTCTTGGCTTTGGCTTTCATCAGTAAAAATGAGAGTGTTCTTTTACCTGCAATGCAGGGTGATGGGTGGGTGGTTCTTTGACTGTGACATTCACAGTACACCAGTGCTCAAATGTAGTCGAGTACACGTAACCTCAGTTCACTAACACACCTTTTTCCACAAGCAGACCCAGAGCAGGGTTGCAGTTATCTTTTCTCAATACATTTTTGGAAGGGCATAATGCAAACATGTCTAAGAGGTGGCTTTCTGTTGAGAGGGGAAAGATAGTCAGACTCTTCATTATCTCTTCTGTTTCAAGTTTCACTAATACTTTACAGATGCCAGATTGCATTTGTCTCCCAAAGGAGTTTGCCAGACAGCACTTTACTTATATTTGCAGACTTTCTTTTCTGTTGTGGTCCTCTTCCAAAAAAATCACATTTGGAATTAAAAGTTTAAAATGTCCATTGTACCACAGGATCCTGATCCATTGTCGTGACACTTTCCCATAGGATGAATGAAGTGAGAGACACTCTCATTTCATTATAAAGGTTGGAAAAGAATTAAGATGTAAAACAACAAACACAGTCTCGCACACATATTCACTCAGCCTCAGTCATTGCGATTTTTTAAGCTCTAACCAGGTCTTTCTAGATTGCAGGCACTCCGTTGAAATCACATTTAATTTCCTTGCATTGTGCCTAATTTTTAGGTGGTATGGTTGATGGAAGAAACTCCAACAAAATAACCTGACGTTCTGGATCTTACTACCCTCCTCAAAAGGTAACAGGTTGTATTCAGTAAAGACTATGGTGTCTCTGTACCCATTTTGGGCATAGATCTTTAAGCATTTGACACCCTGTAATAAAATGGATTTCTTTTCTTCTGCAGAGTACTATTTCTGATGTTTGTTTTAAGTTTTTGGAAATGAATGAGATTTGTCTCTCTATCCTAGATTTATCTTCTTGAAGGAGAACAGCCCCTACCCCGGTGTGACTTGCTCTGATTGTTACTTTAAATGCTTGCTTAAAGTTAGGAGCTTCAAGCACAGGGTCATTTAGAGTCACAGCATGGAAACAGACCCCTCAGTTCAACTCAGCCACACCAACCAGATATCTCAATCTGACCGAGTCCCATTTGTCAGCATTTGGCCCATATCCCTCCAAAACTTTCCTATTCATATATCCATCCAGGTGCCTTTTAAATGTCGTAATTGTATCAGCCTCCACCACTTCCTCTGGCAGATCATGCCATAAATGCACAATCCTCTGCATAAAAGTTACCTCTCAGGCCTTTCTTAAACCTTTCTCCTCTGACCTTAAACCCAAGTCCTCTAGTATTGGATACCCCCACATTAGGAAAAAGACCTTCACTACTCATCCTATCCATGTCCTTCGCGATCTTCCATAAGGTCACCCCTCAGTCTCCAATGCCAAAGGGGAAAAAAGCCCCAGCCTATTCAGCCTCTCCCCATTGCTCAAAACCATCCAGTCTCAGCAACATACTTGTAAATCTTTTCTGCATCCTCTCAAGTTTAATAAAATCTTTCCTACAGAAGGGCGGCCAGAATTGTACACAGTATTCTAAAAGTGACGTCACCAATTTCCTGTACAGCTGCAACGTGATATCCTAATTCCTATAGTAAAATGTTGTTAAAACAGACTACAGCTTTCAAAAGCAGAGTGGTATTTCTCAAACCATACTTTGCTTTTTGCAGTACTTTTATCAGTAACATGATTATCGTGCTGAGTTTTGTGATGAACTTTCGGAGGAATGGGGAACCAAGCCACAGTTTCTACCTTTGCAGCCCTGGGCAGCACAGATCTTTAACTCACTAAGTGCACTGGATAGATTACATGGGCCTTAACGAACCTGCTATTTGCAAGATTGACCATTAAGTCAGCTATCTACATTTTCTGGAAGAGAGCTTCCAATTAAAGTGCACTTTCCAGGTGTCACTGTGTACAGTGAGGCCATCTAGGTACACCACACAATTAAGCCTGCCAGTATCTGGTTCATTATCCTTTAGAAAGCAACTGAGGAACTTCTGAGTCTAAACTTGACACTCACATAACGTGTCCAGATTGCAAACGGGAAATTTCTTTAACATGCGCAGTCAAGGAACATGCCAGCACCCCTCATGTGAATCTATCCTCGTAATGTATGTGCTTCACCTACCTGCCTATGCAATTCTCCAGATAGGGTATTGGGTTGGCTCTGGTCACCGGATTAACTTTTTGGTAATCACTGCAGACACCTGTGGAGCTGTCTGGGTCAGGCACAAACACAACTGGCAATCTCTTGGAACTGCTAGTAGGCTCTATTAGCTGTTGTTACAGCATGTAGTTGGACTCTTCTTGAATCTGGGTCAGGTTTTCAAGGGCTACCTGATAGGAATGTTGTTTTATGGGACAGGCCTCTCCCACATCTATATTACATACAGCTAGGATGGTGCAGGCTGGCTTATATCTGCGTGCATCCTTGAATGCAATAAGCAGCCGTCTGCTCGCTATCTTGCACCAGACAGACAAATAAGGAGTCTAACATTGCTCCTAATTCTGTATTAGTTAGCTGGGTAGTAAGGGGCTCACCGGATAGTGGCAAATGGAGAAGTAGTTTTATATAGATGTAAAAATCTACAATTTTTAACTAAGGGTGAAAATGCTTGGAGGGCGATGTTATACAAGATAACGGCTCTGACCAAAATTAATATTTCGCTGTATTGCACTCCAGCCAATGAATTCATATCACTCAGTCTTTGCACGGCGAAACTGTCAGTCTTGCACAAGGTCCTGATGGAGATAGACATGGCATATGTTTCCTGATGGTTGTAATTATGTGTGGTTAGTTAATATGTTAATTGTACCTAAAGCTCTCAATAAACAAAACCTTGTTAGGTTAGACAAGTACCTCTAAGGCTTTATGAAGGTCTATCCTCTACCACTGGTAATTAGACAGGCCCATTAGACTCAGCACGGAAAGGAGGATTGGTGGCAATAAACTATACCAGCCACGAGCCATCAGTGGCTGACAGCCAGACATAATAAGCTGGCAGCACTGGTACCTGAAAATACAACAAGAAATACTATCTTATTCTTTTACTATACGAGCTGAAACAAGGAGTTGGCTAGTGTGATGCCTTGAGGCATCACAGACCCATCAACCACAAATCTATAGCTATCTCTGGTAATCCCCTTCAAGGCTGGCACTCAGTAGCTGCACCTAGAAACAGCAAGCCAGGTCAGCACTTCAATGCAAAAAACAAACCGAACAATCTCTGTTACTTATTATGAAAACTACTAACTAAGTTTAGAATAAAACAAAAGGCACAAAAATTCTCCTGCACATCTATATTTCTGATCAGATTTTCTGGCATAAAAAAGTGGTAGAGAATCCATGTAACCTCATTCTGCAATCACTTTCTATGAATTCTTCATCTCTCAAAAGCACATTTTCATAGCCATGTGCATCAAACAGATTTTGTATCCGATTAATATTCTTCTAGAGATTCAACTTCAGTTGGTGTAGAAATACACAGTATAAAGTATAATCATTTATAAAAGTTGACACTCTTAACATCCCTATGAGATCAAAGATCAATAATTTACCCACAGATGGTTTAGCCATTCTCCACTCGCGAACATCTTGCACCTCCTCAGCAAGTCTTTAACGTGCATAACAAACCTAGCTGGCTTGCTTGTTATCAGGTAGAATTCAGAGGATACATGAACCCACTATTACTTCATATTATCTTAAACTAGAAACAGTTCTAAAGTGTATAAATCTTATAAACTTCATTCTTATAAAACTCTTATTAAAAAGTAATGTTGCGTTACTCATAATCCACTTGTAAAGTCAACTGTTCCTTTGATTAAACACATAGGAAGACCTCAATAGATTGCATGTCTTTTATATTTAGAACAAATCTATTCAAATAAGCTTAAAAAACAATGTTTATAGATTTAATTTACAATTTTCAATTAGGATTTTAGGAAGATTAAGCCTAGCAGGAAAAGGCATTTGCAGCAGTGTCCAACCTTTAAGCAAGGTTGATTTCTGGTCAGCATTAACAAATTTACATTTAAATATGAAATTTAAAATGCATAGAACCATGTCAGGATGCATATTAGTTCTATACCCAATAGTTTCAACGAGGTCACAATTATTTAGGTTATGAAGTCACTTGGGATTGCCAATCCAAAAAAGGTTTATGTTGAGGAAATGGAATACCAAGATCAGTCTGATTAAAGCATTAAAAGTCCACAGAAATGAAAGTCAAATTCAAACAGGTCATCAGGTGTTATTAGCTGCAACATTGATAATTTTCAATAGTAAAAGTGTCACACCCATTAGAGTATATACCAGGCTGGTGAAGAATGCCAAGCCTGCATAGGCTGGGACTTTTTGTACTGGAGCGTAGGAGTTTGAGGGTTTACAGATGTTTACAACATTATGGTGGGCATAGATAAGTTGAATAGAAAAAGTCTTTTCCCTAGGGTACGGTGTTCAAAACTAGAGTGGGCATAGGTTTAAGGTGAGAAGGGAAAGATTTAAAAGGGACCTCAGGGGCAATGTTTTCACACAGAGGGTGGTGTGTATATGGAATGAACTGCCAGAGAAAGTGGTTGATACAGGCACAGGTACAAAATTTAAAAGACATATACATGAGTAGGAAAGGTTTGGACAAATATAGGCTGAATGCAGGCAACTGGGACTAGTTTAGTTTAAGAGACTTAGTTGGCATGGACTAGGTGGAGCGAAGACTGTGTTCCCATGCTGCATGACTCTATGACTGCAAATGATGAACTGCTAAATTACATAATGTGCAAAATTCTGATAAAAGTTTACATTTTTAAATGTGAATTTTAGTTTCTGAGGTAAGACTATCCATGGTTGCAACACTACTGTAGTCAAGAAAATTCACTGAGGTGATTATCGCTGACGTTTGGAACTCTGTTTCTTACTCAATATTGAAAAATCAAAATCACGGCTGTGCAGGAATTTTAAGATCAAATTCTCTAATTCTGCAATGACAAGATCAAAGTCATTTACACTTACCTCACTGCATGAAGCAACAGCACGATGCAGGGGAGTCAACCATTTGTTGTCTTTGGCATTAACTCTAGCTCCTACAAGTACGAAATTATACAAGTAATAATGTCACTATTTAGCAATAATCTGCACAAAATTTAACACCAATTTAATATAGCTGTAATGACAGTTAAGGATGAGAAATTTAGTTGAAATGTTTCTGCACAATGTTCAGTGGAGGAACATACATGAATAAAGTGATTTGCAATATTGACCTAAAACAAGGGAGTCCATTGCTAGTGGTCAAACGCAATTAACCCTTTCAATTAAAAGAAATACTTGGCCAAGACCAATTTAAAAAAGAAATCAAAAATGTTAAATTAAGAAATATACAATGGCTTATATGAGTCTGATAAAACTTTGAGGAAGTGAAGCTCAAAATACAAGACAAATATAGCCTGCCTGTTTGATATAAGGTAACTTAAGAAAATCCAAGTAATTTGGTTTTAAGTACTTTGTAGAACAACTCTTTTCACAATTGCCTTCCAGTGGTCTTTCTGTAGCTTGTAAGACCGGCTACTCATACACCCAAAAGCAGGATGAACTGAAAAAGTTGACATGCAAGTGAAATGTCTTTTTCATCTGGCATAGAAGTACTTGCTGCAGGTACTACCAGAAGTCATGCATCATCTTCACTTGGTCAGCAGAGTTGAGTTTTGAAATTCTGACCTCGTTTGGTTGAGCAGCAAGTATGAGCACATACTCAATTTGACATGATTGGTTGAATCCCGTTTTCATTTGGTTCTTTCAGGCTCTTAACTAGCAAATTGTAAGCAATTGAGTAGCATTTAATGAGCACATCAAAGATAATACTGACAGTCGAACAAACTAAAAGCCATTAAATGATTTTGTAAACTTGCACTGTGAGTCTAGTTTGTTTGTACCATGGAAAACGAGATGTACAGTAAGCTTCAGAGTATTTCATACAAATAGATACAGAAAGTGAAAATACAAATTCCAAATTGTTAACACTGCCTGGTATTTCCACAGGGGCTCTTCCGATCTCTTGCTGCAACCTAAAAAGATGTTGCAGAAATCCCTCAGAAAACACAAGTATTTGTATTAACTAGCTGAACTGCATAGTTGAAGTATACCTGATAGAATAAGGAGTTCAATAATTTCAGCATCTCCTAGATATGCAGCAGCATGCAATGGAGTTCTCTTCTCAGCATCCTACAATGAAAGGAAAAATCATTTTATAGTAAGTCATTTTTTGTATCAAAGTGACAATGCTAACAAACGTGATTTTTGCCACACCACTCCTAACTTAAAGCCAAGTAGCAACCAGGCAACTAACAGTAGCTAACAATGCAAATGCATTCCATTCAAATTCTAAAGTTCAGGACAAATAGTTCATTCATTGATTCTTACAAACTAAGAGGCATCATTCAGTCTGTCTTACCTGTGGCAGCTCTTTGAAAAGAGCTATTCATTTAAAGTCCCAATTCCCACATCTTTTCCTCGTAAGTTTGAAAGCTTTAGCTCTTCAAGTTTCTATCTCAATTTGCTGGTCAAACCTACTTTTATCACTCTTTCAGATTGTGTAGTCTGGATTATAATTTTCTCCCTAAAAAGTCTCAAATTTGCTCTGGTCCTTTTGTCAATTATGTTAAAATTGCACCTTGTGATTACCAACACCCCTGCCAATGGAATAGCTAAGCCTCACTCCATCAAAGCTTGTTCCCTTCAGGACTTTCCATCAACTCACATCAGACATAAGCAAGAAAACAGAGTAGGGAAAAGATAAACTAAGAAACATTTGCGAAGCCTCCACCTATTTATTCAGGATAAATCACTGAAAGTTCAACTGAATTATACAGTGCTTATCGATAAATATCTATAGAAAGAGTGTGTTCTGGACAATGAGGTCTATTGCCGATCTCTCATGCTTAATAAGCATATAGACAGATAAAATAGGTGGCAAAATCTGTATCAGCGAGGCTAGCAGCAGAATTTGATCCGGCAACAGGGGAGGCAACAATCTAGTGGTATTATCGCTAGACTATCAATCCAGCGAATGTTCTGGGGATAGTAGGAACTGCAGATGCTGGAGAATCTGAGATAACAAGGTGTTGAGCTGGATGAACACAGCAGGCCAAGCAGCATCATAGGAGCAGGAAAGCTGACGTTTCGGGCCTAGAAATCCCAGCAAATAGTGGAATTTGAATTCAATAAAACATATCTTGAATTAACTATCTACCGATGATCATGGAACCATTGCTGATTGTCAGAAAAACTCATCTGGTTAGTTAATGCCATCCCACCAGGTCTGGCTGACATGCAACTCCAGAGCCACAGCAACGTGGTTGATGTTAAACTGCCCTCTGAAATGGCCATGAAAACCACTCAGCTGTATAAATCGCTACTAAGTCCCAACAAAAAAATGAAACTGGACAGACCGTCTGGAATTGACCAAGACACCAGAAAAGACAACTGCAAAAACAGCCTTGTCAATCCTGCAAGGTTCTCCTTACTAACGCCTGGAGGGCGAGTGCCAAAACTGGGGCAGCTGTCTAACAGACTAGTCAAGCGACAGCCTGATACTGTCTATAAGGTATGATTCCATGAGTATGACTACACCTCAGA
>JAHRHZ010000013.1:55774127-55845900 GCA_024137785.1 Ginglymostoma cirratum
TCTGAGGTGTAGTCATACTCATGGAATCATACCTTATAGACAGTATCGGGCTGTCGCTTGACTAGTCTGTTAGACAGCTGTCCCAGTTTTGGCACTCTGAAGAAATCTCTTTCATTTCTGAAGAAGGGTCTAGGCCCGAAACATCAGCCTTCCTGCTCCTCTGATGCTGCTTGGCCTGCTGTGTTCATCCAGCTCGACACGTTGTTATCTCACTACTCCTCCACGTTGGACAACACTTGGAGAAACTACTGAGGGTGGCAAGGATGCAAAATGAACTGAGTGGGGGATTTCAATGCCCACCCCCGATAGTGGCTCAGCAACTGTATTACAGATCAAGCTGGTTGGACCCTAAAAGGACATAGCTGCTAAACTGAGTCTGCGGCAGTTGGTGAAGGAATCAACAAGAGGGAAAACAGAGAGTCATAAGGATATAGATATACAGCATGGAAACAGACCTTTCAGTCCAACTCATCCAAGCCGACCAGATATCTTAAACTGATCTAATGCCATTTGCCAGTATTTGGCCCATATCCCTCTAAACCCTTCCTATTCGTGAACTCATCCAGATGTCTTGTGTTGTAATTGTACCTGCCTCCACCACCTCCTTTGCCAGCTTGTTCCATACAAGCACCACCCTCTGCATGAAGGAGGTGCCCCTCAGGTGCCTTTGAAATCTTTCCCCACTCACCTTAAAACCTATGCCCTCTATTTTGGACTCCTCTACCCTGGGAAAAACGTCTTCACTATTCACCCTATCCATGCTCCTCATGATTTTATAAACATCTATAAGGTCACCACTAACCCTCCGATGCTGCAGAGAAAAAGCCCCAGCCTATTCAGCCTCGTACTATAGCTTAATCCTCCAATCCTAGCAACATCCTTATAAATCTTTTTTGCACCCTTTCAAGTTTAACAACATCTTTCCTACAGCAGGGAGACCAGAACTGAATGCAGTATTCTAAAAGTGGCCTCACCAATATCCTGTACAGCTGCAACATGACATCCCAATTGCTATACTCAATGCACTGACCAATGAAGGCAAGCGTACCAAATGCCTTCTTCACTATCCTATCTACTCCACTTCATTTTCAAGGAACTACGCACCTACACCCCTAGCTCCCTTTGTTCAGCAACACTCCCCAGGGACCTACTATTAACCGTATAAACCCTGCCCCGATTTGCCCTACCAAAATGCAGCACCTCTCATTTATCCAAATTAAACCTCATCTACCACTCCTCAGCCCATTGGCCCATCTGATCAAAGTCCTGTTGTACTCTGAGGTAACCTTCCTCACAGTCCACTACAGCACCAATCTTGGTGTCATATGTAAACTTACTAACAAGATCGCCCATGTTCACATCCAAATCATTTACATAAATGACAAAAAGCAGTGGACCCAGCACCGATCCTTGCAGCACACTGCTGGTCACAGAGGTCCAGTCTGAAAAGGAATCCAGCATTCTGTCTCCCACCTTCAAGTCAATTTTGTATCCAATTGGCTAGCTCCCCCGGATTCCATGTAATCTAACCTTGCTAACCAGTCTACCATTCAAAACCTTGTTGAATGCCTTGCTGAAATCCATATAGATAATATCTACCACTCTGCCTTCATCAATCTTCTTTGACACTTCTTCCAAAAACTCAATCAGGTTAGCAAGACACGATTTCTCACACACAAAGCCATACTGACTCTCCCCAAAACAGTCCTTACCTTTCCAAATGCATGTAAATCTTCTCCCTCAGAATCCCCTCCAACAATTTACTCGCCATGGCACCATCATTACCAATCTGCTGGCTGCAGATGCATCTATCCATGACAGCATTGTTAAGAGAGACTGCTGCACAATCCTAGTGCAGACCAAGTCCCATCCTCACACTGAAAACACCCTCCATCATGTTGTGCGGCATTATCACTGTGCTAAATGGAACAGATCAAGCCACTCAAGACTGGGCATCCAAGATGCACTGTGGGTGACCAGAGCAGCAGAACAGTACTCCTGAACAATCTGCAACCTCACGGCCCAGCATATCCCCTACTCTACCACTACCATCAAGCCAGGGGATCAACCCTGGTTCAGTGGAGAGTACAGGAGGGCAGACCAGCAGCAGCACTAGGCATTCCTAAAGCTGAGGTGTCAACTTGGTGAAGCTACCAAACAGGACTACTTGCATGCCAAACAACATAAGCAGCAAGTGATAGACAGAGCTAAGGGACCCCATAACCAAGAGAACAGACCTAAGCCTTGCCGTCCTGCCATATCCAGTCATAAACAGTGATTATCAACTAAATATCTCACTGGAGGAAGAGGTTCCACAAATATCCCTATCCTCAATAACAGGGGAGCCCAATACATCAGTGTAAAAGACAAGGCTGAAGCATTTGGAGCAAACTTCAGCCAGAAGTGCTAAGTGGATGATCCATCTCATCGGCCTCTAATGGTCGCCAGCATCACAGACATCAGTCTTCAGCCAACTCGATTCGCTCCTCAAGATATCAAGAAACGGCTGGAGGTGCTGAATAGTGCAAAGGCGATGGACCCTGACAACATTCTGGCAACAGTACTGAGACTTGTGCTCTAGAACGTGCTGCTCCCAGACCCAAGCTGTTCCATTTAGCTGTGCATTTACACCACTGACATCTACCTGACAACTGCCCATTAGGACCTGTACACAAACATTCAGGACAAATACAATCTGGTCAATTGCTGCCTCATCAATCTACTCTCGATCATCAGTAAAGTAATGGAAACTGTCATCAACAGGGCTATCAAGTAGCACTTGCTCAGCAATAACCTGCTCAGTGACACTCAGTTTGGGTTCTACCAGGTCTACTGAGCTCTTGAACTCATTACAGCCTTGGTTTAAACGTGGACAAAAGGGCTAAATTCCAGAGGTGAGGTGACAGTTATTGCCCTTGACATCAAGGCTGCATTCAAACTAGTGTGGCATCAAGGAGCCCTGGCAAAACTGGAATCAATGGATACTGGGGACAAACTCTCTGCTGTTTGGAGCCATACCTGTCACGTAGGAAGATGGTTGTAGTTGGAGGTCAGTCACCCCAGCTCCAGGACGTCTCTGCAGGACTATCTTCAGCTGCTTCATCAATGACCTGTTCTCCACCCTAAGGTCAGGAGTGGGGATGTTTGCCGATGATTGCACAATGCTCAGCACAATTCACAATTCCTCAGATACTGAAGCAGTCCATGCTTAAATACAATAAGATCTGGACAATACTGATAGGGCTGACAAGTTGCAAGTAACATTCACATGACACAAATGCCAAGCAATGGCCATCTCCAGTAAGAGACAATCTAACCACCACCCCTTCACATTCAACAGTGTTACAGTCGCTGAAGCCCTCGTCATTGACTGGAAACTGAACTGGACTCGCCACATCAACACTAAGCAGTTCAGAAGCTCAGAATACTGTGGTGTATAACTCACCACCTGACTTCCCAAAGCCTGTTCATCATCTATAAGGCACAAGTCAGGTGTATGATGGAATATTCCCCACTTTCCTGGATGGCAGCAAATTCACAAGCAACCAATCCGTCCACAACCAATGCTCCGTAGCAGCAGTGTGTACTATGAGATGCACTGCAGAAATTCAAAGATCCTTAGACAGCACCTTCCACCTACAACCATTTCCATCCAGAAGGACAAGGGCAGCAGATACATGGGAAGACCACCATCTGCAAGATCTCCTCCAAGCCACTTACCATCCTGTCTTGGAACTATGTCTCTATTCCTTCACTGTTGCTGGATCAAAATCCTGGAATTCCCTCCCTAAGGGCATTGTGCATCAACTTACAGCATGTGGACTGCAGCGGTTCAAGAGGGCAGCTCACCACCACCTTCTCAAGGGAAATGAAGGATGAGCATTAAATGCTGACCAGCCAACAGTCATGAGTGAATAAAAATAAAAATAAAAATCAACAGCACTACAGCAGGTTTCACAGCAATTCCTGCACTTGAAAGAGTTAGGGCAGAAAATACAGGAGTGGCTAGAAGATTGCAAAGGCTTTATCAGCTAGAATGAAAATATGCCGCACGCAATTCTTTAAAAGCAGATGCTAAAAACTGCAAATGAGAGGAAAATATATGGATTTCCCCGATGGCTCAGTAAGTTTATCCAATGACTGGATCGCGACCGGGAAATTCAATCCCATGGTATGCAGAGAGTTATTTTGACTTCGGTTGATGCAATGATAGAGATGTAAGAAATTGCCCAGGGGTCTTAGTGTGGTGAGGGAAGAGCTACGCAAGGAAAGCAAATTACACATGATGTTCTGAAGAAGTTCTAAAATTAGTACTGTTGAAATAGGGGAATAAGTGAATGTTAGGTGCAAGCTGATTCTGGCTTGACTATCTGCAACGGCAGGATCCGTTGTTCGTTTACCAGCCTTTTCATCAAATCATTCATTGATAAATATAGCTCCAGTTACACCCACCACTTAGCTCGGGTGTATTAATTTCATGCTTGGGAGTAACTGGTGAAAGGTAATTATTTTTGTTTTTTTAATGAAAAGGTATGGATGAAATATTGCAATGGTATCTGTTACTGTACTTATGTAACTTTGAGAAAGAAAGGAGGTTGGGGGGCAAGTAAGCGCAGTCTGGGAACCAATATGGTTTGTTTAAAGAATATTTCCACCACTCCATGGGAGATTTTTGTGGCTTGTGAAATGACTCATCCAGTAACTTTAAAAAAAAAACAAAGAGTACACAGGAAATGCGTAATGCATTAGTCACAGGCAAAAAGTAATTCATTACTCTAAGGGGATGTATAGATATGAATGGAGAAAATCATTTGAATTTCAGACAGTTATTAAATCTCACTCCTGTTGATGTAAATCTACACTTATACCCCACTGAATTACATAAGACACTTCTATTTTATCTTATTACAATAACAACACCCAAACATAAATTTTTCTTTATGGGTGGTGCCACCTCATTGTAGAGGTGCTCTTTGCCCAGGCTAACGCCTCACCTGCTCCAGAGGTGTGTCATAAGATGTCTGGAGAGATTGATTAGAAATATCTATCATGAGGCTCCTACAGCACAATGATAATGTCCCTACCTCTGGTCAGAAGGGCAGAGTTCAAGTCCGACCTGCCACGGAGGTGTATCATTATATGACTGAACAGGTCAGTTACAAATAAAGTGCGTTTAAGAACCAGGATGAAAAAGGTTTTGAAGGGGGATGATGAGAGGCAAGGTAGGAGTACTTTGGAAGAATTTTAGGATGCACAGTTGATATGGTTAAAGATTGTTTGAGAAGCATAGACAAATGCAAATTAATTAAATAAGTGGCTTAAGGGAAAATAGATTTTCCACTGGTCAGACAGTTGGTACTACAGCGTAGATAGGAGTTACGCTTGGGGACTCTGTCGAATCCTCATTGTAGCACACTCTGAAGGAACTGCCTGGGAAAGTGAATTCACTGCAAGGCAATTTTTTGACACTCAGAACTCTCTAGAAGTCCCTACAAAAATTGGAGACTTTGGTGGGTTCGAATGAAATTAAGTAAAACAGTTATCCAGGGGAAGTTAGACTATGAAATAGATAGTCTAACTTCTGATTAACTATTAACGTGACCCTAAACTTACCTTTCCCACACCCAACTATATCTCTCTCAGACCACTTGCATCCCTCAGATCTTGACTTGATACACCCCTCTGAGACCAGATCATCTTGCCCCACCTTGGTCTGACCCTATGGTGTTGGACCCTCACCTGAACATCCCCCAGCGCCCATTAGACTTGACCCAACCTCATCCCCCGCCCCCAACACCTATGCCTCCCCACTCCTCTTCCTTCTAAAGTACCCAACCTGTCAACCATCCCCTTCTCCAAACCCATCCAATCTGCAATAGATAGCCATTGCTTGGAAAATTCAGCCCAATGTTTAAATTAATTTGGCGGAATTTTAGAAGAGATTTAATATTAGAAGAGAGGATTGATGAGTATGTGCTATTGATGTTGTGCACGTGGAATTCCAGAAGGCACGAGACAAACTGGAGTACAACAGATTTATGAGCTAAAGGAGAGTAGCAACATGGATACAAAATTGACTGAGTGACAGGAAAAAGCAATAATGGTTAACGGATAACAAGCGTGGGGCTGGATGAACACAGTAGGTCAAGCAGCATCATAGGAGCAGGACCTGCATAGGACCAGCTGTGTTCATCCCGCCCCACGCTTGTTATCTCGGATTCTCCAGCATCTGCAGTACCTTTTATCTCTGATACAATGGTTAACGGATGTTTCGCGATAATATGATCATTGTTCCCTGGCTGACAGTCTCTGTCTCCTGTTCATTTTCTGTCATTCTACATGCTTATTGTTCACTCACTGTGGTGACAGTGGTATTGAATACATTAATTTTCAGGGTCTCTTCTTATTGCACATGCAATCTTATTATCCTGAAACATGATCTTTACAAATTTATTTATATATGAAAACAAACATTTAAAAAAAAGTAAAGAGTAGCTGAGAGTTAAAGGACTGGATAGTCTATTCCTGTGCAAACAAGCCAGCTTCAAGGGGCGCAAATGTACTAAAGAAAATGTTTGCATGCCCCATGGGAATCAAGTAAGGCATCCCAATGCGGTACTGGAAAGGGCTGCATTGTCAAAACATGTTCTATTCAAACATGAGCAGAATAGTTCATCAATTGCCCTAGCCAACCTTTATCTCTCAACTAACCAGAAGAGATCATCTGAAAATTTATCTCAAATGCTGTTGATGGGAGCTTGTTATATGCACGCCGACTGTCTTGTTTTTGACATTCTCATGTGTCCTCCACTAGCTTTGGAACATTTTTGGCATTCAGAACATCATCTTCCTCAGCCCTCAAGCTTGAATTTCTAGCCCTAAACCTCACAGCTGCCATTTCTCCATGATCCATTAGGATGCTCCTTAAAATCTCTCTTATCAATTACACATTTATTAAAGGAAACTGACACACTCCTTTTTTTGTCGTCAATTTAAGTAAGTTGGGACATTTCCTACTTTAACATGCCTCGAAAAATAAGCTCTTCCTACAACAGTGAATGCAGCTCAAAAATAATTAATTGTGAAACACTGTGGACATCTTGAGGTTATAAAAGATGCTTTATCAACACAAGTTTATTCTTTTGTTCTCATTTAATGCAAATTAAATTTTTCATGTTTCCACATAAAATCCTGTAAGCCAAGAGTGTTTTATTGCTGTGATTGTGAACATTTACCTGTATTATTGTACATTTCATTATATTTAATATCAACATATAATCAATAGTTAATATGAATTATATCATTTTAACCTACAGATTCTTTTCCCTCAATTTCAAGTAAGGTTACTTAATTGTACATTCATCCAGGTTACCTGAACAAAAACATTCCAAAACAATCGTACTGATTATATTAGGTTTTATGGTCTGGTTTGACTATAATACTACCTTCACATGCAGAGCCTACAACAGACAGTGGATTACTGTTCTGTTGCCAGAGAACTTTCCATACACTCTGAAACAATCAAATATTTATTGCCACATCCATTGTCTGCAGCACAATAGTTCCATTGATGAAATAAGATGAGTGGTTTTCACTTCAAACTTTACAGATTGGTGTAGTGGACTTAATATAATACAGAGTTCTAAATTTCTGATTATGATTATTTACTCTAAGTTATGGTAAATTAACTCTCATTCTGCAGAAGGTTGCTTGAGAAATGAAGTCAGCAAGTAGATATGCAAAGAAATGCAGGAAAGCTCGGCAGATCAGATTGGGCTTCAAGGTCGGCAGAACAATAAACAAAAAGCTGATTGGACAGCCAGTTTACACCACAGGATGTAGACACAGCTGGAGCACATGAAGTCACAAGTAGACAGATGAAGACACTGGCTATCCTAATGACTGGGCTTCAATTGTGTCAAGAAAAAGATAGCAGGGTTGATGCAGTGAAACAGCAGCAAAATATAACACATTAGATAGAAAGAAAAAGAACAAGAGCTCTCCTCAACCATATGACCTCACAGAGAGAAGGAGAAAGCCCTGCATTGGTATCCAACTGAAACATTTGTGGAAAGCCCAATCACTGAGAACAGAGGTGCAGAATAAAGAGAGCAACAGGGAAATGTAAAAGAAAGAAACCAAATCACCAATAACCCTGACAGATGACAATAAGAATATAATTGCATGAATTGTCTTAATGAGAGTTACGTGGTAAAGAAATTCACACAATTCAGGTTCGGAAGGCAGCAAGAAATAAGCCACAACCATAAATATGAAGCTCAAGCTTGGTTCTGGGTCACAGAGAAACAACCGCAGTTGATCTTGGTAAACCATGAGATGAAGGAAATGCCACTGAATGACTGAAAAGTGCCCTCTGACCAGAAGCAAAACACAAAAACTGATCCTCTTTATCATTTCATCAACATGTTTGGCAACAAGACAAATCTGCAGGTTTCTTTCAGATTTTCAAAGATCTTCTGGTATACTGTAACTGGGATGATACATAGTTGAAGATATTAAGATCTATGAAAAGGATGAGAAAAATCAAGACTACCAACTATATGAAACCATGGAGAGAATTCAAAGCTGAGATGAGCTAAATGCAGACAGATGTATGGTGAAAGCGACAAAATGCCAATTCTTCAGAATAGTGTACACAGCTTTGAAGTCAAGCAGAGGCCTGAAAAATATCTCAACTATCTCAAAAATGAAAGCTCCAAGAGACAAGAAAGAGCTGAGAAGTTTTCTTAGCTTGATCCAGTACATAAGTTCTTTCATATATCACTTCACAACCCACAGTAAACCTGTGAAAGCTGTTCAGAGAGGACGTTGAGTACCAGAGTTCTGAGTCGAGGGGGGAGTTTCAACAAACTGAAGGAAATAGTATGCAAGGAGATATGTGTCATATTAAAAAAGTACTTGTCATTCCACAAGTAAATATTTTTCACAAAAAGCTCTGGGTGTGGGCCTGCTAAAAGGAAAAAACTCTCAGCATTTGCATCCAAACCTTCAATAAGTGCTGAGCCAGATATGACTCCAACATCTGCTGAGTGAGATATGATAAAGAATATCTTTCAGCCAAATGTGTATAGATAAGAAGTTCCATAACTTCCTATAGTGGAGGCTTGTCTTCATTCATGTGATTAGATCTGCAAGATAAAAGCTCTATAAAGCATGAGCAAGAAAGCAGAATTTACAGTGGGGGCTTCAAAGTTACAATTTCACTCAAATAAAAGCCATGGAAAGAAATGGTCCTGTTCAATGCCATTTGTCTACTGCCACACGATCTAAAAGATCTAGATGTAAAAATACACCACCTAGGAACATTACACCTCTGAAACAGAGTCAAATTGAAGACGAAACCAGTAAAGACAGGATTACAGATGCTCTCTCAGCAAGTGAGCCTAGGGTGTCCTGATTAGATACAGTAACCAGTCAGGAATGCACTTTGTGATGTTTTCTTTTGTATGCATTTTTAAACTGTTGAAGCCAGCACTCAGTGAATATTGTAACATTCAGGGGAGACACAGTTCCAAGGGGTTGTCACGTTTAAGTCCCACTGTTGATTTACATTTGACTGCTCCAAATATTAGTTAACTTTAATTTTGCCAAGAAACAAGGCAGTGCACATTGCAAGGTTTTCAACAAGTCAATCAAAATTATTCCAGTTGTCTGTCAAATGGCATTCAGTTGGTTAGATCCAGAATCATTGAACCCAAAACAATGTTGGAAGATCATCTCCAGAAGATACAGGAAGACCACATGGCAATGGAACAGTGAGAGTTCAGAGACATATCAACTTTGAATTGGATGCCCTTCTACAAATAAATCAAAAGAATGGTATCTACGAGTCATGCATGCCAGAAATGTACAGACACACAGTAGGAAGAGGAAATAACAGCAAGTGAAATGGACCTAAACTTGGCATGCTGGGGAGACAATTTATTCGCATATAATCAAGAATAGCAATGCATAGTAGGAGACTACTTCTCAAAAGTTCCAAATTATCAGAAAAGAAAAAAAATGAGAACTACGACAATCATCACACAAGTATAAGTTAGATTGCTAAGCAAGAGATTCTTTAAAGGGCAGTATGTAAGAATAGAACCTACTTTCATTGTCACGTGTTTAAGGAATTTACTGAACAGTACAGGTTTATCATCATACTACCCAGAAGCTCACATTTATAGAATGACATATTTAGATGGCAAAAGAAACCCTCACGAAATACCGAGACGAAAGGAAGACCTTTGCCTTATCAGTACTTTGAGGTGCCCCTCTGAAGCCTAACGCAAAATTGCCTTTTGAGCTACTCAATGGCAGAATATACACAAGACAACTCTGCCAAACAAGATTCAGCTTAGAATTTACCAAGAGGAAGTAAGACAACAACTAGCTGGTGCTCATGTGACAGGTCAAAATCTGAAGAAGTCGGCCAGCATGGTGGGTCAGTGGTTAGTACTGTTGCCTTACAGCAACAGGGACTGGGGTTGGGTATAATTCTTGGGTGACTGTCTGTGTGGAGTTTGCACGCTCTCCCAGTTCGGGTTTCTGTTTAGGTTTCCTCTGGGTGCTCTGGTTTCCTCCGGGTGCTCTGGTTTCCTCCCGTGGTCTAAAGATGTGCAGGTTAGCTGGATTGGCCATGCGAAGTATGTCAAACCATTGCCCTACTTATTGAGGACAAAATGTGCTTGTACAGAAACCAATAATAAAAAGCTGGAAGCTAGCAAGAGCTGTTGGTGAAGCTCAGCGTCCACAGTCATACATGCATAGTATGACTGCAACATCACCAGCCAGTAACACAGCATCAACTAACATTGGGCAAAAATTCTACAATACCAGGGCACCTTGCACAGCATCTTTTGCACAGCATGTCAATTTAGAGATTAATGACAAATAAATTCACAAAATGGAGAATCATCATCCTGCCACTCGTGACACTGCAAATAATGTTTTTTTTGAGAAAAGACAGCAGACTATAAGACTCCAGGTGTTCAATTTAATTATAAAATATTTGATAACCTTCGTCACCGAGTAATCCACCAGAAAGCATGGACAAGTAAAGGCGTAGACTTTGCTCATGTAATGAAAGCTGCTAAGACTGCAAACTAAATTCAAGCAAGAGTATTTTAGTTTACTTCTGTTTAAACCCTTCACCAAACAAGGACAACTAAAGGGAGCATAAAACTAAAAGAAAGGGCTTACAGAAATATAAACAGCACAGACCCTGCTGAATGTGAAAGATATAAAGATCAGCAAAGGGCCACAGAACTTCTAAGAGCTTCTGAAAGGGATTATGAAAAGAAACTCGCCAAGCTCAACAAAATCAATAAGAAGAGGTTTTATAGTTACATAAAGGGAATGTGGCCAGTCAGAAGCAATGTTGGCTTACTAAAAACTGAAAGTGGGGGTGTCGTCAACGGCCATGGGGAATTGGCAGACATGTTGAACAAATTACTTTGCCTCCGTATTTACAGTACAAAAGGAACACAGCTTGCCAGAAGTCCAGAGGATATTAACAGTGGACCAGGAATAGGAATGGAATAAAATTAGCAAGTAAAACATTGGAAGTGAGGAATTTAAGGGAATTAAGAAGTGATAAATCCCTGGGATTTGATGGCTTCCATCCAAGGGTGTGAAAGGAAGTTGGGGAGCAGATTGTAGATACCTTGCCTACAACCTTTCAGAGTTCCCTAGATACAGGAGTCCTCCTCCGGATTGGAAAATTGCATGTCACTCCATATTTTATGAAGGTGAATGAGGAAAATCAGGGAATTACAGACCAGTTCGCCTAACATCTGTCATAGGGAAATTGTTGGAGTCTATAATCAAAGGTGGGATAACTGGGCAGCTTGAAATTTTTCAGTTTATCAGGGTGAGCCAAGAGGGATTCATGACAAATAGATCATGCCTGAAAAACTTCACTGAATTTTTGGAAGAGGTGACTAAGATAGCAAACAGGGGAAGGTCAATGTACGTTGTTTATATGGACTTCCAGAAGGCATTTGATAAAGTCCCACAAAAGAGCTATTAACTAAGATAGAAGGCCATGGAATGGAGTGTACATTAATGACATGGCTGGGAAATTGGCTGAGTAGTTGGCAGGGACAACGGCTAGGTACTCAAATTTGTAGAATGTCAGCAGTGGTGTCCCACCTGGATCTGTGTTTGGGACTCGACTATTCAAATTATTTAGTAATGATTTAGATAGTGGCATAGAAGGTCACAAATATGCTGACGAAACAAAATTTGGTGGCACTGTAAACAGTACAGATAATAGCATAAAATTGCAAAGGGATATTGACAGACTAATGGGCAAAATTGTGTCAGACAGAGCTCATTGTAAGTAAGTGTGAAGTTATTCATTTTGGACCGAGAAAGGGTAGATCAAGGTATTTTCTGGAAATGATACAAAGTTAAATACAGTGAATGCCCTGAGACATGGAGGTTAAGGTGCACAGATCTTTAAAATACCATGAACAAGTGAAGAAAATAACCAAGAAAGCTAATGGAATGCTGGCCTCTATATCAAGAGAACTGGAGTGCAAGAATGCAGAAGTTACGCTGCAATTATACAAAATGCTGATTGAATACTGTGAGCAGATCTGGACACCACACCAGAAAGGACATATTGGCCTTGGAGGAGTACAACATAGGCTTACATGAATAATACCTGGAATTCCGGTTATGAGGAGAGATTATACAAACAAGGCCAGTTTTCTCCAGAATTTAGAAAGTTAAGTAAGGGGTGATCTGATCGAAATCTTTCGGATATTAACAGCAAAAGACAAGTAGATTAAAGACAAACTATTTACACCGGCTGGGGTATTCTTGAACTACAGGACATAGTCTGAGATTTGGGTGCAGACCACTCAGGGCAGATATCAGGAAGCACTTCTCCACAGAAAGGATGGTAGATGTTTGGAACTCTCTTGCACAAATGGCACTGGATGCTGGATCAGATGTCAATTTTAAATCTGAGAGAGATAACGTTTTCTTAACCAAAGCTATTTAGGGATATGTAGTAAGGGCAGGTATATAGAGTTAGGCCACAGATCAGTCATGAAATCTCACTGATTGGTGGAAAAGGTTCAAAGGCTGAATGACCTACTCTTCTTCCTGTATTCTTACTCCACAAACTCAATGCTGCCCTACGGTGAACTAATCCTCCATGCTAATGAGGTGATTAAGTTAAAGGAAGGTCCTGCGAAGATTTTTAAATTTGATACCTGAAATCATTTGATGCCTCTTCTTAAGTCAAGGAATGAAGCACGCAGTGAACCACCCACAACTCTGGTTCCTTACTCATAGAATCCCTATAGTGTGGAAACAGGCCATTCGGCCCAGCAAGTCCACACCACCGCTCTGAAGAGCATCCCACCCAGACCCTGTTACCCTACCCTTGATTTCCCATGTCTAACACACCTAACCCAAACACCCCTGGGCACTATGGGCAATTTAGCATGGCCAATCCACCTAGCCTGCACATCTTTGGATTGTGGGAGGAAACTGGAGCACCTGCAGGAAACCCACGCAGACACAGGTAGAATGTGTAAACTCCACACAGACAGTCGCCCGAGGCTAGAATCAAACCTGGGTCCCTAGCGCTGTGAGGCAGCAGTGCTAATCACTGAGCCACCATGCCGCCTTTTGCGAGGGCTGGTCTGGGATTTAAACCCGAGACTTTTCACAATCTTCAGTCCCCTAGACCAATGAGCCAAGCCTCTTAAAGAGCATCCAACCCAGATCCACCCTATCCCTGTATCTCTCACGTATAATCCACCTAGCCCGTACATCCCTGGACATTATGGGCAATTTACCATGGCCAATCCACCTAACCCACACATCTTTGGACTGTGGGAGGAAACTGGAGCACCCAGAGGAAGCCCACACAGACATGGGAAGAATGTGCAAACTCTACAGTCACCCAAGGTAAAAATTGAACCCGGGTCTCTGGTGCTGTGAGGCAGCAGTGCTAACCACTGAGCCACTGTGCCTCCCTCCACAAGCAACATCAAAATTGAATTAGCTAAGCTGTGAATTGCAGGTAAAAAACAGAGACTTAACTCATATGATCAGAGTTGTGAATGCATTCAAATTGAAACTGAGTCTATAGACCTCCCACTTAAAAAATAACACTGCAACACTTCCAGAATATGGAGAAAATACTAGAAGAAAAAGACATGGAAAAATGATTCCATCAGAAAATGTCTGCGTACAGCTGAGGAGGTTAGCAGAGGAATTTAAAAGACAATTACATGAATTAAATGTGATAGAACAAGTCATTATGTTGACATTAAATCCATTCCTTCAAGTAGACATTGGTCAGTTAGCTGCCCAATTCCATCAAAATGGAGTTGATATAGAAACAACTTCTATGCAAAATGATACTGAGTTATAAGTCAAATCAAGCACAGCAAATTAAAGTCACCACTCTCCCAAATGAAGATATTTAAGTCCAAGTATTGTAACCTTCTCACAGATACACATTTAATGAACTGTATGCAACTAGCAGGCTCAAACTACAATCTCAACTTAGGTGTCATTGGGTCATAGAGATATATAGCACAGAAACAGACCCTTCAGTCCAACTCATCCATGCCGACCAGGTATCCTAAAAAATCTAGTGCCATTTGCCAGCATTTGGCCCATGACCCTCTAAAACCTTCCTATTCATATACCCATCCATATGCCTTTTACATATTGTAATTGTACCAGCCTTCACCACTTCCTCTGGCAGCTCATTCCATACATGTACCACCCTCTGCGTGAAAATGTTGCCCCTTATGTCCCTTTTAAACCTTTCTCCTCTCACCTTAAACCTATGTCCTTTAGTTTTGGACTCCCCACCCTGGGGAATAGACTTATCCATGACCCTTATTTTATAAACCTCTAAGGTCACCCCTCAGCCTCTGACATTCCAGGGAAGATAGCCCCAGTCTATTCAGTCCCTCCCTATAGTTCAAACCTCCAACCCTGGCAACATCCTTGTAAATCTTTTCTGAACCCTTTCCCAAGTTTCACAACATCCTTCCTTTATCAGAGAGACCAGAATTACACGCAGTATTCCAATAGTGGCCTAAACAATGCCACGTACAGCTGCAACACGACCTCCCAACTCCGATATTCAATGCACTGACCAACAAAGGCAAGCATACCAAACACCTCCTTCACTATCTTATTTACCTGCAACTCCAACTCCAAGGAACACTGCAGCTGCACTCCAAGGTCACTCCAAGGTCTCTTTGATCAGCAGCACTCCCCAGGACCTTACCATTAAGTATAAGTCCTGCCCTGATTTGCCTTTCCATAATGCAGCACCTTACATTTATCCAAATGAAACTCCATCTGTCACTCCTCGGCCCATTGGCCCATCTGGTCATAATTCTGTTGTACTCGGAGGTAATCAACTTTGCTGTCCCCTACACCTCTAATTTTGGTGTCACCTGCAAACTTACTAACCATACCTCCGCTGTTTACATCCAAATCATTTATATAAATGATGAAAAGCAGCGGTCCCAACACCGATCCTTGTGGCACATCGCTGGTCACAGGCCTCCACTGAAAAAGCAACCCTCTACCACCATCCTCAGGCTCAAAGTTAGAAAACAGTTCTGTACCCACATAGCTCGTTCACCCTGTATTCTGTGTAATCTAACCTTGCTTTCAGTCTACCATGAGGAACCTTGTTGGACACCTCATTGAAGACTTCAAGGCACTGGCAGAATGTGCTGACACAAGTCACACGGAAACTTGGTGAGTAGAGGAAGAAAATATACATTTAGTTTTAGATTTACATTGCGCTGAAAATAAACTGTTTAAAAAAAAAACCGAAAGAACTGTGGATGCTGTAAATCAGGAACAAAAACGGAAATTGTTGGAAAAGCTCAGCAGGCCTGGCAGCATCTGTGAAGAAAAAAATCAGAGTTAACATTTCTGGTCTGGTCACCCTTCCTCAGAACAGGAAAATAAACTGCTGATTCTATTTTTTCAGGGTAGATCTTGGATTGCACTTAAATTCAAAAAGTGGCTTTGTATTTAATAAGGTTGGAGATCAATGTCCTCAGGATTTGTATTAGGAAATGCAGGGAAATTATCCCTGGTGTTTTGGCCAATATTTATTCCTCAATCAACTTCACAAAAAACAGATTACCTGCTCATTATAACTTTACTATTTGTGGAAGTAAGTTGTGTGCAAATTAACTGCTGCATTTCTTACAAAACAACAGGGACTACACTTCAAAAATACTTGACAGATTATTAAGTCTTTTGAGAAATTTGATGGTGTTGAAAGGTAAGCATTTCTTCATCGGTTGCATTGCAACAATTTCTCAAAACTCCCTTCATTGGTTGTAAAGCATTCTGAGCTTTTCCAAGGTTGGGAAAGGCATGATACGAACGCATCTTCCTTTATAATACCCGTAACATAGAAAAGGATCCAAAGTACATCCTTGAGCTGAAGAACAATGAGCACCAAGGCAAAGCAGTAAAGATAAAAAAGGTGAAGGTGACTAAATTCTGGCCAAAGGTGGTGATTATGAAGATTCTTACAAGAAAGGAAGTGTGCGCACAGGAGGTAAACAAATGGAATTCCACAGAGATATGTCACCAGTAATTACTCAGAGTTGGAAGCTGGGATAGAAGATGCACAGAAGGAATGGTGAATTCAGAACGGAAATATTAATGGCTGGAGGAAGTTACAGAGTTAAAATTTTAAAGACTATTGGAATTTAAAATGCAAGGCACTGAGGAATTAGACATTACAGATCAGTGAGAATAATAATGACTGATAAATGAGATTTATTGCAGGACAGGATTGTTTAATATGATTATCATGACCAATCAATTAAACTGAGGCCAGCAAGATGAGATGGTTTACATAGAGGTTAGACATTCCCAACAGGGAAAGGCACTGTACATCAAAGATGGATGTGAATAAATGCTGAAAGTGATGGATGGTCTGTCAATCAGGCAGGCTGGTTTATCTAGGATGGTGTCAAACTTCTTGAGTGTTGTTGGAGGTCTACTCATCCAGCCAACTGAGAAGTATTATAATCACTCTCCTGGCTTTTGCCTTCTAGATGCAAGTCAGACTTTGGGAAGTTAGGAGGCAAGTCACTCACTGCAAAATTCTCATCCACTCACCCATTCACATTAACATGGTTAATCTAGATCAATTTCTGGTTGGTGTCACTCTCTGGATGCTGATAGTAGGGGTTTCAGCAATTGTTTACAATTTACATAGACAATTTAGAGTTGGACACCAAGCGTAGTGTGTCAAAGTTCATAGATGACACTAAGATGAGTGGTAGAACAAAGTGTGCAGGGGACACAAAGTCTGCAGAGGGACAGAGACAGGTTAAAGTGAGTGGGCAAGGGTCTGGCGGATGCTGGACAATGTTCGTAAATGTGAGGTCATCTATTTTGGTAGGAATAACAGCAAAATGGACTATTATTTAAATGGTGAAAAACTGCAGCATGCTGCTGTGCTCAGGGACCTAGCTGTCCTTGTGCATGAATCACAAAAAGTTGGTTTGCAAGTGCAGCAGCTAATTAAGAAAGCAAACAGAATATTGCTAGAGGGATGGAATTTAAAAACAAGGAGGAGGCTATGCTGCAGCTGTATCAGGTGCTGGTGAGGCCACACCTGGAGTACTGTGTACAGTTTTAGTCTCCTTACTTGAGAAAGGATATACTGGCACTGGAGGGGGAGCAGAGGAGAATCGCGAGGTTGATTTCAGAGTTTCAGATGGTTGGCTTATGCAGACGGATTGAGTAGACTAGGGCTATACTCTTGGAATTTTAAAAAAAAAAGAGGGAGCGAATCTTATAGAAACATATAAAATTATGAAGGGAATAGATAAAATAGAAGCAGAGAGGTTGTTTCCAGTGGCACGTGAAACTAGAACTTGGGGGCATAGCCTCAAAATAAGGGGGAGCAGATTTAGGACTCTGAGTGAAGAAGTTCCTTCTCAACAATGGGTTGTGAATCTGTGGAATTCCCTGCCGAGTGAAATAGTTGAGGCTCCTTCGTTGAATGTTTTTTAAGGCAAAGGTAGATAGATAGATAGATAGATTTTTGAACAGTAAAGGAACTAAGGGTACGGTGAGCAGACAAGCGAGTGGAGCTCAGTCCACGAAAAGATCAGTCATGATCTCACTGAAAGGTGGAGCAGGCTTGAGAGGCTAGAAGGCCTACTCCTGTTCCTATTTCTTATGTTATAGCATTAAATATCAAGGGAAGATGGTCGAAGTCTCCCCTGTTGGAGCTGGCAGTTGCCTAACATTTGTGTGTCATAAAAACTAGTTTCCATGTCAACCCAACCTTTGATATTATCCAGGCAATGGTGTTCATGGACATAGGCTGCTTCAGCTTTCTAGGCCAGCATTTGTTGCTTATCCGAATTGTCCTCCAGAATACGGTTTTGAGCCGCCTTCTTGAACCACTGTAACCAATGAGTTGAAGAAGCCCACAATGCTTATACAAAGGGAGTTCCAGGATTATGATCCTGTGACAATGAAAAAACGGTAGTATAGTTTCAACTCAGAATGGTGCACAGCGTGAAGGGAACTACAGCGTGGGGGTACTTCCTTGTACTTGATACCCCTGTCCTTCTAGATGGTAGAGGTCATGGGCTTAGGAGGAACCTTGTTGAGTTGTTGCAGTATTTCATAGATAGTATACACTGCTGCCACTGTGTGTCAGTGGTGAAAGCAGTGCATGTTGAATGTGACAGAGGTGGTGCCAATTAAGCAGGCTACTTTGCCCGGGATGGTGTTGAGTGCAGAGTGTAGAGTGTTGTTTGAGTTGCAATCATCCAAGCAAGTGTAATCAAGCATTCTATCACACACCTGACCTCTGCTTTCTAAATGGAGGACAGGGTTTGGGAAGCCAGGGACTAAATTACTTGCCTCAGAATTCCTCACCTCTGATCTGCTCTGTAGCCAAAGTGCTTATTTGGCTGGTTCAATTCAGTTTTTGCTCAATGTTAACATACCTCTGAATTTGAATATTCTAAACAGTCTGGCTGGCTTCCCACCCTCTATAAACCTGAGGTCACCCAAAAGTTTATATCAATTGCCAAACACTCACAGATGTCCCATTCAATGAGTAGCCCTTTGCTTTTTATTATACAAATAGGCTCACAGTTAAGTAATACCTCAATTTTCAAGTTCTTATCTTTGTTTTCAACTCCCCTCTGTCGTCTGATTGCCTCAAAATAATTGGACTCCTCTCATTCCAGTCTTGAGCATCACTGATTTTAATCACTCAACCTTCAATAGTAATAGCTTCAGTTACATATCCTAAGTTCCAGAAGTCCTTCCCTCATCTCTCCACCTTTCTTTCCTCCTCCAAGGCACAACGTATGGAAAAGGAGCAGGAGTAGGTCATTCAGCCCTTCAAGCTGGCTTCGACAGTCACGTTACCTATTACCACTCAACTTAGCTCAATGTCAAATTTTGCTTTACAACATTCCTGTGAAGTATTTTATTATGTTAAAGGCACAATATAAATACAACTTGCTGTTACAGTCATGATCAGGATATACAACCTAAGAAAATTCTGAATTAAAATAAATAGGCTTTTAAAAATACACAACATATGCCTGAGAAAAGAAGGCAGTGTCTATCCCCTAAATTGTGAAATGATATAAACAATTTGAAAGGGAATGTTCCCAGACATATTGCCAAAAATAAATATTGCTTAAAATGGGAAAAATTCTTGCAACGAAACTAGATTGTTTATTAAGGTATTGAAATGAATTACAGGCTTATGAAAAAAGCTACACATTATGAACCAGATTCAAGTTATAAATGACCAATTTCCTCCTACAAGATATTTCAAATTATCACATGCAAGGTGAATGTTAAAACTTTCCCCAATCAGGTTTTGATATGAAATTTAAGAGAAAACTATTTCGACACTTTCTGGTTCTCAAACTGACAAGGACCCTTTTAGTTTAAAAAAAAGGGTAACTTTATAAAAATGACTTATTGCACGAATAGGACCATTACTTCAAATGTGAATTGTTAGCTCACAGTTCAGCATCAAGACTGCATGCTCCACATTTCTATGCTACCTGTTTAATCCAAGGTGACATCTAACTTTCACCCACTCTTGGCACTCTATTAAATACGATGAAAATTGTGCAACTTCTGAACATGTCTTTTGCATATGTGAACAGGATATTAAAAAAGCCCATCATTTTCAGACAATTCCTACCAACTTGTACAACAAACACCCTCACCTTTTTCTATTGGATTAATACTTCTAACGCTCTTTGAAGTTTACTCTTTCTTTCTTTTCCTTTCAGAATGCCATATAGGTTAAAGTGCATGCTTTTTCTGCCTCTCCACAAAAACATTGTATCGACAAAGGTTCAACCGTCTCTTACTGACTCATTCATTCTTATTAGAATCTATGAGCTATTATTTTCCTTATTTATCCCAAAATTCCATATTTCAAATATCTGATTTGTGAATTCTAAACTTGGTGTCATCTGCTCTCTACTTCCTAGTTTACACAGGAGCTGAAGTTACATACTGAGAAAGTCCATTCTTCAAAATTCAAAAGCATAAAAATTAAAATATTCAATAAATAGAAATTAAATCATGGACAAAAGATGAACCAAAAAATAATGCTAACAAAATGAATTTGATGATTGGATTAAGCTGGTTTGCACTAAGAGCAGAACACACACAAACGAAATTCCTGCCTCTACTTGAATATCAGCACCTAACACTTATGACGTAAATTTTAGAAAACCTTCAAAGCAATCGTACATCCACTGTTCAAAAACACGTGGTTTCCCTATGTTGCAGTTTCAACCATCTCACCAAATGCAAGTGTGAACATTCCCTCTGATGATTAATTATTTAACAATCATTGTCTGATGAGTAATTAGAACCAAAACCATAAATAGTCTTAAACCAGTCTAAATTGGTGAAATCAAAGTCTTTGAATTTGTTTGGGATTAACTATGGAGTATAGATGCCACTGCACCAAATTGCCAACAGTTAAATAATACTGAGAGACTTTGAGACACCATAGGTTGGAGTGGCTAACCAATCAGTCATATTTTTGCACTAATGGTGCTCTTCTTAAGTTGGGTTTGAGGCATTTTTTTTGGGCCTATGCATGATTTGCATTATCCTGGAACAAAAAATTATTTGATGTAAACAAACACAAGTGCAAATATAAAACCATACATATTTTTTTAAAAATAAAACACCCACCTAATAAAAGCAAAAGAAACAGCAGCAGAAATTTCATTTGCTACATAACGCAAAGCATCAAATTAAAACTCAAATTCATCAAATTGCTTTTCCCATTTCTGCAAATAATTATGGTTGCCTATATTAGAGGTACTTAATTTCTCAGATCAATCTGACAATAATCATCAAATTTTTTTAACCCATCTTGCTTGATGTCTTGTTCCAGGACATACCTTTCAACCTTCCTCAATAAAATATCAAATGCAGATGTTCCCCAATTCCCATTTTTAATACTCTTCAGTCGCAGTCAAAATTCAACAATTATTAAAAGTAAAACCAGATTTTGACTTAAAAATATTTAAGGGTACCAGGACATTAAAGAAACCATAAAGTGGTTGATCGAGTTGTTTGAAAACAGTGAGGTGAAGGACTATACAAATGCAGATTGTGGATTACGTAGACAAACAAATATGCGCTGTATTGTGTTCATTTTGAGAAGAAAATCAAAAGAGTTAAAGTGTGCACTCAGTGTGTAAAGGAACCATGTTCATTCAAGCGTGTGAATGAACAGTGGTCTCAACATAATTCACTGCCAACCAAAGTATAAAACCTTACATTTATATTGTAATCTAAGCAATAAAATGTCATAAAACACATTACAGGAGCAGCATAAAATAGAAGACAACATCTATCACAGGGAGGTATTGGGTTAGCTAACCAACACCTTGACCAAAAAGTGAATTATGGAGTGCCTTAAGAGGACAAAAGCAAAGTAGAAAGAAGGAAGAGATTGGGAGTGTGAGGCATGGGGAAATTCCAGAACTTTAGGCCTAGGTAACTGTTGTCATGGCTGCAATTGGTGGAGGAATTAAAATCTGAGATGTTCGAGAGGTCAGAATTGGGAGGGGCACAAAAATCACAGATGGTTGCAGGGCTACATGAGTTAAAAAGGTAAGGAGAGGTAAGAACATTGAAAGATTTGAAATCGAACACAAGTATTTTAAAATCAAAGCATTCCTTGGCCATAATAAGCTAATATAGGGTGGTGAACACATGGCTGATAGGTGAACAGGACTTATTACGGGTAGGGATATCGACTGCAATATTTTACATCACTTCAAGTTTACTGAGAGTGTAATGTGGGAGACTGTATAGGATTGCATTAAGATAAAGCCAAATGTGTATGGATTGTAAAGAGGTCAGCCAGGTGGACCTCACAGAATAGAATTTGCCTCTGATTGGGGCTGTTAAACTTGGTCCAATCAGGAAGCTCTGGCTGATAGACAAGAACAGGAATGTCAGACACCGGTTCGTTCTCAGAGCTGGCTCTGAAGGAGCTAGATCAGAGTCAAAGACTCTCCATGTGTAAATAAAGGGTGACTTGGTGACGGTATACCGGCCTCTGGGGGCTTACTCAGTGGCAATGAGAGTGGGATTAATGATGTAACCATGCAATAACGCCTAATACCTGAAGCCCAACTAAACTTCAAAGAGGCAATTCAACTGGCTTGCTCATTGGAAAATGCGGCAAATAGAACATATGAGTTACAGGGTATTCTGATGAAAGTGGACATCCTCACCAGTCCGACTAAGCTTGGGGAACACCACTTGAGTGAGGGCAATTGCAAAGCCTCACTCAGGACATAGTGAAAAGAGGGAATTTAGGTCAGCCCACAGTAAAATCCCAAAACAAAGCCAAGCCTTGGTCAAATGGTTCACAGGATCAGAGCTAGCAAGCCATTGTAGTTGCTGCTGGTATGTGGAGTCAAGACAGCAAAAGAGAACCACTAGACCTAAACTGAGTAAGAGAATTCATAGGCCGGTATCCAGCAGAGTGCATACCCTAGAAAGCCCACCTAGATCTGGTTTGGAACAGTTAAATTGCTCAGCAACTTCTAAATCAGAACCATTCAAAATAAACGTCTGGTTAAACGATCACTCGATTCTAATGCAGGTCGATACCAGAGCAGCCGTTTCAATGATCATGGAACCAGTTTTGAACGAAACTCATTCTGGATTCCAACCTTAAGTTTGCACAAGACCCTGGCTAGACTGAGAACCTATACTGGGGAACCTTTACAGATTAAAAGGTACAACTTTGGTTCCAGTCTCTTATGAGAAGCAACTGGTTCAGTTAACACTGACCACAGTAAAAGGCTCAGGCCCAAGCTTGACACAGCAAAATTTGTTGAAAATGAATCACCTAGATTGGCTCAACGTTTTTCAATTAGAAAATAGCTGCCTGAGTGAAGTCCTAATTAAATACCTGGAGGTTTTTCAAAAAAGTCTAGAGACTATCAAAGGAGCCAAGGCTACCTTGCATGTTGACCAGGAAGCAATTCCATGATTCTGCACGTCCCACTCAGTGCCATTTGCCTTACAGCAAGTAGAGGCAGAAATCAGAAGGCTGGAAAGCAAAAGAATCATCAAACCAGTCCAGTTTGTGGAATGGGCAGCACCAGTCATACCGATCATGAAGCCCAAAAGGTAGGTTCATCTTTTTGGGGATTTTAAACAAATGGCAAACTGCTTTCTGCAGCTGGATAAATACCCAATCCCTTGCAGAGAGGATTTATACGCAAAGCTGGCAGGGGTGCTGTCCTTCCTTAAGCAAGACCTGAGCCATACGTACTTGCAACTGTGCCAGATGAAGATTCTCAGAAGTACGCTAAAACTAACGATTCCCACAAGGATTTGTACCAATATACAAGATAGCCATTTGGGGTATTGTCAGCCTGCGCAATTTTCCAGCGGACGATGGAGATCATTTTACAAGGTTTACCCAGGTCGCCATTTATCTAGATGATGTGCTGATAACAGGGAAGTCCAATAAGGAGCACTTACGAGAATTTGGACACAGTCCTTAGGCGGTTCTCCCATGCGGGCGTATGCCTTAGAAGGGAAAAATGTATGTTCCAGACACCCCAAGTGACCTCCTTGGCCTACAGAGTCAACAAGATAGGGTTAACACCCGTTGGAAGAAAAAGTGACGGTGATCAAAAGATGCCCCTGCTCCCATGTCTGTACCAGAGCTTAGCTCTTTCCTTGGGTTGGTGAATTATTACTGAAAATTCAGATATAACCTGGCCTCCATCCTGGAACCTCTGCATCAGCTCTTAAGAAAGGGTCAGCCCTAGAAATGGTCGGGTAGCTAAGCCATAGCTTTCAGGGAAGCGAAGAAATAGGTATCATTTTTGAAGGCGTTCGCACATTGTGATCCCAAGCAAGATGTGGTATTGACATGCAATGCTTCCCCATATGGCAACAGGGTAGTGTTAGCTCCTGGGCTGCCCAATGGCGAGGAAGGCCCAACAGCGTATGCACCCAGGACTTGGCTAATGCAGAGCATAAATACACCCAGATAGAGAAGCAAGGTTTGGTGGCCATAATTGGAGTCAGAAAACTCCAATAGTACCTTTACAGACGTAAATTTGTAATAATAACGGACCACAAACGCCTGCTAGGCTTACTTAAAGAGGACCATAGCTTCAAGCCGAATTCAGTGTTGGGCTCTAATACTAAGTGTGTACAATTACAAGTTGGAACATCGTCCAGGAGGCCAAGTAGCAAATGCGGATGCATTAAGCCGCCTCCCACTGGGAAACACACCACACTGGATGCAGTTCTAATCACAGCTGACAATATCAGACTTTGGACACAGAGATCCAATCCTGGCAAAACTGAAATAGCTGGTGCTGATGGGTGAATCACAAAGGCCATCACAACCAGAAATGAAACCTTTGTGGAGCCAGCGCGACGAGAGCACAGTAAAGGACAGCATATTATTATGGGGAACAACAGTCATTATCCCAAGCAAAGGTCACCACCAGATACTGGCTGAACTCCACTAGGGTCATCCAGGGTTCAAAAATGAAGATGTTGGTGAGAAGTTGTGTCTGGTAGTCAGAATTGGATGCAGACAAAGCTGTGTTAACGGGGCACTGCCCAGAGTGCCAACAAGGACAAAAATTATCGTGAACAGAATGAATCTCTTCTGAGATGCTCCGGGTGCAAGGGTCGAGCTACTGTGCATTACATGCCACCCCTATTAAAGGCGGAGTTGGAGGAACCTGACCCAGTGATAAAACGCCACAGGAGGAGGAGTTAGAAAAAAAAAAGAACCGGCCTAAATCCTCAGTCTCAGAGGGGAAGGGATGTAGTGATTGTAACAAGGTCAATCAGGTTGACATCATAGAATAACAGGGGCTGTGAATCTGGTCCAATCAGGGAGGCCTGGTTGATAGATAATTTAGACAATTTTGTGTTTTAGAATAAATGGTGAGGTACTGGTGAAAAAAAATTTAATCCTGAAAGAAACACACGGACTGTGTTCTGTTTGAACCCCATCATGGACAGAACATTAAAGCCATCCAACAATGATGCACCAGCTTGATGGCAGAATAGGAAACTTGTTATGACGAGAATGATGATATTTGTATGTTGCTGCAAGCAGGGAAAATTAGAGGTGATTTAACAGAGCTTTTGTTTTAAATTTTGAAAGGTTTAAAGTGGGGGAAAAAAGAGAAAGACAGTTTTCCATATTAATTAAGTCAGCAATTTAATAATGACTAAAATCAAGTAGAGTTGTTTTTAAATAGCAGTCCAAAATATGAAACGCTTAGTCTCAAAGTGACTGAGACAGACTATTCCATATTTTCAGAACTGAGTAATAATTTGAAGCAGAGGAAGACAAAGAATGACAGCTTTGGTCTAAATTAATACCACTGCACCAAGTACTTGCATATACACAATTGGGCTAATAGTTTCCTCACATACTACAATCTCTATGGCACTACACATATTGTTCAGATGGTTCAAGTAGTCTAGAGTCATTGTATTGTCCTATGAAAAAAGTTAAATTAGTTTCTTTTTACATATTTAGTGGCAAAATTTACATTTTAGCTCTGCGTCACATTTTTATTAATCTAGCTCTTTGTGGTGAATCCAAGTGTATAGCACAGAATTATGCCGTCCAGCTCAACCAGTCTGGGATCCACTCCTCTTTACCTAACCCATCAGCACATTCTTGTATTCCTTTCTAACTCCCTAATATTGTAAAAGCGTATTTTAAATTCACAAGTTGAAATCATTCATCGAGCAAACAGTGCCGAGGTGACACTAGCTACCCTAAACTTTACGTCCAATAGCAGCTAGCTACAAAACATTCTGCTGTCTGTCCAATGACTCCATATGATTGGACATATCATTAACCTACTGAAGAGTTCCATACTGAAGGTTTTTTTGAAAATCCAAAAAGGGTTACAAATATTACATTACTCATCTAATCATTCTATAAAGAATAAGGTTGAAAAAGCATAACCACCTGTTTTCAAATATGCATTATACTTCCACTTCTGGTTGTCTTCTTATTTTGTCTGAGTATCTTTCTCACAGGTAGTAAGCCAACTGATATAGTGAAATCGTGGTGAAAATGTAACAAAATGTATTATGTTTGATGTTGCTTGCAAATAATTGCACTTATATGCAAACAAAACAATATTGTTTGAACATTGAGTAATCTGCCTTTTCAGTAATGGACATAGTCTGTCGATCTGCGTTCATCAGTCCTGATATTTACAGGTTATTTGATGGTTGACTGACTTTGTATTTAAAATATCGATGTTGTAGTATTATTACTGAGCTAAAGGCTCATAGGTACCCAAGCTTTGTAAAGTGCTGTATATAATTTAAATAATTTGCAAAAATGAATTGGGAAGCAATGAGAAACAAAATGCCCAGTTGTTAATTTCATAGAATCCCTACAGTGTGGAAGCAGGCCATTTGGCCCATCAAGTTACATCGACCCTGTCAACAGCATCAAATGCAGATTCACCTCCCCTACCCTGTGACCCAGCATTGCCCATGGAAAATCCACCTGGACTGCACATCCCTAGACACTACGGGCAATCTAGCTTAGCCAATCCACCTACACTGCACATCTTTTGACTGTGGGAGGAAACTCACGCAGACTCGGAGGGAATGTACAAACTCCACAAAGACAGTCACTCAAGGCTGGAATACAACCCAGGTCTCTGGCGCTGAGAGGTACCAGCACTAACCACTGATCCATTCTACTCCCCCCACCTCTAAATAGTTGCAAATGAGGTGGTTTGCAAACTGCCCAGACCCAAATAGCAATTTTAACGCTTGCATGCCCTATGTTAATTTGCCATCTGAAATTTGGAGAGATCAATGGGAGTGCCAAACAGCAACAGATATCCAAATAGATGAATGGGCAATCTCAGGCAGAGGAAGTCATTTCTAGGGACCAAAGGAATTGATCCTGACATGCAGATAACTTGTGGGAAGAGGTTTTGAAGAGGTCCCGATTCTTTTGAGCCACAAAACAGATTGTTAGTTTTTATAAAGCATTGAAATGTAGTTGCTGGGTCTTGTCTGACTCTAGCTCCTCTCACTACATCGACCTGAAGAGAAAGCCACAAAGGGTTCCTTTCTCAGATCCACTGTTAAACTAGGAGATAGATCCTGAGAATGCTCTTGAGCCTGATTTGTGTACTGAGTAAAGGTTTCTAGCAGGGAGCCTTCCCAACTGTTAAGTAGAGCAGGCTAAAGTCAAAAACCTTCGGAAGAGAGTGAAATGCCAGCAATTCAGATATTTGACCAATTCTAACCTCTACAAGGCTAGGCAGGATCAAAATTGTTCAGGAAAAGGTTGTAGTATCATAGAGGAGATTAACATGGAAAACAAAAGGTCAGTGCTAATATATCCATAAACCAACACAACCCAACTCACAGCTGAATTTAGCAGTTCACAGTGAGCCAATTCAAAAGAAAATATAATAAAATTATTAAGACCACTCTTGTAGTTGATGCCATATCTTTTGCACTGTTATGGTTACTATTGCAATTACTTATTTTCCTTCAAAACAAAATAAAATTTAAAGCTAAATGTTCAAACTCAAATTATGGATTGGCCTGAATGAAAAAGCCCTTCATTCTAAACAGGCTGAAGCTGACTGGGGAAAGGGTAAAAGTTTCAATACTACAAAGGTGAAAATTATTATCTCTATAAATAAAGTGTTTAGAACACTTGTTTAATATGGACCTCCTTTTACAGTTTGTCTTTCCTATGTCAATACTTGATTATCTGAGTTTAATGCCAACTTATATAGAGTCATAGTGTTATCACGGCTTTCACCTGCTCTCAGTGAAAGCAGAAAACAAAGGTAGACTCTGACTTTAAATTAATTCGTGGGATGAGGGGGAATACATGAACATAAGTATTTGAAAAATCTTTAATCTCCCAAAAATAATTACAAAGGAGTTCTTGTCTAGATTCAGGAAAGTATGTAATTCACAAAGAATTTGCTTAATAAGATGTCAAATTTGTCAACAACAGTGTGTTTGTAATATTTTACTTAATTCAACAATCAGGAACAATTGCTGAAGTAAAAGGCATGTTTCGTCCCTCTTGAAAGATTTATTTTCATGCTAATCACTGACATTATGAGTTAATACTTTGAATGGTACATTTAAATAGAATCCTTTCAGCTTTTTCATGGGCTGAAGTAAAATTGATTTATCAATAAGGGGTCCAAATGATATCTGGCATGACTCGTATCCTTCCTCAGAGAATAAATAAATGTCTGCTGTAGAGAATTTGGATCTAAGCCTGTTTCAATTTAATAAGAATCAAAAAGCCTATGTTCAAAATATTAGACACCACAAAACTTGTTCTATGTAAAGCACAAAAAATTTAAATAAGAAATATTATATGTTATAAAAGATGCTAGTAGATGGATGTATTAAAAAAAGTTGTTCTGGTCTGTATGTCCATTGGTCTGCATATATGAAATTAAAGACATACAAGCAGAGTATTCCCAAACATTACAAAACACTTTTTGCAGCTTAATAGATGTTACAAAAACGGTAACTGCCAGAACTAGTGTTAGTGTTTCCAGAATCATATTTAAACCTCCTCCCAACCACTTCTATATAAAAACTGGGAACAAAAGAATGTATATGTAAATGTTCAAATTTATCAAAGTTCAAGGATGGAACTTAAACATATGACTCTTGCTTTTAAAAACTGGTCTCCAGGTGACCGGTTTGGAATTTTGGTAAGTATTGCTGCAACAAATAGCTTTAAAAATGGCAAATATCCAACTTAAAGTCTTTTTAAACAAGGAATTTCCTCGAGGATATTTGGCATATTTTTCAACAGGAGGCACAGGTATTCCTTTAGCAAGCCACAGGAAGTCCTTGAGCATCCTGATGAGATTCAGTAACCAAATTCCTCACCTGCTTAAATATACAAAGAGGGAACTGAAAGAGAGATTGAGGAAACAGGCTTTGATACACTAAATGGTTTAATCAAGATGAATAATCAACAACACTGGTTAGCAAATTAAACTAGCCTACTAAACCATTGGAATGTATGGAAATCTGTAAATTAAAAGGAAAAGAAATTCCAGATACGGATGCATAACGTGGTAAGAGCTGTATGTCCTGAATCAGAATTTCTGACGTATTACAACAGGTATTCATCCTGAAAATTTCAGGAATTTCGTTCATCGATAGATACATCAAGTAACACTAGGTAGGATTAAGACCAAAGTACTGATGATCTCTTTTAGCTTTTCAAGTCACTTCTGTAGCAACTGAAAACCGACAGGCTGTGAACACGTTAGTGATGCACAAGGACACCTATTGGGTAGGGGAGTTGGTGGTCGTGGTGGTGATGATGGTGGTTTGAGGGGATGGTCGCTGGCAAACAATTAAATTACACGTACCTGGACGTTAACATCCTCTTTTTTGAAAATGAGACTGCGGACTTCATCAGGATCTCCATTAAAAATAGCTTGAACCAGTGGCGGCTGCAATATTGAAAGAAATTTAAGATTATGCAAATATAAAAATAACTTGCCACATGGCTGTGACATCACTAATTGACAAATATGGACCACATATATCACAGTAACTGTATGCAGGATCCCGAACACTCAAGTATCAATGGGAAATGGAATAAGCGGTATGAATTTTCTCTGAGGTATGATCTAGAATCCTAGAAACTGTTGATACGCAATTCAGTTCAAAATGTCAATACATGCAACTTATTCAGCTTATGTCAAACAAATGCCAAAAACCAAACCTTAAGATGCAAATGTTTGGACTCTCCATATTTTCTTTTTTTTTCAAACTACAAATTTATATTAAGAAAGCAGATAAAACGTGGATTTGCATATTTTATCAGTTTGAAGCTGATGCAATACATTTGCAGGTATGTTTAGACAAGCTGAGATATGCTCACCCTTCCATCTTCAGGTGGAAGTGACTTTGACGCATCCTCGTACTTTTCCTGGAGCTTTTTAGAAGTAATAACAGGAGAATCATCGTCCACCTCCTCCAGAACAACAATACACACTCGGCTCATCCGATCCCCTGTTTACACGCTACTTTCGTAATCTTTGATTCACAAACAACACTTGCACGTTTTGGTGGAAAATAACAATCCTACTGTCACTGAGAACAAGTGACTATGCTAGAGATCGTATGCCAGTTTTATCCATATGGCTTACATAAGTAGTTCCGGAGTAAACTCAGCGCTAGGGCCAACACACGCACTGATACTGCTAAGCTGGTTCCTTATTTGACAGAGTATCCTCTATGCAGCGTAGCTGTTGTTATGGGTGACATGACACCATTCCTTAAATAGAAAAGCAGGCAAATCATGTAGTTTAGATTTTCAATGATTTACAAACATAGAGAAACTGAGCATTTTCCATATCAGAAGGCTCCAAGACTTCTTTTCCCAATCAATAGGTTTTCGTCAGGCTGAAGCAGTATCCAAGAGAAAGTACAAAACAATTTCAAATGAAGATTCATTTAATTAACTCCATTGCACTGTAATTAAACACAGGCCAGATGAGAGTGAAAGCGCAACAGAGAGAAAGAGGAAAAGGAGAAAAAGAAACCATGAACAGGAAATAGACAGAACAGCCCATACAACAAGGTGGACTGTACAAGCGTGACCCAGAAACAAAATACATCTATTACTCCATTGGCGATTGTGCTGTGCCGAGCAGTTACTTTTCTCCAGCAGCTAGTCACTGCAGAAACTCCGACAGGAAATTCAATGAGCTGGAAACATGTAGGCCAGTTCACTTCAACAGTACCAAATAAGAAACTGGAATTATCCTGAAAAATCTTGAATACAGAAATCCAAGGCAGCAGTCACTGAATTTCCTTCAGATAACTGACGAAAGTACAGAAGCTTTAATCTTCAATGCTGCGACTGCAATAAAAAAGCCGCCGTCTGTGGTATTTTCCCATGTGCTTGAAGTCAAGCTTCTGTCAGTCTGCCAATTCAAGTTGACAATCCAGAACTGCTAATTTCCTGCTTTAGGCATCAATTATTGTTTCACCGAATCCAATCCATAACATTAAAAACAGTCAGCAGATATCCATAGCATAGCCACCATTTCAGCTTTATATATGCTGAATGCAGACAGAGCAGCAGCAGAATTCTGGTAGCTTCTTCTAGCGTGCTGCTTTCTGGCTGCCCTTGCAATTTCAACTGCATGCCAGAGATGTGAATAAATTACTAGTCTGACGTTAAGGCAGCTTTATTGCAGATTAGCTGCAAGTTAACAGTTTCCATTCAAAGCTGCGTGAAAAAAAATGGTTTGTTGGCTTTGCTGACTCACTACGACAGGGAGGATACAACATTATGAGTAATCCTTTATCTGTTTCACGTTTTTAAAAAAGCAATTAACGGTACTTCTTCCGAACAGTTCCCAGAAGTCTAAGAATACACAAACACGGATAACTTCAAATGGTTAACATTTCTAAAGTAATTGCACAAATGTCAGAACCTCCCAACGTACCCATAAAACTATGGCTGCTGGTGAAAACTGGCAAATAAAATTTAATTTCCTACAGCTATTTGGCATGTAGTACTTTGGGCAACTGTCTAACATATTCTACTTACAGAGGACCCCAACATTTTTTAAAGTGGGTAATGGACAGACAATTGGTTTAGTAATATGATTTTTGGGGGGAAAAAAAAAGGGCCTCGAGAAACCTGTAAACACTTTACAAAAAAAAAATGAGGTCTTGAACTTCACCCCAGTTTTGATGCTAAATACCTAGGAAAACCTGTTTTTAAGCATGCAATCTGTGAACATTACAGTACAGCAAACATAAGACACTGTGGGGTAGATATTAATTCAAATTAATCTCTTGTATGGGAGTGATCGAATAGATGATGACAAAAATTTACAGTGAACGGACATTTCTTTCTCATTATAGATGAAAACGTAAGAAAAATGGGTTTGGCTGCCCCAAATTTTCTATGTTTTTTGCCTAAGTAGTCAAGAGACTAGGCCATCATGGCATTAGAAAGTTCTATCAGCCTATCTGGCCCTGAAAGCTAACTTTCCGCTTAACAAGTGGATATATACACATGATAAATCAACCATTAATCTCACCAAACTACATCAGTTGCTATGCTAAATGCCACATTAGATTTTATAGGTTGTTCAATTAATTTTCAACTTTTATTTTTAAAAAATCTCATAGCTTCAATATCCAAGTCTGATTAATTACAATCCCCATTCGTTGGAGCTAATCCAATTCAGTAGAAAAGTTGGAATGTCCCTACAATGCCAGATATGTCCTGCTTCTAGTTAATAAAAAAATTTACAATATTACCTTAATTATAGATAGGTATGCTTTTCTGTCTCAAAATTTACAAAAAAAGCATGAAACATGTCACCTATTGGTTCTGTCAAGGAATGGTTCAACACAATCCAACACAAAACTGCATCTTTACCAGCTTTGGATACCTCCCAAGACGGTGCTTGAAATTTTTATCATTAGTTACGAATACGGTAATAGCCATTTGTGTAACAACACTGGCTTCTCAAAATGGTAAGTCAAATTAGAAATTAGAAAATGTTATTTGCATACTTCCCAATAAAACTACAAATATCCTTAGAAAGGAGACAAATATATGTAAATTCAAAGGCCAAGCATCCATAAAGCAAGCAAGATTTTGCGCTATGTACCATTAGAATCTTAGCTGAAGGGTCAGAAACAAAATATTTATTGCACAGACGGTATGAATTATATTTTCTCCTAAGCTCTTATGTCCAAAACAACCACAGTTGATCCGATCTTTCCTCAAACAAAATTCACCAATCCACGCAACAACTTTGCAAATTTCTTCAGTACCCTCTTTGGTGCAATCACATTTCCCTTGCAACACAGTTACCAAAACTGCATTTGGTACTGCAGCTGAGAGGAATTACATACAGTTTCAGATTAACTTCCTTGACATTACATTCGTGCCTCAACTAATAAAGGTAAGTTTCCCTTACTATTGCCTAAACACCTTATCTTCCTGTCCTGACACCTTGGACTCCAAGGTTCCACTTCTGTTAATCTACAATTCAGTACACTCCCTTTTATTACATAATCTCTTGCTTTGCTTCCACCCCAAATACATCAGGCTTGCTCTTTTCCTTGACAGAAATTGACTGAGTTATATATTGAATTAGTTTTGGGTTCACCTTTTAAAATTCATTAGTTTCAAATAATCCTTCATATTGTTTACTAATTTACTAAGTGTCGGAGTTGGGACGTTATGTTGTGGCTGTACAGGATATTGGCGAGGCCACGTTTTGAATGCGGAATTCAGTTCTGGTCTCCCTGCTACAGGAAAGATGTTGTTAAACTTGAAAGGGTACAGAAAAGATTTACAAGGATGATGCTGGGACTGGAGGGTTTGGGCTATAGGGCGAGGCTGAACAGGCTGGGGCCTTTTTCCCTGCAACGTCAGAGGCTGAGCGGAGACATTCTAGGGGTTTATAAAATCATGAGGGGCATGGACAGGGTGAATAGTCAAGATCTTTTGAGGGTGGGGAGGGTGTCCAAAACTAGAAGGCATAGGTTTAAGATGAGAGAGAAAAAAATTAGAAAGGACCTGAGGGGTAACTTTTTTATGCAGAGGGTGGTGCATGTATGGATCACGTGTATCGAACGAGCTGCCAGAGGATGTGCTGGAGGTAGGTATGGCGGTAGGTACAATTACAACATTTAAAAGACATCTGGATGGGTACATGAATAGGAAGGATCTGGCAAATGGGACTAGATCAGTTTAGGATGCTCGGTTGGTGCAGGCAAGTTAGACCAAACGGTCTGTTTCCATGTTATATAACTATGTAAACATACTTATTGTTCAATCGAATGGCCACACAAAATATCAACAGTTGATTCAAATTCAAAGCAATCTCTCCTTCAATCATATGACGTTCAAGTAGTCAGGTGACGGTGTGAGTGAGAAGGTGCCTTGCTAATAAGTTTTATATAAGGCAAAATTGTATTATTTAGGTGATTTATGCTGTAAATAAAATATAACAGTGATGTGTATACCCCCTGTATTATGTTTCCATTACTTAGTTTGTGTTTACATAGACAATCAAGAGGTCCATGTAATCAAAAATATTTGGTCAACCGGCAAACTCTTGGTCCCACAGGCGCTGGTTAATAAAAAGTTTGCAGTATTTTGGATAGATAAGGGTGTCAAGGGTTACTGGCTGCAGAAAGAAAAGTAGTGTTGAGATGATAATCAGCTCAGCCATGATCTTACCAAATGGCAGAGCAGACTCAAACAGCTGAACAACTTACCCCAGCTATGTTTATGCCTAATGTTTACAGTCATCTGGAAAAGACTTAAGACTGCTTGAATTCATTACACAGAATACTTGCAAAGACTTCAATCACTTATCCTGGGCTGTATTTCAACAAGTTCTCAGATGCAAAACTTCACATTGCTAATTTTCTTGCCTATCACACAGTGAGAAGACCATCATTATTGGTTTAGTTAAGGGGGCAGATAGCTAGGAACAGAAGTGGGAATATGGACAATTATTCATTTTGATCAATTTCACAAAGTGACAAAAGTACCAGACATCAGCTTCCTGTTCCAAATCCATAGATTTTACATCCACAATGACTTATACTGCTTGAAAAGATGATAATACCGAGCCCATTTTCATTACACCAAAAAGAGATTTCAATGTGGTAGAGCTATTAGACAGCTTTTAGTACTGATTTGTTTCCAATCAATTAGATTATAAATTTGAAATTATACAGTACAAATGCCAAGTTTCTAAGCTTCTATTATATTGATGTCAGTTGGGTATCTGCACCACAAGTTTCTAAAGTACATGCAGCCAATGGTAAACTTCAGTGTAAGCCTGTTATACTAAAGCAATCTGAAAGAACTTATAAATCAAGTCTTCAATGCTCCCTCCATTACAGCACTGCGGATGTACTGACACTCCATAGAGTGCAGTAGTTCAAGAAGGTAGTTCAGCTCCATCTCCTCAGGGCAATTAGAGATTAGCAATATGTGCTGGCCTAGCCAGTGATGTCCACATTCTGAGAATAAATACTAAAAAAAAAATTGTAAATTCTGTACAACATGAGACTCATACAAGGCGATCTTCAATTTTAGCCATTGACAACATTTTATCAAATTGCACATTAGGAAAACAGTTAAGCTTCCCAGCTGTATGATTCACCTTCTGTTAAATATTACCCATGCATGTATTTTGAATGAGTCAGAGTTTCAAAACCAAATTACCTCCATAATAGATTACATTTTATCTTGCAAAAATAAATAAGGAATCCCAATCCCACACAAGCTGAGTTTACAATTTCCAAATTTCTACTTAAGCCAAAAATGTTCTGCCTCAATAAGTAATTTGATAAATATACCTACATCCTCCACAACTTGATTTGTTTCTGAGAATGAAGTCTATGATAGGTGTGACTTAGATGACTAGGAAAACCTCATAACTGATGATCTCAGCTATGAAACATGCATAATATTTTGAGAGTTTCCAAACCTCAGAGAATTAGAATTTAGCAGTTGAAAAGAACTGATTGTGTTGCTCTAACAAAACTTTAAGCTATATTCATCCTGGCATTCTAATAACAACAAATTTCAGACTGAATGAGCAAGACAGCTCCGTAACCATTGGTTAGAAGATTTGCTTCGTGAGGCTGAGGAGATAGCGGGATGTAGTACACTGTGGTAAAAATCAGCTTTGCAATAAGAAATCATTTCAGCCAATTTTCAAGCAGGCTTTCATAGGGCTTTTAGAAATAGCCATGATATTTGCATCTGATCACGATACAGGGAAAACATTTATGTCAGTATCACACTTATTTGTAAAGTTGCTGGTAGAAATGTGAAAAATAATGAAGTATCACTAAATGCCTCAAATCTGAGGTTAGTTAATGGGACATAGATTAATACCCAAACTATCTACGCTTCAGTTAATTCTATACTGGTACAAGTGGGATTTTGGACTATCACTTTTCAAAACAGAAGTTTCATAAATTGACAATATAAAACGTGCTTGTGATATTTATTTGTGGAGTGTGGACACCACTGGCATTTGTTAACCATTCTAACTATGCTCAAAATCAATGGTTTGTTAGGCTAATTCCAAGGGCCTTCAAGAGCTTGCCACATTACTGTGGATTTGGAGTCAATAAATGTGGAGCTGGAAAAGCACAGTTGGTCAGACAGCATCCAAGCAGCAGACCAGTTAAGGATTGCATATTTTCTTCCCTAAATGGCATTGACGAACCAAATGTTTATATTCAGCAATGATAGTTTCATGGATATTTTCTAATCAACCTTTACAGAGACATTTTACACACCTCTGATGCAGGTGAGACTAGAACCTGCGCCTCTCAGCTCACAGGTAGGAACACTGCCCACAAGAGCCCTAGTTTCATTGATACCATTACTGAGACTACATTTCAGTTCCAGAGCTTAATAAATGAAGTTAATTACATTAAATGAAACAGTCTGTCCTAAGCAATAACTAAATTGTTAAACTTGTCTGCACGCTCAAAAACATCCCACACCTACTTTGCTTAATCTATTCTCATTTTAATTGTTCCTGGGATGCTGGCAATGCCAGGGAGGCTTTAATTATTGCTCATCCAAACTTGCTTTGAGTTAGCAGTTGACTACAGTCCATGTGATTGGATACAATGTATGCCAGACCAGGCTGGTGTGATAGATTCAACTGTATTCAGCCAGTTGTTTTTTTTAAAAGACAATCCACCAACTTTCACTGTCATTTTGCTGTTGTTAACCTACAAATTATAAGATTAATTGAGTTTAATTTTACATTTTTCTCAGGTGGGATCCGAATTCAACCTCTAGATTATTAGAGGAGTATAACTATTAGACTACAACACTCATCGGTTTGTAAAGAGAGATACAAATAGAAACTGGGTCACAGGATAGGGGAAAAAGCCTCTTGAGACAGAAGGGTCACAAGGGTAATCAAGGTTTATTAAAAAAGAAAGCTATAATAGCTTTTGTTGATGGAAATTGGCTTGAAATGCTGGAAAGACTTGTTGACAGATATGACAATGAAAAGATGAGGAGAGATGTGCCATTCTTGAAATAATACAAGTAAAGATAAGTTATATCAATTGCACTTTTAACAAAAAAAAAATCCTTGATTGTTCACCTTGTTGTCAAATAAAGCAGCTCAATGATCTACAATAATCTGATCTGATTCCTTGTTAACCTCGTCTGCTTTCAAATAGATGTGGAAGCACAGAGGGGAACAAGGACACAACTCATTTTTGTACATCAAGGAGGCAGACAGCATAATCTGAGGAATGGAACAGTGTTACAAACTTGAAACTGTCTTGAATTAGAGGAAGGAATTCTATTCAAAATTCGACCGATAACAGGCTTGGGTGTTATAGCTGCTAAAGATTAGTGGGTGGTGGCAGCAGCCTGGTGTACTGGGAAGTTGGATGTCTAAAGGATACCTGGCTAGCATTCCTACCTGGATACAGGACTTTTGTGATTCAGGTTGACACAATTGGGCTTTTTTTTTGGTGGGGGAGACAGTTCATAGCAAACCACTGTAGCATCCAGTTACAGAGTTTTTTTTTCTTGAGATAATCCTGCACTTCGCAGACCAAACAGCAAGAAGCTGGGAAGGAGTGACAGCAGAAACATAAAAGGAAGCTAGTCTGATGTCAGATAAAGGAAATGTGTTTATCAAGAGGACAAATACAGAACAGTCAGAATGAAAAGACCAAGTTCTTGAGGATTTAAACAAGATTGGAAGATTCTTCCAAATTGGCTAGAGGGAAATATTCTCCAATTCACCCACCACTATGAAAGTCAGTTCAGGGATTAGATGCTATTTGACTAGGAAAAAAAGCAAGCAAGCCATCAGGTACTGGGAACACCACTGGACTGGTCCCTGGAGAATGAAGTGTTCACTTAGGGACAGAATAAAGTATGTCCATGGAGAAAGATTTTCTGCTGTTTTAAAAGGTAAGTTTTTACAGTTTGCAGAATAAGTTGTCTACTGAATAGTATTTAGACAACGTCCCTTTGTTTGCTTTTTAAAAAGTCATTAAATTTGAAATCTTGTCATGCGATTCTTTTAGTCAGTCATTAGAAATTTAAAACAAACAGAAGTTGCTGGAAAAGCTTAACAAGTCAAGCAGTATCCGCAGAGAGAGATCAGAGCTAATGTTTTGGGTCCAGGGACTATTTCAAGCTAATCAAAATTGGCAAGCACATCGGTTCATCAATTTGCCACTTCTGGGACCTTGTTTGTACGAACCGTTTCTGCATTTACCTGTGTACAGTAACAATATTAATCAATAGGTATAAAGCCCTCCTTATGTAGTATCATTCTTTTATCAGTGTGCTCATTTAAGTAAAGTAACTGGAATCAACAATTCCATATTTCCATAGTCAAATTTTGTGTCAAATACATTTACACTAAATGATTAATCAGATATTAAAATACAACCATCTGTTACTTAAATGGTATACTTTTGTCACTACTGTAGATCTTCTTTACTGCCATATGAACAACATCATTCATTTAGCTGACTTAATTCAGAAAATACACTTCACTTAGAGTCGTAGAGGTCTACAAGATGGAAACAGGCCTTTCAGCTGTTTTGCTTGCCGTCCTGTTTTCACAATTAGACTAGTCCTATTTGCCTGCATGTGGTTCATACCCCTCCATACCTATTCCATCCATGTACTTGTCTAAATGTTTCTCAAATGACAAAATTGTACTCACTTCCACCACTACCTCTGGGAGCCCGTTCCAGACACTAACCATCCTCTGAGAAAAAACTGGCCCCCTGAACCCTTTAGTATCTCTCCCCTCTCACTTTAAACCTATGCCCTCTAGTTTTAGACTCCCCTACCATGGGGGAAAGCTGTTGGCTATCTACACCTCATGATTTTATACATCTCTACAAGGTTACCCCTCAATCTCCTATGCTCCAGGGAAAAAAGTCCCAGCCTATCCAACCTCTCCTTATAACTCAAACCTTCCAGTCCAGGTGTAGCATCCAAGTCAGTCTTTCCTGAATTGTTTCTAGTTTAATAATATCCTTTCTACAGTAGGGCGACCAGAACTGCACACACTACTCCAAATACCACCTCATTAATTCCCATGCTCAATGCTCTTACCAATGAAAGCAAGCATGCCGAAAGGATTTTACTGAACCAAAAGATCAAATGTTCCATAATTTTCTGATAATAGAATAAAAGGACATTTGTAGCTTAACTAGCAGTCAATTGCTCTTTATTTTCCACTAAAATGATGGTATCAACTGAAAGTAAGCTTAACTGAAGGAGAATGTTTCAATTCCAAGTATTAGTGTACATTGAAACAAGACATTGTGCATGTTGCTGTATACATAATAGGCTGAATGATAAACTCCAACTGGGAGTGACACAGACAAGGTTAATATTTAAATAGTACGTTCAAACCGATTTGTGAATTCACTACCTAAATAATAGGCTATGTAGCAAAATATTTAATGACTGTTATTGAATGAGATGAGAACAATTTTACATTAAAGCATGATCCTGCCTAATTAAATCCTGAAGTCATACAGCACCTCAGTGCCCTAAATAACGAAGTCATACAGAAGGGCAGGTTCCCAGTTTCAGTCTCAGGGGTCCCAAAATCGAGGAGAGAGAGAGAGAAATCATCCAGGTTCACCACTGATGGAAATCTAGCTCATCTGGACATGCAAACTGCAAAGACAGCCACGTATGATTCTATAATGCCTCACCACAATCACAAGGCTGCCACAAAACACAAAAAAATTTCACAATATACTGCAACGGTTAAAGATGCTGCCTATACCTTAGCAGTAGCATCAATGATTTGCACTCCTGAACTAGCCACATCACGAGGCTACTTCAATCGACACTGCAAATTATCAACATAATTCCTAAGTTTTCTGATTTCTAAACAGTTGTAAATCCAAATTATGACTCCTTTCTTAATTCCATAATTTAAAAGGAAGATTGGCAAGCAAATGGGAAACAGTAGGAATAAATCGGTCACTTTTAAGTTGGCACGAGTACCACAGGGATCAGTGCTATTGCTCAACTGCTTATATTCTATATCAATGACAGATGAAAGGAATGAATGTCTGACTTCCAAACTTGAAGATGACGCTTAGATAGGCAAGAAAGCAAACTCTAAAGTCAACACAAGGAGCCTGCAATGGGATTTACAAAGATTAAAGCAGCACATTATTTTTAAACAGGAGACATTACAGAACTCTATGGTACAGGGGAATTTGGATGTCCTAGTACATGAATTACATGTTTGAATACAGGTACAGACTAGGAGGGCAAATGGAATGTTGTTCTTTAGTGTAAGAGGAATGGAATATAGAAATAGGGGTTGTATTTATAGGGTTCCAGAAGGTATTTCATAAGGTGCCATATCAAAGGTAAATGTGGAAAATAAACACTCATGGTGCAGTGGTAACATATTGGCATGAAAAGACGGAATTGTTAACAGGAAGCAGAGAGTAGGAATAAGTAGGTCTATTCCAGGGTGACAGAATGTCACAAGTGTGCCACAGGCGCCTTAATTCTTTATGACTTACACAAATTATGTGAGTGAAAGAATCGAAGGCATGGTAACTAAACTGGCTGATGACACAAAAATAGGTAAAAAAGTGACTGCAAAGAGGACATAAAGTGCCTACAAAAATAATTTAGCTAGGTTAAGTGAGTGGGCAAAGACCTGGCAAATGGAGTGCAAAATGTAAATTCTGTCCATTTTGGCAGAAAAATAATAAAGAAATATATTGTCTAAATGGTGAGCAGTTGCAACGCTTTGAGGTTTGAGAAATCTGTGTGTCCCAATGCATGAATCACAGAAGATTAGTAAGCAAGTTCAACATATAGTTCGGCAAGCTAATAGAATGTTATGGCTTATTGCGAGGGGAACTGAATGCAAGGGCAGGGGGTAATGCCTGAACTATATCGGTGATACTGCACCTGAAGTACTCTACAGTACTGATCACCATACTTACAGAAGGACATTAATTGGTTGGTAGCAGTTCAGAGAAGGTTTACTAGACTAACGCCCGGAATGAGCAAATTGCCTCATGAGGAAAGACAAGACAGGCTAGGTCCGTATCCTCTACAGCTTGGAAGAGTCAAAGGTGACTTAACTGAAACATACAAGATCCTGATGGGACTTGACCAGATGGATGCTGAAAGGATATATCCTCTTGCGGGAGCATCTAGAACTAGGCATCATAATTTTAAAAGAAAAGGAGGCGCCACTTAAAACAGAGATGAGGAAACTCATTTTTCTGAGGGTTGAGTGTCTTTGGGATTCCCTTCCTCAAAAGGCAGTGGATGCAGAATTTTTAATATTTTAAAAGCAGAGGCAGATAAATTCTTGATTACAAACAGCATGAAAGATTATTAGGGACATGCAGGATTATAGAAATGGGTTAAAAACCAGATCAGCCATGTTACTATTGAGTAGGCAGAGCAAGCTCAAAAGGCCAAATGGCCTACTCTCGTTCCTTGTTCGTACGTCATAATGCACTTGCAATAGTGTATTGGACTGGTTAGACAAAGTGGACCTTTGCAGTTCAGGGCAATGAGAGGTGATCTTATTGAAATAGAAGATTCTGAAAGGCACCGTCAGGGTGGATGCCAAGTGGGTGTCTGCCCTTCCAGAAGAGTCTAGAACTCCAGGTTCTATTTAAAAATAGGGGATTTCTCATTTAAGACAGAAATGAGGAGAAATCTTTTCTCTCAGCAGGTCATTAAACTGTGGCATTCTCTTTTCCAGAAAGTGACATGACTAACAAAGGGAATCAAATGGTATCAGAAATAGGAAGAAAAATGAAGCCAAGGCTACAGTCAGCCATGATCTTAATGAAGGGTGGACCATTACATGGGAGGTGATGGCCTAGTGGTATCATCGTTATACTATTAATCTGGAGACCCAGGTAACGCTCTGGGAACATGGATTTGAAACTCACCTGTCTGACACTTATCCACACTTAATAAAATCCTGAAGTAAATTCTAAGGCTTCCATAATACCTTCCCCGTTCTCTCAGGAATGTTGAATATATCCAGTTTAGTCTACAAGTCTGCCACCAAACCATGGAAAATATCATGAATAGCCAACTAATTGAACCTGGGTACTGGATTCTGAATTAAAAGCACTACACAAACAGCAGCTTAACAGCAAATAATATTCTAACGACTGAGCAGTAAGCATGCACAGTTTTCAAACACAGGCTGCTAAATAAGAGTTTATGAACAAAATATGGTACCCCTTGACATCCATGCCTTGCCCAAACAATGAACATTACCATGAACATCACTCTGGAATTCTAAGCATCCTGTGGTCCTGTGCACTATGATTTTTGACTTCTGTAAAAACAGTGAATTGCTGAAAAAGCAATCGGCTTTTCACCAAATTCTTGGGTTAGTGATATGAAGGATACAGCAACAACAAATTCTACAGCAATGTGCTTGGAACCATACTCAGTTAGGTCAAGTAAGGGATTTAATTATTGTAGAATGCGTCAATTAATTATGATTTTAGGAAGTATAGTCAAATGCATAGCAGCATATGGCATTACGCATAACAATCAGGAATGTCTATGACTGACTGTCAATGTCAATTTAAGAATTATCTAATCTTGTCAATATTTCTTTTTGTTCAAGATCAACAAGATGTGTTTAACACTAACTTTCAGATTGAACGAAAGTAATTAGCTGATAGCCATTGAGGTCATTTTCTATATTAACAGACTCCAGAGTACACCGAAACATGGAAACAGAAATGAAAAAGGAAAAACAGAAATGCCTGAAAAACAAATGAAGTATAGTAAGAGGCTAGAAAGGAGAAAAGAAAAATTACAATATTCATATCGCAATAATAAATTAGCACTTTCTAAGGAATCATAATGGCAGGGAAAGATGTTCAAGGAATACTATTAAATGTGAGGAATGGTGCTGGAGAAAGGACAGTTGAAAATCAGCATGGCAGGTTAAAAAGAAAGAGACTGCACCAGTGAAGGAACAGAACTACCTGAAGGGGAGACTAGACAGTTTGCCAACCACATGCAAGATGATGTAAATTGTGTGCTGCCTTCAATAATTCAAGTCTTTAATTTAATTAATCCACAAGTTCTTTTATTCCTTCCATTTATCACTGCTGGATTTCCTAGAGTTCTACAAAATATAACAGGGTAAGGCTCTTTCTGCTGAACTAATCATTTTAAGTCAGCGGGAACAAAGCAAACTGGCTACTGGTCTTTCAAATACTCCGTACCAGATGTTCTGCCAACATGAATGTTAATTTCAGTCTGTTGTACAATCTTCAATGAAGGGTTTTGAAGCCAAACATTTTATTGGGGGCAACATTTCACAATCTTAAAAATTCAAGTACATTTGCAAACAAATGAGAGTTAAGTGAAATCTTCTAAGAAAGAAAATATCATATTTGAGAATCTGCCCAATAAAACAAATGCAGCTGCTTACGAAGGCAGCATGTAAGATTTAGTTCTGCCAGCAAAACAATTTTTCCTCTGGCAGAAAAACCCAACATATTTAAATCAAGCATTTGAGAACACAGCTCCAACTGATTCATAGACCACTACTTTTTTCCTGGAAGGGTGGAGCATCAACACTCATAACTACAGTATGCTTGCCTCCATCAAAAAATGTGGAAATTGATCCAAACCTAATCTTAGACTTGGCTCTTATGGCACAGGGTATTTCAAAATCTGTAATGAGAGATTTGTTGTTTAACCAAGATCACAAGTAGTTTGTTCCCATTCTCTCGCCTACAGAAAAGGTTGGGGCTTAACATTTATATAGCATTTTCTATGACTACCAGACATTTCAGAGGGCTGTGGGTTACAGGTATAAAGCAGGCTGCAGCCACAGAAAAATTCAAAACAAAAAAGATTAGAATTTGAAAATTTAGGCGTTGCTTATCGACCAGTACATCAGTACAGTACTGAGAAAGCACTTCACAGTCTCATCTGAAAGCATAAAGGACTTTTGAAAAAGCAATTGGGAGTTATCCCAGTGTGTTAAATAGTATATACGCTTGAACGAAAAAGCACGAATTATGCAGTTTGTCCACAGAATAGTGACTGTGCTTTAAATGTTCATTTGCTGTTTAACACATTGGGATACCTTCAGGATGCGAAGGGTGCTCACTGTATAATGTTATTTGTAGGTACATATATAAATTATTCCAGATATACAAGCAAACATTTGTTTTAAAAATAAACTTCCATAATGCAATATCTGAATACCATGTTCAACCTCAAACACAAATGAAAACGTTATTTCACAATGTCATATTTATGCTCGAAGGGCATCCCTATTTTATCAAAAGCAAGAAATGATAATTATTAGTACTAAATGAGTACATGGTTTAATGCTTCAAAGATTAAAACTGCTGTAACACTTAATATAAAGCCTATATTTCTACGTATGATGTAGGCACAGAAGTTTTGGAATTCTTCATGTTAGCCCATACAATACATTTTAGTTTCATTATAAAAGTTACAAACAGATGAGGAAGGATGATTCAGCTCCCCACCTTTTACACTGAGTCAGCTGCAATAAATATTTTTTAGGACACAGATATCATACTTCAATTAAAGATGCAATTAAACAAATTACACGAAAGGAGCCAAAGAGCAAGGTTTACTTGAATGAAAGAAATTGGAATTGTATTATTTAAAATCACAACATCAAACATAGACTGATAAAAAGTTTAAAAGGAAGTGTGCTTGACACTGATAATAAGAATCAAGGTTGTATAGTTTAAAAGATGTTAATGTACTTGTGGTGGTAGATTTTAAACTGAGATCACACACACCACCACGTTCCCCAGCCACCATCTGTCTCAGACTTGCAATACTGCCCCAGCAAAACTCAGTGCAAGCTGGAGGAACAGTGCCTCATTCTCTACATGGGAATCCTGCAACCTTCAGGGCTCAATATAGAATTCAATAATTTTAGGAACTGAGCACCTTCTCCCATGTCCTTATCCCAACCACAAACACCAGGTCTTGTCATCACAACGGCTGCTACCACAACCAACCCATTGTCAGCCAGTGACGGTCCCCATTAGCAGCTAGTGATTCTTCCAGGCTGACCTTTATCCATTCTTTTGTCTGCCCAACTGTTTTTCTTCTCTCTCTGAGCTCCATGTCCACCTATCGTTTACTCCTTCCCCTCTCTATCTTCAGCAAATATACCAAATATTTCCTAGCTACAATCAGTTCTGAAGGAGGGTTACAGGACCTAAAACATTAACAATACTTTCTCTCCACAGATGCTGCCAGACCTGCTGAGTTTTTCAGCAATTTCTGTTTCTGATTTCCAGCATCCATTTCATAACAGGAGTCTCTTAACATAACTGGTGGTTTACAACAAAAACACAATTACTGAAAAAGTACTCTTGCAGCAGTAAGGCATCTAAGTCGAAGTCAAAAGATACACGACACCTGGTTATAGTCCAACAGCTTGATTTGAAATCACAAGCTCCTCAAATAAATCTGTTGGACTATAACCAAGTGTCGTGTGACTTCTGACTTTGTCCACCCCAGTCCAACACCGGCACCTCCAAATCATGGCTGGCATCTAAGTTAGTTATTTGTAGAGAAACAAAGATTAATACTTTGTTAACAGCAAATTCACAGTTTCATTCTGTATACTAACTTAAATACTAGGTGGGTCAACTGCTCTCTAATGTGATCCAGATAGTGGTCTAAACTCTAAAACTATTTGAACAACAGTCCACTGACAAAGGAAGTAGTAGTCAATCCATTAAAAAGGTAAAATGAAATAAAATAAAGTCTCTCGACTATAAACCTTGGAAGTGGTTTTCAAAACTTGCTATAAAATGACACTTGGTTGGTGCTAAATATTTAAACAACGCACTGTGCCAAAGCCAATAAATGTGGAGCTAGAAAGGCACAGCAGGTCAGACAGCATCCGAGGAGCACGAAAAGCCAATGTTTCCTGATGAAACCCTTCATCAGAACTGGGGACAGGGAGGGGAGCCCAGAAATAAATTGGTTGGGGGGGGGGGGGGTGGAGAAAAGGTGTTGCTGAGGGGGTGTGCAGGTGAGATAGAGATAGGTGGATGCAGGTAGGGGGTTACTGTAGTTGGTCAGTGGGAAAGGTGGAGCAGATAGGCGAGTAGGAAGATGGACAGGTTGGAGATAGAGTGATCTTGAAGTTGATGATGCAGGTAGGGGATTATTGTGGTTGGTCAGTGCGAAGGATGGAGTGGATAAATGAATCGGAAGATGGACTGGTTGGGGGAGGAGAGATTTTGAAGCTAGTGATGTCAATACTCAAGCCACTGGGCTGTAAGCTCCCAAAGCAAAATATGAGGTGTCGTTCCTCCAGTTTACATTTGGCCTCACTCGAACAGTGGACATGTCACCAGGGGAGTGGGAGGGAGGAGTTAAAGTGGATGGCAACTGGAAGGTCGGGTTGGTTGGTGCATGCAGAGTGCAGATGCTCTGCAGCTACAAACAGCCCAATGGCCTGAGTATTGACTTCACCAGTTTCAAAATCTCTCTTCCCCCAGTGTGTCCTCAGCTTCTGGCTCACCTATCCATCCCACCCTTTCCAGTGATCAACCACAATAACCCCCTACCTGTGTCCACCTATCTCCATCTCACCTGCCCACCCACCTCCGTCCATTTATTTCTGGGCTCACCTCCCCCTCCCCAGCCCTGACTAAGGGTTTCAGCCTGAAATGTTGACTTTCCTGCTCCTCAGATGCTGTCTAACATGCTGTACTTTCCCAGCTCCTCATTTATTGGCTCGAGCTTCCAGCATTTGCAGTCCTTACTGTCTCCAAGTCACAATGCTGAAGCAGTAAATTGAACTGCAATGACAAGCAACTCACAGTATTGTACAAAACACATTACATGTTCTGCATTGGTTTTATATTAATTTTGCTAAAGCCTGCAGAGATAAAATCAAATACTTCACTGGACTATTTAGATCAATACAAATATATTTCAACCACTTCTGCCGCCTGGATGAATGCACAAATTCAGACTGGGACACAGTGTGCATGTGCAGGCAATGGGTGGAAACAGAAAGTATACATCCAAATTTTCATAACAGATGCGTATGAGTTTTAATTTCTCATATGCCAGAAGGATATTACACAATGCATTATGTCAAAAACATGAAATCTATAAACAAACAGCATTATGTTTAAATTGTGAGGAGTCACTTGACAGACGTACACGATTCTATGCTTGACAAAGTGGATGCAGAAATGTTTCTTCTTGTGCAAAAGTCTAGAGCTAAGGGATGCTGTTTAAAAGTTAGGGGTCACCCTTTTAGCACAGCGATGAGGGGAAATTTTGCTCACTCAGAGGGTTATGCAACTCTTGAACTCTGCCTCAGAAGGCAGAAGTGGAATCATTAATCTTTTTTCCCCCCCAAGAGGAGGTATTTTGTTTTGAACACCCATTAAGAATCGAAGGTCATCGGGGGTAGAAGGAAATACAGATTTCAAAGTATCATCAGCCACAATCCGACTGAATAGGAGAGCTGGCTTTAGGGACTGAATAACTTACTTTTGCCCTTAATGTTTATAAGGGCCTTTACTAAAGCAAGGACCCTATCTGCACAAAATTGGGTTCTACTGATGACGAATCACTTCAACAAGAAATTTAGTTGGATTTGTGATCAATGATCGGCACAGAGAAGCATGCACAATGAGAAGTCTTGTGAAATTAGAAATATTTTCTAATCAATCTGTTCAGAGATGTTATTCCATACCACTGAAACAGTTCGGATAGGAATGTGAACCTCCTTGCTCAGAGGTAGGGACACTACTACTGACCAACAGGGTCATGGCCAACCTCAGGTAAAATGATTACTAGCTTCTGAAGTCTAAATTTCAACATATCAAGACTAACAGGATTGTAAAGAAACCAGGTCATTTCATTTTTCTGTATTTTTGACTGTGAACTGAAATGGGAAAAGGACTGTTTTAAAAACAAAGGAATGTTATACTTTTTACCTGATATCCATTGTAAGCACTGTTAACATTGCTGTTTGTCTAGTTAGAGACCAGCGGAAGGCAAAGTGTGAATAAAAATGGATATCTGGCAGCAATAAAGTAGCTGGCCTGTATCAGGAATGGTGACCAGTTATCGATGACAAAGGCCTTGTGCCTGCCAACAACTATGTGATTGTCTCCCATGTAGCCGAACAACTTGCAAAAGTGAATGTTTCAGCAGAGGCCTTCACAACATTGGAAAGGAAGGAGTGGTCTTTTCGCTGCAGTAAAACATATCTCAAGCCGAAAACTCAAAGCACATTGACCAGACTTCCCAGTCTTGCACACCGCCAATATCATCCATGCTGTTTTTCATGTCTATCTATATGTCTGTCTGTGTGTTTGTAGAGGGCAGTTTTATAAGGGAGCTAGAACTGAATTCTTAGGGTTACATGTCAATCGTTCATAATTGTTTACATCTAGCTAGATTCTATTTATTTGTAGTAAATAGTAATTCTTGTTAAATGCAGGAAATGGTCTGCGTTTTCTGTCCTTAAGGACAGATAAATTGGGGAATTTTACATTCTTTCATAAAATCTTTAACTTTTGTGATGTCTTGGGGAATAGCAGAGCTTGATTTCCAGTGTTGGCCCAGTGAGGCATAACAGCATTGCAATATGCACATGAAGTCAAAAAGCCTTTACACTGAGAACCTTTATGAAAAGCATAAAGGTTCCTAATAGAGTGTTTTCTACCGTTTTAATTAAGTCTCCCAAAATTCAAAAAATATCACCAAAAAATTATTATTCAAAAAAGTTATGTTTGTTTTGCAGTTCCGGCAATTAAAAGTGGTAAAAGTATACATGCTCCAAGACAAATACTTTGTTAATTTTGTGTTATGGATTCACATGGTGAATAATATAGAATACTACTGAGACTTTTGTTAACGTAAAGTCTCTTTTGAAAAAGTCATTCCAGACTCAAAACATTAACCCTATTTCTTTCAACAAATGCTGCCAGATCTGTTGATTTTCTCCAGCATTCTATGTTTGTTTCAAACGCCCAGCATCTGCAGGATTCTGCTTTTACACATAAGCCATGCTTTCTTCCATACCTCAAGATACGACAGCATACTTTTTCAAATGTAAAAGTTTATTTTAATTCATGACATACATGATAGAACTGTAGTGACTGCGACAACGTCAGCCAGGTGGACCTCATGAGTTCCCTGACTGGGGCTGTTAATCTGATCCTATCAGGGAACCCTCGCTGATAGATATAAACAGGAGTCTCAGAGGTTCTGAGTCCTCAAAACTGGTTGTGAGGAAGCTTAATCAGTCTCAAGGACTTTCCGTGTATAAGTAAAGGGTGCCTTGGTGACGGAATACCAGCCTTTGTGGAGTTATTTAAGAACTATCTTTTTCTAACTGACAAACATGATTACACAATTACAAGATAAACAAAAAAAATTGAATAATTGGAACAGAATGCCCATTTTTCAGCCAGGATGTTACATTTGATCAAACTAAACAAACCAAAGTCATATGTTCTCTGCAATTGCCTTTTAAAGCACAAATTACTCTTTAATTTCAAGCGAGAGCAATCATACACACAATGATAAAACATCAATCTGTAAAAGCACATGGATGTTTGATAACCATTATGTTCCAGCCTACTCTGCTTTCTCAACTAAGTTTTCAATGATAATATTTAAATTCAAAAATATATAGAAATATGTAAAGATATATGGCCCCAAATGAGCAATTATAACAGTGTACCCTTGCCCAATTCTAACGGTATTTTGCTAAATGGCTGTCAACATTGCTTGTCTTGCTGAATTAAAGAAAAGACAATGTGCAGCAGAGTCCGGAAAAGTGAACAAAACTGGTACCAGGCCTAATATTGATTGTGTGTTATTCTACACGGATGGACTACGTCTGAATAGAATGAAAACAAAGTGGCAAGTGGGGAGAACTGATGTAGACAAGGAAGGAGTAGAGACAGTTAACATAGTTGGAGCTCTAAGATGAAATTAATCAGGACTTTTTTTTAACATCAGGGGTATGGATGAATTAAAGACTTAAATTGTGGAAGGGAAATAAGAGGAGGAAATCTGCAGTCTCATTAGAGTAGAAACATAGAAGCTTTGATTCTGAGAGATTTTAATTTTTCATTTATCCACTGGGAAAGTGGGGATTAAATGGGAAAACAGAACAGAATTCCTAAACATGCTCAGGACTATGACTGATTAACAGAAATTAACAATGAAAGTAAACCAATGAGAGTTGTCAGAATAACAAAAGCACTACTGTACTTAAATATTGCTGAAAAAAAAAGGGTCATGCTGTTAAACCTTTTCGTCCTGCAATTTTGGGTATATGGCCTACATTCCTTGCATCATACCAGGTAAAACAGCAAGCCCCTTCAGTTGTTCATAAAGGCAAAAGACTGGTCATACTGAATCAGCACATGCTTGCAAGACTCATAACAGCATCCAGCATTAGATATGATTCTGGGATTGGACACGATCTGTTGAAAGATTCTCAATGTGCTAAGCATTACATAAAATTTAAGATTGTCAGACTCATGGTGTGGTTCACTTGTTCATTCTAGATGTTGCACTCTCACATGCACCACCCTATCCTTCACAAACAAAGAACTTGTCCATGCATTGCGTCCTTTCAGCCAAACAAAAGCTTTATGGTAGGAATTCCATGCTGAATTCCCAACGACAATGTTTTAACACATCAGAGTTGCCTTGTTTGAATCCAGACAAAAACTTGGCAGTAACTGTTCCTGGTGCACCTTCCATGGCAACAGCTGCACCAACACAGTCTACATGCCAACCAATCAGAAAGCTTTTCTCATGCAGTAATCCTCTTATTTACTCTTATATCTCCAGTCTTTCTTTTAAAAAAAAAAGTAGCACTCAAATATAAAAGAAAATAAATTTTAAATGATAAAGGAGGAGTAAGTGACGTGATGGCAATGTCACTCAACTAGAAAACCAGAAACCCAGGATAAAGTTCTGTGGTCCTGGGCTCTAAACCCACCAAGACAGACAGTGAAACTTGAATTTAACAAAAATCTGGAATTGAATTAGCCAAATGGTGCTCTTGTATCCATTTTCAATTGTTGTAAAAACCTATCTGGTTCACAGATGTACTGGTCATCCTTACCTGATCTAACTGATGTCACTCCAAACCTCACAGCAATGTGACCTCAACTAACGACTGAAATGCCCAAACAAGCCACTTACATCAAGAAGCAAGTAATGGATGAACAATAAATATCTGCACAGCCAGCTACACCCACAAATTAAAAGAAAGTACAAGAAAAGACTGGGGACATTTGTGGAATCTCATCCTCCAGTGAGTTGTTTAATTGCCCATCACTATTCATGGTTGCGTTTCCTTTATTCATTCATGGGATGAGGGTGTTGCTGGCTAGGCAGCATTCATTGCCCATCCTTAATTGCCCAGAGGGCAGTTCAGAGTCAACCATATTATTGTGGGTCTAGAGTCATATGTAGGCCAGACCAGGTGAGGACAGCAGTTTCCTTCCCTAAAGGGCATTAGTGAACCATATCGGTTTTTCCTGACAATCAACAATGGATTCATAGTCGTCATTAGATCCTTAATTCTAGATGTTTATTGAATTCAAATTCCACCTTCTGCTGTGGTGGGATTTGAACCCTGGTCCCCAGAACATTATCTGTGTATCTGGATTAACAGTCCAGTAATAATACCACTAGGCCATCGCCTCCCCCCATTTGCCAAGACTGCAGGGCTTAGATTTGAACAATTGGTTGTGAAATCAGATTGCTCAGTTCATCATTTGCTACTTATGTTGTCTGACAGGCAAGCAGCCCTATTTTGTGGCTTCACCACACAGACCTAATTTTTCGGTACGCCTAATGATGTTCCTGGATAAATGCTAATTTAACAGCATCGCAACTTCACAGAAAAATAGTTATACCAGTTTTTTCCCTCTATATACATTCATTCTTGAGTTGGCAATGTTAATTATTTGTTAACTACTTCTAAGTGCCCTTGAGAAGCTGGTGGCTCTTGAACCACTGCAGTCGACCTGGTATAGGCACTCTCACTTTTATTAAGAAGGGTTCCAGAATACTGATTCAATAAGTGAACGAAAGATAAGATAGCTCTAAGCCAGGATGGTGAGTGACTTGTGAGGGGAACTTGCAAGTAGTGTTCTCATGGACCTGCCAGCCTTGTCCTTCTAGGTAACAGCTGAGTTTGGAAGCTGCTGTCTCAGGGGCTTTAACCAATTGCTGCAATGCATCTTGTAGCCAGTATACACTGCTACTACTGCATGCATGGAACATTGAGTTACAGAGTCATACAGCACGAAAACAGACCCTTCGGTCCAACCAGTCCATGCCAAACTAGTCCCACCCACCCGCTCTTGGTCCATATCTGTCCGAACCATTCCTATTCGTGTATTTATCCAAGTGTCTCTTAAACACTTAACTGTGCCCGCATCTACCACTTCGTCTGGAAATTCATTCCACATGCAAACCACCCTCTGTGTAAAAAATTTGCCACATGTCTTCTAAATCTCTCTCTCCTCTCACCTTAAAAACAAAATGTCCCCAGTCTTGAAATCCACCATCCTAGGGAAAAGACACCTACATTAACTCTACCGCTCATTTCTAGTTAGTAGTAACTCAGTGGTGAGTGACTGGGATGTTGAAGATGGGAGATTCAGCGATAATTCAATGCTATAAAATGTCATGGCAAGATGACAAAAAATTTTTTGTTGGAGATGCTCATTATGTCTTACCTGTATAATGGATACATTATTTGCCATTTGTCAACCCAAGTCTGAATATTGTCCAGGTCCTGTGCATGTGAAAATGGTCTACTTCAGTGTGCAATTTAAAAATGATACGGAAGAATGTTCAATCAGTAGCGAAAATCCGCAGTTCTGACGTGGTCAGCTTTTGCCTTGCTATTTGACCCATTATAGCAACCACATTTTATAGCCATCAGTCTGCTCTCAATCATGAGTAAAGTGATGGAAGGTGTCATCAACAGTGCATTCAAGCAGCACCTTCTCAGCAATAACTTGCTCACTGATGCCTAATTTAGATTCTGCCAGGGCCACTCAGCTCCTGACAGCATTATAGCCTTGGTTAAAACATGGACAAAACAGCTGAATTCCAGAGATGAGGTGAGAGTGACAGCCCTTGACATTGAAGTAGCATATGAAAGAGTGTGGTATCAGGGAACCCTAGCAAAACTACAGTCAATGAGAATCAGGGGAGAGCCTTCCACTGTTTGAAGTCACAAAAACAAAGTTGCCGGAAAAGCCCAACAAGTCTGGCAGCATCATCTGGCACAGAGAAAGATGGCTGTGTGTTGGAGGTCAGTCATCTCAGCTCTAGGATTTTAACCCAGCAACACTGAAGGACCTGCTCTTGTAACCAACTGTATCTATAATCACCAGTCCAGTTCAGTTTTTGGTCAGTGGTAACCCACAGGATGAAGGAGTCTCTGCAGGAGTTCCTGAGGGTCGTGTCCTAGGCCCAACTATTTTCAGCTGCTTCATCAATGGCCTTCCCTCCCATCATAAAGTCAGCAATGGGGGTGTTCACTGATGATTGCACAATGTTCAGTAACATTCACAACTCCTCAGATACTGAAGCAGTTCATGTCCAAATGCACTAAGGTCTGGATAATATCCTGGCTTGGGTTGGCAAGTGGCAAGCAACATTTGTGCCACGCAAATGCCAGGCAATGACCATTTCTTGACATTCAGTGGTTTTAGTATCACTTCATCTCCCACATCCTGGAGGTTACCACTGGCTAAAAACTGAACTGGACTAGCTGTATAGATACAGTTTGCTACAAAAACAGGTCCTGTAGTGTCAGTGGGTCAACGTCCTGGAATGCTCCTGCATAGCACCGTGGGACTAGCTACACCAAATGGACTGCAGTGATTCAAAAAAGGCAGCTTACCACCTCTTTCTCAAGGTTAACTACAGATGGACAATATATTCTAGCCCAATCAGCAAGCCCACATTCTGTAAATGAATAAAGAAGACCTGGTAGCAAGGTCAAACAGACAATTTCAAATGTCCAACATACACAAGTCAGGGAACAGCCAAATGGCAGAAATTTCTCATCTCTAAATCATACAGTTTTACTCCGGCTCTTCCCAAAACCCCCAACAAACATAAAAAGCCCCTCTCCCCAATACCCCAAAACTCAAATCAGCAGTCCCTTTTCCCAAAGTTTCTCCCTCAGCTTGCTCACCCAGATATACTTCTCCCAAAATTCACTCAACAGATCTTCTTTCAAAACTCCTTGTCTCTCGTAAATTCAATCACCCAGTGCCCCCCTTCCCAAATCTTCCTGCCCCCGTTCATTCTCTATAGCCCTATTTTCCAAACCGATTTTTCTCTTCCAACTTGCAGTTACTCAGCAACTCTTTTCCCTTATCGCCTCCTACCCCATAATTACTCAGCAGTCAATCGCCAATCCCTCCTTCCTCATTCACTCACTCTTACCAATCCTTGTCCCCAAACCTGCATCCCTCCAAAGACACTTAAAAACCCCACTTCCCCTCCCCATGTTCAGTCAAGTTGCAGGTTCCTGCAAAGTATTGTTACTGTTCTGGGAAAAATGAAACAGGAACAGAAATGTAGTAAAATTTGAAGCTATCATACACCTCCTCAGCTCAGCAATGTATACTGCTAGTCTCTACACCAATCACTGCACAAACATCTTAGTTTGCTCATAATTTGCTCCCAAGGCTAAACCATACATTAAGTTCAAAGAGTTCTCCATACTCTTTGGCTTTAATCCACTGAATCCAGGTCTGTTGTGCCACAGTTTTCTCTACACAATCAACCATTACGACTTTAAAGGAGTGAGATTTTAAAACTCTAAATGCGACCTCTGTAACCCCAATGGGAATCAAAGTAGTCATACAGCTCAATGTGAAATATTTAAAAGCTCAACATAGCAAATGTACATAAATCAAACTGTACCATACTCAAATGATAGGGTGCATGTAAAAGAATTCTATATCTACCTTTCTTAAAAACAGCAACAAAAGACACCTAAGTAGAAACCAGTACTTTCATTTAAATTAGGGAACAAAAAGTATACATGGTTTGGAAAGTCACATTGATTTTTTTCCCTGTTTGGAGAGTTCAAAAGGGCAGTACAGAATTTGTAGCCAACAATCATCTTTACCTCACATTACTTCACATTAAAAAGATAAACCACATTACAAACATTAGCTTTAAAATATATTTTTAAGTCAGAGTGACCAAAAGTGACGTGGGTAATAAGGTAGAGTAACTAACTCACCAATAACTTTGTTCCACCTCTTTTAAAGCTACCAATCAAAGAGGCAATGGCAAAAGTATTAAGTTTTCGTAATTTCGTCAAGCTAGAAGAAAGACACTACCTTAGTAGGCCCTCTACTGGCAGCTGGTAAACTTTTCTCTAAACAATCACAGCAAGATCAAAAATTACACAAATGTCCCACAACTTTAATGCGCCTTAATATCTCTTTTGGTCAATCTACATAAAACCTCTTACATCTAATTGCTTGGTAAGACAGAACTCAAACATTGCTAAAGAGAGACATGAAGTCAAAGGTTTTTGTCTGCGATCAGGATTGAAAGGAAGAAAACCAACCATAGAAAATAAACTATAACTTACACAGTATGGGAACAGGGTGATGGATAGACTATGGTTGACAAGGAGATGCAGCAGGACTGTTAACCTTCTTAAATTAACTGAATGAAATCAAACAGAAAAGTCAACTCTGATTTGTCAGGGATCACCGAAGGGATGCAGCAGGGATCGGTTGCCTCCAATACAGCTTTTTCACTGAGGGACAAGCCGTATGTTCTACAAAGAACAGGGCCCTGCACATGAATAAACGCAGCTTCTGACACACATAAACGAGTTACATAGTGAGTATGACTGAAATCTTGAGGGGATTTCTGGTGAAATTCTTAGTACAGTCAGATTTTTTTTAAGTAAATGTTGTCCAATAACAGAATCACAACTAATATTGAACATTTTGCGTTTTGCAGGCATGGGCTGGTTGAGGACAGATAGAAAACTGCCCAATGCGTAGAGTCAAAGGGATGTATTGTTTGATAAAATCTGCCAGTCAGGAGGATGTATGGCCTCCATTCCTTCCATTACAGGTGCAGTGAAACTCATATTACATAACTAATTTATGTGGTAGGCAAAAGGTCTTTTTGGCTTGACAGCAGCATCCTGTTAGCAGAGAAAACCACTTGTGTATTTACTGCAAAATAGTAGTGTGAGACGGTCAGCTTAAAAGTTGCTCAAAGTTTTGACACACTTTGCTCCTCCAGGGTATCTGAGCACCTCAGAGCTTTAGACCCTTCAAGTTTGCACATTATATACTTCATGATAGCACAGAGTGGAGCTGGAGGAACACAGCAGGCCAGGCAGCATCAGAGGCGCAGGAAAGCTGACGTTTCAGGTCGGGACCCTTCTTCACAAACATAGGAGCCATTATTACACAGCATTTGAAATGTCCAATATCAGCAGCTAGAGAACTATTCATAGTATCGCCAATAAAGCTGATCTTGTAATGCACAGAGCTTTAGGAATCCAAAGGCAGATATTGACTATCGAACACTGGCTTGCAGTAGAAAGCAATAGAAATCCTACTGGCACATTTCTCAACTAATGCGTTAGAGGAAGGGAGTTTGAGTGCACCATTTCAAAAGGTGAATTTGAGCGTGAAATAGAACTTATCAATGGTGTGTAAGAAAAATTTTAGATGCAACTGCAGCTTTCAATGCAGCAAATGTGTCACTTACACACCAGATCTATTCAAAGGGTAGAAGATTAGTGGTAATTTAATTGCAGATAGGTTTCTCATGATAACCAGATACTAGCGGCACTGTGCCTAGAGGACATCTCATACAAAACATCTACATGATGCCAAAGAAATTGAGCTCAATCACGGAAATTGCTTCTGCAGTCTAACAAAAGTGAAAGAATCCTTCACAATGTAAATGTGTTGCGCAGAACCTGTCATAGATAATCTAGGGCATTCAGGGACATGACTTAAGGGTCTTTGGTAGCCTACACATGCATGGGCACTGAGTCATGAATCAAATCCTATCATTTTTACCATCTGGCAAATCATAGCCCTCATTACAAATCCAATAAAAATCTCTATAACTTGCCCTCCAGTGTAACTGTGTTGTCATGTGTCGTTGTTAGTCCTATAGATATGTATAATAAAACAAAGAACCGTAGATGCTGGAGATCTGAAACAAAAACAGAAAGTGCTGGAGAAATAGAACAGGTCTGGTATCACCTATAAAGAGAAAGACAGCATAAATGTTTGAGACCAAGTCTGTAGGCTATATACAATAACAACTGACAATGTCAGACAACATTTTCCTACGGCTGTCTGTACCTGCTCAACTAGCCCATGCTTTCAAACCTTAGCACAATGCTGATGAGCCAGTAACCATGTTTAGCACTCATGAAATTAGCATGATGTTAAAAATTCAGTTACGTATGAAAGTCAAAATACTGCAGATACTGAGAATTGAAAATGAAACAACCGGTCTGACACAGCCATGGAAATAGAGAAAAAGGTAACACTGCAGGTCAACTTTCCAGCAAAATCTATGCAAGGTCACTGACACGAAATGTCAACTCTCTTTCTCCCTTCATTGGTGCCGCACGACCTGTAACTTTCCAGCTTTTCCATTTTTGCTAAAACCCAGTCAAAAACGTAACTGCATCAATAGTTTTTACAGTAAAAAATAATGGCATGAAAGGCAAATTCTTAAATGTTATGATTACTACTTGATTCCAATCTGAGTGGACTTCAACAGTTTGCCTTACTGGAATATGAACAACCTGAAAGCAGTTTCTGGATTTCCACTTTGAACTACATACATGCAGACTCCAGAATTGCTGCCATTGCTTTCCTATAAACTCTAAGCCAATGGTTCTGAATTGAATGTACTGCAGAACAAGAAAACAGTGTAGATTAATGAAAATGACAGCAAGTAAATGAACAGGATTGCGCAAATGGAATACAACACAGGACAGGATACTTCTTCGAAGTTTCAAAAAGCACCAAATTGACCATTTTTATTGTTTGAAGATGGGCAGAAATGTGCTATTTGGCTTAGTAATAGAAATTTTTGCTCAGTGACAGAAGTTAGTGTGCTCAACACCAACCATCAGACTTCAGCGCACAATGGAATTCAGCGCAGTACCGAGGGAATACTATATTGATGCAAAGTTTTTTGGATTAGATGTTGTGTATTTAGCTGATTGGATGATTATAAAGAATCCCACAGTGTTAGCGAAAGAAGAGTATATTGACATATACCCTGGCCAACACACTCAAAACACGGATTAAAAGAAGAGAAATCATCTAAATTTGCAGTTTCTGGAATCATACTGTGGACAGATTGAATGTTATATTTGCCTGCACAATGAATGACTAAACCTCAAAAGTAATTCTTCGCCTGTGATTCTTAGGGGAGTTCAAAGTAGGTGAAATATGCCATATCAACACAAGTAATTCCTCACCAGAAGAGCAGGTGACTTGAGAAAAGCCTGAGCACAGTAGCTAAGGAGTTAAACTCGACAAGAGAGCCTCCGGTGAAATCAACAATAACAATTTTAACTGCAAAAAGTTGATAATGATGTCAAAACCAACTGACTGATGAGCAGCTGGTAAAGTATTTCTAGCCGATAAACTAGGAAGCAAGATATGGCAGGGCACCTCAGCCCCGTGGAATGCAGATGTTGTACCATCTGGAAAGTCCTGAATGGCCATACATGTAAGAAACCCCGCCAGCTAGAGTAACATGAGCTTTGGATTTCAGAGCTTATGCTGGCAAGTGCAGTCTCTGTTGTGCAACTGCAAAGTCAGAAGTCACATGACACCAGGTTATAGTTCAACAGGTTTATTTGAAATCACAATCTTTCGGAGTGCTGCTGCTTTGTCAGGTGAAGTGGAAGGAAGCAGCCTGTGCAATTCCCTCTACTTCATCTGACAAAGGAACAGTGCTCCAAAGCTTGTGATTTCAAATAAACTTGTTGCACTATAACCTGGTGTCATGTGACTTCTGATTTTGTCCGCCCCAGTCCATCATCAGCACTTCCACATCATGGCATGCATTTGCAAGGTTGAGAGTTTTGTGGATTTCATACTTCTTGACAGAATCACATCGCATATTAATAAAGTGCGGGTAGAGAGGGAATGAGTGACCAAGAAGCAGTAAAGGAAGATCTAGCAGAAGCTCCTGGATTACATCTTACACTCTAACCAGTATTCTGATCTTAACACTGGTGAAAAAGTGACAGTTCTTCCATTCAGTACGGGGAGGCCAGGTCCACAGTACTACTTCCAAACTACATAGCAGCTGGAGGAGGAATAAAATTTGAATCCTCAACCCCACTTTCCTGTCTTTTCTCCATAATCCTGGAGTCCTTTACTGATTAAAAATCTATCTCAGTTTTGAATATATGTAACGATCCAGCCCCAAAAGCCCTCCATGGTAAAGGATTCCACAAATTAATAACACTCAAAAAAAAATCTTCCTCATCTGTCTTATATGTACGATCCCTTATTCTAAGATTATGGCCTCTGGACCTAGACTCTTCCAGCAAGGAAACTAACTTTCGACATCTACTCTGTCAAGTCCTCTATGAATCTTGTATGCTTCAATAGGGTCTCCTCTCATTTTTCTATATTCCAATGAGTACAGGACAAATCTATTCAACCTCTCCTCATATGACAGTTCTTCCATACCTGGCATCAGACTGCGAATCTTGCCTGGACTCGCTCCAATGCTGTATATCTTTTATGTGAAACAACTATCATGCAGAAATGCAAGGTGAACCAGCACCGAAGAACAGATCACAGTGGTATATAGGACTTGACAACAAAACCATATGAAATGATTAATGCAACCAGTAGGAGAAACATTTCGAATCAAAGCATTCACATATCCACCATACAGAAACTGACTTTAGGCTAACTCACAAACTATGTATAAACCCTTTGCAGACTTTGTATCTTTCTCACGACTTGCTTTCCTTCATGTATTTGTATTTAGCAACAATATAGTCTGCCTCTTGATTCAAGTCATTAATGTATGTTGTAAATTGTTGATCCCCAGCACTGATTCTTGTCATTTTGATATAACAGTGTATAAATGGTAGCCAGCTGGTGTTCTGCATATTCGGTGAACAAGAGAATCCCAAGTCACAAATCCCGACTCCCCTCTTTCTGATGGTTCCTTTCCAGAGTTGAGCATCACTTCCAACCCTGCGACTGAAGCTTCAGGATGATAATTTTACCTTCCTTACAGACGTTAGTGAGTACGGTGTCCTGGATGGAGAAAAAGCTTTCTCTGGACTCATCAACATCATCAAGAGTTAGAGTCCTTACTCACGATAGTTGGCTGCTAGTTTTTGGCAAGTTGCAGATGGACAGTCATGACGTGATTGCTGATACTAACAAGGAGCTCTAAGAGTTCACTGACAAGTTCGTTCCTGGTAGTGAATCCAATTCCACGTATCCTGGGTCATTCTTCGGGTTTTTTGCTCCAGAAGATGTAACCACCACCTTCTTCCGTCAGCTGCTATTCGGCTTCTTTTCAAATCTCCTACAGAGCAGCAATATCAATTTTGAAGCTGCCGATTTCACAGGCCACAAGGGCAGATCTTTTATAGAATTGTATTTCTTGTTATCCACGACGGTTTGTAAAAATACATTTTCAATTAATCCCCCAAACCACCATTGCCAATTTGACTCATATAATCTACAACTGAAATTAAAATAACCCATGATTAAAACAGAACCTTACAAAGCTCCATTACTTCTTAATTTATACTCAATCTTACAGTCAGGTTGACTATAACCTATTCTCACCAATGACGCTCTTCCTTTGTCATTTATTATGTACAACCAAAGGTGATTTTACATTATTTTCCTCCAAATCAAGATCATTTTTCACTACCGTATTGATAACATTTCAGGAGTCCCTTGTACCTGTTAGTGCCATTCACAGTGGCACCGTCAGGGCAAGGTGATAAACAAAGTGCAGCTCAAAAGGTTCTCAACATTCACCCCACATCTGCGAGGGTTTCCTCCCACAGTCCAAAGATGTGCAGGTTAGGTGGACTGGCCATGCTAAATTATCCAGGGATGGGCAGGTTAGGTGGATTAGCCATGGGAAATGCAGGGTTATTGGGATAGGGAAGGGGTAAGTCAGGGTGGGATGCTCTTCAAAGAGTTGGTGTGGACTTGTTAGGCTGAATGGCCTGTTTCCACAGTGAAGGGATTCTATGATTCTAAGTTGAAACAGAACAGATGAAGAAGTATATCTCACCTGGTGCAAAAGAGAAAAGAAAGTTGCAACGGGTGTAGGTTTTGGTCATCGTGGCTCAAAACAAAATATGATCAACTCGTCAAGATCATGTGGACAATGACAGCACCCCATGGCCCCGCTGTTAAACTAATTAGTAATAATTAATTATAAATTAATTAATAATTTAATTGATGTGTACAGTTCTGTAAGTGTCTATCTGACCAGTATTACGGCAATAGAGATTACACTGAGAATCTGGAAGTCTCCAGTCAAGAATCTGCATGCATAAAGATTAAAGGGTACCTGTGTTAGGACACCTGCTCCAGGAATACAACAACCGTGACTCAAGGAGGAAGATAAATCACGCTATGGAAACTACTGATGTCCTTCTCTTCCTCCATAGCATGAAAAGTCTTGATGTGCATTCTCCTACACACGTGAATGAGGAAATCCTCCAAGATACAGTATGGCTTTAGATCTTCCAGCGGAACCTCTAATACGGTCTTTATTACCAGTCAAGTCAAAGGAAAATGTCAATAACACTTAATAGGAACTCTTCATTGCATCCATCAAGCTGACCAATGCATTTGAATCAGTAAATCCCAGTTTTGTAGACTGAAAACCTTTTGGAGCACAATGTTCAGGAAACTTCACCATAATCCTGCAATTACTTCATGATATAACTGTAATTATCAAGTCAAGATCTGAAAAAGAGACCTTCAAAATCTGGTCTAGCATCAAACAATGCTCTGTAACAGACCCCATTCTTTTACGCAACAATAACAATTCACCTGAAAGGTCAATAACCCTCTGACATGAATAGAAAATACCACTTCAGTCCAGTCCTTAAAACGAACAAACTGGCTTCCATAAATCTACAATACAGAGCCATGCCACAGCTCACTCTGCACCAGATTTGCAAATCACTCTTGATCTCTTCAAATCTACAGACTGGAGGCTGAGCCTGTTCTCAAATGTTGCAATACCCAAACTCATATCAACTCGGGGGGCATGTTCCATAACCATAAGATATTGAAATTGAATTAGGCCATTAAAGCCAATTAATCTGCTCTATCATTCAATCATGGCTGATATGTATCTCAAATCCATTCTCTTGTCTTCTCCCATAACCCTTGATCCCCTTACTAATCAAGAGCCTACTCTGTCTTAAACACACTCAATGACTTGACCTCCACAGCAATTAGTTCCACAGATTCACCACCCTCTGACTAAACAAATTCCTCCTCATCTCAGTTCTAAAATTGTCCGTTCACTTCAAACCTGTGCCCTTGAGTCCTCATCTCTTCTACTTGTATGGACCCACTCTACCCAGCCCTCTCAATATTCTTTAAGTTTCAATGAGATTGGATTCATTGAATGCTGGAGAGGCGGGGGCTGTTTCACATGATATGGTGTTTGCTTGTAGACTCCTTAAACCTTAACCTTGAGGATGTGCATAAGAGACTTATAGCTACCTCAAGCCTCAACGATGTCTAACACAACAGCAAGAAGATGATTGCGCAATACAGCTAGCAAATGGTGGCAAGTATAAAGACTGTAAACAGAAGCTATCTATCTAGAAATTTAAAAAATCAATAACAGCTGTTAGCATAAGGAATTTTCGCATCCAACATAATGCCAAGATGAAACTCCAAAAATGTATTAGTTACAGCAAGGAAATACATTCAGCAAACAACACAGGAGAGCCATTGAGAATTTTATACCTCTCTGACCTAAAGTTGAAGCCTTGGCAGCAACTAGCATTGCACTCTGTGCAGTGAACACAATAGTCCATAAAGTATGGCAGACCAAAAGGGCAATTTGAGAAGGTAGTACAAACCATGGTGGGTTACCGTTAGAGGAATATGGCAGGCATGGAATAATCCTTCTCAGCAAATCTGTGATTTTATTAGATAAAATTCTCAGACATGTATCATAAGCAGAAGTTTAATTTAACACAGTAATATTTCAACAATACTCAATTACCACAGAAGAAAGATCATCAAAAAAAAAATCAACTTGCAACCACTTAGTTTCCAACTAAAGTTGAATTCCGGCTTACACATATGATCATTGCCCCTAAAAATGCTTTCACTCCCCATTTGCTTCCCTCTCTTTACCTATATTCATTCCTTCTCAAACGAAATTACCAAATATACATGAAAATCAGGCATCATTTCCACTCCAGGCTAGTTGATTTACTTTCATTAAAGAGGCAAGCAGCTAAGCAGTGAAATATATAGAAAAGTAAAGATGCAGCAATGCTGCTGTCTATTTTCTTCTTTAACAGTTTCTAAACCAGTTCTGAAGAAGGTTTGCTAGACCCGAAACATTAACTCTGCTTTCTTTCCACAGATGCAGCTTAACTTGCTGAGTTTTTCCAGTAATTTCTGATTTTGTTTCTGATTCCAGCATGTGTGGTTCTTTGGGTTTTTTTTTTAAATCAGTTACTTTAAAATTGTGCTTGCTTTCAGTTAACTTGGTTTAAACTGTTGAAGCACTTGAAATTCTACCTCTGAATCATGTAGTGTGGGTGGGAAGAAGTAAAAATTTAAACAAGTAATGAGTAAAACAACAAGAAATGAGGTTATCTTGTAGTTTTCTTTTTCAATAAAGCAAGTCCCTGCCTAATACTGACTTACTTGATAATGTTTTGTTTAATGTTGTTAATTAAACAGTGTCACTATAAGCATTTAACACTGCCAGTTTCATTTAAATGTCATTTGCCACACACCTCACCTTCTGTGGCCTGCATATTCAAGTGACCTTGCCCTAACTCGTCTACTCTCTCCCACATTCCCTTCATCCCCTGCCCCAAGACCCAACGTTCTGCTCTTGACTGTTGGCATTGCTCCAGGTTCCACATGTCCCGGGCTCCATTTAATACAAGTTAGTCAGTGCAGTTAGTCTCTTCACACTAAAATAAAAAATGATATCTGCACCAACTAACTTCTGTCACTAGATGAAGGATGGTCAATTGAAATTAAAGTACTGCGTGGTAAATTTCTTTTAATTGCAGCTCAATACTTAAGTAATACATATTAGTTTGTTAAGTTACTTCAATTGAGAATTAGCAGTGCTGCACACATTGAATATAATATTTCAACTTGTACGTTTCTCGTCTGGAAGAAACAATTTCCAAAGGAACCTAATTCAGCCTTTAGCGTTAAGTGAATCAAAGTTGTTTAACTTTTCAGTCACGATTTTCAGATACATGACCACAAACTTAATTGTGGATGAGCTATAAAAGATCCTATGGCACTATTGCAAACAGAAGTGGAGTTTGTCCTGTCCTGATCAATACAGAACCCTCGGTCAGCACATGAAGTTATACCATCTGGTCATCATCACATCATTGCTTACAGGAGTTCGCTGTACAAAAAGTAATTGCTGCACTTCCTACAATACGACAGCGACTACACTTCAAAGGAGTACCAAATTGACTGTATGGAACTTTGGAACATCCTTAAGTCATGAAAGGTACTGTGTAAATGCAAACTTTTTTTCAAAATTTGTTTCAGGTTGGCCTCAAATATCACCTTTAAAGCCTGCTACATTCCTACAACCAGCACCTTGACCTTTCATATAACATAAGCTAGGCAATATTTCTGGCTTATCTAATCCAAGCAATATGTAAACCATTTATATTAAAATAGCTTCTACGCTGCACACAGTCAACTTCTCGGAGTCGTAAAATAGGTGAAATTTGATGCCATCTGCAAGTGCATTTGCCATATATTTGAACAGTGAAGTCTCCCTTTTCACTCTTCAGCTTTTACCACAAAAGCCAGTTAACTACAATGAAGAATAGAGTAAGGAAACATACTATCAGTATTTAAAACCTCATCAGTTCCTGCATCTATTATGAATTCTCAGCACTCACGCACTAATTGTAGGGCATGCTTGAAATTTGCTCCACAGCACCCATTACAAATCACATTTTTGCACCATAAAAGAAAACTGATGACAGTTATTGGATTAGAACACCAAAACATGAAGACTTAAAGTTGGGCGAGTACTGAACATGAATTTTTCAGCACTTTTTCTTCTATTACACAACATACAAGACAAATTCATTTATTTATATATTCCTAAAACCTAAAAGATCCACAAGGCAACCCAAGTAGATTTATTTTTAAAGTATGGAAGTGACAGTTCAAGCGGTTGCAATTAGGTGAGTTATTCATGTTGACTCACAAATACAAACATGGATTTCAGAGCAACCATTGTTGCTTCCTTACTATTTATTTTAAACCAACCTCCTCCACACTGAGGTTCTGCTCACTCAACAATGGAGTGGAATTTCCTCTTAAAACAGGTCAATCCTGAGGAAATTTATCAGGGTGAATATTAAAAAGGATTGTTCTCCTATGGAAGGGAGCTACAACGAGGGAAATCGGTTTAAAACAAGATGTCCAGTAAAAACAGAAAGAAAAATTCTCTTCCTCAGAATAAACCTGTCACATTCTCTTTCAGAACAGTGTAGGCAGGGCCACTGAATTTTGAAGTTAAACTAAATCGCTTATCAATCTAGAGTCTCAGGGCACAGGGGTAGATATGAAAGTAAAGTTGAAGCCACAGATCAGATGACACATGATATTATCAAATGGTAAAAAGCTTAAAAGGGTGAAGAGCCTGTGCCTGCACCTAATTTTTATGTTTTTTTTTTGTTAAGGTGTCGGGTGGGATGGGTAATGGTGGCTGCTGGTACCAGGCCAGGATCCCATTTGCTTCAGCTATCTTTGCACTACTTGATCCCATTTTCAGGATCTACCTCTCACTCAGATTTGGCTTTTCTCTCATTACTGAAAGAATGCACATACCAAGAGTTGCCCTGTCACAGTTTTTTGCAGAAGGTGGTTCTCAGCATAGGTAAGTTGGATCATTCATTGGCATGGCAGATAAGTGTGTTGGTTCTCTGACATACCTGGTGACAGCATTACATATCACAATCATTTCAGTGATACCTCTCATTCATGTTCAACCAATATCATCACTAACAAATGTCATGATTTTGGCTCCTTTTACACACCAGTTCTAATCAATTTCCATGGTCACCGCAGGTCCCTCAAGGCTAACAGAAGAGGCAGCCAAAGATTTTTTTAAGAGGAGGATCAGCTCTGAGCACATACTATCACAGGACTCCTGTGCACTCTCCAAAGCCTTGATATACACCCACATTTACCCAAGACAGAATAGAACCTGGCAAGACAGCAGTAACATGGATGCTGTTATGATCTCAATTGATGGTAATACTGGACAGGTCAGATCACAGAATTCAACCTGGCTTAATAGATCCTAAAAGTTTCAACTTTTTTCTCAACACTACCCATGAGACACTCAATCCCACTTCAATATCTTCTTTTTAAATCTTAACTGATTTTCCCCAGTTCTCGTTCTTTAGCTGTGGAGATAATTTTACGATTTCTTCAAGTCTACTGGCATGAATCCCTTTTAATTCTGATGATCTAAACTTTCTCTGTTCCAAAAACATGAAGATTTTTATTCTAACTTTTCTCACATGGAAGCTCCAGACTAGAAATCACTTCTGAGGCGACTAGTTCCCCTGAAATGATGGGAGGAACATCTATTCTACTGTCCGACCTGTACACTACGTTCTTCTGGACTAAAACTTATCAACATTCCGTTCTGAAGTCAAGACTAAACTAATGGCTTCAACACGTTTACTGTGCCTGTCATAAACCTAACCACATAAACAATTTATCTAATAAAACTATGAGAGTTCTCCTAGGTACTCGACTGCTGTCAAATGCATCCTCTAAACTGATGTATTCAGGTTAATATTCTAATTTGACTTTCATGCCTTTTAAACAAAAAACTCATCAGAACTGACTCATATCCATCTGTCTCTAACATGAGATCCAGAAATACAATTACATTATACACCTTTCATGACAGCACTACTAGAGTAGCAAATTGTGGAATCCTGCTCATTACTAGCAGCTTCACAAAAGGAACTGGAGGCAAAGCAACCCAGGACTCTGGAGATGGGTCATGTAAAAGGGTACTCCACTCTAGTAGGAGAACCCAAATGATAACCAATGGCTTGCTCTATGATTGCCCTTGTGGTCATGTGGACAACTGTTATACCAGTCCATCGCATCAGTGATAGGACTTCTCACAGAAGTCATCAGACAGGTTGTAGGGAGTAATTTTAATCTCCAGGAAGCTACCTACTCTTTCTGGAGGCAGGAATACCTGTGGAAGATATGACTAGAACAGAAGGAAGAAGTGAATGATCGCAGCTTCCGGGATATTTTGCAGGCACGTATGATAAACTCCCAGTGGTCATGTACGGAATGAACTTCGAGGGAGTGGAATCCCTTCTCAAGGACAAACAATCCAGGCCGACCTGAGGAAGCCTCAATCCTTTTTTGATTTGTTAATGGAATATGAGCATCATCAGCATTTATTGCCCATCCCTACATGCCCTCAAGGTGGTGGAGGCATATGTGTGCAATCTATAACTCCCCGTACACACAGAATCCAGGCAGTAAAGCAAACTTAACAGTCTTGTCTGGCTGGACTCTTCAGAGTCGAAGTGGATATAAATGGTAGTTTTCACTAAGGCCCAGGCACCCAGGAGATGTACTTGCATGCAGCAGACTGTAATACCCTGCATACATCACTAACAAATCCCTGCAAGAAACTGGATGAAATGAAATCAGGACTATAGTGACCTCCACGGTTTACTGGCAATGAAATAACAAAAACAGAAGTTGCTGCAAAAAGCTCAGCAGGTCTGGCAGAATCTGGGAAGAAAGGGTCACCTGACCCGAACGTTAACTCTTGATTTTTTTCTTCACAGACGCTGCTAGAGCTGTTGAGCTTTTCCAGCAATTTGTTTTTGTTCATGATTTACAGCATCCACAGTTCTTTTGGTTTTTATTTAATGAAATAACAAAACACTGCATAAGCAGCAGGGCTTATACTATATAAAAGATTCTGTGGTCCCCAAGGCCGATAAGGTAGTAAATTAATACCAGTGACTAAGACTGAAAAATTAACAGCTAAAACATCACACTATTTAAAATGAAAAATGAACGCTAAACATTTGGAAAAAGTAAAAGCTTAGTCAGTAAATGAATAAATTGATAAATAAATGAATCTCAAATGTGATCTGACATTACAGTAACTTTCAAAATAAACTACAATTGAGGTTTAACTGCTCTTATGATCCCTATGTTATTTAACTAATCTTATTATCCCCACGTTCCAGAATAAAAAGGCCTTATTCATCTCTCTTGAAGGCACTGATTCACAATGCCATGGAAATTACTTTGGTAGCACAAAAAGAGATTATTCTTCTTGTAGTAGCATAGATGTTACCAGGCCATTTTACCATGATGAGCCTAAGGGGCAGACTGTCTTCTCTCAAGGTACACAAGCACATCACCCAGAACAAATCAGTAAGTGAAGATCAGGAGAGAAAATCCAAGCCAATGCTTTTCTCCTCTTTAACTCAGGCTGCAGGTTCAAGCTGCTATGGTATGGGAAAGGAGAATGCAAAATTCAAAGTATGAATCACAACCCTGATCCACAACCACAAATCTATATCTATCTTCTCAGGTGCAAAACTATCTAGTCAACGGAAGAAAGAACTGAAAATTAGTTTAATTTGAGGACTGGGATTATTCAGTAACGTAAAAATGATCTCCCTTGTCCTTTCAGCTTCACTCATTTTACCTGATCCCCACCAGACCTTACTTCTCGAAAATAACAAGGTGTGGAGCTGGATGAACACAGCTGGCCAAGCAGCATCATAGCAGCAGGAAAGCTTGACCATTTGGGCCTAGACCCTCTCTTACTTCTCGAAGTACTTCTTACACTGGGACACCCACTACCATACTGCCAGGGAAAAATTCACATTGTGAATACAGTCAAATTAAACTTATTGAAAACTGGATTGAGTCATGCGTTGTTTGCAATTTCTATGAAATCTTTTTAAATAAAAAGATAGATAGCTTAAAACTTGGTTATCACATTAATTTAAAGACTGCACAAGATGGACAAGAGTGTGATTTAGACATAGGCAAAAAAAAGACAAAGACAAGACACTGCTCTCAATCATCACACAGCTATGCATAAAGAATGATGTATAAAATCTAAAGTCAAGGGCTGGACTGCATTCACCAGTTCCTTCTCCAGGTAAACTGTCTCCAACACTCTTTCCGTTGACGTGGAAAAGCAACTTGGGCACAAGCTTCCAATTCCTATAGCAAGACACCACTGTGCCTTCATGACAGGCCCGAACAAGTAGGGAAAGGCTACAGGAGTTTGGGCAGTAAGGGAAATTAATGTAATAAAGTTGGAGCACTAGACAGCTGAGGACAAAATATGGGTTTGTTCCTGAGATTGCACACGTACATCTCTTGTGGTGTAACAGGATTTCATACTGCAGGTTTAGAAACACTTTGGGTTATTTTTGCATACTTGTGACATATACCAGCCATTAAAAGAAACATGGTCAGCAAACCGTTTCCTTCACTAGTGAGAAAATGTAGCTAACGTAACACCATAGCAAAAAAGAAAAGCACTATTTTTAAAACTGCTAAAAAGAGATCTTGGTGGGTGAATAAGTTGTGATAAACCATTAAAATGCACATCAACTTGAGCTTTAAAAACATGGGCTTAAATATAAAAACGATATAAAGTTGTACTGAACATTTGTAAATCACCAGTTAAGCTTCAATTGAAGCAATCCCCTATTCAAAACTACGGAGGAGTAAGGAGGAGATTCGCTAGGATGATGTTGAGACATTGAATGACTTCAGAAACGTAAAGAAGCTGAGGTCGTTCTTCGAATAAGAGAAGGTTAAAGGGAGACTTGTCATTAGCTCCTACAAAGAGCCAGGCCAATCTGAACGTGATTCCAAAAGCACTGAAACTACAGGGGAGCAGATTCAGGGATCTAGCTGACTTTGTTACCATCATCAACATGTTGGAGAAGTAAGTACTGATCACCACCAACAAAGGCTCATGACTTCTCCATGCACGAAAACCTCCTGCCCAAACCTCTGGGGAGGAGGTGGAGGGGGTAGATCGAACTCTTGAATCGCCACCTGCTGCAGGCTCCAGGAGGAAGCAGCCCTGGGCAACACGTGTAGAGAGCCGGGGGAGCTCCAGCATCAGGCCCCCGGGGCTCAGTCTGACCGCCCACAGACTACACTGCTTGCCCCAGAACTGAACCTGAACCCCCACTGCCAGCGGGAGAGAGGAGGCAGGGAGAAAGGGGGCGGGGGAAAGGCCATGCCGGCCCGGCCCACTCACTAACCCCCCGCCCTGCTCAGCCCCGCTCCGGCCCCCACGCTGTGAGACGGAGCTGCTCTGCCTGGCACTTACCTGGTCCCTCAGCTTGAAGAACACCATGGCCCCCCCCGCTGGCTGAGTTGTGCAGAGCTGGGCTCGGCGGTTACTGGACAGGCCCCGGGCCGAGGCCGCCCTCGATTTTCTGCAAATCCTGAAAATCGGAAACGTTAAAAAAACCCAAACTCACAACATTACCGCCACCCGCACCCCGCAGTAACCTGCACGGCCATTGGCCCCACCACCACGGGCTCTGCAAACAACAATCGCAACCATTGGAGCAGGAGCTCGAGGGACGTCAGCGCTCCCCTTTGACCCTTTCACCTGAGAAACGGGAGAGAGAGAGGGATCGGGTTCGAGTTCGAGCAGTGTGTGAGCTGGCACAGTCACCCTCCTCTCACACACACTCACTCCTCATGCTTAGTCTCAATCTGGGGGGGTGGTATTTGTGTGAGG